>QLOH01000088.1:1383522-2075283 GCA_026901365.1 Sesbania bispinosa | reverse complement strand
GTACTGGAACAATAATAGGCAGGAGGACTTTATCAGTGTCAATGACATGTTCTTCCTCAAGACAATGTTCCTTGTACTTCCTTCCCCAAACTTAAACATCCTAAAAGATCTCACATTCTCCGTCTCAAGGAATGATCTAGAAGTGGGATTGTAAACTTTACAGCCCCGAGAGCGTTTAGGATAGCCAACGAAATAGCAGCTAACAGTCCTTGATTCCAACTTGCTTCCGTTGTGGCATATAAGGATGCCACCTCGGCTGGGACAACCCAAAATGTTGTAAATGCTTTAGGCTTGGCCTTTTAGGGTTAGGGTTTATGGTTTAACGGTAAAAGGCCAAGCCTATAAGGATGCACCCTCAGCTGGGACAACCCAAAATGTGTAAATGCTTTAGGCTTGGCCTTTTACCGCTCCATAGCTCATAAGAATTATGTTAACTGTTTTACTTGGTACCATGTTTAGGATGTAAACTGCAGTTTTGGGCCTTCTCCCCATAAGACACTAGAAAGGAAGAATGACTAATCATACTTCTCCCCATAGGAAAAACGCCAAAGGCCTTGGACGTGGTTCACATGATCCATCATATCCGTCGTAGTATTCGCCTCCACGGTCATATTTGACGGCCTTAATTTTCTTTCTAAGTTAAAGCTCAACTTCAGCTTTGAAAGACTTAAATATATCTAGGGATTGAGACTTCTTATGAATTAAAAATACTAGTCGTACCTTAAATAATTATCTATGAACGTAATAAAATATTGTTGTCCATTCCAAGATGTCATAAGGAATGGTTCACATATATTGGTGTGATTAATTCCAAAATGTCCTTAGCCCTCTCAACACCTAATTTTCTAGAGTTCTTTCATTTACCCTTAATACACTCAACACATACCTTAAAGTCCGACAAGTCCAAGGGTCCAAGAATCTCATACGACACATGCCTCTGTTTAGAGATATAACCTAAACGTTTATGCCATAAAGTAACCTAGTTCTCATTTAATTTACGCTTCATACCACGAGAATCCATATGAATATTTATTTACCGGAACTAACTACATCCAGCATGTATAGATTATCAATTAAAGAATCGGTACCAACATAATTTTGAATTTTGAAAAAGACAAAAATTATTTCCAAATGAACAATTAAACCCATATTTGCTCAAACCAGAAACTAAAATAAATTTGGTCTAAATGACGATACTACAAATGTCTCAAACAAATCCAAATAAAATCCAGTCTTCAATTGTAATCTGAAAGTTGTAATTGCCTTCCTGGTGACCTTGTTGCCATCGCCAACATAGATAAATCTTCCATTATCACTTAACAGTTGCTCTAAAGGCAACCCTGCATGGATATACTGATGTGAGTAGTAACACCAGAATCCACCCACCAAGCATCATGTTGTACAAAGCTAAATTAACTTTAGAACAAACAAAGAGAGAAAATTACCATTCTTAATTTACATGCCAGGAGGCGTACTTGGAACACTTTCTTCACATGCCCAGGCTTCTTACAGAAGCAGATAGGTTTTTTCTCATCATTCTTGACTTGCTTTGTTAAGAAGTCATTTCTTGCAACATCCTTATTATTTTCTTTCTCTTCCTATTCTGAGAGTTCGAGGCCAAATGAGCACTTTCAATCTTCTTTCTTTAATGCCTTTCATCTTCTTGCACACAGTGAGAAATGAGTTCGTTTAAGGTATATTTATCTTTTTAGTATTATAACTCACCTTGAACTGCCCAAAGTGTGTAGGAAGAGAAATCAAAACTAGGTGCACGAGCAAGTCATTAGACAAGCTCTAACTTTAGTGCTTTCAGTTTTGATACAAGATTAGACATGAATTTGTTCAGGTTTAACTTTATTGCTTTCAGTTTCATATTCCAAAACGAAAAACACGATTCTTGTACAACACAATGAAGAATAGAAACATTCAAATTATTTTAGGAAATCAGTAGTGTTAATCGCACAGTGAAGGAAAAAGCAACGATATAGTGTACGCAGTTCCGCTATCTATCATTCTTTCCAAAATATATGCAATGAAGGGAAAATGACACAGAAAAAATGGAACCCCTATGCCAAATATGTGCAGAACGATCATCGCACAAACAAAATAACAACAGCAGGAAGAAACATAATTAAAAAAATAGGTACTGATATCAGTACAATAACATCCATAAAAACATGAAACTTTCAATTCATTTCTTCATGATCAGCACCCATACGCAGTATCTGAAGGGAATCAAGCATGTGGTCAGGGTGCAGCGGAAATAAATGGATTTCCTCCCTTGTTATAATCGTTTTGCGAAAACACGAATAAAGGCATAAAAGGTATTGAAACAAAAAGTCGTAACCTTATTAGGATTATTAACCGAGGCAAGTGTAGCCACGTCACTATTGGTATCCACGCCAACAGCCGGACTAGGATTCTCCCTCCTCAGCTCTGCTAGTAGCCTTAGAAAGTAAGAAGCGATTGCTCATGTTTTGGGGTAGAGCATCTTATGCTCTATTTATAGAGTGGTGGCTAGGGTTTTACCCCCTCACTCACTAACCCTCACACTATGGGCCTGACCCATTATGTTATATAATTCTAATTAAATTAAATTAGGAATTATTATCCTTTTCCTAGTGGCTTGTTGTATGCGTGTGACCTATAGGATTTTAATATTTGGTTATGATATTAAAATAAAACCCTTTTTATATTTAATATCATAAATAGTGAGCGGTAACTAGCAACACATCACTATCCAAATATTACGATTATTAATAAAATAATAAATCCTATTTTATTATAATAATCTATATGCTCTGTCCCTTTGTCCAAATATCTAATTGAACACAAGGGCATGGATTGTGTCAACCTTGTATAGTTCAATTTATATTTTCTTGATCCCCAAGTAGACTGTACAGAAAATAAATATCTCATATTTATTCTCCTGAGCATGGCCATGCATTTTGCAGTCTCACTTTATCAAGACGCCTAAAGATATAACTCTTGTTACATAGGAGGGACAAATCTCATCTAAGGCACTCACATTCCACCACATAATTTATTATATGTCCAAAAACCAACTTTATGATTACCCTGTTACAGGTAACGTTTGATGATAATTAAAACATATAATTCCTTATGTAGGAATCGTAGTGATTTCAGGTCGAAGGACTTCATATAACATTTATTAATTTAAGAAACGTTCATGACACTTATGTAACAACCCATGCAACGTTCTTAAGGTGGGTTTGTCCAGTACACCATTACTCTTAATGTGTACCTATGTGAGCACATGATATCTCATATCCATGATCTGTGAGATGTGATCATCAATGAACTCACATACTAGTCTACATGCATCTTTGTCCTAAGATGATAATTGACTAGGGACTATTTAAGAATAGTTCTTCATAAGATCTCACGATCAAGTAATCTACTTGATTTGTTATGAAGTTTTAGCTTACTATTCTAAGGACAATAATTATATTCTAAAAGAATAAGTATGCCTTTATAAAATAACATGATACAAGTGATGGATGTTTAAATATATACGTCTCTAGTGCATATTCCTAAAAATCTCCCACTTGCACTAGAGACATTCAGACATTACTCTAATGCCTAATGATCTAGTGTGCCCATCATGCTTCTGCTGCATAAGGGGTTTTATCAATGTGGTAGAATTAGCGACTGTTTCCCGGATTCGAACTTTTCGAGCTCACAACGCCATTATCAAAACACATAACCTGATTGCGATCTTTATTCGTGTTTATCGGTTTGGAAGTTAGCATCAGTGTAACTCTTTACAAGTAGCTCTTCCTCACCTCCATATATCAAGAATGAATCCTCAATTCTTCTCAAGTACTTAAGGATGTTCTTGACTGTTGTCTAGTGACCTTCACCAAGATCAGACTGGTATCTGTTAGTCATGCTTAAAGCATATGATATTTCTGGTCAAATACATAACATGGCAAACATGATAGACCCTATAGCGGATGCATAAGGAATCTTACTCATGCGACCTCTCTCGTCTTCACTGAAGGAGAATGAGCCTTAGATAGGCTTACACCATGTGACATAGGAAAAGATCCCTTCTTAGAATCTTGCATGTTAAACCGTTTTAACACTTTGTCTATGTATGTACTTTGACTTAGGCCAAGTAATCTTTGAGATCCATCTCTATAGATCCTTACATCTAACACATATGCCGCTTTGCCCAAATCTTTCATAGAAAAACAAATTCCTAACCAAGTCTTTACAGACTGAAGGGTAGGAATGTCATTTCCTATGAGGAGTATGTCATCTACATACAAAACCAGAAAAACCACTATGTTGTCACTAACCATTTTGTAGACACAAGGTTCATCTTCATTTTAATGAAACCAAACTGCTTTACAGCTTCATAAAAAATGAAGATTCCAGCTTCTAGAAGCTTGCTTTAATCCATAAATGGATCGTTGCAACTTATACACCTTTAGGTATAACAAAACCTTCAGGTTGTATCACATACATATATTCAAGAAGGCTTCCATTTAGGAAGGTTGTCTTGACATCCACTTGTCAGATTTCATAATCATGGCAAGTTGCAATAGCAAGCAAGATCCGAACAGATTTAAGCATGGCAACTGGGGAAAAAGCGTTTCATCATAGTCTATACTATGAATTTGCGTCAAACCCTTTATCCACCAACCGTGCTTCAAAGGTACTTACATTACCATCCATGTCAGTTTTTCGCTTTGAAAACCCACTTGCACCCTATGGGTTTTATCCCTTCGGGTGGCTCAATCAAGGTCCATACCTTGTTAGTGTACATGGAATCCATTTCAGATCTCATGGCATCAAGCCATTTCTCAGATTATGGACTCAAAAGAGCTTCTTGGTAAGTCGTTGGTTCATCTTGATCCATTAGCAATACATCCCCTTCCAGAGACACAAGGAAACCATATCTCTCAGGTTGGTGACGTACCCTATTTGACCTATGCAAGTCTTGCGCTACTTGAGCAGGTGGCTCCACAACACTTTGTGATATCTGCTCTTGCTCCATTACCGGCTCATTACTACTTTGTGGTACTTGAATTTCTTCAAGTTCTACCTTCCTCCCACTCATTTTCTTAGAGACAGATTCCTTCTCTAAGAATATAGTAGTCCTAGCGACAACCACTTTGCCTTTGCTAGGATTATGGAAGTAGTAACCCTCAGTTTCCTTTGGGTATCCCACAAATAAGCACCTATCTGATTTGGGTCCTAGCTTATCTGAAACTTGGCGTTTCACATAAGCTTCACAACCCCAAATCTTCATAAAAGACATACTAGGTCGTTTCCCAATCCACATCTCATATGGTGTCTTTATGACAGCCTTAGATGGAACACGGTTTAGTGTGAAGGCCGCTGTTAACAAAGCATGACCCCAAAAGGAGTCGGGGAGATCAGAATGACTCATAATGGATCGAACCATATCCAATTAGGTTCAATTTCTCATTTCTGAAACTCCATTCCATTGAGGTGTTCCAGGAGGAGTGAGTTGGGATACTATCCCACACTCTTTTATATAGTCATCAAATAGTTGGCTCAAGTATTCTCCAACTCGATCTGATCGAAGTGTTTTAATAGTCTTGCCAAGTTGGTTTTGTACTTCATTCTTAAATTCCTTGAACTTTTCAAAGGATTCAGATTTGTGTTTCATTAGATACACAAATCCATATCTACTGAAATCATCAGTAAAAGTGATGAAGTATTGAAAACCTCCTCTAGCCATTGTGCCCATGGGCCCACATACATCACTATGTATGAGACCAAGAAGATCATCGGCCCTTTCACCTTTTCCGGTGAATGGGGTTTTGGTCATCTTCCCCAATAAACAAGATTCACATGTCTCAATTGATTCAAAATCAAATGAGTCCAAATAGCCATCTTGGTGGAGTTTGTATATGCGTTTCTCATTTATGTGGCCCAAGCGACAATGCCAAAGATAAGTTGGGTTCAAACCATTTGTTTTGACCCTCTTAACATTTATGTTATAGATAGGCGTCTTATCTTTGCACAACCATAAAATATATCATTCAAATAAATTGAACAACTATTGTTCTTTATTATGAATGAAAAAACACTCTTGTCTAAACAAGAAAGGAAATTAATATTCACAAAATAATAATCATCTAGTTGGCAAAGTTAAATAATAGGTTCCTATGGCTAAGGCAGAAACTCTTGCTCCATTTTCACACGTAGGTCGACTTCTCCTTTAGTCAATGACCTACTTCATTTAGATCCTTCACATTCACACTAATGTGAGATTCACATCCGGTATCCAATACCCAAGATGCAGAAATAGGTAAATTGACTTCTATAAAATATATATTCCTAAAGCGAAAGTCTCACTTCCCTTCTTCTTGATCTCCTCCAGATACTTTACACAGTTTCCAATGTCCTGATTGGCCACAATGGAAACATTTTCCTTCCTTAGCTATCCCACCCATAGGTTTCAAGAATTTCTTTCTTGCCCTTGCCTTTTCACGGTTGGACCATCAATATGGCCTCCCCTTTACCTTTATTAATGTTTTGATTAGCTGTTCTTAACATGCTTAGCAATTCTAGCAGTGATTTGTTAAATTCATTCATGTTATAGTTCATGATGAGTTGACTATAGCTGTCCAGCAACGATTGCAGGACAAGATCAGTGGCCAACTCTTGGCCTAATGGGAATCCAAGCCTTTCTGGGTTTTCAATGTACCCAATTGCTTTGAGTACATGAGTACCAACAGGGGTTCCCTCTGCCAGTCTACATTGATAAAGTGCTTTTGAGATTTCAAATCGTTCAAGCCTAGCTTGTCATTGATAAAGTCTCTTTAAGTGTACAATCATATTGTATGTCTCCATGTTCTCATGCTATTTTCAGTATTCATGGTAACAAGCATAAGACAACCTACATCGAGAGCATCATCCACATGCTTCTTAAAAGCATCTTTGTCAGCTTTCGAAGCAGTTGCAGCGGGTGTTTCAGGAACGGGCTCTTCCAGAACATACAACTTCTTTTCATGCCCAAGGACAATCCTTAGGTTTCTATACCAGTCTAGAAAGTTAGTTCCAGACAGTTTGTCCTTCTCAAGGACAGATCTTAGTGAAAGGTTACTTGTTGTGTTCGTTGCCATGGTAATCTATTAACAGAAAATAATGCAAATAAGTATCATATAATAAGCATATTCAACAAGGTCTTAATTAAATATGCCTCCCACTATTTTGATTCAAAACAAGTACCCTCAATATAAAGAATCAAAAAATCCCATCACTAGATTTTCTAGTGGGCCAAGATCCATATTTCACCTTATTTTAAGTCAGTTTTGGCTGATCGCTTAAGAAAAAGTTATTTAGGTAGGAACACGCTTTCCAATTGCATCTTTATACAACTCTTGGATAGTTAGGTGAATAACTCTTATTCTAATTCATCTTATGAATTAATGCCCAACTTAGTGCCTCTAGGTTCTTCAATCCTATTGAATATACCTAGTTAAGTCAAAACCCAATGGTTGACAATGAATAAATGTACCCTGCTTTGGCAAACCCGCATTTATTTCATCGCACCTCAATAAAATAGATAAATGTACCCTGCTTTGGCAGACCCACATTTAATCGATTCAAGCCTAGACGAGTGCCATACATTGGAAGGCGAAACATGGCTTAATATTAGTGCCTTTAGGCTTTTTCAATCATATTGAATATACCCAATCAAAGACCAATGGTTGACAATCGGATATTACTTTTATCCTATCGTGTCTTACTAGAATAGATAAACGTACCCTGTTTTGGCAGACCCACATTTAATCGATTCTAGTCTTGACGTGTGTCATTCATTGGAAGGCATAATGAGTATTGAGGGATTTGATCGCTTTAATTTTATTCGTTGTTAAACCATTTAACATACAAGCATGCATCTCATACAAACACATGATATGGTTATGGCCTCCTAAAATAATTACAAAATTACATCACATATAATCTTGAAGTCTCCATCCACATGTCTCCACATGCTCCTTTGACTTCATGCTCCTTTCAGTTACATTACATAACAAGAAGAAACCTCGTTTAACATACGAGGGGATAGAGATGAGAAAAGAATTACAAAAGGAATATAGGAGGTAAGGCACGACTCGCAGGTCGTATTTAAATAAAACAATCTAAGGCCATAACCAATCATCATGCACATTCAACATTCATTGATTGTAAAATGAGTGATTTAATAAGATATATATATAGTGAGGTTTGATTACGTGCGCGTAGTGTATTACGGGGTTCAAGGGGAGGCCGCCCCTCGCGGGGTGCGGGGCAGCGTCCCAACATAAATATTAGATTTGATAAACAGTCAACCAATCATCAATAAGTGTCTCGCATCAAACGAATACTTCACAAACCGATAAACGAGTGAGTCCCTCGTATCATTTGAATACGTTCTTGTCAACAAATTGATAAGTGGCATGTTTATCGCAGCCAACATTTGAGTGAGACAAGGTTTCAACAATTGAACCCTTTGACTCCCAAAACATGAACTTTTCATGTTCCATGGGACCCTTGAACATTAAAACATATATATATCATACACAAAACAATCAATAAAAGGAGTAAAATAATTCAAACGCGCACCTGCGCTTCACCTGCGCTTAGCGTGGGTGAAGCGCACGCATCAGAATCGA
The DNA here is from genome assembly GCA_026901365.1 of Sesbania bispinosa. NCBI lineage: Eukaryota > Viridiplantae > Streptophyta > Magnoliopsida > Fabales > Fabaceae > Sesbania > Sesbania bispinosa. The sequence goes on along the minus strand of QLOH01000088.1, from coordinate 2,066,620 downwards.
AAATTCGGTGTTCTGAGCTTCATCTGCGCTTCATTTGCGCTCAACGAGATTGAAGCCCAGATTTCAGATTCAAAATTCCAGTATCTTGCGCTTCACATGCGCCCAGTGCATATGAAGCGCAGAAACGACATTTCAAAAACGTTCCGCGATATAAAATAAACAACAGAATATCTCGATATTCAAAAGATTAAAAGCCCAAAACATGTTTATCGCAAACCAAAGCTCTGATACCAATTGAAGGGAATCAAGCATGTGGTCAGGGTGCAGCGGAAATAAATGGATTCCCTCCCTTGTTATAATCGTTTTGCGAAAACACGAATCAAGACATAAAAGGTATTGAAACGAAAGGCCGTACCTTATTAGGATTATTAACGAGGCAAGTGTAGCCACGTCTCTATTGGTATCCACGCCAAAAGCCGGACTAGGATTCTCTCCTCAGCTCTGCTAGTAGCCTTAGAAAGTAAGAAGCGATTGCTCATGTGTTTGGGGTAGAGCATCTTATGCTCTATTTATAGAGTGGTGGCTAGGGTTTTACCCCCTCACTCACTTAACCCTCACACTTATGGGCCTGGCCTATTATGTTATAATAATTCTAATTAAATTAAATTAGAATTATTATCCTTTTCCTAGTGGCTTGTTGTATGTGTGTGACCTAATAGGATTTTAATATTTGGTTATGATATTAAAATAAAACCCTTTTTATATTTAATATCATAAATAGTGAGCGGTATCTAGCAACACATCACTATCCAAATATTACGATTATTAATAAAATAATAAATCCTATTTTATTATAATAATCTATATGCTCTGTCCCTTTGTCCAAATATCTAATTGAACACAAGGGCATGAATTGTGTCAACCTTGTATATTTCAATTTATATTTTCTTGATCCCCAAGTAGACTGTACAGAAAATAAATATCTCATATTTATTCTCCTGAGTATGGCCATGCATTTTGCAGTCTCACTTTATCAAGAGGCCTAAAGATATAACTCATGTTACATAGGAGGGACAAATCTCATCTAAGGCACTCACATTCCACAACATAATTTATTATATGTCCAAAAACCAACTTTATGATTACCCTGTTACAGGTAACGTTTAATGATAATTAAAACATATAATTCCTTATGTAGGAATCGTAGTGATTTCAGGTCGAAGGACTTCACATAACATTTATTAATTTAAGAAACGTTCATGACACTTATGTAACAACCCATGCAACGTTCTTAAGGTGGGTCTGTCCAGTACACCATTACTCTTAATGTGTACCTATGTGAGCACATGATATCTCATATCCATGATCTGTGAGATGTGATCATCAATGAACTCACATACTAGTCTACATGCATCTTTGTCCTAAGATGATAATTGACTAGGGACTATTTAAGAATATTTCTTCATAAGATCTCACGATCAAGTAATCTACTTGATTTGTTATGAAGTTTTAGCTTACTATTCTAAGGACAATAATTATATTCTAAAAGAATAAGTATGCCTTTATAAAATAACATGATACAAGTGGTGGATGTTTAAATATATACGTCTCTAGTGCATATTCCTAACAGTATGATTCCTTTCATTTATTTTTATAAACAATTTGATCAACACATGATCCCAAAAGGAAAAAATAATTAATGCCATTCACAAACATGAATCTCAATAATCTAACAATAATGTTGGGCTCTACTACCAATTGTTGGAAATTTGATAAATAAATATCAACCCAATTATAAACTCATTACGTCAGATTATTGAGAACTAGGAGTTTTAAGTAATATCTTGATCCATTACGCTCGAGATTGTGTCACAATGCATCAGAAACTTTTGGGTAGGTAACGAATTTTGTCACCAATCTCCTATTGTGAATTGAACGTCGAACGGAAGAGCACAAAAAACAAAAGGATTAGAGAAAAAATAGTGTTGTGGCCTTCCTCAACCAAATCTCTTAGGGCTAGTTTGGTTTGCATTTCCATTTCCTGTTTCCATTTCCTATTTTCATTATGTTTCCTGTTTTCTAAAAATTTACAAAGGAAAAATTGGAAATGCTGGAAACGAAATTTTTTTGTTTCCAGTATTTCCAGTTTTTCTTTTGTAAAATTTTAGAAAACATGAAACATGAAATGAAAACGTAAACCAAACAGGCCCTTAAAGTCCCAAAACCGGGACTAAAATTTCAAAACTCCAAACGGGAAGGAGTATAGAGGCAGTGGATAATTTGGTGTCGCGGGGATCAACACCTTTGGAGCGACTTATTTTAAACAACCTATTATGGTTCCCATTATGCTGAAATAGGTCAAGCCCGATATCCACTCATATGGGCCCACATCAATGCCTATGGTAGTCTAAACGTGTTCACTTAATGCATATCACTAGCGATCATCCCAATCACGTAAATAACTAATATAAATATTTTAATATTTAATATGTTGCCCATAAAAAGTTATTTATTAGAAATTAAAAAAAATTCAAACACAAATCAATCATATCTATCTGCTTTGGTTTAGTTATGTTTGAAATTTATGGCAACCTCAAACTAAACCAACTCGATCATTTTGAGTTGGTTTGTATTGGGTAAATAGGTTGACAATATAAAAAACCGAATTCATGAAAATCAAAGAAAAAGTAGGGGAAATTAGGGGAAAAAGAAAGATAAAAAAGAAAAGAATATAAGTACATGATAGAGTAGTTGGACAAAGGAGCTGGGAACCTGAGACCATCAGGCAACTGAAGTGAGTGACAAGGGTTGGATAAATATCAACACTATTCAATAATGAATAGTGAACATTCAATGATAAATATTAGTATAAAGGGATGAAAACAAACTAGTGAACACATGAAGCTAAAGGATTGCATGAGAATAAATAGGACGCTAGGAGTGGGAGATGAGGGAAATTACAATAGGAATGAAAGATCCAGGGGGATGAGAGGAAATAAGGGAAGTTGAGATTAAGAATGATGAGAAATGAAAGAAATTGTGAATAACACCACTTGTGAATGTCATTCGTGAAGTTGTGCATGTGATTAGATGTCACTGCCCATCATTAGTAGTGTGATGCTTGTGCAATTGCAAGTTTGCAGCTAATTGTGTGAGACTGAGTGGCTTTTTGTGCCCTAACTTTTGTCTCATGAAAATAAGACACTCACAACACCAATTTGGTTCATGTTTGATTTCTTTAACATTATACTCGAATCGAGCTCATTAGGATGGTAAAACTAAAACAAATCGAACTAATGAACCAAACCTACTTTTTTTTGTTATTGAATTGGTTCGAGTTAATCGGATCATCGAGTTTGCCTAAATCCATGCCCACCCTAGAATGCATGTTTGATTTAAATTGCACCTTATAAAATGTAGCATTGGAACTTATGCACTTTTTTTTCAAACAGATGCACAAACACACTGTAAATTGCGTTAACAATGGTAATAAACGATGCTCACATCCCAAAGTTGGCCATCAAAATTCACGTACAATGATCAATGATTTTTTTTGGTCCATTGATATATTTTGTTGATAGATATAAAACTATTATATTGTTTTTATTTTTCGTTTTCAATGTTTTAAAGTCTTCTTTCAAAAATAATTAAAAAAAATTATACCATTTTTACAAAATCTTGAAATAAAAAATATTCTTATAATTATCAATAAAAATATATGAATTACAAATGAGACTTTTTTATACAAAATTTGGAGGGAGCATATGTTTTGAAAAATTTATTAACATAAAGTAAGCAGTGCATATGCGTACCTAAATTTGGATAAAAATAATAAATCATGAACGACATGTTTAGTTTCACTTTAAGTTTCACATACCATGTATACACATCCTCGTAACAATATTTTCTCTATATACATGGATTCAATAATTGAACCTAAGTTTAAGGAACACAATCATCTTTCACTCGGACTAACACAATATGACTTATCCTATGTTGGTTTTTTTTAAAACATATACTACTTTGGTAATTTATAAAATAAATGAAATATTACTTAATAATAGTAACAATATTTATATGCCATTTTAATTACATTATTATTATTATTATTATTATTATTTTTTGTTGAGAAAATTATTGTTACATACTCCCTCCGGTCCTATGTATAAGACAATTCAGACAAAATCACACATATTAAAAAAAGTAATTAATATATTGATTTTCAAGAAATTATTTTACAAAATTACAAGTTTATCTCTATTTAAAATTAAATTTCACCACTATAGTAATTGTGTCACCTTTAATGGTCAACAATGATAAATATAAAAAAAAGTAATAAATACTTATATATTTGTGTATTTGTATTATAAATAGGGCGATAAAAAAACTTTAAATATTATCTTATAATAAATAGGATTGAAGCGAGTAATGTTATATTACTATTGAACAATAAAATGAAAAAAAAAAACATACATGTCTCAATATTTTGTTTTTCATTTTCCATATAGAAAAGTTTTAGAAAAGAAACTGAGAGTGAAATTGGATCATACATACTGTAGCAGTGTGTCAGTTAGCCCCACCTAAATTTGTACCTAGCAAAGCGCTTTTGTACACGTGGCAGATGGTGGGGCCACTTGTATGAACCCAAAAATCCAAGACTCTGGTTCCCTGACAACACCATAATTCCTGCCTCTGACATCAGGACCCGCCACGTTGGATAAATGGGGCCCACAGTGCATTCTTGATTCTTATCTTAATGTTATATAATTTAATTTAATGAAATACAGCATATTAATATTATACCTACCTATATACCTAATCCCTATTTATCTATATAGTATATACTATTTTACGAAATAATCTGATTAGGCCATTTGGCATTTACTTTTTTCTTTGTTGATCATTTCCCATTTACTTGAATGAAGAAATAATCTTGTTAGGCCATTTGGCAATTACTTGAAAGATGAAATCCAGGTTCCAGCTCAAGAAACCGTGTTTCTATTTCTAACAAAAGAAAGAAAAATAAGTGGGAAATCTGGAAAAATATAAATACCGGGGTAAGGGTCCCAGAAATTCCTGGGAATTGGTTCGGAACTTGTGTGAGGAGAGAAAGGGACACAGTCACACACAAACACAACACAACGCCCCTTTCTCTCTCTCTCTAGTTTTGTTCCCTTTTCCGGAATTTCTCTCTCTAGACTTTGTCTTCTTTCTCAATCTGCAACGCACCCAATCATAATCACCTTCTATCGTCCTTTTCTGTGTCATTGCTTTGCCGTCTTCAACATGGACGACGATGCCACTCCACTTCGGTGCGTTTTATTTTTTTCCTCTCTATATATTGTTTTTGTGCGTAATGCAGTATCTTTGAAATTTTCGCCTATGTCCTTTTTTTTAACGTGAACTCATCATTGTTTTTATAAGCAATTGAAGGTTTTCCTCTTTAACGTGAATCTCTCTTTGCTTGTATTCATGATCGTTTTTATGTTTTAGCTCGGTTTTTCTTTCTTTTCCTCCTTTAAATTCACAAAGGAAAAAAAAAGGAAGAGATTATCCAAGGTAGACGTTCACTTCTTGAAGCTGTTCTGAATTCTTGAGATGGACGAATTCAGACACTGCATTAGCTTCTCCTCAATTTGATTTCAACGAATTCTCAATTGATCTCCCTCTGTTTAGCTTCGATTTCTTTTTGTTTCCTCTTAATTTTCAAGTTATTTTTTAAAATTGCTCATATGTGGATACGCAAGGAATTTGAATGATTGTTCTTTTGTTCCGATTTCATGTTTTTTCGGTTTTCACGCATGAATTTAGATTTATTGGGTTAGGTTCAATCGGACATTATGCAGATTCAATAGTATGCATCAAATGATCATCAATTCATCATGTTTATGTGCTGCAATTAATGGTTTCCGTTTGTGTGTATTTTGTCAGGTATTAGGAAAATAAAATATAAAAAACAAATTGGGGATAAAGGGAAACGTTTGGATTAATTGATCCCTAGAGGCAAGATTTGCTTTTTCTTACTGGTGGGTATGTGTTAACTATAAACTACCTTGAGCTGATATCCGGCTAAAATGCCACGGGGTAGGATCAGGGCAAAGCTCCGCAGGAGCCATCTTTACACTTTTGGTTGCCTTAGGCCAACTACTTCTGAGGAGGTTCCTCATCCACTTCAAGGTCCTGGCTACTCGAGAACTGTATATTGCAACCAGGCTCTACTCCATGAAAAGAAATCTCTATTTTACTGCAAGAATGATATATCAACGACCAAGTACAATGTTATCTCGTTTTTGCCTAAGGCACTGTTTGAACAATTTCGGAGGGTTGCTAATATATACTTCCTTTTGGCTGCTTGTCTCTCGGCCTCTCCAATTTCACCTTTCAGCCCAGTGAGCATGATTGCTCCTTTGGTGTTTGTTGTGGGGCTTAGTATGGCAAAGGAAGCATTGGAGGATTCACGCAGGTTCCTTCAGGATGTCAAAGTTAATCGCCGGAAAGCTGGTCTCCATAAAGGCAATGGTGTTTTTGGTCCCAGGTCCTGGCAGAAAATTATGGTTGGGGATGTGGTAAAAGTAGAAAAGGACCAATTTTTTCCATCTGACTTGCTTCTCTTAGCATCAAGTTATGAAGATGGGATATGCTATGTGGAGACCATGAATTTAGATGGTGAAACCAACTTGAAGGTGAAGAGATCTTTGGAGGCTACCTTGTCTCTTGATAATGATGGAGCTTTTAAGGATTTCTCAGGAACAATACGTTGTGAAGACCCAAATCCCAATCTTTACACTTTTGTTGGGAACTTTGAGTATGAACGTCAGGTTTATCCTCTTGATCCTAGTCAAATTCTTCTTCGAGATTCAAAGCTTAGGAACACTGATTATGTCTATGGGGTGGTCATTTTCACTGGTCACGATAGCAAAGTCATGCAGAATTCTACAAAATCCCCTTCAAAAAGGAGCACAATAGAAAAAAAGATGGATTATATCATATACACTCTTTTCACTGTCCTTATATTGATATCCTTTATTAGTTCAATAGGATTTGTTGCTAAGACCAAGTACCAAACCACAAAGTGGTGGTATTTACGGCCTGACAATATTGAATACCAGTATGATCCTGGGAAAATTGGGTTGGCTGGGATGAGCCATCTGATCACTGCACTTATTCTTTATGGATATTTGATACCCATCTCACTTTATGTTTCAATTGAGGTTGTGAAGGTATTGCAAGCAACCTTCATTAACCAAGACATTCAAATGTATGATGAAGAAACTGGGACTCCAGCTGAAGCACGTACATCAAATTTGAATGAAGAGTTGGGTCAGGTAGACACTATCCTCTCTGATAAAACTGGAACTTTAACCTGCAATCAGATGGACTTTTTGAAGTGCTCCATTGCTGGTACTACCTATGGTGTACGTTCCAGTGAAGTTGAACTTGCTGCAGCAGAGCAGATGGCTTCTGATCTTGAGGAGCGGGACTTGGATCTCTCTAATTTCCCCATGCCTAAGAGTAAAGTGCGAGGGGAAAATGTTAGAAAAGACGAAGAAATTGAACTTGAGACTGTTGTTGCTTCCAAGGGTGATGAGCATCGAAGGCCTGCCATAAAGGGATTTGGTTTTGAAGACAACCGGCTCATGAATTGTAACTGGTTGAAAGATCCCAAGGCTGATGTTCATTTGATGTTTTTCCGGATATTAGCAGTTTGCCATACTGCCATTCCTGAGCTGAATGAGGAGACTGACAGTTGTACATATGAAGCTGAGTCACCTGATGAAGGAGCTTTTCTTGTAGCAGCTAGAGAATTTGGTTTTGAATTTTATAGAAGAACTCAATCAAGTGTTGTCGTACGGGAAAAATTTTCTGCTTCTGGACAAGTGGTTGAAAGGTGAGGTGGACATCCATGACCTCTATTATGCTTATCCTTTTCCATTTTTTTTGGGGAGGGTTGGTCAATTGCTTTTGAATCTTTACAATTGTCATGGCATATTTATTAGCCCATTTGTTTAAATATTCATTTATTTATTTTTTTTGTTTTGGTTGAATTATACAGAGAGTATAAAATCTTGAATCTTCTGGATTTTACAAGCAAAAGAAAGCGTATGTCAGTGATTGTGCGTGATGAAGAGGGAAACATTATTCTTTTGTGCAAAGGAGCTGACAGGTTAGCTTACTAATGTGATTTCTGTCTGTAGTACTGTAAACTGAATGTATGGGGTTAATGATCAAATAGGACCTTCTATCAGTTTCTACAATGGAATAATTAAAATTCTCTTCAAGATTGTGGAGTTTATATTCTACGTACTACTAGTCATAGCAACTCGCTGCTTGAAGAAGCTTGCATAAACACACACACACACACACATGCTGTCATAGAGAAACTTTCAACTGCACTGTTGATGCCCATTATTTTCTTGCTTGGTTGTGCAGTATCATATTTGATCGATTATCCAAGAATGGAAAAATGTATTTGGAGGCCACTACTAGACATTTGAATGAATATGGAGAAGTTGGTTTGAGAACACTAGCCCTGGCTTACAGAAAGCTTAATGACCAAGAGTATTCTGATTGGAATAACGAGTTTCAGAAAGCCAAGACAGCTGTTGGGCCTGATAGAGAGGCAATGCTTGAGAAGGTATCAGATATTATGGAAAGAGAGTTGATTCTTGTTGGGGCTACTGCTGTGGAAGACAAACTGCAGAAAGGGGTAGGCTATCATTATTTATTGTCAATATATATATATATATATAGGAAAATGCTAATGAGTGCCCTAAGGGCACTTGTTAAGGAACTAAAAATAGAAGGTTTTTGTTGGAGTATGTGATATTTAATGTCACAGATGCAATTAAGAATGTGATTTCCAATAAAAGCCTTCTCTTTTTGGTTCCTTAACCAGTGCCCTTAGTGCACTCGTTAGTAGGACCCATATATATATATAATATATATATCTTTTGCTGCTTTTTCACTTCGACGACACTCAACTTTTTATTCTCTTCAGGTGCCTCAATGCATTGATAAACTTGCTCAAGCTGGTCTAAAGATCTGGGTGTTGACAGGGGATAAGATGGAAACTGCAATCAACATTGGGTCTGTGGTGCCAGATTATTTAAACCTGATAATACTGTTTCATATATGTTTCTAAATTTAAGTTTGAAGTTACTCAAAAGTGCTTCCATAAATGAATTTGATGAATTTTTTGTTTCTGTGGTGCAGATTCTCTTGTAGTTTGCTTCGACAAGGCATGAAGCAAATCTGTATCACTATGAATTCAGATTCAATAACCAATGATGGGAAAGAGGTACTTTTTTTCATTCAGATAGAGTAGAGAAATTCACTATATGAGCATGGGTTTCATCTGATATTAGACCTTGTTCTTGTAAACCCTCAGGTCATTAAAGGCAACATCTTGAATCAAATCACCAATGCCTCACAAATGATAAAGCTGGAGAAGGATCCACATGCTGCGTATGCATTAATTATTGATGGGAAAACTCTAACATATGCTTTAGAAGATGATATGAAGCATCAATTTTTGGGATTGGCTGTTGATTGTGCATCTGTCATTTGCTGTCGTGTCTCTCCCAAACAAAAAGCCTTGGTAGGATCTTTTTCATTTTCATTTGCACCTTTGGGGTTCTGTTTAATATTTTACACTGCATCTCATTAGTTGATCACTATAAATGATGCCACTGACACATTTAGTGGAGTGAAAATTGTGCACTACTGTGCTCATGGCTCCATTTTGATGTTAAATGGGAAAAATTAGCTACGGATCCAAGAGTTCTGTTGTGCAAAGTTGTTACTGAAATACCTCTGTAGGTAGAATTTATCTGATGTAATCACTATCACTATATGAACTGTAAAGAGTATAAAGCCTGCTTTATATGTCTGAATCCACTAATCCAATGACATCAGGTAACAAGGTTAGTGAAACAAGGAACTGGGAAGACTACTTTAGCAATAGGTGATGGTGCAAATGATGTTGGCATGATTCAAGAAGCTGACATTGGTGTTGGAATCAGTGGGGTTGAAGGTATGCAGGTTAGTGTCTGGTTCTTTTAAGTACAATTATGCCACAATTCTTTTATTCTTTTAAGTATAACGTGCTTTTGCTAGTTGCAACACCATATGCTTCATATTTAAAAAATAAACCAAATTTTGGTTTTATATATACCTTAAGAATTTTAAAAAATACCTGGAGCTAGTGATAGGGGAGGGAAAATCTGTCATGTTTGTTTGTGTTTGGACTCTGTTCTTCAAGTTGGATTCTAGAGCAGATTTCTTGTCAAGCCTATGTGGTGACATTCTTTGTGATCAGTGCTGACTGCTGACCAGTGCGATAGAGAAGTGAATCTCTCTCTGCTTTGTTAATAATTCTTTTCACACCAATTTCTTAAATAAAACGAGGAAAAGCTGAAAAGTTGAAGCTTCTCTTATTTGAATTATCTAGCTTCCTTGTATTTTCTTAATAGACAGGACCAGATGAGAAACATCTAGTCTATATTTTACTTATTTTAATCATCCAGTCTATCTTTACTTATTTCTGATGAAATTGAAAATCTGGGCCTGTTTGGTTTACATTTCAATTTCCTGTTTCCATTTCCCGTTTTCATTATGTTTCCTGTTTTCTGAGATTTTACAAAGGAAAAACTGTTCAGCATTTCCAGTTTTTCCTTTGTAAAATTTCAGAAAACAAGAAACAGAAAATGGAAACAGGAAATGAAAATACAAACCAAACAGACCCTAAAATTTTCAGTGTTTTATGGGAAATACTGTTGTCCAACCTTCATTCCATGAAGTTTAAAAATCCATGCTAGTTATGTTATTAATTTTTGACAGTGATTACCATGTGTTTGATAGAATGTCTACTAGCTTGTTAAGTCAAACTAGTTTTTTTCCCTTAGTATGGGCTATGTAGAAATTGTCAGCTGATCAATATTTAAATTTAGCAAATTTGTATGCCTCTGATCATGTGAAATAGTGCAAATTGAATAACTTGTTTGGTTCTAGTTCATGTTAACCTTATCAGTCATAAGGAATAATTTGGTTAAAATCTATTATTGGCCTATGAACACTACTTATAGCATGTTTGGAAAGCCGTTGGGGATGTGATTTTGCGGCTTTCCAATGCAAACACAACAAATAGATGGACTAGAAAAACGTATGTTTGACTCTGTGTGAACGTTAACACAAACAAGCTATTAATTGTTACTGTCATCTTTAAAATCAAGAGAACACGTGTGTTTTTTCTATTTGGAAGCATGTAACATTTGTGAAAGTTATGGAACTCATGCTTTGCAAATTCTTTTCAGGCAGTGATGGCTAGTGACTTTTCCATTGCACAATTTCGGTTTTTGGAGCGGCTTCTAGTAGTCCACGGACACTGGTGTTACAAGAGAATTGCACAAATGGTAATTGATATATTCATCTTGAATCTTGATCATTATTCTCAGATTTTGAATGTCTTCAATGCTTATTGTGTTGTGCATCCTGTGCAAGGATAAATACATGTAACATTTTACCGTTTCGTATCTTTCCCTTATATGAAGTATTCCTATATTTCCCTTCTAAACTGATCCGTCATGCATTCCAGATATGTTATTTCTTCTACAAAAATATAGCATTTGGCCTCACCATATTCTATTTTGAGGCATTTGCGGGCTTCTCTGGTCAATCGGTTTATGATGACTGGTACATGATATTGTTCAATGTTGTTCTTACATCCTTGCCTGTCATTTCACTTGGAGTTTTTGAACAAGATGTTCCATCAGAAGTTTGCTTACAGGTTTGTTCTCGTGAAATGCTTTCAATGAGTTTGTTATTGTCATCCATTTTGGATAATCCACCTTTGATATGCTATTGCTTTTTGCAGTTTCCTGCACTGTATCAGCAAGGACCCAAAAATTTGTTCTTTGACTGGTATAGAATATTGGGATGGATGGGGAATGGTCTCTATTCTTCCCTCATCATCTTCTTCCTTGTCATCATCATCTTCTATGACCAAGCATTTCGTGCAAATGGCCAGACTGCAGATATGGCTGCTGTTGGTACCACAATGTTCACTTGCATCATCTGGGCTGTTAATTGCCAGATTGCACTGACAATGAGCCATTTTACATGGATTCAGCACCTCTTTGTGTGGGGTAGCATAGCCACTTGGTACCTCTTTCTCTTGTTATATGGCATGCTTTCTCCACAATATTCTAGGACAGCGTACCAAATACTGGTTGAAGTTCTTGCTCCTGCTCCTATTTATTGGATAGCAACCCTTTTAGTAACAATTACATGCACTTTTCCTTATCTCGCCCACATATCCTTCCAAAGATGTTTTAATCCCTTGGATCATCACATTATCCAAGAAATCAAGTACTACAAGAAGGACATTGAAGACCAACACATGTGGACGAGGGAGCGGTCTAAAGCAAGACAGGAAACGAAGATTGGATTCACAGCACGAGTGGAAGCAAAGATCAGGCAGTTGAAAGGGAAGCTTCAGAAGAAGCAATCTTCAATGGAGGCTTTGTCCCTATCATGACCAATACAAAATGATAATTTTATAGTATTCAATCATTTTAGGGTTTGTGGGCTTTTTGGTATTACGATCTAGCCTCATTTAAAATTCTTTACATGATGTTGCATTCAGAATTGAAGTCCCTTGCATCAAGGAAAAAAGCATGGGAGCCGTTGTAACATATTTAAGTAGAAGAGCTCCCCAAATTAGTTAATTCTGAATGATCGAGGTGTAATTCTCACATCCCAAATGGTTATAATTCAATATTGAAGAAATGAAAGCACCAAAAGTAAAGTTACATTTTTTCTCTTCTTTTTCTGGACCGGGGAGGGGTCAGATTTTTAACTAATCATTCTTTTCTCGTTCGAGGATGTATGTATGTATGTTCTTGACCCAAAAAAAAAAAGAGAGGATGTATGTATGTTGTGTTTGGGTGAGAGTCTGATAGATAAAAGGCGATGGAGGAGTTAACTAAAATCATTCTTCTCTTTTTTTCCTTTTTTACATCTCATAGACTATGAGTGTGTTTAACTTGCCATTTCAGCTAAATGAAAGTTGAAAATAGTAGCTGAAACCATTTCAGCAGTGTTTGGGAAGGTAGTTTTTTTGGGTAGCTACAAGCTTTTCTTAAAAAGCTACTTGGGGTAGTTTTTTTTAAAAAAAAACTCCAATTTTTAGCTACTAGTTGAAAATTAATTACAAGTTTAGCCCTTAACCATCACCACTTATCATTATTTAATAATTAATGTTGCCCTTAAATGTCATTTTACCATTTCCAACTAGTTTTACCAAACACATTCAATAGTTTTTCAGCTTTCAGCTAGCTTTAAGCTTTCAACAAGTTTTTTAGCTTTCAGCTAGTTTTACCAAACACACTCTATGTCGTCTTTTTATTATTATTATTATTAGGGAATGGAAGGAATATCGAGGAAGTGTATGTTTTATGTTTTCTTACTGCTCATTTTCTATTGATATGAGATGGATTGTTCTTCCTGAACTTAGTTAGGCCCTAAAATTTTTGGGGTACAACATTTCCTTTGTTCTTATTTTATCTCATATCTTGCAGAACTTCAACCATCATCTGAATGTTTCTGATTGTGGCCGAGATGAGCATGAGGATCCGGGGTAAGGATCCGAGGTGGAGGTGGTGGCTATAAAGGAGGATATTGGTCTCTGGATGGTGGTCCTAGACGGCGGAGCACGGCGGAGGGTACCTGCAAATGGCACTCCGACGCCCAAGTTAGTGAGAGTATATGGTGAGTGGTAAGTGGGAGGAAAACTTACTTAACTTGAGTGGAGGCCTCCCCATATATACACACGGGCGTAGCTATTGTAGATGGGGTAGGTTTGTAGCTAGGGGGTAAGGGTGATTACACCTGTCACTATCAGCCGTAATTCCCCCTGTAATAGTCGCATAATCTGGTTGCTTATGTCAGTGACCATATCGCCCATGGTAGAGAGGCGTGGGACGCATTAAATACGATGGGACCTAGTAGGTGAAGTAAATGGTTGGATCACAAGAAGGGGGGTTGAATTGTGATTTCTTTTTAAATTCTGCAATTTATCTTCTAATAAAATTCTGCTCAAGATGAGTTCTTGGCTTTTATTAGAAGATGGATTCCCAAAGGATTACTTGTAAGTATAATGCTTATTATGCTGAAAGTAGGATCCCTTTGATGGAATCAATTTAGTTAACATTTACTTAGGTATTAAGTAGTTTTAAAATCTTTGTATGATCATGCAATAATCAAGAGTGTAGGGAAAAGAAGAGAACACAAAGGATTTATACTGGTTCACCTTTTCCAACCAAAGGCTACATCCAGTCCCTACCTCAAGTAGGATTTTCTCACTAACCAAACTCAGTTACAACCTTGGGTACACACTACCACTAGTATTCTTTTCCCACAGCCTCTTCAGGCTTCTTACAGAAACACCAAACACTTAGAAACAGATTCTGTCTCCTTGCAGCACCTCCTGCAGAAGCACAGAATCAGAAATCTGCAGAACTTGCTTCTGCAGACTTCGACCTCTCACAGGCTCACACCTAAGCCTTTACAACCTCTCAAATACTTCACCTAAACAGTCACAAGAGATTTTACAGTCAACCAATCTCTCTGACTAAGTAGAAGCACAAAGCTAACAAGGTAAAGTACACAAAGCTCACAAAGCTCACTAAATTATAATCAGAGCAGCAGCAGCAGCTTCTAGTGAGCAAACTCCCCCTCAATAACTTATATGAACTGATGAAAAAGAATCTGAGGAGAGAGAAAATGTTCCAGAAGCTTGCAATGATGAATAGAGGCTTTCTTATGCTTCTGGAGATGAGAGGTGTATTCAATGTGAAGAGAGCACCTCCTTTTATAGGTGAGGAGCCTTGTAGCCGTTGGAGATCAGTTCAAAAGGTCCAGTTGTGATGTATTGATCAATCCCTTTCAGGTACAGCTGTAAAAGCTGACAGGTACAGCTGTCCAGTTGACTGCCTTCATGCTTCTGCAGAACTTGCTTCTGCAGACAGTGTAACTTGCTCACTTCTTCACCTATGCTTCTGTGAATACTTTGAGGATGTTTAAAGGCTTCTCTTAAATGTTTTCAAGCTTGTATTCATTAGCTTAATTCATCAGAAGAATCATTTCCTTATTTTGCCTTAATCTGCTGCTTCTGCAAAGTTCATGTGTATAGGTTGCTTCTGCAGAATTCTGTGTATATGCTGCTTCTGCAGAATTCTGTGTATATGCTGCTTCTGCAGAATTCTGCTTCTGATGTACTGTAGTTTGTTTCTCATGCTTCTGTAATCTATTTGAGTTTCCACAGTTGATATGTCTTGAGAATAAAATGTTATTATTGCTTTGTTCTTGAAATCTTCTCTTAAAGTGAATCTCCCTTCTAATATATCTTCATTTGAAGTTCTTTAGAAGCTTCTTGATGCTTCTGCAAGATATGAGAAGTGCTTGACAGCTTCTGATTGTTTTGAATGAGTTATTCTGAATTTACTCATTTTAATTTCAAGTTATCCTTCACAGATTTGTCATTCCTATTTAGTTTGCTGCTTCTGTTAGTTATTGGAATGAAATTTCTCATGTATCTCATGCTTCTCATGTTTCTCCTTCTTCAAGATTAGACCTGTTGCTTCTGAATACATACTCAAATGAAATGATTAGTCTTCTTTGAAATCAGAATTATGCTAAGTTGCATTTGATTTGGTTGTCATGATTAAAACCACTTTGAGGGGATATTTGAACCTTACAGTAGGTAGCCAAGGTGAGGCTACCCGGATGCTATAGGGCTTGGCCCTCGTCCGGATCCAAGATGGTGTTGTTGCTTGGGGTTGGGACCCCGACTAGAAGAGGGATTTGGATTTCTACCTAGGACGTTGGTTAAGCACTGGTTCGGCCGAGTACCTCTCGGCCAGGTCCGGACCAGTTGCCCCTTAGCTTGGCAGTTAAGGGGCATTAGCTGCTGAGGTGGTATGCTTCGTTTGTTTATCTGTCGACGTGCACATCTGGTTGCTCCTATGTTTGTCTTCTGGAAGTTTCATTTGTCTTTCTGCCTTCTCGGTTGTAGCCGTCTTGTCGTTCCAACTATTCTTCTTACAATTTTAACTGCTAGTGGGGCATATGGCGTCGTTCTGTTGGCCAGCCGTCCTCGAAACACAGGGTGATCAATGCTCATTATTGTAGAGATTGTGCGTGTGTTCGTGCCTTTCCCTCTTCCTTTTCTACCCCAACTTTTCTTCACGAAAATTCGGTTTTACCCTTCTTTTGTGATTTCTACCCTTTTACCATCGAGTGAAAAGTCGGTTCTACCCTTATTTTCACTTCCTCACTTCCTTGCGCAGACGGTTTTGCCCCTCATTTTGAATTATATAAAAGGGGGGAAGTTCCTATTTTGTCTTCTTCTTCGCGTCATCAGAGCTTCTTCTTACTGCGTTTTTCTCCTCCTTGGTTTGTCTTCTCCAACGACTGTCTTCCGTGGATTGAAGCGGCTTACTGTTACTTTGTGCCGAACATTTCTTCCGCCGCTCCCCGTTGCACTCTTTGGTGGTTGCTTCTACCGTTCTTTTTCAGAGAAAAACTCAGGTACTTCCTTTTCTCCCTGCATTCTCCTTTTCTTTTGGTAATTTGAAGGGCGCTCCTACATGAGAAGGAGGGAGACAAGGAGGAGAGCAATAGCTCACTGCAAGTGTTTCCCGCTCCTCCACCGCCGTGGCCGGCGCCGAGATTCGGGCGTGGTCAAGGTGAGGGTTAAAAGCTCTCGTTACGTAATACAACCCAATATAATTAGGTGCTCAATCATAATTCATTAAGTGCACTTTATCTCGGTTGGACATCATGACACACTCAACTGTCCAGATGATCCCTAGGGTCTAGTCAGGCGTGTCAAGCCTTAACCACTCACCACGACTCGGAACCGGACTCTGCCTCTAGGCCTTTCCCTGGCCATCCCTGTCTATCTCACTCTGCACTAGGTGTATGCTACCTCCTGACATCAAGTCGTTTCAAACTCAGTCTGTTCAACAGATGCAAATGATATGTGTGATGGCATCCACACTAATTTTCAAAATTGTTTAAACACAAACCCTTGTCATAGACATAACAATGTCAATTTCTTTCGTAAAATAATAACTTAACATCCAATTCCATATCCACAATCTTCTCTTAACAGATTCTTCACTTTACCTTTTATCACAATTTATCCCCTTATACTTTCTAAATTTTATCCAAGACCAAAGCTCTGTAATTTGAAATTTATTTTTCTTTTCCTAAGTCCATTTTAGCCTAAAATCTCTTTTCAAAATCACCTGATAACACTTTCTAAAAGAAATCCTCTTTTACAAGAAAACCCTTTAAGTTGAAATATTTTAAACCAAAGTTTCTCAAAATCATCAAATGTCAAACTTTACTTCAAATCCCAATACTTAAGGTTTTTATCCAAAAGATTATCTATTTTATTTGCTTAACATCAACTATTTTAAAATCCTTTGATAAACTAATTTTCTTCATAAAAATCGAAAACACACACATTGTTCCATTTATTTTGATTTTTTTTTCAAAAAATTCTAAAAGTGCCAATTTACTTAAATTAAAATCGAGTTGATCTTAACATAGAGCATAAGGAAAACTAACCATTTTATCATCAAGTTGTACTTCTTAAGGGAAACACAAAAACACAAAGTTGTTGTTCTTGTTTATTGCAAAACATAAAATTAGGTTGCAAAGTTGTTCACCAAGCCATTGCTAGCTATTTAGCAAGTTCAAGTATCTAAGATAGAAGATAAGACTTTCCATATTCGAAAGTAAGGAGGAGTGTTAAAAAAAATACTTTTGAAATAAACGTTGACTCTTTATCTCTCATTGTTTTAGTTGTTGAATAAGTCTTTCCAATCAAGTAGTGGTTCCCTAAACTTTAGGAGAAAGTTATTCTTTTATATCTAAATCAATTATTGTTTTGCAAGTACTATAAATGTAAAGCATTGGCAGCTGAATAAAATTATATTCCCTTCATCTTTCTTATCCTAATGTTTAAATATTCTCCTTCTTTTTTTTAGTATTTTTAATTCTCTGTGTGATCTCTTAAAACCATTAGAAGTGTAAGAAAGACAGAAATAGAAAGAAAAAAAATGAAGAAAGAGAAAGTGATAGATGTGATAATTGATGTGTTGAGAAAGAAAAAGAAAGTTACGAAGAAAAAAGAGATGTGAAAGAAAGTCAATAAGAATGAGTGTGAACAAAATTATCAAAGTTGAATTTTCTTATCGGGCTAACATTGGAATATCAATGTCCTCCATCATCCGATCTAATGTTATAAAACTCGGAGTCGAGATAGTGGATCACTGGGTCATTGGTCCAACCAGTGAGTCAATGGTTGAACCAATTAAATCGGTCAATATCAAAATTTTCAAAAAAATGAGATGTAACTTGATAATTTAAATTTAGACAAATATTATTAAGAAAGACATGGTGTAGTCGTTTAACTAATGATATTTCATGTTTCGAATTCAAAAACTCATGTTGTTGAAAGTTAAAAAAAATCACAAACTACTCACAAACATGTAACCTTTATAAATTAAAATTGACTTGTATATTAGCAAAGTAGCTTACAGCGCAGTGGTCTACTTGCCCACACTCTCCAACCGTTTCCCAGGTCTCAGACCTGGGCTTGATTAATGTCGAATAATTTTTATCAACTCGAGCAGATTCACAAAATTGAGCGATTGGTTGACTCCGGTTCTTACCGGTTCACCTGTCCAATACCTGTTTAAGTGCATAAGGGTCTGATACATCGGACTGGACCGACCATTTGGTCTGGTTTTGATAACACTGATTCAATTAAGTATCATTTAGGATGGATTCTTTAGAATAAATTCATCATAAACGCCTAATTTTATTATTATAAAAATTTAATTATATAATATGTATTATTAATTTTTTTAATATTAATTTATATTATTTATAATAAATGTCTATTATGAATTTATAAACTACTCCCTTCGATTTTTTTATAAAGCACACTTAACCGAACTACACATACCAATAAAAGTAGTTAAAGTTAGTTAATTTTATTGGAGTTTTAAAAAATAGTTTAACTTTCTAATTTTACCCTTATTTAATATTGTTAACTAACTCCACTACTATTTAATAGTTGGAAAGATATTAAATTTAATAAGGAAAAATAAGGAAAATGATAATAAATATTTCCTTGAAATTGTAAAGCGCCTTATAAAAGGACCACAAAAACATATAAGAAGTGTCTTATAAAAAAGGATCGAATGGAGTATTTTTCTCGGGTTATGCTAAGGGTGAGCAAAACTCGTCTTGTCCCACTAACTCGTCCCAACCCAAGCTACTTGGACCGAGTCACGATTACGGTTAAATCGTGACTAATTTAATAACTCGGTATCGGGTTGAAGACGAGTTCGAGTCAATCTCTGGGTTACCCAACCCAACCCATCCCATACATGTATATATATATAATATTTAGTATTTATAATTTCTATTATTTAAATATTTAATATCATTTTATCTTTTATGGGGATTTTTAATGTAACTTTCCACTATAATAGAGACTCATCTACTTCTAAAACACATTTAGTATATAAAGTTGTATGATGATATAGTGAAATTTATCTTTTAACAATATTTAAAAGTTAATAAAAACATAAAAAAGTTGAGTTTAAGGTTATCAATAGATTAGAACCATATATTGACAGATTTTTTTGAATTTATGAACGGGTTCAAATTTAAAAATTTTAAAAAAAGATAAAACCCGTTACCCCTGGTTTATGCTTATACTCCCACAAATTGTTGAATAACTCACGTTGTTCCAAAAAAGTCAAAAAATATAAGGAAAAAAAAAGAAGAATCCAAACCGAAACAACGTCGTTTAATTAATGTAGTTCCTGACTTGCTGGCTCCTGAAAAGAAACGAAGAAAATCTGTTTGGCTGAAAGCGCGAGGAGAGGAGAGGCGTCACCACGATCCCTCCTCTCTTTGCTCTCTCTCTCTCCCCCCTCCCTC
The DNA here is from genome assembly GCA_026901365.1 of Sesbania bispinosa. Classification (NCBI taxonomy): domain Eukaryota; kingdom Viridiplantae; phylum Streptophyta; class Magnoliopsida; order Fabales; family Fabaceae; genus Sesbania; species Sesbania bispinosa. The sequence continues at coordinate 2,046,655 of QLOH01000088.1, read as the reverse complement.
CTCTCTAAGCAAGCAGCTTGCTTTTAGAGAGAGAAAGTCTTTTTTCCAATTTTGTCCCTCACCTTTTCCTCATTTCTCATCTTTGTCCTGTTCCTTTCTCCTTCCATTTCTCTGCAGCAACGTCTACTTCCAACTCCTCCGTCCATTTTCAATTTTCAATTTCTAGGGTTTAATTCCCCCATCCTAGGGTTTTGCTCTGAAACGAATGGAACCACGGATTGGGAACAAGTTCCGTCTTGGCCGCAAGATTGGTAGCGGATCCTTCGGCGAGATCTATCTCGGTCTGCTCTGAATCCTTCTCACGTTTACTTTTTTATAATCACTTTTAATTTATGCTTTTTTAGTTTGGATTTGTGATTCTTTTCCATAAAAATTCAGGTACAAATATTCAGACAAATGAAGAGGTTGCAATTAAACTCGTGAGTACTATGACTTACTCTAATTTAGAATTTGTTGATCTTTACTTTTCCTGTTTGCAAATCCAAAACACAATTTGCATGAATAGGTAAAAGCTATTCTAGCTCATTAAAGTGTGATTTTGTTGTTTATCATCTTTTGTTGGGGAATTGTAGATGATTGTGTATAGTATGGAGTGTCATATTGTTCAATTTTAATGAAAGTGAAAAATTGAAGTAATGAAGGTGTGTTTGGTGGAATGTTTAACGGAGGTTGTAGAACAATTTCAATTTTGTTTTAACTTTTGTGGAAGAATTAATGTAGCCAGAGGTGCCAAAAGGAGTGCCTGAGACTGTCCCTTACTCCCTTGTGCCTTGGTTCCACAACTCCAAAGCGGGTGTTTGGCCATGTATCCACTGCGGCTTATCCTTTTTCATTAATGGCATTGGTGATAGTTGACTTATTGAAGAACTGTGCTGTCTGTTGAGGATTAGGGATGTGTTTAATTAAATATTTTCCTCTTTCTCTTTGTCTTTTGATTCAGGAAAATGTCAAAACCAAGCATCCTCAACTGTTGTATGAATCAAAGTTGTATAAAATACTGCAAGGAGGAAGTAATCTCATGTCTTACTGAATTTCTATCTTTCTAATCTCTTTGTTTATGGTATAGACTTCATGTTACTCAGATTAAATGTTTTTGGTTGGCTACCTTTATTTGGCAGCTGGGATTCCAAATGTGAGATGGTTTGGTGTTGAAGGAGAATACAATGTCCTTGTGATGGATTTACTTGGCCCTAGTCTTGAGGATTTATTCAACTTCTGTAGTCGGAAATTGTCCCTCAAAACTGTTCTCATGCTTGCTGATCAGATGGTAGGATTTCCTTTATTGCTTAGATACTCTTTTAATATAATTCACTAACTTTTTTAACACGGGGCAATGTTGAACTGTTTGCAGATAAACCGAGTTGAATTTATTCATTCCAAATCATTTTTACATAGGGACATCAAGCCGGATAACTTCCTCATGGGTTTGGGGAGGCGTGCAAATCAAGTATTATTTAAAATCTTGTTTTTTGAATTCCTTTTTTGACCTTTTCTGTCATCTCTTGGATGTATCCTTTTCAAATTTACCTTTTTTCTAGGTTTATGCCATTGACTTCGGTCTTGCTAAGAAATACAGAGACACCTCTACCCATCAGCATATTCCTTATAGGTATTTTGTGCCGGTTTTGGTTTTCCTGAATCCTGATTTTATATGTCATTGTTGCACAGTTGGTACAAGTTTTAACCAAAATAAATTAAGATTACAATCAATTGATTATGGCAAATCCAATATCTGAAAATGCTACAGTATTGTTAGTTGCGTGATGCTGTGACTATTTAGTGGTAGTGGCTTCTAATAAAAGAGGGAGTAGACTTAATGTCAAGCAGCAGAGTGCATGTAGTTTCTTGTCATCAAACTGCAGTGACCAGCAGTATGGGAAATATGAAGCAAATTTCTTGTTGCCTCTGTATAGTATTTTAAGCTTCAGCTATTTTCTTGTTTGCATTGTTGAAAGATGCAAAAATAATTTATCTTGCTCTGGAGCTTTGAGGTTTAGAATATTATTGATAAATCTATTCACTACCAAATGTGGACGTGTAATATGGAATTGCTGGAAGATTTTAATGTACCCACAATTACAATAAGTTACGTGAAAATTGATAAGTGCAAGTTAACTACCCAGTACCCACAGCATAGTATTTACATGGACTATCGAGTTTAAATCCTATTTTCTTCCCAACTGTTAGTGCTAGTTTCTAGATTTTTTTCTGGATTTAATGGATATATACTTTTACTGTCATCCAATGATGTGCTGCGTGGATGTTCTGCCACATCATTTATTGAGTTTAATAACATATGGGAGTTTAATAACATATGGGGTGTTATACTCATTAAATGATGTGCTACCACATCATTGGATGATAGTGTAAAACGTTTTAACACTGTCACTGTGTAATAATTAAACTCTCTTTATTTCTGAAATTATATTTCTATAATCAGTGCATAACTTGCTGTTGTTACTTACATAATCTCTTTTAGTAATTTCACTGTGATGATTGTGTAATGTCTTTGTTTCATTTTAGTTATTATTATATCAATCACTTTACAATAAATTTCAAGTTATTGATTTAAGTAGTACTTGGTTATTGTGGCTCTACATAATCGATTTACTTTTGTGGGATTTCTCTGAATTTCACTTGCTTGTAATCCTTTTCAGAGAGAATAAGAATTTGACTGGAACTGCTAGATATGCTAGTATGAATACTCATCTTGGAATAGGTATGCTCTCAATGTATCTCTTCATCAAACTAACTTGCCTATGTATTTATTGTTGCCAATTGATTCTGAACTTTGGGAATGTCATTCTTTGTTAGAGCAAAGCCGTAGGGACGACTTAGAATCACTTGGATATGTTCTTATGTATTTTTTGAGAGGAAGGTGATTATCCTTGCTCCTGTATTATTTTATCTTTCTTTACCACATGCTTTTAATTTAATTTTTTACTTGGTATTTCTACAGTCTTCCGTGGCAGGGATTGAAAGCGGGTACTAAGAAGCAGAAGTATGAGAAAATCAGTGAGAAGAAAGTTTCTACTTCTATTGAGGTAAAACTGTGTGATGAAATAGTGTCTAGGTACATACTATGTATTTTCTCCCCTTTTATCATAACAAAGTGTGGCTTGCTTCTTTGTTAGTCTCTGTGTCGTGGCTACCCCTCAGAATTTGCTTCATACTTCCATTACTGTCGGTCACTGCGGTTTGATGATAGACCAGATTATGCTTATTTGAAAAGGCTTTTCCGTGACCTTTTCATTCGTGAAGGTTTAGGCCTTTCTGTTTTCCTATTTGTATTTCCCCTTTAGATTACTAGTCTTCGATAACTAGATTGTTATGTTTTGTATTTTGATGTCATTTCTGTGTTTTGGTTGGTGTTCTCTTGTTGCTCCAGGATTCCAGTTTGATTATGTCTTTGATTGGACCATTTTGAAATATCAGCAATCTCAAATTGCCACTCCTCCTGCACGGGCCATTGTAAGTGGTGGTGTGCTATCTGGTGGCATTAAATTTTTGGTTGTTGAGATTAGATTAGATTATCTTACTGAAAGTAACATTTGCAGGGTCCTGCTGCTGGACCAAGTTCTGGCATGCCGCCAGCTATTGTCAATGCTGATAGGCAGACAGGTATAATTTTCTTTCCTTTTACTTTACAACCCAGATCTATTATTTTATTAATAGTGAGTGGTTTCATACTTAGCTCAGCAATCTATTCATTATTCTTTTCTATGTAGATACTTTTTTATTTTTCGTGTTGGTTTTTCATTTATCTCAGATTTTCCATTTTTGGTGGTATGTTACTCTTCTGTTTTTAGTTTTTAATGTGACAATTTCTGCATAGGTGGGGAGGATGGTAGGCATACTGGTTGGTCTTCATCAGATCCTACTCGTAGAAGAAACTCTGGACCTATTGCTAATGATGGAATCTTATCTAGACAAAAAGCCCCAGTTCCAAGTGACTCAGCTGGATCTAAAGATGTTATGGTGAGTTTATTTAATTATGGGATGGCTTATGACGGTGAGCTGAGCATATTTGTTGCATAAAGCTGGAGGATGATTTTATATTTATGCATTAATGTTCAGCTTTCTACCTTATTATTTTCGGTTTAAGAAAATAAATATTTTTTAGGAATATGTATCATATCAGAAGGTAAAAATGACTGTTATTTCTCATTCATCCAAAATGACACAAAATTATGAAGCTATGCTTTGTTGCTTCGTTTCTTCTGGTCATAACTGGAACTATAAAGTATTGGCTGTATCATTTGTGTGCTAATGTGCACAATTGAAGCATAAGCTAAGCAATTAATGTAGATTTTCTTCAGAAGTCAGCTTTATGTTAGACAAAGTTATATATCACTCCTGTTGTTCTTGTTTTCTGGATAAAGAAATGAATGTCTCTGAATTTGTGGGTTCATGATATCCTATAAGTGATTGCAACATGTGGTTAGTTAGTTCACGATTTTTTTTTTTATTTTGGGTATGGTTTGTGCAGTTGTCTAGTTCTACTATCTTCCGGCCAAGTGGGTCTACAAGGCGAGGTGCTGTTTCCAATAGTCGTGATGCAGTTGTTGGCAGTGAGACTGAGCCTTCTCACCCTCTTGTCACTGATGCTAGTCCAGGAGCACTCCGTAAAATCTCTGGTGCTCAAAGAAGTTCAGCTATCACATCAACCGAGCACATTAGAACATCGTCTAGCAGAAACACATCAAACATGAAGAATTATGAGTCAACTCTCCGAGGTATTGAGAGCCTGAATTTCAATGACGAGAGGGTACAGTATTAGCAGCTGCCACTCTCGAACACCTATCTTAGCAAATTCTTAAAGTTTTATACTCTTTTTCATGAACTACTGAGTGGAGTGTTGTCTGTCCATTTTGTCGAAGGAAAGCTGCAACAAGTTGGGAACTGTCACTACAAGTATGTGAGAAACATATGCTTAGGTGGTTTCCTGACACAACTGGCCGTTAAAAAGGCTTCTGTTAATACAGCTTATGTTGTACTCACATTGGTTCTACAGCTTCACCTTTCCTATCGTTTCCTCTTTTATAATTAGTCATGTCATGTTTCATGCTTTGTCAGTTTTTTCTCCCGGGATAAATGTTTTATCGTTTTGACATTCAAGGCGGAAATTTCATTAACTACCAACTGGCAAAATGTCTGGTACCACAAGATGACAAATTTCACGAGTTAAATGCTAATTTAGCTAGGGAATGAGCTTATTTTTTTATGTATAAAACTCGTTTTCAACTCGTGGGATGCAAGAGCCTTTTTTAATTTCTTTTAATTTGTCAAATGAAAATTGATTGATATTTTTATCTTTTAAGAATGAAAATTGAAATTTTCATCTTTTAAGACTGAAACATGATTAACCTTATATATTTGTAGGACTAAATGATGTTTTACTCTGATTTTTTTTTCTCTTTTTATCTATTTGAATTTTTTTTCATTATTTAACCATTTACACTTGATGATGAAATGATTTAACTATTCACACTTGATGATGAAATGATGCAATAGAAAAATTAGCATAAACTAATTATCATTCTTTTCATTGTGATGCACAAACTAATTAATTTTTTCTATTTAATAATTTATATAATAAAGTGTCTAAACTACTAATCCAAATACGAAATAATAATTAATAATAATTTATGATGCACAAATTAATTAATTCTTTTATATTGATTAATTTACATAATAAAGTGTCTCTAAACTACTAATCCAAATATCAAATAATAATTTATATCAAAATACAAACAAAAACAATACGAATTTATATCAAGATACAAACAAACAATACGAGCATGGAACATATTTCTTTCTTTATCTCATTCTTTAAACTTTATATTATTAAATTACTTTACTTCACATTTACATAACTTATTTTGCATCTTTTATTAATATTTGTGATTGAATTAAATTTAGTGCTTATGTAAAACTCATAGGATAAAATTAATAGATTTTACAGAGATGAAAAAGAATAAAAACAAGTTAAAAATTTGATACAAATATTTAGGTAAAAATTAATTTATCAAATCTATTTTTAATTTAAAACAATTGAAATTTAAGTCATATTAAACCGAAATAACTTGAGTTAAGTCGGATCAACTCATTTAAATGGGTTAAACTTTTCCAACACCTATATATTGTCAATTTTTTAATTCTAGAACAACAATTTAAGGCTTATTCATTAAAGATTTAAAAATAATTTTAAATTCTTTATTAAGTTATGACATATATGACAAAATAAATTTAAAACATCAATTAGATTGATAATTTCTTATTTCAAATAATCTTATTACTTTTTTTATGTGCATACATCTATTATAATATATAATAGCTGAACTGCGGACTCTGGCGATGACACATCAACTCTATTATATTCTCTCATTTTGCCAACTTAGCATTTTGGTTGAGTTGTCATTGTGTGGATCAATCTCTTAGTTTCTCTTAGTTTGTGAGTTGTAACCTTTGATTGATTGAAATGAATGAATATTAGGAGTTACAATATAGAAGTGATCATTATTCATATTATTTTCCATTTAATCTCCTTTATCCCTTATAATAACGGAAAGTTGAAGTATTTTTGCTAATAAATTCTATTTTATATATATATATATATTTGATATACTTAATATTTTAAATTTAAATTTAAAACATCTATTATAATATATAAAAGCTGAACCGCAGACTCTCGCGGTGACACGTCAATTCTATTACATTCTCTCATCTTGCCAACTCAACATTTTGATTGAGTTGTCATTGTGTGGATCAATCTCTTAGTTTCTCTTATTTTGTGAGTTGTAACTTTTGGTTGATTGAAATGAATGAATATTAGGAGTTACAACATAAATGACATCATTATTCACATTATTTTCCATTTAATCTCCTTTGTCTCTTATAATAAGGGAAAGTTGAAGTATTTTTTGCTGATGAATTCTATTATACATATATTTGATATACTTAATATTTTAAATTTAAATTTAAAAAAGATATAATATATAAAATTTGAACCGCGTACTCTCGCGATAACCTTTGGTTGATTGAAATGAATGAATACAAAGAGTTACAATTTACAATATAGAAGTCACCATTATTCACATTATTTTCCATTTAATCTCATTTGTCAGTTATAATAAGGTAAAGTTGAAGTATTTTTACCGATAAATTCTATTTATATATATTTTATACTTAATATTTCAAATTAATATTTAAAAAATTTGTAAAATCATTTCTTTATTCGCGCAACGCGTGAGTATATATCTTGTTTTATCTTAATTGTAATTTCACTCGTTCTATTACGTCCATGAGGAGGTAGATTAGAATAAGTATAGGTCACTAACGGTACATTGTATTATTATTTTTTTCGGCCAAATATTAAAGATAGAATCAATAAAACATTGTAAAGTATATTACAAAATGACTAGAGTATCTAACTTAACATTTTTTGATAGTTTAATAAAAAAAATATTCATTGGACGGTCTGACATTATACAGTTGAATCTATGGTCTTTTAATTCTTTGATTTAGAAAAAATATCGACCTAACAAGCCACTTGCACTGCTAGTCTAGCAATACCGTTAATACCGTTCATCGCGTTAATTGGTACGTCAAACGCTTCTTTTGTCACTGTAAACCCACAAGTTTGTTTTCCAATACAAGCTGCTTCCACCACCGATTGGCTATCAGTAGCTTCCCAAGAGCCTTTCTTGAAAGAACCACACTGGCCTTGTGGGTTTCCAAAGCTAGAAAATTGGATTTGTGAGATCACTTGTCCACCTTGGCATGATAGTTCTAATTGTGCACCTTCATAGACATTAGCGCAAATAATTCCTGTTGTCACTGTCTGGAAGGAAACATTTTGAGGATTTCCACCTATTTCCTCAAACAAAACCAATGTGTTCTTATCATTGTTCAAGAATGACCTTGGCACATGGTACCACCTCTGCGATGGATTACCGCAATTGGTGTTGCACTTTTCCTTTACGTATTTCCCACGATAGTCACACGTGTCACTGCATCCATTAGTAGAAGTGATCCAGGAAGGCCAATAACGACCAATGCTGTGCCCATTCACCCAAGCATGTCCTTTGCCCAAGCCTTGCAAGTCCACCACCACAGGGTTTGTTCCAGAAGGAGCTTTGAAGTTAGCCTTATACCAAGTCATGGGTTTTCCAATAGGATAAGATGAATTAGTGTTCCACGATACACCAATGCTTGGTTGCAGATCAAAGAGACGTTTTCTCTCACCATTCAAACCAACCTTATAAGACCAAAGGTTGGTTGACAAATCCATAGTCACATCATTCTTTCCAATTATTTGAACAAAACCACCTGCTAAGCCAGTCTTTATCTTATCGAACCTTATGCCATAATTCGCAAGCCCAACGGTGGCACTAAGCAAAGTTATGACGTTCGTTCCCTTTTTCAAAGAAACTTGTTTCTCATATGTGAAATTGTTCCCCCATTGGCTAAATTGGTATCCCACATACCTCCTGTTAACATAAGCATGAAGGGTATGACCCATAGTGTTCACGCGAAGAGTTGCATTGCTCCAAATGGAAGTGTCATTAATTTCGACACTAGTCATGTACCACAAGTAGTCGCTGGCATCGAAGGTTATTTCCTTTTGCTCAAGAAGCTCGTGTGCTTTGAGACTTCCCTTTCTAAGCATGGTGTCTTTCTTTTTCTCCATTGTCCATGCCCAAGTGAGCTTAGCAGAAGCATCGTCGCTCTTCTTCACCATTACTGAGGTTTGACTATTAACCTTTGCAGTATTGAAAACCTCTTTGTTGCAACCATCAAGAACGGTCACAGACCAAGCAGGGACAAGTATTTACCATCCTTTTGTAAGTCATCATTTGCACCATTGCTACTGTCTACATTGCTCAAGAAACAAAATCTCGCTCCGGCAGCATTTGTGTATGTTGTTAGTGTCACTGAATTGCCAAGATCCTTGTCGGTCCTTGTTCCATTAGTGAGAATCTTTTCCCCCAATTTTATTGCTGCATGAAGATGCTTAAGATGTCCCCATTTGGGTTGATTTAAATTCCCATACTCATCAAGTGGTGCATCATAGGCATAAGATGTTGTCATATATGGGCCCCCTGATGTGCGACCAAAGTTGGTTCCTCCATGGTACATGTAATAATTATTCAACACCCCGCCATTCTGGAAGAAGCGTGCAACAGAGAAAGCTGAATCTTCAGCACTTCTATGGGGAACCCTTTCACCCCATTTTTGGAACCACCCAATCCAATTTTCAGTGAACATTTTGGGACTGTTGGGGTTATTGGGTTTAAATTGGTCACAATAATATCCATTGCAAGTATTGATGATAGGCTGAGGAGCATCCTGTTGTTGACACATGATCCACGGTACACCGATATTTTGTGATAGAGCCATTTGTGCACACCATTTGATATATGATTTCCCTGCGTCTCCGTAACCCCACATGATGTCTCCATACTCATTCTCAATTTGAGCAAGAATAATTGGTCCTCCTTGTGATGCAAACAACTTTGCTTCTTTGGCCATGCTCACAATCTTTGTTGTGAAAATTTGCATTTCATTCTTGTAAACCGAGTTATCAGTTCTAAACTCAATCCCTGGCATGTTGTGCAGCCACAATGGGAAGCCTCCATAGTTCCATTCCGCACAAACATAAGGACCAATCCTTAGAATGGCATACAATCCAGCATCTTGGACTACCTTGAAAAATTTGATAAAATCCAAATTTCCTGAGAAATTGTACTCACGGCGAACAGGTTCATGACGATCCCAAAATACGTAACTTTCAATAGCATCAAGACCTCCATCCTTGGCCTTTTGGATAATGTCAGGCCACATCTCCATTGTGCTTCGTGGATAATGGACTGCACCAAAGAAAATAAGGCGCCTCTCTCCATTGATAATGAGAGCACTTGCATCGTAAGTAACCTCCGTGGCAAACATGAGCATAACAGAGTTAGGCTAAATAAGAGAATTGTAATCCAGGAAGAAGAACCCATTATAATTAAACATATGATTATTCAATCTTTTTTATTGTCTTATTGAAATACAACTCAAGGTTTATATATGAACATGGGTTAGTTAAAACAACTAACAAATAACTAAATTGGAACCATCTTAGTGTATAAATGATATTTTTTGAGTTGGTAATTATAGAAAACATGTGTAAGAATGGATAATCACTCTGAAAATATGCTGAAGTGTCCTTTGACTCCTTTAAGATAATAAGAAATTTATTATTTTTTAGATATGTTGTTATTGTTGGAAATGATAAGGACTGAGACATGATATTCATATGAAGTGCCAATACATTTTCTTTTTTTAGGTTGCAAGGCTGCCATTGTGGCGCGTTTGTGGATCGTGATAGACTTACTGTATATTATTCACATACTGTGATTTGTATGTTCCATTCATTTTTATTCTAAATAATTTTTATTCTAAATAATAAATCGTCATCACTTTGTACTGAGTGGAATATTGAAGTTTTGTTGAGTTTTAAGTACGACATACACCTCACATGTTTATCTCAATAAATTAATCTTGATATACTTTGATCATATATTTATTTTTAGGAATAACATTTCTTGTTTTATTACATACATGATGAGAGGACTAACAAAAAATAAAAATTTAATTTTGGTTATTATGTTGTTAATAAATATTCAAAGGGAAATTTGACCAATTAAAGTTTTGCAAAATTAAATTAGAAAATTTGAGATTGTAAGAATATTTTTTTTTGTAAAATTTTGAATTAACATGTAAAAAGTTATTGTTTAGTTAAAAATATAATTCTAACATGAACACAAAACGTCTCCTTAATATTAATTAAATATCTAAACTTTAGGATATGTATGTTATGTCTAAGTTTTTTGACCTTATATTCTATATAACTCGTTAAAGAGGATAATTTTTGCCTATCCTAAATGATGTCTGCAATACTTTTATTATAACACAATATTAAGATGGAAGTTTTAGCTAGGCCTGCTTATTTGTACTTGTAAGAAATTTTATTTTGTCAAGAAGCATATCTAGGGAATTTTAAATTAATAAAGTAAAATTTTCATAGAAATTAAATTCCATTAAAAGTTATTTTATAAGTGTGTGTTTGGTACATATGAAATATTTCAGTGGAAACAGGACCTACATTTATTCCATTAAAAGTTATTTTATAAGTGTGTGTTTGGTACATATGGAAGATTTCAATGGAAACAGGACCTACATTTATTCCATTATGCTTTTATAGATTATTTGAAGCTCAAGATTTCAAATTGTAATTTTATAAAAACTAATTATAATATTTGTTAACAAGTCAAATTAAATTGGTATTATGCTTATTTTCCATTTAGTTCAAAAATATGTTGTGCGTGTGAATGTTTCTAAAGAATAGTGCATACTTTTTGTAAGAAAAGAAAATTGTTGTCAAAAATATTTTCAAAAAATTGAAATTATTTGTGTAAAAACTATATTTTGTTTGAAAGTGAAAATATATAACTGTTGGGCATGTGTGGCTATACCATACATTAAAAAGTGATGTCTAGCTAGATACTTGAAAAATTGATTTCCCTCTTAATTGTGAGGAAAAAATGCCGACTCAACGTGTTGCATCCATAACTAGTGTAGCTACACTATTATTAACACATGCTACACCAAATTATTTTTTCTTCATTGTAAATCCCCAACTTGTTTTTTCATATGCATGTTACCTCCATCATATGTTAGCTATGTGTAGCTTCCAAAGAATCTCATATAAAAGAACCACCCTTACCTTATTGGTTTAAAAAAAGCTAGCATATTAAGTTAAGGAGATTACTCAACGACCTCTGCATCACGGGTCTAACTATGAACCGTCAAAGACATGAGCATAAATCTCCCCCGCAATGACAGTTAGGAAGGAGACATTTTAAGGATTTTCACATATTTTTTCAACCAAGGTTAATGTGTTCTTGTCATCATTTTAAGAATGACCTCAGTACATGGCATCAACTCTGTGATGCTTTGCCACAATCAGAGTTCACTTTTCTTTTACATATTTATTATGGTATCTATGCGTTTTATCGTATCCATTTGTTGAAGTTATTCGTGCTAGTTTAATTAATATTCAGAAACATTGAGTTCCAACAACTATATGAAGGTGCTCCAGATTTCCTCTAACTTAAATCCTTTTTGCCATTTTTTTACCCATATTGCGCAATACAAATCCTAATTAACAGTTTACTAATGATTTAACCAGGAACTCCTAAACCACCACATACCTACAAAACCTACCCTTCAATGGTCACGGTCACATGCGACCCAATCAATCAGCGTGTCCAAATACACACAAAACCCACTTAATCACCCAACATAATAATTTTAATTAAAATGAAAAGTGCACCTATGAATATACTCCCTCCGCTCTCAAATATATGCAAAAAAAAAAACCACTTGTGTTGGTCTAAAATATAAGCAAATTTCAACTAACTTTGCCTTATTTAATGACCTCGGACTAAAATATCATTTACTTAAATTCAAATTGTTCTATCCAATGACCCTATTTAATGAACCATGTAGAGATAGTGTTTCCACTTGGAACAAGTTTCAATAAAATTGGAGTCTCCTAGTAAGGGCAATTTAGAGAATACAATTCATTTTTAGATGATATCAAGAAAAATTAATGAAGTTAACTAACATTTCTTAATTAGCGTGAGTTAGTTTTTTTTTTTGCTTATATTTGAGATCGGAGGGAGTATATATATATATATATATATATATATATTAGGATAAGGGGGTGGTGACTTTCACAAAGAATGTGACTCTTACAAAGAATACCTATAGGGGATTTATATATTTCAGTCCAAGGATTCATCATCTGGCAGATGCAAGGCTCAACCCCTTGGTGGTATGAGGTGACACATTATGGGACATGATACTCATTGTTGTCTTTCGTTTTATTGTATAACACATTAACACTTGCAAGCTATTTTCGTTGTATCTTACACTTTCAATGCACGAATTTCAGCTTATATTTAGAATAAAAAACCTGCTTTTAATTAATTTGTTGAATAACAGAATGGTTTTTATCCTATCTCGGAAAAAATAAGATGGAATTTTGTTCTGTTTCTTCATAAATTTGATACCTTTACCCTCCGATTCTGAATTCATTTTGGAGCGTTTTGGTATTTTTCAAACTACACTTGACACTTCCATACATAAATATTAACAGTGGCAGCAAAGGTGTGAAAACAGATAACTTTCTCTTTCGCCATCGTTTTCTTTCTTCCTGTCTTCCCAAATTATTGACTATATATAATATTATTAATGAGACCCCAGATATCAAGATGAGGAGCTGATACAGAACATAAATAGAGTGATAATCCCATAACGCATTAAAGAGCAACACCGTGCTATGCCTATGAAACTTCTGCTATGACAGATTTCAAGGAAAAATCACACTTATTGTGATTCTATTGTAGACAATTTTACTTTACATTTGTAAGAAGTTAATTAATTTCACAATTTAAGCATGTAATCTCTTAAGCACATAATACAAGACTTCTCTACTATCCCATGACACATTCATTTATATTTTTCTGACATAATTAAAATAGAATTACAAATAAATGAATCAAATTCTAGTTCAAACCCAGTAATATTCATTTTCAATTTGAAATGAAGATTAGTAAATTCAGCAGTAACTAAACAGGATACTCACAAGCTATGAGTTCCATGCAGGAAGGAATTTAACTTTAGAAAAGGATGGGGGATCTAATTTAAACAGACAGAACCAAGCAAATAACTTAATCACTACATCACAATTCATAATATCAAAAAAGAGGCAAAAAAAAAAAAAAACTATTAATCATCATTCACCAATTACCACCATCCATAGACAGCTTGAGTGTATGTGTTCTTGATCCACCTGAAACTCTTCCTTAGAGACCCTTTCATTTTCCCCTCTGCAGCATAAATTTTATAGCCAGCAACTCTCTTCTTCCTCTGCAACTCAGGGTCATTGAAGCTCCAACTCTTTGATGGCCTCACAACTGTGCTTTTCCCTTTCTTCATCTGCACCTCCTTACCTGCTATCTGGTGTGGAGGATAAGCAGCATAATTAGCACTGTAACACCTCAGATCTTGCATGCTTGTTGGAGCCACCTTGCCTCCAGAGTGGCTTTCATCTCTGCATGACCTGGATCTGAATTCCATGATCAGAATACCCAACAGGCCAAGAGTGAAAAAACTGAGAATGTGTCTTAAGGCAAGAAAGAAGAAATGGTTGATGGATTTACTTTTTTCTAGCTGTATATTAGTATTAAGATCATTTATTCCTTCTCTTTACTAACTTAAATTTAACATAACTATAATTTTGGTTTTTTAAAGTACATTTAACATTAACTTAATTTTTCAAAATTTGTAACATTAATTTGTACTTCAAAATTTTAAAATTTCTCTTTTAATTAAATTACGTGATAACAATTTAGACTACTCTGAAGTTATTAATTAAAATTTTTAGAGGATTATAATTTAATAGGACAAATTTTTAAAGGATTAAATTAAGGCCAAATATATCTTTAAGGATAAAAGGAATAGTTTAATCCTTTAAATTATTTGTATAATCGATTCTTTTGAGTTGGAGGCAGTTGAAGATGATCATTATGTTAGTCTATAATTTGTTGTTTTCTTTAATGGTGGCTGTGGGGTAGCGACTGATCCAACTTTGCTTAACAGAGCGGAATTATATGAGGCTTTTTAGTTTGACTAGCTTTCACACGAGGAATAGTATAAAATTGATTGATCCAAATTTATAACTAGCTGTATCATAAATATAATTTATAACTGTGTGATGAATAGCAAATAAGATTAATATACAGTGATGAATAGCAAATAAGATTAATCGCCAATTCCACTATGGAATTTAAGTTTATAGCTCTCGAATTGACTTGTAATGAGTTTGAGTAGTTGAAAAACTTCTTAGTATCAATGCATGTTCATTGTGATAACTGGTCAGTTATAGCCATTGTAAAGAATAAGACTTACAATGATAAAAATAGACATATTCAATTAAGACACAATGTGGTGAAGTAACTGCTGAAAGATGGAACAATTTCCATTAATTATGTGAAGTCAGAAATGAATTTGACCGATCCTCTGACTAAACCCTTGGGTAGAAAATTAATAATTGAAACATCGAGAGGAATGAGACTAAAGCCAATTTGATACTAACAGTGATAACCCAACCTTTGTGATTAGAGACCCATGAAAAAAGTTCATATGGGTAAAAACAAGCCACCTACTAGTTTTGCTAGAAATATTTAATTTGTCCCTTCCTATGGTGTATGAGGTGCTAGGCTGCATATTGGAGAGGATAAGCTCAAGAGGCTTTTAATGATTTTCATAGCCCTTACAGGTGGTGTATGAAGTGCAACATACACTTGATGAAATCACTTATATGAGTGCCAAGTGGGGCTCTCTTGAATAACAGGCGCATGCATGACCTTACAACGATAACGGCGAGGATTGTGGGGGTGTAATGTGATTGGTAAAACTTCTAGCATACACCAAAGTGTTTTGGTTCATAGGACATGTTCCACCAATTCACTTGTATGTTATGACTTATTAGTGTAGGTCTGGTTCATAGTCCAAAAGACATTAGATTCGACGCATTAACATCCATGTTAGTGGTTCAGAGCAGATTTAAAAAAAAAATTTAATAATCTTTTGAAATATGTGAGGAATTGTTGTGAGTTTTCAAGTTTTTCAAGAGTTTGTGTAATTGTCAAGTCCCACATTGGTAGTGTAGCGAGCCTTATGAGGGTATATAAGTTAACATGTGTTAATGACTTACAAACAACTAATGAGAGGTTGGCTCGCGTGCATAATAACGGGCCAAGTCGGTGCAAATCCACTAATTTGCCCTTTGCACGCATGATAATGGTGCCTCGTTGGATTTTTACTCCTGCTCCAATTAAAATAATTTTGAATTTTAAATTCCGTTCCGAAAACCATATCTTATAAGAGATAGTGTTTGGCTTAGTCTCTCCAGATTTTTCAAGATACCTTATCCTCAACTGATAAAAGTGCTTCCTGTTTTTCCTCCAAGTCTCCCTTTTTTAATTTAATTCTTAAAATTTAATTTTTGAAATTAAAAACTTCATCCCTCCACTTTTATCTTATCTGAATTGATTCCAAATGCACCATTATTCTCTTATTCTCTCTCTCCCTCTTCTGCTTTGCCCTGATTCTATTGTATTGATCTCTATTAGTTCTATGTGACGTCGTACCCCAGTGCAAGAAAAACCTGTTGTATCCTGGGGGATCATTGCAATCACGGCGAATTAATCCTTTAGGACAACATGCTCACATGTCCCCCAAGTTATCTGCTTTCATCTTTTCAGTCCATACGGTGAAACCATGAAAACAGGATATGTGTTCCCTCCCCAAACATCCTTCGGGAGCTTCGATGTATCCACCACATAGTCGACACCCCTCCCGCCGTGGCGACTACCATCCCATCAACCCTTTAAGGAGTGTCACTCGTCTGAGAAAGAGGTTTCCCCTCCATTCCTATCACGTTCACCATCGTTCATTCCAAAAACCAACATTATCTATCTCCAACTCAAAATCTCATGTGACAATGGTACCTCTCAACTTAGGTAGGGATGTTAAAATTGCCCTTCAAATTACTGTCAAAATAAATTGTTCTGAAATTTTACCCCCTCCCCTTTTACAGCTTGAGAAGAAGATAAGATTAGGTTGATATTCAAAATAACAAGTTTAGTGTGAACATTTCAAAATTTTGGCAAATTACTTATTACCATTAACTTTAGTTTTAACAACAGTAATTACTGCATTCTTCATGGTGGACCAAAACTCAAGTGGTTATGTAATGTCCTAATTCCAGAAATTTAGGATTTATGCCCGTTGGAGGCATAAGTCCCAATTTTGGGGAATTATTTTTCGTGACATTAATGATATCAGTAAAGCATGGTAAATATTGGTTTAACTAATCCAACGTTTAATTAAACATAATCTGAGTGATTACATACAACACAATGGCATGGATATTACAATACATGTGTCCTAACAAAAGAGACTCCCAACATGGACAACACATGTACTAAATATCCATCAAAAGAATATACATGACAATATCCGAAAAAGAATACAACTAAACAAATACAGCTCCATAAGCCAAATGCATCCATAATCTCCAACAGCTCCTTGGCCATTAACGGCCAGCCTGGGCAGGATCTTGGGAATCTAAAATGTAAACCCACAAACATGTGGTGAGACTAATGCCTCAGTATCAAAGTTAGGCATACATGTGTAAGGTACAAGCAAATGAAATGCAATAGTACAAACATGACATTGAAAATAAGATTTTGCATCACATGAATAATGGTAGCTTGAAACTTGATTTAACATGAATTGCTAACCCAACAGTAAGGGTCTTATCACTTTCCTGCAGCTAGACCTGAGCTCAGACTACAAGGGATGTCTCCCTTGGGGACATAAAGTCACCGCCATTACCTGACGGTCGAAGCCTAATCTTAACATTTAACTTGATGGTCCTAGACCCATGATGGTCGAAGCCTAACATGAATTTCTTGATCTTTGAGTTACTTGATAACATGATACATGGGTAGTCTTTTCTTGAAATTAACATGATGCATGAACATGTATTCACTTTATGGAAATCCATACAACATAAAGCCCCATAATCCCTAGAATCCCCATAATCCGAAACCCTAGCACAAAGTGTCATTTTAAGCATAATATCCTAGATAAAGGGAATAAACAGGGCATACCATATCCTTGAACCATAAACAAGCCAACTCATTCAATCACAAGCAAAAGAGAGGGATAGAAGAGGTTAGGGTTCATAGAGGAGATTCTCATACAAAATGGGGTGGAGTGTGTGAGCTTTACTCACCAAGCACAAGACCAAGAGAGGAGGGTGGAAGAGGTGGTGGTGATGAGGGGTGAGCAAATCCTTCTCCTTCTTCAATCCAAGCCTTGGTGGAGAGCTCCTCTCTCTAGATCCTCTCTCTAGAGTGTAATAAATGAGTAATGAATTAGGGCCAAGCCCTAGAAAGTCCGTTTTTAAAAAACCAGATTCGCGCATTCTCGCTCAAGCGAGGAAGCCTCGCTTGAGCGAGACGAAGTCAGAGAGCAACTCTGAATTTTCCCCCCAATTGCGCTCAAGCAAGAGGCTTCTCGCTTGAGCGAGAAAACCAGAAGCAAAATTCCCTGTTTTTACTGATATACTCGCTCAAGAGAGGTGCTTTCGCTTCAGCAAGATGCTGCGGAATGGAAAACTCCAAATTTTCATCCCAAGCCTCTTCCATTACTTTTTGCCCATTTTTCCTAGTTCCTTTTTATAAAAATACTTTTTTAACTCTATTTTTCTTATGAAAATGGTTTGTGAAACTCAAGATGTTACAGGTTCATCGTATAATGACATAAGAAAATGGTTTGTGAAACTCAAGATGTTACAGGTTCATCGTATAATGACCCCTCTTTCATAACATCCAATGAAGAGTATTAAAACTCAACTTGATTCCATAAGTTGGATCTATAAATTAGTTCAAATTGACATAATTAAGTCATATATTTATAAGAGAATTATTAATACATGTTCTAAGGCTTTTCATCAAGGAATGCAATTATAGAAAATTTTATTAGAAAATATAGTATTTAATTTTCTTAAATTGTAAATATTATAAATACAATTAATGTCATGAGTTACAATAAAAATATCCTTTTTATGGGTTTCTTAACCAATTTTCTTAAAAAAAAAATAAGCAAGACCCTTCATAAAACGTTTTTGTTTAACCTATAATAAAAAGAAAAAAAGTTGGAAACTAATAAAAGTAAAAAGCAAGTAAAATAATTGAAATAATATAAGAAAATTAAAAAGGCAATTTTCAAATTTATTTGATGAAGAGAAATAGGTTTGAATATGGTACATATTTTGTATGTTTATAGTTATGATTGTGTCTTTGTATAATAAATCGTGATTCTTTAATTATATATTGAACTTCTTGCAATTATAATTCTTATTGTTTATTTATATTTTAATTTTAATAAAATATGTTAAATACTTATAATTAAAAAAATGAATATGTGTGTGTTTATGTATGTATCTTTAACACTAACATCAAGTTATAATCGGGTAGAGTATAATAATAACATATTTGGATGGGTATTAAAAGCCCATAAAATCACTTCAAAATATATAGGTGTGGTTTGAAATCATTGCTAATGTGTTTGATAATTTTATAATAAAATTTATTTTTCCTCTAAACTGATATTTGAGCAAATATGATATTATAATTTTTGTATTGAGTTATGAGTTTTATTGTAAACTTATTTTTTTAAAAAAAAATCAAATAAAAATCACTTTACTTCAAACTCACTTTTAATTAAAACTAATTGTACAAATTTAGATAATGTAAAATCAATTATATAAATGCTCATCCAAACAAAAATGAGTGAGGATCCTATACAGTTATAAAAATAACTGCAGGGTTGTAGTTTAGAATATATAACTATTAAAAATTATTTATTTATTTTATTTATTACTAATATTTTGTAAAGTTTAAAATAAATTAAATGCGGTTTAAAAACAAACAGCTGAAGACCTTGATCCAACAAAAACACTAATAGTGTATTTGATTTACATTAAATTTTTTTCGGTGTACAATGAAAGCAATGGGGTTTGAACCTAGAACCTCATGTTAAACTACCCCAACCTCCAACCACTAGGCCGATCCTAGTGGGTATTTACATTAAATTTGAGTCAATGTTACTAAATGTAATGTTAATTTGAATCCACATTTAAAATATAATTTTAATATAAACCAAACACAGAATTATCAGAATTCGTTTGGGGTATTTCAATGTCTAAAAGTTATCAACATTTCTCTTTGAAAGCTGCTCTCAGAAATTTTCACAACCATATATTGCTGTCATGATTTGGCCGAAAGTGCAAGATAAAATTCATTATTATTATCATCAGGATCAGTCTTAATACCATTAAAGCAATGCTCTGCATACTAACTGCAATGGTCCCACTAGAAGACCTACTTGATAAGGAAGCCAGCATGTGTCATTCTCAATGATGCTTTAATGATGCAGCTAGCATTGGAAGCAATCGTTACACTGTAATGTAATCTTTGTATAATGCATCTAATGTAGCAAGAGCCTAATTCTTTGGGGTTGGTACTCCAACTAAAACACGCTGATAACACTCAAAAGGAATCTGCTTCCCCCCTCAAGGACATGATGCTACATATGGGTACTGAAATTTTTTGGAGAAACTTGGTCAAAGAAAACAATCTTACACAATTAGCATATATAAAAATTCATAATTATTTCTGTATCACTAAATTTATGCTTCATTCACAATCTAATGACTTTGCATAATATTTTCCGTGGCAATTTAATTTTAGGGCTCTGTTTGGACAATAAGTGATAAATAATGAGAGGAAATA
Organism: Sesbania bispinosa; assembly: GCA_026901365.1. Lineage (NCBI taxonomy): Eukaryota > Viridiplantae > Streptophyta > Magnoliopsida > Fabales > Fabaceae > Sesbania > Sesbania bispinosa. The sequence continues at coordinate 2,026,172 of QLOH01000088.1, read as the reverse complement.
TAATAAAGGGAAATTAAGAAAATAGAAGGAAGGGAAAATAAAACAAAAATAAGAGAATTTTTAATAAGTTGTTTAATTTGAGAGAAAGAGAAAAGAAAAAGTAAAGAAAAATGAGTATAATGTATGATTACTCATTTGCCCTCATACTTGAAATTATTATTATCATTATTATTATTATTATTATTAGCGGTGGTGGTAGTAGGGGAGAGAGTGTCGCTCTATATATTTTAAATAAAACAAAATTAAAAAGAAAAGAAAAGTAACTTATAGTTATTTTTATAGAATTTGTTATTAAAATTTTAAAATTTAATCAAGGGTAAAATCGTTTAGTGAAATGTGGAAACTAAAAAAGCGATATTCCTTTTATTAATAGTATATGATTAATAGTATTGATTATCATCATTATTATTACTTCTTTTATTATTTTTTTGAAAGGTTATTATTATTATTATTATTATTATTATTATTATTATTATTATTATTTTAATAACATAGTGCGGTACCTTTTTATTTGAGTAAATTAGCAAATCCATCGTCCCTGACTATTTTTAGGGTCATGCAGTTTAGTCTCTAAAAAATAGAAAAACGTAATATAATCCCTGACTTCTAGCATTTTCTGTCACTATAGTCCAACTGTGTGTTTCTCGTTAATTTTTTATGACGTGTCACGTTTAGTGACACTGTGTCATACTATTTGCCATTGGGGGAAAAAATAACGTCATTGGGTTGAGACATTCCAATGAAAGAAGGGGAAGAATAAAGAAAAAGTGGAGATAGGAAAAGCACATGAATGTTGGAGTTGAAGTATTTCAAGCTATAAATTTGACAAAACCACGTCAATTTTATGTCATAGTGGACACTATACTAACAAATAATGTGACATAGTGTAATTAAATGTGACATCATAAACAAATTAATGAGAAACACAAAGTTGGACTATAGTGACAGAAAAATCAAGAAGTCAGGAATTATATTGAGTTTTTCGCATTTCTTAGGAACTAAACTGCATGACCTAAAGAAAATGAGGGACTGATTTGCTAATTTACTCATTTTTATTTGCTTGTACTTAGCAATCTTAGACCACGCATTTAACTTTGAATTCTCAAGACCCTTTTTTTTAAGAAAAAAAAAAGAAATGTATATAATAAAAATATATCACAAATTATTATTTTATACCACTGAATATATATTTATAATAATATAATTAACAGTGAATATTGTAAAGGATTTGATTAAAATAATGGTATTATTAATTAAAAATATTTACAACTACAACTTTTTTTATAATTAGTAATTTATTAATCAGTTAGCATAAAATTGAGAGAATAAATAAGTACAAGTAGAAAGAAAAATAAAGGAGTAAATTAGCTATTCACAATTTATTTTATGTAAAAAATATCATAAATCTATTCTAAATATATTTTTTTGTTTTAAGATTCCCATGAACTTTAAAAACGTCTCAATTCGCATGATCACAGACTGATCTGCTGACTTTTAATCCATAGCTGTAACTTTTGTTAACTTGCAGCTGATGTGTCACGTTAATCAGCTGCCAAATAGGACTGAAAATGACATCGTTTGATATATTTACTGAAGTATTGATTCAATCTGGTGAGCCGGCCTTCCAGCCTTCTTGGCCCGCCGGCCTTCCAGTCTTCCCGGTCGGTCTTCCAGCCTCCTGGCCAGCTAGCCTTCCCGCTCGACCAACCAAGAAGGCTGGAAGGCCACTAGCTAAAAGTGCTAACCAGCCAGGAAGACTAGAGGCCGCCCAACCAGGAAGATTGGAAGGTGTTGAATTTGTTCTGCCCACATGGGTGTTGAAATTGTTCGTTTGTAGTTCCTTTTGCTTTTTGTTTTCTCTTCGCTACAAGCACAAAAAAAAAACCTAATATCTAACATATTTTCCTTGCATTACACTATTTGAGTTTTAACTAAAAAAGTGGTACATACTTGATTCTTATAAGCAAGATCTAACAAGTGATACATACTTGATTCTCATAAGCCAGATCTTGAATTTGAGTTTTGTGTATGATATATGACACCATGATGTATATATTTCCAATTCGGACAATTGACTCTAGGGATGGCACCCGCCCGGGACGGGGGCGGGGAGTACCTCCCCATTCCCCGTCCCCACCTCTCAATTATCTCCCCATCCCCACCCTCATTCCCCATCTTGGGGCAATATTTCCCCCATCCCCATTCCTCATATCCCCACAGGTCCCCACGGGGATCCCTATAGCTAGATTAATTATGAAAGAAAAGGCTAAAATTCAATTATATATATGTATATAATTAAAGATAATTTTGTTGTTTTAATTCTTTATAGATCTTGTGAGGCAAAAAACATGATATCATCCTATCCCCAAATATACTTGGACCGATTTTCCATACTTAGCCTTATCCCTATAGTGAGAAAATCTCCAAATACAAAGTTCTAAATGAGATAGGTCATATAACAATCCTAAAATCATAGGGGCAATTGTCAATCTTACACATATTAATTATTTTACATGTGTTAGACGCAGGGCAAGGACCTCACGAGGCGGGGGGATTGATCCCCACCCATATCAACAAATATGTTTCGGGGGAATTTTTATCCTCGTCCCCATCCCCACGGGGAAAAATTCCACATTCTCGGGGTCCCCAAATGGGATAGCCCCACGAATATCCCCAAACTCATTTAGACATTGTCATCCCTAATTGACTCCCGTAAAGCATGCATGTGATGTAAACAAAAAATAAAAATAAAAAATGCTACTTGAGTTTCCTAGTAATCAAACCGAATAAAGATTGTGTATTTCATATTATTTTATACTTTTTACTCAGTTCTCACTTATTTAACTTATTTAAATAAGATATCAAGAAAAGTTTTATTTTTAACCTTTTTTAAAATTATTATAACTACTCGAAGCAATCTCTTACTGTAAATGAAAAAACAAAATACTTTTTTATAATGATAACCAGATGCTAAATAACTTAAGTTTAAGTTACTCTTTAGAGTTTAATCAAACGAATAATAAAATCTAGCATATTAACCTCGCATCATATTAAACCAGTTGAGTTTCTAGTTCTAAACAGTATTCACAACTGGGGATGTGTCGGGTAACATACAAGAAACACCAAAGAGTTGGGCACCCTACTAATTAATTAAGCAATTAAACAAAATTTATAGGATCCATTATAAATAGAGTCAGATGTCTTTGACCTCTAATGGGTAAAAAATTGTAAAAAAAAAAAAGAGCAAAATAGTACTTGTCAAAAAGTAAAAAAGCCTGATGACTTAACAAAGAACAAAAATTAACTCATCAGAGCAGATCAGCAACATTTGATGGCAATTCCTCTACGCTCACATTGTAGAACTTCTGAATATCAGACAGCATTCTTGCATCATCCGTTGTCACAAAGTTTATAGCAACACCTTTTCTTCCAAAACGCCCACTTCGCCCTATGCGATGAAGATAATTTTCAGGTTGGGTAGGCAGATCATAGTTTATAACCAGAGACACTTGCTGCACATCTATACCACGAGCCAAAAGGTCAGTGGTAATTAGAACTCGAGAAGAGCCAGAACGAAATTCACGCATGATGATATCACGAGTGTTCTGGTCCATGTCTCCATGGGTGGCTGAGACTGTATGGTCGTTGCTTCGCATCTTGTCAGTGAGCCAGTCCACCTTGCGCCTTGTGTTCACAAAAATGACACTCTGAGTGATGGCCAGAGTCTCATAAAGGTCGCATAATGTCTCTAGTTTCCACTCTTCCTTGTCAACATTCACATAAAACTGCTTGATACCCTCAAGGGTCAATTCATCACGCTTTACCAGGATTCTCACTGGCTTATTCATGAACTTCCTAGTAATCTCAAGGGCTTCTGGTGGCATTGTTGCAGAGAACACTCCAACCTGAATTTTACCTGGCAGGAGCTGGAAGATGTCATAGATCTGCATTTCATGCATGAAAAAAGATAAAAGTTAGCTATCTAACCCAAGATGACTTTGAAATGAAGAGAATGGGATTTCAACATGAACAAAAATATTGATAACTTCATGCATGACATGAGAGCATGAAAGAACATGGATATGATGATGGCGATGAAAAAAGTTTTAAACAATTGGAAAACCAACAAACCTGATCCTTGAAACCACGTGAAAGCATTTCATCAGCCTCATCCAAAACAAACATCTTTATGCAATCTGGGCGAAGAGATTGTCTCCGCAGCATGTCAAACACACGCCCAGGAGTGCCAACAACAGTATGGACACCAGCTTGGAGAATGCGCTGATCCTCGCGAACACTTGTCCCACCAACACAAGCATGAACCTTAACACCAAGGTAATCACCAAGAGCTCGCATAACCTTCTCAATCTGCTGAGCTAACTCCCTTGTTGGTGCCAAAACCAAAGCCTGACACTGAACCAATCCATAATCAAGCTGCTGCAAAATTCCTGAACAGAATGTTGCTGTCTTTCCAGTTCCAGACTGAGCCTGCTGAATCACATCCAGACCTTTGCAGAAAGGAACAATTCCCCTTTGTTGTATTGCAGAAGGCCTCTCAAAACCTTAAGAACAAGAAGACGTTACATGATCTTGTGGCAGAGTTGAGTGCATATAAAATTTTATTTATTCTTGTAAAAATGCAATACCAATGCTCCTCAGAAAAGATGTTTTCAGTTTCAGAACACAATAACAACAGTTAGAAAACATATCCATTGTTACCTCACAGATACACTTTTAATCTCCTAGAAATTAATATTTTGAAATGGAAACTGAGATAAACTGAAAATAACAATGATCCCCGGAACACGTTATTTAAAAGTAAAAAAGTCAATGGCCTTTTATTGGTATATTACTGTTGGGAAGCTTGGCGCTCCCACTATCAAGGGGTCCAGGCAAGGAACAAACCCACTGTTTGACCTACTGGCTAATGGCAAGTGGCAACAATTCCAACTCTTGCACTGAGTCTCCCCTTCTAAAAAACAAATCTTTATGATTTTCCAAACAAAAATTCTTCCATATTCAGTAAGCACAGCATCAATAAATATTAATTTTCTTTTTGCTGGAAGGATTAATAAAATTGTCAGAAGGTCCTCATAGGTTGATTTCACTGATAAAGAATTTTACAACATGACTTCAAGAGAGTAAATATTGCAGAGAACGATATCAAAATGCATAAACTAAGCAGTGAGTCTGGAGCTTCAAAAATTGCTTACTGAGTAATTGACACTGTCAAACTGTTATTAAATAAGCACCTAAAGAAACAAAAGAAAAATAATTTGCCATACCATAAGCATATATGCCTCTCAGAAGATTTTCTTGCAATCCCATTGCATCAAAACTATCATAGACTTCATCATATGCAGTGAAGAAATCATCTCCATCAGTGGAGAGCCTGTAATTAATTTACAAGCTATTAAAATTACAGAAAACTACAAGAATAAATAATTCAACCATTACACAGTGAAAAATATAAAGTACAGTAACTTACAATTCATTCATCTTAGAATCATATTGCCGAGCATCAAATTGTGATCCTTCCGGAGCCAAACCTGCCATAACTGCAGAACAAAAACTTCGGTAACGTTAGACAGAATTTAGACAGAATTACACGAAATAACATACTTCAAAATCTCCAGCAAAACTAAACGCGATAACAAAAAGGAAGTCCCCAAATATCACTGCGAGACAACACAAGTAACAGAAGGGCTCTTCTTAGCTATGGTAAGGTTTTTCTTCCTTATATATCACAGAAGAATAGAATGTTTATGAACAATCACAACACAGAAAAAAGCAGAGCCAAAATTCAGTATGATTCAGTCAAAGAATGGTTTCAAAAACTGCCAAAATCGAAGGGCAACGAAACAACATGTAATGATTCAAATCTTAAGTTCGAACTTAGCATACAACAAATCTTAAAAAGAACATTATTGAATACCTAATATACCTGGAAAAGTAAACAGACCACCAAATATCAAATCAAAAGTTTGTAGTGTGGTTAAACGTTAAGAACATTCGTTAAGAGAATAATCAGAAATCAATCCCAGATTCCAAACATAAACGCATTGATTAAATAGATAAATAAATAAAATTAACGCAGATTTTTATTTAAAAAAAATCAAAATTTGGGACCAATGACTCAACGGAGAGAGAAATTAAAAATTGGAAAAAGAAAAGAGGGTTACCTGGTAGTAAGAGGTAGAGAAGCGAGAAGAGCAGAGGATCGTAAAAGGAGAATTAGGGTTTCCCAAACTCCTCGGATCTGCGCCGTGGAGTTGAAGGGAGGCGAAAGAGAGAGGAAGAGTTTATCGTAAAAGTTTAGGTTATGTACTACTAGGGCGTGTACGTGACCTAAAACAAAAACCAAAAGACAGAAGATAAATTTTTGAAAAAATTAAAACAAATAATTCCAGATTTATGTATGATTTTTATCTTTAAAAATTTAATTTAAATTTAAAACAAATTAGTATATTAACTCGCTAGATAAATATGTATTTTTATTTAATTAAAATTAAATATATAATAAATTAATATCTCTAAAATAAAATAAAATAATTTTGGATAATTATTCAATTTTAATTATAATAATATATTATATTATATTTTACAATTAAAATCTAATTTATATTATTATTTGATAATAAAATTTAATTAAATAAGTTAAACTTATAATGATAAGCAAAAGGATTTATATTAAAGATAATTATTGAAATAGAAAAAGATAGGATAAAATTTTCAATCTTACTAAATTTCAAAATTTAGGATTACCGTTCATTAACATTTAAAGATTCAAATAAGATAAGAGAAGGTTATTATTAAGGATTGGAATGGAGAATTTCACTCTCATAAGTAGTGTGGAATTCTCCATCAAATGAGAGAAGAAGGAGAATACTAAAAATCATTGAGAGAAAAAGAAAGAGTAAGGTGGGCGAGTGTCTCATTCTCCAAGATAATGTCTCAAAATTATAATTTAGAAAGTTGATTATTTTCATGTATACTTCTTAATCAATATCAATATAATTTAAAATTAAAAAAATCAAAGGAAATAGAGAAATTCAAGACATACTGATAAATATTGGATAAGGAGAAATTCAATTTTTCATGAAAATAGAAGTATTTTAAATTTTATAATTTATAAAATAAAATAAAAACTATTATCGAGCTTATTGGGGAAGTTTATTGAGGTAAGAGTAAAGGGTGGGGATCAAGTTATTATAAGGTAGCGTTTGGTAGACACTTCGGAACGGAACAAAACGAGACATATGAGTTCTATTCTATGTTTGGTGTATTTTAAAAGTAGAATAGAATAGGACATATCTTTGAAAGAGTGGAACACTTTGGTTCTATAAGAAAAGGTGGAACCAAAGAGAACATAACACGACATCTCATTATTAACTTTTTATTGACAAAACTACCACCGACTCTCCTAATCTTCTTCCCAAAATTACTATTCCCCCATTGTCACCTAACATATTTTACCATCACCATTGTCGCCTGACACCCTACACCGCCACCGTTGTCGCCACCACCACCACCACCACCACTGCAACTGCCATTGCTATCACCGCCACCACAACATTTGTTATTGTCGCCACCACCTAACACATTTTACCACCACCATTGTCGCTCGGCACCCTACACCACCACTGTCGTTGACGCCACCGCCATGTTATACCTAATTTGGTTGAACTAGTATGGCCAGAATATTAATACGAACCAGAATGTTGCATATAACCTTTGATGATTGTTCAACGGTATGCGTGAGTCATTTAGGTTGCAGAGACATTTATTTCTATTAGTTTAGAGGTTTAATCCTATTAGGAAAATTATTTGATGAAATGATGATTTGATATTGTGCATGATTAAAACTATCTACTTGTATTTCATATACATAAATCATTGGGCAAATAAAAATGGATTATGGAAACAATGAATTTTTGGGGTCAGAAAGTGAGGCACTGATTTTTTTTTTTAGAAAATTGGTTTACTTTTTGTGTTATTATGTTATTGTGAAAAAGTTGATACGGTGTGATTTTGACAACAATTGGAAGACCAATCTTATTTATAATGACCAAAAGGGTAACAACGAAGGTGAAGCACAAAGCAATGAGGATAAAAGAAGTTACGAGGGAGGTGAGGATTCCTCTAAAGGATCAAATTAGGAAGATCATGAAGACAACAATGCGCAATTTGCAGGAACAAATACATTCATTGTGAGTGTTCAGGATTTTGCAAATGTAAAATGGAAGAGGCTTACGAAGGAAGAATTTGTGAATTACAACTTTGACAACCGAGAGGTAACGTTCAAATTCTACAATTGGTATGCAAGAGTCAACGGATTCGCAGCAAGGAAGAATCGAGTTGGGAAAAAGGGATGTGGTTGTTCATCAAACATTTATTTTCTCTAGACGAGGTCAACATAAAGTGAGACTTGAAGGATACAAAAGGGAACCAAAGAAGATCATGAGATGTGGTTGTAAAGCACTTTGGAATATATGTATGAATCCTGAGACATAAAGGTGGCATGTGATGAAGTAGGTTGGTGAACATAACCATGCCTTGCTTTCTAACAAGTTCCATGACATGTTGCCTGGGCATAGAAGGATGGACGATGCTAAGATAAGGCAAATGAATGAAATGAGATATGTTGGTATTGGCACACCTAGTCTTTATCAGTCCCTTGCAAAACAATCTGGTGGATTTGAGAGAGTTGGTTTTCATGTTCATGACATGTACAATGAGATAGGTAAGCAAAGGAAGTATCAAAAGAATGATGCGCATGAGGCACTAAGTTATCTGCAAAGGCTTTGCAAGGGTGATCATGCAACGGTAGTGAGGCACAAAGTGGATGATGATGGAAGATTACAACATGTATTTTGGCGTGATGGCACTAGCCAGGTTGACTATAAAATTTTTGGTGACGTGGTTGCATTTGATGCAACCTATGGGAAAAACAAATATAGGTGGCCATTAATTGTTTTCACTGGTGTAAATCATCATTGGCTAACAACTATCTTTGCATTTGCAGTGGTGTCTAATGAAACAGAGGATATATACGTTTGGATACTAGAACATTTTTGTCAACCATAAAGGGGAAATCTCCTAAATCAGTAATTATAGATCGTGACAAAGCAATGAAGAATGCCATTGAGAGAGTGTTCCCACTAGCTACTCACAGGCTATGTGCTTGGCACTCAATCCGCAATGCTACGAGCAATATTGCTAAGGAAGGTTTTAGTGCTCAATTTACTCGTTGTATGTTAGGAGACTATGACATTGTATACTTCAATGCCAAAGGGGAAAAGTTGATTATGGATTATGGTGTCAAGAATCACAGGTGGATTTTGGAAATGTACAGAAAAGAAGGATGTGGGCAACTACATACCTAAAGGGAAACTTTTTTGCTGGTTTCAGGACAACTTCCCGATGTGAAGGGCTTCACTCTCAACTGAAGAAGTTTGTGCATTATAAAAACAATTTGTGTGACTTTTGCAACCACCTTACTCGTTGTCTAAAGTACATGAGACAAAAAGAAGCTGAAGCAGATTTTGATTCATCAAACGGAGATCAACTTATACAAACTAGTTATCCCCAACTAGAGCGTTCTGCGTCAGAAATTTACACACGCAGTGTGTTTATTATTTTTCGTGGCATAATGTCGTTAGCTGCCAAGTTGAAGGTTGTTGGGTGTAAACGTTTATGTGCATGCCTCATTTATTGTGTTCATAAGCATGTTACAGATGAAGGGGAGTGGTTTGTGACATACCATCCATCTACCCATGATTTGAAATGTGTGTGTAAGAGAATGGAGTCATATGGTATACCATGTGACCATATTTTTTTTGTGATGATGTACTTGGACATTAGTGAGCTCCCTAGTTCTGTCATTCTTGATAAATGGACAAAAAGAGCAAAAGAAGATTTTTGGACAAGTAACAGTATGACCCCACAATATTAGGAGGCATTGTTGAGGGCTAGATACCTAGCTATGGTCAAAAGTTGTAAGGACATGTGTGAGGTTGCATGTTTATCTCGGTTTGGATACTATGATACAATGGAGAAGATTGGGAGACAAAAGGAATTCTTAAAGACAAGAAACAAAGATGTTGGAATTACTGAAGTAAATTTTGGTGATGACAACAATGTTGTTATTCGTGACCCAGTTCGTGTTAGAGGTATAGGAAATAGTGAAATAATTACAGGTGGAGGTTCTAATATGAGGCGTAAGCCACGTTGTAGTACTTGTAGGCGTGAGGGTCACAACAGAACAACATGCCCCCCGAAGTGTTCTCATGGCAGTGATGCAGCAGGTGACTCGGTTTTTGACATGGGGGGTCAATTTGAAGAACATCTTGAGGATATGAATGAGGTATATGTTACTACTTATGAAGTATTTGGTTTTAAATTATATAGTTGTATAGTTGGTCTGATGTTGCATTTTGTTAAACTAACAGTCTTCATCTGGTGAGAATGATGATCAATTTACTGATGAAAGTTCTGGAACTTGTTTATTTTTTGACGAGGATGATGTTGAACCGAATGGAAAAGATAGTGGGGTTAGTTATGTAAATTAACATATCATACTATGTTAGACATTTCTTGATTGTCTGATAAATGTAGACATGACATGGAACTAATGTAATGGCCTTTGCCAGTCTCAATATTTGTAATGATTTTATTTTTATATGTAACAATTAGATTCTCATTGGTTGGAATGATGTTGCTCTTGTTGATGATGTTGGAGTCGTGCTTCTATTGTGCGTAAGTTATCATATTAATAGCTTCATGTTAGTGTTGTGTACTTAGTTGGCCATCTTTCTTACTGAGTAATTTGACAAAGTAACTTTCGGTTACAGGGACAATGTCAAATTGTTTACTTGGAGTATTATGCTACATGTAGCATGTCATTATTGTGAAGGAAAATCATGGCAAGGTTAATACAATGTGACCTTTATTATTTTTTTCAGCCATGTCTAGCTAATGGCCTTAATTTGACACTGATTAATGACTTGTATGATGCATTGGGTTTATTTGAATTTGTTAAATTTCTATCTTCAATGTTCATCTCATTTCACATAGAATGGGTGAAATATTTATGGGCAAATTCGGTGCACCAATTAATTAATGTGAATTTTGATAAGGTTTGTGGTCCAATTTGCATGAGAACACTTTGAGGCCCAAGTTAACCTGTAAGGCCCATTATTAGTAACAAATGATAGACTAGAAATTTTGAAGACAATAACGTAACTTTCATTTCCAATCAAAGTAGGTCAAATTTGAGTGCTACAGGCCTTAAACAACACATCAAAAAAGGATGGGCCTGTTTCATTTCACCATAGGTCTGTGATTAGTTTAAACAAAAAAAGACGCACATGCACTTTAGTTTAGGCCTCACAAAACGCAAAAAAAAAGGTCACATCACTTCAACTCAGGCTTTAAAATAACAATCAAAACACAACTACTTCCAGAATAATCATATCCCAATGTCTAGTTAACTAGTTTTCCAATGAATCTTTGACTTGGCTTCAACTATTTTCATACAGTCATTATGTTCTCCATGTACCAATTATAGTGCTGACCACATCCTAACAACATCATCTTCAATCTGTATCAAACGGAAAGTGCAGTTCAAAAACGTAATTTGGGTGTATTTGGTAAGGTAAGATACAACAAGATAATGGAAACTCACCACATGTGTTAGATTTGGATTGAAAAAGTACTTCATACCAATCCATTCTAATAACCAAACGCCAGAGTCAATTCTGCGAATGAACCACTATTATAGATATACAAGTTATGAATAAATTCACAGAAGTACAAGAAATATACAACCTTGGATCGTATTTTATTAATGCAGTTGTGTCCACCACTTCCCAAGAACCAACATTCATCTTATATTCTAATTGTGTGTTTGAGGTGGCTTATTTTTAGCTTTTCTTCCCCTTATAAGGAGAAGCTCTGCCAAACACATAAATTCAAAAGCTCTTAAATTGAAAAGGTTGCTTATATTATGAGAAGGAAATGAACTTTTTTTTGTTTAACCACATGTATTGATGAGGACATCATATCAGGTATCCTCCACGGGAGGCAATCCTGTTCGAACCGGGAACATCCACATCATGGTGGGGCTAGCTCTCCCAGCGGAGATTTTTTCCATCCACAATACTCGAACCCGAGACATTGCTTAAGGGGAATCAAGCATGTACCACTTGAACGAACCCCCGTTGGTCGAAATGAGCTTTTTCTAAAGTAATATTTTACAACTTAATTTTAGAAACACAAGCTTTTTGCAATGAGACCAGGCTTCGAACCTCGCTTCCTATATTATTTTTTATTGACTTTTTCTTTCAAGATTATAAACCACCCATTTATTGCTACTAACAAAAACCTCTGGCGGTTGGTTTTTCTCTCCATATCAACCGAATCTAATTTTTACTGCTAACGAGCTACAAATAAAGATATTAACATGCATGTATTGAAAAATAGATAACAAAACTATACACCAAAATGTACGTATAAAATTATTAAAATAATATTATAATTATAATAATTTTATTTGAAAGTTACCTTTCAATTTTTTAGAATATAAAATTACTTATTATACTGGTAAGCATGATGTAGATTGCATAATATTTTTCAACTAAAAAATAAAAATATAATATTTAGGAGGTAATATATTTAAAAAGAATATGTATATATATGTGTGTGTATAAGTAGTAAAAATGTAACTTTTTACTTTTAAAAAAATAAATGATAGAAATAATAAATTATATATATGAATTAAAACATTTAATTATTTATATTTATTAATTTAATATGGTATGTCAAAATTTTAATTTATAAAATTTGAATTTATAGATTTGAAAATTTTTGACATTGAGAATTCAAAATTGTTTATTGATTAAACTTAAACATTAGTATTTAAAAGGAGTAATAAATATATATTAAAAATAAGAGGTGCCTAGTACGTAACAAATCACACAATATATTAAAATAAGTGTATATTATTGAAAATGAAAATTTACTATATATAAACATCAACTATATATATGAGTCGTTTATTGAACTTTAGTGATTATTTATATTTTATATTTTAAAATACTATGTATTGGTTATTTATATTATGTAATTAATTTTTTAATATAATATATGACATTATTAAATTTTATTTAAAAATATTTTTTATCTTTAAATTGGTATTAGTTAGAAATATTTATAATTTTGTAGTTAAATAATCTTTATGTTAATTTTAAAAAAAAATATTTGATGAAACAACATTAAACTTAAAAATGACTTTTAAATTAAAAAATTGAAACCACCAAACAACTTTTACTTTATTTTTGAAAGCTCTTTTTTTTTTTTTACTTTAACTTTAAAGAAACTTATAAGCCAGAAGAAAACCGGGCCAAACGAACCCTAAATAATTGGGAGGGTATTGATCTGTACATGCCATCTGCGCAATCACATTGCACTGCCGAAAATAATGAAATATTCAATAACATAAGCAAACTTACTAAACCCTATAGTACATTTATATGGAATGCTCTCAATATTTAAAGCATATGTAGTAAAATATACCACATTCTTAATGAGGTCTCTCCTTGAATCAACTTGGGAGTGCTCAGATGCATCAAGGTGATATATAGTCTTTTCTTCCACTGACATTACTATCAGATACCAATGATTTTCATTGTCTACAATAGGGATGTAGATCTGTATGGGAAATAAATTATATACCAACAAATAAATGGTTTGAAATGATCATTACGATATTTTGAAACATGCTACATAAAGAGTCTTACGTATATAAGTTTATGGAAAGGAGACATCTTATAGTCATAATATGATTTAATCAAATCTTCTAGCAGATGGCCCTGATGAATATATCTCTGGTTGGATACTAAAAATTAATATAATACTTTAACAAATATGGCGGCTCTAAAAAATATAAAACAGAAGTCTACTAACTGCAAATGCTGGTGGTAAAGACCACACAGTCTGAGTTGTAATATGAAGTTGTTGCCTCGTGGACTTGTGTATCGTCATTGTGATTTCCTGTGAGTAGTTTATGGTGATCAAGTTATGTTTTTCATTTATTTCAAGTAATACAAGTAATAAAATATTGTTCGAAATATAACCAAGTTCTTGGAATATAATATGACCATTTCAGTCACGGCTTTCCCTAGATAGAAACATTGAAAGGTTTCTCTTGTTGCAACTATGTCCCTTGTTCGAAATATTACCTCCCTGTTAACCACATGTTTAAATAATGGTTATATTATATACTTGTAACATTATATGTGACTTAGGGTTTATGTAAAGTAAAAGATAACCTAGGATCTTTGTCTGGATTAAATAAAAAGGCCGCAAGGTGAAGGTCCTGGCCCCTCAACTGCATTTCCCTTGTTGGAGGGAAGTTGCTCTTCATGTTCTGTGTATCATAAACAACACGTGTTAAGTCAGTGTGTTGGGCTGGAATATAGATGCCAAAAAACTTAAAACATATTACCATTGGCAAATTAGGCCAGGCAGAATGGAGCGTTGTACTCGGTAGTCCTTCGGGTCATCATCACTCTCTTGTCCTGAATATGGCAGCTCTCTTATCTTAATAGCAACATTCATTTTGTCTTCTTCTTTAAAACTGTCATTGTTTTGTAACTTCCGGACATTTGTTGGAGACGGGATCATAGAAGGACTAATGAATAACTTCTTCGGGTTTAGACATGCCTTCCTGTCACCTTGTTCATCTTTACATGACTGAAAGATATAGCACATGGAAACGAGTTATTCAAATCCTATAATGACATTTTGTAAAATAGTTATGGTTGAGATATTGACAAGGTTAACATTGTACATGTTTTTCCTTTCCTCTTCGAAACTCACTATTGCATGACTTAGGAGGCCATGGGAAGAGGTCTTCTTCAACTTTTACCTTTCTCTTGTGACCCGTTATCGCACACTTGCCTTCTATGTCTAAAGGAAAACCAAAATCAGTTGTCTTCTTGCGTGACGTTGATGTTGGGAACTTTAGTGTATCTTCGTCATTAAAAACATCAAAAAATATCTCATTATTGGCATTGCATTGAGAGAGTGATTTCTCTTTAAAGGAAGAGTTGTTCTTCCTTCCATTGGCTCGTTGCCCTTTTTTTATTGTTCTTCTCCACACGAACCCTTGCTTCTACCCTTAGTTTTATCTCTCTTAATTGCACCTTCAGGAGATGTCCCTTTCCGAATAAGGATATCAAGTGAATGCACGGTATGGAGAATGATAGATTGAGTTTTTTTCATATGCTTCCATCCTCTAAAAAATGGTCTTCTCCATCCTATTCAGACGTTCGGTTACAATATTCTCAAACTTATTCAAACGTTCAATTAGACACCCTTCAGCCATAAGGAAATGACGACCAACTATGCAAGCAGTTTGAAATCCTCAAAGGGGAAATGAAGAACCTTCACGGAAATTATAAGAACTACACTAATGGAAAATCATTTTTTAGATTAAGTTAAATATTTATACGAAATTATGAAGTCTGTGGAGTTCCTTATGAAGGAAAGACATATTTTCGAGTATATGTTGTTTATGGAAGTCAAAGACAAAAAAAATACTGATTTGAATAATAATGCTTCTTTTGTGTAAGGTGCATTAAATGTGTTCTCCCATTTCAATTGCACTCTAGACATGAGGACGGTCCGCATACATAAACATATGGCTTAGACTTCCATATCAACAATAAGGAAAGGAACAAGATTGCTTTCATACACAAGCAACTCCATTTGAGGAAAATTGCGTTTTGTAGCTTAGCATGAAAGGTCGACGCCCCCGAAAAGAACTAAAAACCTAACTAAAGGCCAATTTCTATGTTGTCAGTTGTCCAATCCTAACCATATAGTTGAAACGTAATTGAAAGATATGGAACTATGTGCATATAAATATAAAGGCCGTAGGCTACATGTGCTGCTAGATATGATAAATCTCCATGTATTCTATATTCAGACACATACCCCAGTAATAGCCAATAATTTAACCTTCTAATTAAAACTTAAAATAATAACATAAATGACTTTGGTTCACACAAATCATCTACATTAATAATTAATAATAATGAAAGCATCTAACATAGCCATACACCAAACAGAAAGGATAAATACACCCTTTTGGTCATAGTTAAATACATGTAAAGTGCCTCAACTGGTCTTTAAGTTTAGCATTTTCCATAATAAGATCGAAGTTTTTAGCATCTAGGCGTATGCATTCTTCCTCAATGAGATTTACATTTTTGTAGTTGAAGTCCTTAACCTTAACTCCTAGACCAGAAACTAACCTATGAAGCAATTCACGAGCAACTCCCTCTTTTGCCATATATTCTGAGTCACCACAGTGGACCTTAGATGTTGGTGCACTACTAAAAAAATCATTATTAGCGAGGGAATTTAGAGAGGGATTTTAATCCCTCTCTATTTGCGAGGGATTTTGTGACGGATTTAATAATCCGTCACAAAAGTTGTAGAAATTACATTTTGTAACGGATTTAGAGAGGAAAAATATCCGTCACTAAAATCCGTCGCTAATTCCGTCACAAGAATTTAGGAAAACATGTAGAGAGGGATTTTGTGACGGATTTTATCCCTCTCTAAGATATCCGTCACAAAAGTCCTCGCTAAATCAAGAACATTTCAGCGAGGGAAAATTCCGTCACTAATTAGCGAGGGATTTCATATTCCCTCAGTAAATAGAGAGGGATTTCTAATTCCCTCACTATTTAGCGAGGGATTTTGAATCCCTCACAAAGTATTCAATACCCTATACCTTCCATTTAGCGAGACATTCCTAATTCCCTCGCTAATTAGAGAGGGATGTCAAATTCCGTCACTAATTAGCGAGGGATTTTGAATCCCTCACAAAGTATTCAATACCCTATACCTTCCATTTAGCGAGGGATTCCTAATTCCCTCGCTAATTAGCGAGGGATGTCAAATTCCGTCACTAATTAGCGAGGGATTTTGAATCCCTCACAAAGTATTCAATACCCTATACCTTCCATTTAGCGAGGGATTTCTAATTCCCTCGCTAATTAGCGAGGGATGTCAAATTCTGTCACTAATTAGCGAGAGATTCTGAATCCCTCACAAAGTATGAATACCCTATACCTTCCATTTAGCGAGGGATTTATGATTCCCTCACTAATTAGCGAGAGATTTAATATTCCCTCTCTAATTAGAGAGGGATTTTGAATCCCTCACAAAGTATGAATACCCTATGCCTTCCATTTAGCGAGGGATTTCATATTCCCTCACTAATTAGCGAGGGATTTCAGATTCCCTCTCTAATTAGCGAGGGATTTTGAATCCCTCACAATGTATCAATTTTCTATATATTCCATTTAGGGAGGGATTTCTAATTCCTTCACTAATTAGCGAGGGATTTAAATTCCGTCACTAATTAGCGAGGGATTTTGAATCCCTCACAAAGTATTCAATACCCTATACCTTCCATTTAGCGAGGGATTTATGATTCCCTCACTAATTAGCGAGGGATTTCTGATTCCCCCTCTAATTAGCGAGGGATTTCACATTCCTTCTCTAATTAGCGAGGGATTTTTAATCCCTCACAAACTATCAATACCTTATACCTTCCATTTAGCGTGGGATTCCAGTTTCCCTTTTTAATTAGCAAGGGATTTTTAATCCCTCACAAAGTATTCAATACCCTATACTACTTTGGACTCAAATATAAGCAAAAAAAAAAAACTAAGTCACGTTAATTAAGAAATGTCAGTTAACCTCATTAAATGTCCTTGATGTCATCTAAAAATAAATTGTATTCTCTAAATTGCCCTTCATAGAAAACTCCAATTTTATGGAGACTTGTTCCAAGTGGAAACACTCTGTCTACATGGTTCATTTAAATTTAAATAAAATCTAAATTTTAATGAAGGGTATTTTAGTACAAGTTCATTAAATAAGATAAAATTAGTTGATATTTGCTTATATTTTAGACCACCACAAGTGAATTTTTTGTTACTTATATTCGAGTCCGGAGGGAGTATCTTCCATTTAGCGAGGGATTTCTGATTCCCTCACTAATTAGCGAGGGATTTATCATTCCCTCTCTAATTAGCGTGTTTTGAATCTATTACAAAGTATCAATTCCCTATACATTCCATTTAGCGAGGGATTTAATTCCGTCACAAAGTATGAATAATATATACCCTTCACTTCGCGAGTGATTTCTAATTCCCTCTCTAGTTTCCCTTTTAAGAAAAAATGTAATTTATTTACAACATTTATTAACAAACATATTAATAATTTTTTATAAATAAGAAAATTTTTTTGAAAGAATTATTGCATTAAATACCTATTCACTTTATGAATCAACATGTAAATTCCCGCAGGGAAAGCTAACCCCACCATGAAGGATGTTCCTGGCTTGAACATGAATATTGCATTAGGTGGAGGTTAACTATAATTGCTAGGGATGGCAATTGGACCCAGACCCAGTGGGTACCCGCAAAAATTACCCACAATGGGTAGGGTAATTACCCATCGAATGGGTATGGGTACGGGTATGGGTAATTACCCGCACTTTTTAATGGGTACGGGTGCGGGTACGGGTACTAAGGTACCCTACCCTACCCATACCCGCACTTATATAATATATATATTTAATGTAATTTATATTCATATAATTAATTTAATATATATATATGTTTATATTATTAATTAATATTTTTTTCAAAAAATAATTAATGCTAATATATATTATAGTAAAAAAATATTAATATATATTACTAATTTAATTAATTTAAATGTTATAATTTTGTCAGTAAAACATGAACTAATTTCCATTTCCGGTCTCATTGTTTTAATCTCTCATCCACTTCCACATATGATAATTGTTTTATAGGTTAAACTTGGATGACCTATGGATTATTTTTCATTTACTTTTAATTAATTTTTATTTTCTAATCAATTTATTTTTTATAGTTAACAAAAGTGCGGGTAATGGGTACGGGTACGGGTACTTGAGTACCCAGCGGGTAAGGGTATGGGTACTAGAATCACTACCCACGCGGGTATGGGTCCGGGTACGGGTAATTTTTTTAAACGCGGGTATGGGAACGGGTACTATAGTACCCTACCCAAACCCTACCCATTGCCATCCCTAATAATTGCCTTATCTCTTATAGTTTTACCCTTATTTAATGTTATTAACTAACTCCACAATCATTTGATATTTAGAAAGACATTAAAGTTAATAAGGGCAAATAAAGAAAATTATAATAAATATTTTCTTCAAATTGTAAAGTGACTTATAAAAAGGAACACAAAAATTATCTCTTTCTGCTTTCAACACCCAAAAGTTAACTATCAAAGTTTTAATACTTTTAAAAAAGAATAATAATTTTTTTCACATTTTTTTGTTTTACACTTACTTTAACACCTCAATTTTCTTTTCATTTTTCTCTTCATTTCATATCACATTTTTCACATTCTTTCTCTTTATTATTTTTTCTTTATATTTTTTTCCTCCCTAAACTTTCCATATTTACTACTTATAGGAATTAAAAAAAATTAACCCATAATAATTGAATACAAAAAATCTAACCAATTATATTAATATTGATATATGAAGATACAAAATAAACGCATCACTTTCGTAAGTCCGTTCCAATTTTTTTTTGTAAAGTCTGCAGCTCTAACTTTATTTCCTTCTCACAAAAAGTAAAGTGCCTTCCTCATTTCACTCTCTTCCAACAGTGAACCCTAACTTCATTTCCTTCTCAAGCACCCGCACTGCTCTGCAACGGTGCGCGCTCCTTATCATCTTCTCTTCTACTGGCAAGCTCTTCGAATACTGCAGCTCCAGGTCCTTCATCTCTCTCGCTACTTTCTCTTTCTAATATTCATGTTAGTACTTCTTGTGCCTAAATCTCATTCTCGGTCCAGCAGAAGCTTGCTCCAGCAAAACGGTGCGCCCAATCCCCGTTCTCGGTCCAGCAGCAGCTTGAATCCTTGTATCCGGACTCAATCTGTGAGTGTCGCACGGTCACACGTAACCTTCTCTGTGCAGCGTTTTTTATTTCTGGAGTTGTGAGGTGATTTTCTAACATTATTTATTTTTCAAATTCTATAATGCATATCAGAGGCATAGTATCGATTAGTTGTGGTCTGTCTCAGTTTGGTGCTAAGGCTCTCTGTATTGGTTCGATTGGGAGAATATTTAGAAAAAATTCATGACATTACTTACTTTGTAATTTATGTGGAATGATTGATTATATACTTATAATTTTTTAAAATAGTCATATATAAATGAAAGGACTTAACGGAGTGGGATTTTGATTTTCCTTGCAAGCACGCTACTATGAGTTTTAATTGGTAAGGATATATGTCTATTTGCTATGATAGATACTATAATAGATACTAAGCCATTGGTGCTGTTTGCTATAACCATCTTTAATTAACCTTCCAAATTAACAATTCATATATTCTTGCATATATTAGCAACATAGAATAAACAATTAATCTTTTTCATTCTAGCTTAGTTTTCCATGGTGTAATGACTAAGGAGTATTAAAAATTTCCTTTGACATATAGAATGAGTAGGTTGCAAGAAAAGAACATTTTTTACGGTGGAAGTGCATGAAGTCTTTTTATTAGAGTAACTTACTTGATGAAAGGTGCTGGAAATTCTTCCCAAGAAGCTTCAGTGGCTCTTTCTCTGGAATACCCTGAAATTTTCCCTTTATTTTTCTCTGTAAGGCTTAGTTAAATGAAAAACCATCACATTTCCAACTCTTGCAAAAGAAGTGTATATATAATGTATGATATTTGAGACTAGTTAATTAAATGATACTTTTGAAGAGGAAGTAGCTAGCCAAAACCAACATAAACTGAAACACTTTGAGGTTTTTGTCGTACCTCTTTATAACTACTAATTCTCATAATACAATAAAATTAAAAGGTCCTGGTTATGGGTTTGGTTATATTATTTTATTTGAAGTCATTAATTAATAACTTTATCACGTGTTAAATACACTTTTTGAAACTTACAGATTGAATACAACAATATCTAGCTATTTTCATTGAATCTTCACATAGGTGTTTTTTTATTCTACTTCTCCACAACGATTAGTTGGTCTGCCCCTAATTGATTAGCCCTCTAATTATAAGATTGGACTTACCTATTCTTAATTACCTTGAGGAACTATAACTATTGATTAGTTCCACCCTTATATGCATATAACAAATTCAAACCTTAAACCCTTGTAGAATCCACATTATAATTTAATTAATTCAATTGTTCTAATTGTTATGCTATTGGTGCCCCAGAAATGGAGGTTCCTGCAAATAGGAAGTGGATGGACAATAGATTGGATTGTGATAAGAATATCACTGAAGAATTTGTTGTTGGAATTCATGAATTTGTAAAGTTTGCTTGTGAACAAGATGAAAATGATATCGGAAGAGGAAAAATTAGGTGTCCATGTAAGAAGTGCAAGTGTATGAAATATGAAGATCCAGACACAGTGAAGGTGCATCTATGTAGGAAGGGATTCATGAGTAATTATTATCATTGGACAAACCATGGAGAACCAATGCCCCCAATTCCCCCGATGGTTGTTGATCACTCATACTATGGTAGCAGTGGGCAGAGGGAAACATTTGATGATTATGAACAATTGGTAATGGATGCTGCGGGACCCCAAATTGGCAACTACCTTGAGCAAGATGGATGCAATAATGAAGAGACAATGACAGAAGATCCTAACCCAGAAGCACAACGATTCTTTGAAATGTTAAATGCTGCACAATCTCCTTTATGGGATGGTTGTGACAACTACTCTATGTTATCAGCCTCCTTAACCGCCCTAAGTTTGAAAACAGATTATGGTTTATCTGAGGGGTGCTTTAATGGATGGGTGAAGTTCATGGGAGATGCAATGCCGCCTAGTAATTGTATGCCTAGAAATTTTTACCAAGCAAAGAAATCAGTTGCTCAACTAGGGCTTGGAAGTATAAGGATTGAATGCTGCCCTAATGGATGCATGTTGTATTATAAGGAAGATGAAATGCTCCAAACTTGCAAATTTTGTGGAGAGCAACGCTATAAACAGGTTAGGAGACGGGGGTAAGGTAAAGTTGGTGACACTTAAAAATATGTGGTACTTCCCATTGGTTCCAAGGCTACAACGATTGTATTCCTCCATACAAACAGCTAATGAAATGAGATAGCATCGTGAGCATGAAAGAGAGCCTGGTTCATTGTCTCATCCTTCGGATGCAGAAGCTTGGAAACACTTTGATGAAACTTGGCCCAGTTTTGCTCAAGATCCTCGAAATGTTAGATTAGGCTTATGCTCTGATGGATTTGCTCCATTTGACATAACAGGAAGAAATTATTCTTGTTGGCCTGTAATTATTACTCCTTATAATTTGCCACCATGGATGTGTATGAGAAGAGAGTTTATGTTCTTAACCATCATAATTCCTGGCCCGTCCAACCCAAAGACGAAAATTGATGTGTATTTGCGTCCCCTTATAGATGAGTTGAAAATGTTATGGGAGGATGGAGTTATGACTTATGATGTTTCCTTAAAGCAAAACTTCTTAATGAAAGCTGCTTTAATGTGGACAATCAATGACTTTCCAGCTTATGGGATGTTAAGTGGTTGGATGACAATGGGTAAACTTGCTTGCCCAATTTGTATGGAGCATTCTAAGGCATTTAGTCTTGCATATAGTCGAAAGACTTCATGGTTTGATTGTCATCGTCAATTCTTACCACAAAATCATCCATATAGGAGGAATAAGAATACATTTACAAAAGGTAGAGTTGAGACCTCAACCCCTCCGCAAAGGTTCAGTGGTCAACAAGTGTGGGAAAGGGTTAGGAATTTACAAAGCGTGGAGGAATCCTCCGAACAACATCCACCAGGTTATGGGGTACAACACAATTGGACTAAGCGGAGCATATTTTGGGAATTGCCATACTGGAAAAGCCATCTTCTCCCCCACAACCTTGATGTAATGCATATAGAGAGAAATGTATTTCTCAATATTTTGTTCACAGTGATGGATACCAAAGGGAAGACAAAGGATACTTATAAATCTAGAAGGGACTTGGAAGAACATTGTAAACGTAAAGGTTTGGAAATACATACCAATATGAGTGGCAACCTTGTAAAACCAAAGGCACAATATACATTAACCAAGCAACAAAGATTGGCTATCTGTGAATGGGTTAAAAATCTTAAGCTTCCAGATGGTTATGTTTCTAATCTAGCTAGATGTGTGGACATGAGGGAAGCAAAGTTGTTTGGCATGAAGAGTCACGATTGCCATGTATTCATGCAACGTTTGCTTCCAATAGCATTCAAAGCTTTACCAAGGCCTATATGGAACACACTTACTGAATTCAGCCAATTCTTTAGAGAAATTAGTTCATCTTTGTTAAGGGAAGATAAATTGCGCATGATGGAAGATAACATCCCAATAATTTTGTGCAAATTAGAACAAATATTTCCTCCAAGCTTCTTTGACTCAATGGAACATCTTCCAATTCATTTGCCATATGAAGCAAGAGTTGGCGGGCCTGTTCAATATAGATGGATGTACCCATTTGAAAGGTTAATTCCATATGATATCTATAATTTCTTGATAATCCCTTACTTTGCTCTAAGATTAATCTTAATTTCCTCAACAGGTTTATACGAACCTTAAAACAAAAGGTAACAAACCAAGCACGTGTGGAAGGCTCTATTTGCAAAGCATATTTATTGGAGGAGATGTCCACATTTGCTTCATACTATTACCCTCCTGATATTCCATCAAGGAGAACAAGAGTGCCACGAAATGATGATGGAGGAGAAGGTTCTTCTTTGAATCCTCCATTATCAATTTTTAATTACCCAGGCCGCCCTTCCGGAAAAGGTATCACTTCTACCTTGGACAATAGAGACAAGAAAGCTGCCCAGTTGTATGTTCTTTTAAATTGCCCTGAGGTGGTGCCTTACTTGAAGTAAGTATTTGCACAACAGAAAATGGCATATTCAATTTTTTTAAAATCATACTTAATATTTATGTTCTTATTGTAGCATGTACTCAAATTTGTTACGAGAACTAGACCCTAACATAAATGATGCAGATGTGGATAGACAAATTTCCACAACATTTCCCACATGGTTTAAAAAATATGTAAGTGAAACATTTAAATTTAAAAATTACAGTACCATAGTTTGTAGATTTAATTAACAATATATTTACTAATTTAGGTGCTTGATTCAACAAATGGGATTGGTGATATGCTTTTAAGGAGCTTGGCATGGGGTCCTCTTAGAAATGTCACCATGTGGCCAAGCTATGTTATCAATGGCTACAAGTTTATGACAAAATCTCAAAATGAAGGGATGGGTACAATGAATTATGGTGTGTGTGTTCGAGCTGGGCAGTGTGATACAATGGAAAATGTTTACTATGGGGTGTTGGCTGATATTATTGAATTGGAGTATACTGCTTCCCCTACTAAGAGGTTGGTTTTATTTAAATGTGAGTGGTTTGATCCTGGTCCTCAGGGGACAAAGATAGATAACTATGGCAATGTTGAAATAAGAAAGTCCAGGAGGTATCAAAGCTATGATCCTTTTATACTAGCTCAACAAGCAGAGCAAGTGTATTTTACATCATTTCCTGATGGGCAACAAGGTTGGTTGGCTGTCATAAAAACAAAGGCTCGTAGTGTAATTCAATCTTCGGGAAATAATAGACCAGAAACAAATGATGCATACCAAGATGATGATATACAACGGATGCCTGTAATTGTTACAAATGATGATCTTGAAGAAAGCCTTGTTGACACCACTGGGGTAGCAGAGGAAGTACCAGTCTCATTATTAAATCAATATGAACTGGAAGGAGAGGAAAAAGAAGATGTAGAACTTATATCAAACAGTGGAGAAGAAGAAGAAGAAGAAGAAGAAGAAGAAGAAGAAGAAGAAGCATATTCAAACTAATAATTTGAGAAAATAATAATTATCCTTTTTTATGTTCCTTTTCTCATGAATAATATAGTATTTTATGTCAATGTCTTGCTTATGATGTATCTTGTGTGCTATCATTGAGTTTATGATGTGCTTTTTTTTTAGTGTATTATTGAAACATTCAAATCTTAGTATCTATTCTTTGTTCATGAATGGTATGGATTTTTTCATGTCTTCTATCTTACCTACAAGAACTACTTATTCTTTTAAATATATAGATGGCAAATAATGATGGCATGAGGGGTAGAGGAGGAGGTACTGGTAGAGCTATTGGTAGAGGTAGAGGAAGGGGGAGAGGTAGAGGTACACCTTTACAACCCTCAAACCCTTCTGTTGGGCAATCCACCCACCCCTCTCCTGGACAACCCTCAAATCCTTCTGTTGGGCAATCCACACACCATTCTCCTGGGCAACCTTCACAACCTTCACAAGTCCATCCATCTACACCTAGTCCCCATATTTCCTCTGCAGAGAGCCTACACAATCCTTCTACACCTACCCCATCACATCCTCCAACAGATGTTGTGTCTAGTGATAGTCCACTTTTAGGAACAACATCCTCTGCTATTGCATCTCCGCTATTAGGGAGTAGAGACATTGATGGGCGTATATGGATTCGTCCAGGTCTACACAACAAGTAAGTATTTATAACTTTTTTTTTTCAATTTCATCAATTACTTAACATGTTAATTAGTTTTTTTAATTGTTTTGCACAGCTTTGACCCTCACAATGCCACACGTGATGTTATAAAGATAATAAAAGGTAAGTTTGAAGGTTGTTATGAAACTTATGGAGAGGCAAAGAAGAAAGATGAACAAATGGTGAATATGTGGTATGGAGAGTTTAAGGTATGAACAAGAACTATGAATATTTTACTACCTTGTTTATGTTGTCTTAAAATACATTACTTGAATTCTTATCATACTTGTCTGATGTGCTTGCAATATTTATAATGTAATGCAGAGGAAGTATAAGTGGCTTCCTGAGCATGAAAGACAAGTTAAGAAGGTGTTTGATCACAAAGCCTCTGATGGGCTATCAAATGCAATGTACAGAGTACGGAACAAAATTGATGATGGAAGTTGGATTCCTCCAGAAATTCGTGACCAATTGGAACAAAAATGGAGTCAAGAGGATTGGAAGGCAAAGGCAAAAATTAATACTGACAATAGAAGATCCTCTGATGGTCCACTACATACAGGAGGATCCATTCCTACAACTGAGCATTTTAAGAGATTGGTATGCAAAAATTTATATTGAATTTTACAATTTTAGGTGACATTTTTATTAAAACTTCTTTAATCATTACTTTTTTTTCAGAAAACATCACCTGATATGAGTCTGAGTTATTGGGATTTATTTCAGAAGACTCATAAAATGAAAACTGATACAACAAAGTGGGTGTCCTCCAAATCAGAGTTGATTGCTGTAAGTTGTTACAATCATTGTTATTTTATTTATGGATTTATCTTTAAGTGGAGATGAATTTTTCTATTATTTTGTTGGACAGATGAAAATATACAAACTTGTAGTTTGTACTAATTTGATTGGAATGATGTAAATAAATTTGTAGTCTATCTCCCCTTCATCACCATCTACATAATCAGTTTCTCATTTTGTTCTTGTTGTGTTTGTAGTCTCTCTAATCTAACTAATCCCTTAGCACCTTGCTTGCTCTTTCATGTAATTAATTATCTTGCTATTATTCTATTCATTTTTGTTTATGTTATGTTATATAGCTAGTTGAATCATCATATACTAATTATTAGACTGATATCTTGTGTTCTATTGGATTAAATGAAGAGTGATATCATATCATATAAAATAGATCCAAAAAGCATGACTATGATAGATACATTGTAATTATTATAGCCCTTGAAATGACATATCCAATGCGGGTTTGATGATCCTTTGTTATGTGTGTAATTTTATTACATATCTAGTGGTTGATGCAATGGATATTAACAAACATATATAAAGGGGTTTTGACTTCCAAGTTGGTGGTGACCATTGATTGTTAGTTTTGATTTTTATTCTCTTTTACTGTAATTATAATGATTATAGTATTGCTTTTTTTACATAAAAGTGGTATGCACTAGGTATGAAATACCCGTTCCCTTAATTCTCATAATATGAAATACCCGTTCCCTTCTGACAATATGTTTAAACACTACTATTGTAATGAAAAATAGTATATATATTTGCAAAGTACTAACTAACCACTACTGTTGCATTAGGTATGAAATACATGTCCCTTCTCAAAATATGTTTTAAAGTGGTATTCTCTTATTGATTGTACTTAAACTTGTTGCAAAGGCTAGTTTATATATAGTTCATATCAAATGAATTATAATTTTCAAATTTAACAATTCACTGCATATCAATTTAAAAAGAAACATAATTTATAAGTATTTTATGATTTTTCAATGCAGATGGCCATTTTTTATTTGACAAAACTCATTTTATCCATTTATGACAAATGGAATTATTGTTCATAAATCATACACATCTTGATATTTCTTTTTTGGTATAATAATTATCCTAATACAATGTTTTGTATTTTAA
This sequence comes from Sesbania bispinosa, assembly GCA_026901365.1. Classification (NCBI taxonomy): domain Eukaryota; kingdom Viridiplantae; phylum Streptophyta; class Magnoliopsida; order Fabales; family Fabaceae; genus Sesbania; species Sesbania bispinosa. The sequence goes on along the minus strand of QLOH01000088.1, from coordinate 1,998,572 downwards.
GACGGAGTATCAGAAACGAATTGCTGAGAGAGACTCACAGGAAACGCCAGAGGATAATGACTCGTCTAGCCATCAATCTGACAACAGCATCTTCTTAGATGTTGTTGGAGGTGTGAATAAGAAGGGACGAGTATATGGCATAGGATCGGAAGCTGGGAAATACAAGTCTTCTACCTTTGCCTCATCATCATATAGTGTCTCAGCACCTGAATATGAGCAGATGAGGGTTTTAGTTTCTACTTTGACAGCTGAAAACAAGAGCCTTCAAGACCGTTTGCAGACTCATGAGGAGAGATTTCATTCGAATGAAGAGTTGATTCGTTCATCACAGGAGGAGTCACGCCGACTTCGAGATCAGTTATTTAGGTTCATGAATAGTTTTTCTTTGGGTCATTCATCTGCATTGCCTTCACGTCCAGATCCACATGAGCCTTCATCCGTTGATCAGGATAATGACGAAGCTGACCATGGATTTGATGATGAGCTTGGGGGTGACGTTTGAAGTATTCAACTGTTATATATCTGTATGTTTTGGTTGGCCTAGTGTTGCCTTTTGATGTATTTAGGTTTCTTACATATATGTATGATTTTGTGAGCTTAGGACTCACTTTTGATGTACTTAGGTTTCTTACATATCTATATGATTTAGTGAGCTTAGGACTCACTTTTTGATGTATTAGCTTTGTTGCATATATATGTATGTATGTATGTATATAAATTTGGATGATTTAGATAGTTATGACTTTGGATATATTATGGTTATCAACTTAGTAATTTAGTATTTCATGCTTATGTTATTTATTGAGAATTTATAAATATATTTTTTAATTACAGATTATTTATTTTTTCCAGTAAAATTTGGGGTTAGTAATTGGTGGTCTTGTTAGAGAGGGAAAAATCCCTCTCTAAACAGAGAAGGAACCAATTCTCATACAAATAGAGAGGGAAAAATCCGTCACTAAACTGGAAATAGAACAAAATCCCTCGCTAAGTAGAGAGGGAAAAATCCCTCCCTGTTAGTTAGGGAACGAATACCGTCACAATTAGTGACGGAATTTTGCCTATTTTTCAAAATAAGTTGCGACGGATTTTCATATTTTAGCGAGGGCAAAATTCCCTCTCTATTAGAGAGGGAAAATATTCTGTCACAATTAGTGACGGAATTTTGCCTTATTTTTCTATCTTGTTTGTGACGGATTTTTTACACTTTAGCGAGGGAAAATTTACCAATACATTCCGTCACAATTAGTGACGGAATTTCACCTTATTTTTTAATCTTTTTAGCGACGGACTTTTTACACTTTAGCGAGGGAAAATTTACCAATACATTCCGTCACAATTAGTGACGGAATTCTCCTTATTTTTCAATCTTTTTAGTGACGGATTTTTTCATATTTGCGAGGGAAATTTTCCCTCTCTATTTGTGACGGATTTGTCAATTCCGTCACAAAAATTTAGTGACGCCACTTTTAGAGACGGATTTTTTTTCGTCACAAATTCCGTCGCTAAATATTTAGCGAGGGATTTTTCATGTTTAGCGAGGGATTTTGTCCCTCGCTAATAATGAATTTTTTAGTAGTGGTGGTCTTCGTATGACTGCCACTTGGAGTGATCCATAGTATTTGTGTTGCAATTCATCTTCACTATGACATGCTTCAAGTAAAATGTAAATTGGAGCTGGAATCTTTAGCTTCTTACATGCATCCATTAGGAGATCTTGCATGGATAATTCCAGTAAGAAACCATTACTAATTGGAAGATTCGCGAGCCATTCTTATAAAACATGCAAAAGAGCACCAACAATAAATTCCTGTTAGATTAAAATGAGATGCGCTTCAAGTAATGTATTTTATTTATATTTAATAAATTCGTTTCCTATTTACCTGCATGTGTTGAGCTTGTTGCTTGAATATTTTTTCCATATTTTTCCAAAGCTTTCTCAGCCTCTGCCTTCGATCTAAATGACTGGTGTCTGGCACCACTATAGCCGTTAACTTGAGCATTGGAATCTACCCAAGAATTATATATATCGGGTCTTCTACCCTCAAATACAACATACCATTTTCCATGGTTTCCCCACATTTGCAGGAATGGCAAAGATTGAGTTATAACTAATGAATGAAATGAGTACCATGAAGCGTGAGATTGGTATGTAGTATTTATGCACATTTGAAATTAACTTTTTAATTCACATCACGCATGGTCCCTTTATTCCCTCACTCACGTGTTGTACTGCTGCTGTTTGGACTCTATAATGCGGTCTGATCACATTGTCATGTTATTTCACGTCTCAATATGAATTCCGTAACCACCACAGCGGATAAAGAAAAAAATGTGATCATCACAATAAAAAAACCAACATTTCTCATAGTCTGACTTAAGAAAATTACATGCTCGTAGCCATACATAACCCATCATACTTAACGAAATTACCGAAAGGGAAATCCTAAGACTCTAGACAACTTCAACAGGCACATATTAAAGACATAAACGATATTTTTTCACCACAAATACAACATTGTCAGGGCCATGAGGGCGAGAAAAATTACGAAGAACACCAAACTCATAATTCTTCCATGTCCTCCCTCACGATGCTCCGACACGTTTGTAACATTGTTGTCTCTAATTGCAGCGATCCCTTCTATGTTTTTCCTTTGTAAGATTTCAGAAAATAAGAAACATAAAATGAAAACAGGAAATGGAAACCCAAACCAAACAACACCTGTTTTTTCCTTAGTCACTCTTTGCATATCATGTCTTTGTCATAGCATGTAGAATAAATGTATATGATTCATCCATTACATTTCAATAGCTCACCCCAGCTAATAGTTACTATATACATTATTTGTGAGTGACTTTTAATACAAACTCTAATTATTAGCAATGCATATGAGGCACCCTAAAAAAATGGTTTAGGAATCAATTTATAGATATATTTAATTCTTTTTAAATAATACATTTGCATTTGATTCTCAAGATGGTAGTTTTTATAAAATCTAAATTTTGTCAAATACTCTCTGGTTACTCTTTCCTTTTTGTCCCTAGAAAGAGTATCAAAATAAGGTGATGTCTATAGCTAAAGAACATAACAAGACATTCAAGTCACATGTTAAGTGTCATAGTCATAAGGTTTTGATGGGTCATGTCATGATTGAGCCACCAATTCCTCGTTGAAATATATTTAGTACGCTTATAATATGATCTATACTAGTGTACATAACATAATTGATCTTGAAAATAACATTAGTCTGAATGCACATTTAATGTTAACTCAAATCTAAATCTAAAATGTGATTTTAATGGACTTTTCTTTCGCTTTACACACCTCTAAAAACATGTTTGATTACTTGTATCTTGAAATTAAAACCCACCACTCAAAACTTGATTTTGTTTCATCCTTAAGAGTGTCTCCGTAGATAAGGGACTTTATCTAACACAATAATAAGAGAGCAAAACATGTCTAGATTTCAGCTCATAGTTATTGATTGGAAGATGAATGATAAGTTACAATCTTGTATTGAAGGACATCGCTTAATTGTGTGGCCATTTTGCATTTACTTGATCTGGTAAATGGAATAGAACACATATTGACAAGCATCTGATGGGTCATCTAGAAGGATGTGATGTAGGCTCATGGTGTCTTGATCAACGAAAAAGATGTGTAAGCGATAGTTGATTACGAATGTTGTGTTGCTCATCAGGTGGAGTTAAAGGAAAGGTCGAAAGGGCTGACAGATGCTTCTCATCAGCCCCTCTCCTAAGCTCGAAATCTAGATGAGAATGAGGAGGCCGGACATTCAATAAGGCAATTATGGTCACTGCCTAGAGCCCCAAATTTATAAGGTCACTCAATTTTTTTTAATAGTAGTATTATTGATATAAATTAGTTTTTTAAAAATTAATAATGTTTGAGATAGGGTCCAATATTTTATAAGGCAGATATCTTACATTTTTATATCGTTTTTTTTCTTATCATTTAAACTACTTAAAAGTCCACAACCCATTTATTAATTTTTGCAAATGAAAAGTCACTCAACACTCAACAATGAGTTTCCTTGTATCAATAGTATTGTTGAGCCTATGATTTATTGGCTACTTATACGGTAACCACATTAATGCAATTTACTTTTCTTTGACAAAAAAATAAAAAAAAAGTCACTGCTTACTTTTGTCTTTTACATATCTTCAACCTCTCTATTTCCTCTCTAGTCTATCTCTTTCTCATTCTCTTTATTCTCAATTCTCTACTACTATATTTAAGAATTTTTTTGACTTTTCAACTTTCATACAATCATATTCTACTTTGTTAATTGGTATACCCCACACCAAGTAACCAACTCCAAGTGACATCAAGTGGACACTCACACACGTTGCTAGCATCTCAGCAGGTTTGATCATTTCACCCATTTGCTTTATTTTTTATAAAGTAATTGGTTGAAAGTGTTTCCGCTGATTCAACATCCTCCCTACTTGCAAAACTCATGAAAGTGTTTCCGCTGAAACCAAATACATGCTCATTGCATTCTGGCCAAGTTGCATAGATGTCTGGCCTCCTTCCTTCAAATACTACATAATGGATTATCACTTTAGAATGGTGTGTATGTGTTTAGTATCATACAAAATATATAGTGGAAACTCAAACACTCATATTTATTTCCACCTACCTCGGTTGTTACACATTAATAATGTATTAATCACAATCATATTAAAGATACTACCTATGTAATTTAATCCACATCAATGGTCCAGTAGTAAAGAGACACACCCATATATCTCACTCATGCAATTTGTAAATGCAAGTGAATGCCAGCATGTGACCTTGTTTTGTCATCTTCTGCCATTGCTTTCAAGGTTAATTTTTCGTAGTATTTCAAAAAAATATGACTAATAATCACTTTGTGCGGCATCATAGGACAGTGGGATGCAGAAATTTCCCAAAATAGGATAACATGTGATGCCTTCACTTAGAAAGGAAAGCACAGTTATGGTACTTTTGTTTACTGTCCTACGGACACACATGACACACTTCACTAGGCACAAAAAAACAACACAAAAAATTTGACAATGTTAAAAAAAAGTGTGATTCATAAACATTAATGGATGCAACCAAGTGTAAGCCATCCTCAACCAATGAGGAAATCATGTTTCCATAATATTATAACAAATTATGCTAATATTCAATCATTTTTACTACTTTTTCACTAAATAATTCATGATAAATTCAAATAAAGGTGAAAAATCACCAAAAAAATGCTGGAAAATCTTAAATGACCATGTTAACTCATGGAGCAAAGCTTCATACAAATATCATCTTTAAGAGGCACTTAAATGGCCTTTGATTTACCTATTATTATGTTCAAACTTTAATGATTTGTATCTCCAACCTCATGTGTTTGAAGTTAGGAAAGAAGTACCATGGAGAGTAAAGGGCAACAATAATAGTACCAAAATATTTTTCAAAATTTTTTCACCACAACCAATAATTTTCATAAAATTTTAAGTATTTTTTCACATTTAATTATAAATAAATTCAATTTTGGGAGATAAATCGCCAAAATTCCCAAAATTTGCTGAAAAATCAATGTTAGCCATCCTAACCTATGGGAAAAAGCTTATCAGCAAATACACTTGCCAAGGGGACTGTCATCACCCTGGTTTTCCCCCAAGTTTTTATACAACTTTAGTAGGCAGGAACTCCAGCCCCAGAAATCAGGAAGGGACAAACAAGACCCGTCCACGGTGGAGGGGAACAAAGAGACTGTAGAAATGATTTTTCCCAATTTTTTCTACACTTGTCATAATTTTCATTGGTTTTATACTGTTTATTCACTAAAATAATTTTAAATTTTTACATAAAAAAGGCCAAATTTGACATCTAGCATCCCTGCCACTCACTTATGCATTTCATATAGAGAAATTGACCAATCAACTTGGTTATCCATAGTGGAACAACAAATCACTTGGTTTACCTAACTGTAACGTTATGGTTATGAATATTCATCTTCCGATTTCCATCGTTTGAGACAATTCATCTACCAAATATTGTTTTTCACACAAAATAGGTGCAACCAAGTGTAAGTCATCCTCAACCAATAAGGAAATCATTTTTCCAAAATATTATAACAAATTATGCTAATATTCAATCATTTTTTATTACTTTTTCACTAAATAATTCATGATAACTTCAAATAAAGGTGAAAAATCACCAAAAAAAATGCTGGAAAATCTTAAATGTCCATCTTAACCCATGGAGCAAAGCTTCATACAAATATCATCTTTAAGAGGCACTTAAATGGCCTTTGATTTACCAATTATTATCTTCAAACTTTAATGATTTGTATTTCCAACCCTATGTGTTTGAAGTTAGGCAAGAAATACCATGGAGAGTAAGGGGCAACAATAAGAGTACCAAAATATTTTTTTCAAATTTTTTCACCACAACCAGTCATTTTCATAATTTTTTAAGTATTTTTTCACTATTTAATTACAAATAAATTCAATTTTGGGAGATAAATCACCAAAATTTGCTGAAAAATCAACGTTGGCCATCCTAACCTACGGATACATGACAATCAACATTATAACCATGTATTACCACAACTATTTTGCTATAAAATCATTTAATTTAATGATTTCCTATTTTGTCACTAAAATCCTGTATACAAAATATAATAATGCCTTTTGGGTCAGAACAACACCAAGCCCAATAGAGAAATGTACTATTGTGTTAAGCACCAGCAACCGCCCACTAAGCTATGCACAGACCGAATTGCTTTTATGGGTTGGGCTTCTCTGACATGTATTTTACGGCCCACACGTAATCTCCATTCTGGGGTCTACATGAATTCAGAAAAAAAAAACTAACGGAAAAACTTTGGTGCGCCGTCGTCTCATCTACCATCTTCATCAACGAACAACTTTGTTACAGTTTGCTCGTCTAGAGTTTTTCTTCTGCATGGCTAGTGACAAATCACAAATCTTCTGGGGATATGATTACAATACCCTTTATGTAATTTAACGTTTATGATAGTTATCACCATAAACATCGAAAGGTTCAAATTTAAGGTCTCCATTCCCCACTTCTACACATTTCGGAAACCAAACAACAACCTGCAAAGTGGTACCTTTGACGAAATGCTTTGCACGTAATGCTTCACCAAAGAATATTAAACGAACAACTTCATTCTTCCGTTTTGGCATTAAATCCAACTTCAAATAGAACATTAAACGAATCTATAACACATTGGAGATGACAAGAACACCTTCAACGAGTACAATTTAAATGTCTTCAACAACTTCCAATCAATGGGATATGTCATTTTTGAAATGGACCAAATTCAGATGGACAATCGACTTACTTGACTTCTTTATCACAAAGGGACCTATTAGAAATAATCAAAAATGGAAAAGGGCTACAGGGAGATTCCAAAAGAATCTGAGTGTTCACTCATTTAATGGAAGATCCAACGATTGTTGTTCGAATGTCGTAACTTACATCCCTAACATTAAGGATGTATAATAGTCTCCGCCGAGTAAATATAAAAGATCCATTGATCTAATAATAACTTGTTCAAGAATGCGCTCAGATCTAACAATATAAATTTGTATTTTTAGTATATGGTTTTTTATAAAAAAAATGATTTAAGTAAATATTCTAGCCTCTTTACTAGAAACTTTTATTTTAGGAAGTTGTTATAGCACTTACTAGGGTGTGTTCATATTCAATCCAATGCAAATCGCATAAACCGAATCAAATCGAAATCCAAAATATTGAAAATCGCAAAAGCCAAAATCTTTTTATTGGATTGATTTGGTTTTCGGATCTGTGTGAAAATCGATCTAATCTAATACAATTCAATCCAAACCTAACTTATATATACATATATATTTATAAAATTACTCAAACTAATATACTTTTTTATTGTTTTATTATTTAATATCATGTTAATATTTCTATAAATGTATCACTTTAAAACTAGTTTTAAATTAATTTTCATGTTTCGTGTCCTTCTTTTTTATATAATTTTATATTTATTTTAATAAATATTAGTTCTAATAAAAATATTTACTATTATTTAATAATTTTATCACTTTTATCTAATATTATTGTCTCTTTAAAAAATAAAAAACTGATACCAATTTAAATTAGATCGGATTTGATAAAATATCAAAATCGATCAGATGATGAAATGATAAAACCACAATAATTAGATCGTATGATTTTTTACCTCTAAACCGATCTGCGAACACCCCTAGACTTACATTACCTATAACTCTATAAGTACCTATGCAAGGTCAAATATAAAAACGTATGTTTGTTTTACATTCATGTTATTATTTTTGTTTTAAATTCATCAAATAGAACTAACAAATAATAAATAATGAAGTTAAGGAGCATTTGAAGACCGATTGTAATTCGTTGGCCAAAACTTTTTCAAATTCGAAACTCGAACTTGTACCAACAAAAGTAACCCGTGAAGTGTTTCCTTCATCCTAAAAAGAAATACAAGAGTCTGCTTCTAAAAGGAACAATGTGATAGTTATAAAAAAGAAGAAAAATAATAGAAGATACAATTGTCTCATGTAATAAAACTCTTTTAGCCAACCAAAAATAACTTGCAACAATGAGATATTAAAAGTATCGATTTCAAGCATTAAATATTGCTATTAAAGAACATTCACATTGTTTTCTAACAAAGTTTATATATGTAGGAGTCTATAAACAGAAATTTTAAAGAAAATAATTTTTTAAACCTCATCGTGTTTGTGAGTCTAGATGGGATCAGGAAAAGGGAATGGTTAGAGGGAGAAGGGAGGGGGAGAAGAGAAGTGAAAGACTTTGTGAAATACTCAAATTCACAAACACAACGGGGGAAATGCTTCTAATAAATCCTTCCCTTCCTTTCTTTCCCCTCCGAAATTCATCTCACAAACAAACTCTAGAAGAAATCTTTAAACGCTAAAAGAATGCAACTCTTATTTCTTGTTGTTTCTTTTTTGTACAAAAACTTTGTATCATGAACACCTTGTTCAATAGTTTGTACTCAATTACTCTATGTAGTTTACTTACTTTTATACCCACACTTAGTGAGAGAAAATCATAACATAACCTGAAAATATTTATTTTTCCACTTGTAAGGATTAGAGTTTGAATAGGCTAGTTGAGAAAAGAATACTTATTGTAAATAAGGCTAGGTGATAAAAATAATGGGTAATTTTAGGATAAATTTTTTTAAGTTTGGGTCTATCGTGTTGGAATATTATCTGATTCTTAGTTGACCATTATACTTGTAATTTAAAATTCAAATTACATTAGTTGTTGTACAATTAGATAAGTTGTTCAGGTTGTTACATCTAGATAGTTTTTATCTTTTCTTATCTTAGCTCTTCTGGTTCATCTAGTGTATATATATATCATTGTGTATCATTGCTCAATAAGTGTAATCAATTATATTCACTCAAATTTATCTTTTATATGGTATCAGAATTGCCTTAGCCTCACGACACTTTCTTTTCGATCTTCATGGCCTCCATATCAAGCACCTCTGATGCTTCCCCTCTTCCTCCTACTCCAATGGATCTTGTGGAATTTGATACTCCTACTCACTTTCCAATCAAATTAAACTCCACCAATTATCCCGCCTGGTACAAACAGGTCACCTCTCTACTTATTGCTAGAGATTTAGAAGGCTATGTTTCTGGGGCTACACGTTGTCCCCCTGCAACCATCTCTAATGGTGATTCTTCCATCCCAAATATGTCCTAATCATTTTGGATACGACAGGATAAATTGTTTTATATAGCTTTTCTTGGTTCATGTGATGCCGAAGCCCGAGCTGTTATGTCCTCAACTGACACTTCTCGTGAGGCCTCGATTGCTTTTCAACGAGCTTTCTCTAATCGCTCTCGCGCCAGAGTCATGTCCTTAAAAGAACGTCTCGACTCCATATCCAAAGGCACATCCTCGGTTACCTCTTATTTACAATCCATTCACACCATTACGGATGAATTGTCTTTAATTGGACATCCCGTTGATGACCTTGCTCTAGTAATCCATACACTTAATGGATTGGGGCCAACCTTCCATGATCTCTCTACCTCTATCAGAACTCATGACATCCTAATTTACTTTGATGAACTACTTGATAAACTGATGGACTTTGAAATGTTGCTCCAACGTGATGATCGCCTCCAGTCTACTACCCTAGTGATGGCCAATTATACACAACGCCGCTTCAACAAGGACATCTTCTTATCCTCCACGTGGACGCAAGAACTTCCCAACAATTATCTGTTAGGTTTGTAACAAAAGAGGTCATTCTGCCTTGCAATGCTACAAACTCAACAAATTTTCTCACAAGCTAGCCTCTCCTTCTGCAAATACTGTACAGACTATCGTGCCTCCCCTTGACTGGCTTTTTGACTCTGGTGCATCCCATCACATAACCATTAATTTCAATAATCTCTCAATTCAATCTGACTACAATGGTCCTAATCAACTACAAGTGGCCAAGGGTACGACACTTCCCATTTCTCATACTGGTTTTACTATTTTACCTGCACAAAATATTAAGCCTTTGCATCTAACCAATGTTTTGTGTGTACTTGGAGTTACACAAAATTTGGTTGTAGTTTATAAATTATGCCAAACTAATGATGTCTCTATTAAATTTTTTTTCCATGGCATTTTATGGTCAAAGATATGAGCACGGGGGCGACTCTGTTGCGCAGATTGAATGATGGAAATGTCTACAAACTATCCAAGTCATCCTCACCAAAGTCATTCACTACTCAATCCACCTCATCCATCCTTCTTTGGCATAGTCGTCTTGGTCATTCTGTATCTCGTCTTATCCTCCATGCCCTCAAGTCCAGTAATATTATTTTCAAGGCCTTTCCAATAAATGCTCTCTTTGCCTAGCCAATAAAAGTCACAAATTGCCCTTCCACAAGTCTTCCATCCATAGTTCTAGGCCTTTACAATTTATTTTCTTTGATGTATGGGAACCTGCTCCCGCTATCTCAGTTGTTCATTTTTGCTACTATATTATCTTTATTGACAATTTTTCCAAATACATTTGACTTTATCCAATGAAAAGTAAATATGATGTGTCCTTAATTTTTTCCTATCTTTAAGAAATTAGTTGAAACACAATTCAATTGCCAAATTCAAAATTTCTATTTAGATAATGGTGGTGAATTTTTAAAACTTAAATCATTTTTCAATGTCACGGAATTTCACATCTCACCACTCCACCTCACACTCCTGAGCACAATGGAATTTCTGAACGCAAACACCGTCACTTACTTAAAATGGCCCTCTGTTTAATCTATCAAGCGTCCCTACCTCCCAAATTTTTGACCTTCGCACTCCAAACAACAGCTTATTTAATAAATAGACTTCCCACTTCAAATCTGAAAATGAAATCTCCATTTTCTAGATTATTTAACCAAGAAGTCAATCACTCAAAATTAAAAGTGTTTGGTTGTTTGTGTTTTCCTTGGCTTAAACCATATACCAATAATAAATTCCAATCACGTTCGGAACCCTGTGTGTTTCTTGGATATTGTTCTTCTCAAAGTGCCTACATTTGTTTTAATTTCAAAAATAACAAATTTTATCATTCTAGGCACGTACAGTTTGTAGAAGATCAATTTCTGTATCTCACAATGGATCCTAATGTACTGGAAAATTCTCTCCCAAGCTTAATCTCCAACCAACCGCTAACATCCATTACACCCTTTGACCGTGGCCCCCACACTCCATCATCTTTTCAACCTAAAAATCCTACTCCTCTACCTATCCCACATTCATCCCCTACACGCCAACCAACCCCCCTAATATCTCCCCCCATCCCAAACCAAATCCAAATCCCTCAAAACCGTGACCCCCCCTTTCAATAACTTTTCCAATTTTAAATCCTTCAACCACATCTCGAGATCTATGCCTCACCTTTAACTGTCAGTCTAAATTTTATCCTTCACATAGTAGCGATCCTGATCAAGAGCTTTATGTCCCCATCATTAGAGTAATACAAGTCTGCCTATAGAGTTTACCCCATTCCCACTGTTGTAGAACCTACATGTGCTTCCCAGGCGCTCAAACATGTTGTCTGGCAGCAAGCAATGAGTGATGAATTCACTGCACTCATGAAGAATGTCACTTGGATCCTTGTTCCTCCCCATCCTCACTACAATGCTATCGGAAACAAGTGAGTTTTCAGAATAAAAAGGAACACAAATGGCATTATTGCTCGGTATAAAGCTCGGTTGGTGGCTAAGGGTTTCCATCAACGTCCTGGTCTTGATTTCAAGGAAACCTTTAGTCATGTTATCAAGCCACAAACTATAAAAGTTGTTCTCTGTTTGGCAATTTCTCGTGGTTGGTCAATCTGTCACATGGATGTAAATAATGCATTTCTTCACGGCTTTATATTTGAGGAAGTTTACATGTCTCAGCCTACTAGTTTTGTTCACCCCAACCTCCCTCACTATGTGTGCAAGCTCCATAAGGCTCTTTATGGGCTCAAGTAAGCTCCACGAGCCTGGTTCCATGCTCTAAGAAAATTTCTTTTGCAGTATGGACTTTTAAATTCTAAGACGGATACTTCTCTATTTTTCTACTCAACTGGGTCTACTATTGCTTATTTTCTAGTATACATGGATGACATTTTGCTCACTGGAAATAATTCTATTTTTCTCACCAAGTTCAAGTCTGCTTTGGCTGAAGAATTTTCTTTAAAGGATCTTGGTTTTCCCAACCATTTTTTGGGTATTGAAATTTGGCCAACCTCCCAAGGTTTCTTTCTCACACAACATCACTATATCCGGCAACTTCTTGAGCGAGCTAACATGATTGATGCCGAACTAGTCTCCACTCCCATGTCCACCTCTTTTTCCGCTGTTACTTCACCGATTACTCTATTTATGATGCCCAATTATACCGCAGTTTGGTGGGAGGCCTTCATTATCTTGCTTTAACTAGCCTTGACATTGCCTTCCCAGTTAACAAATTATCTCAGTCTATGCAAGTACCAACGATCATTCACATGCAAGCCTTAAAGCGTGTGTTACGCAACTCGAACTTTACTGTTGATCATGGTCTACATCTAAAAAAAGTCCCCTAATCTATCTCTTACAACCTTTTGTGATGCTGATTGGGGTGGTGATAAAGGCGATCTCAAGTCCACTGGTGCCTATCTGGTGTATCTTGGCCCAGATGTAATTTCCTGGTCTTGCAAAAAGCAACTGCGTGTACAATTAGATAAGTTGTTCAGGTTGTTACATCTAGATAGTTTTATCTTTTCTCATCTTAGCTCTCCTGGTTCATCTAGTTGTATATATATCATTATGTATCATTGCTCAATAAGTGCAATCAATTATATTCATTCAAATTTATCTTTTATATATCGTAGACCTCACACTTTATTACTACCAAAAAGTAAATTTAATTTAATAAAATATATTATTAGAATTTTTAATATTAAATTTATACTATTTATAGTAAATGTTTACTGTATACCCAAAATATAGGGATCCATCCTAAAATCCCGCAAAAATAATACCTATTATAAGTAAGCCTGAGTAAGATATTTGAAATAGCGGAGTAAATCCTAACGCAGTTAGGGATTAGAAGTAGCACTTTGTGACTTGAGTGTGCACTAATATAAAATCGGTGGTGTAGTTTTATTCGTCTCTATCTCTAGCGCTTAAGTTCATCTGATTGTTTGTTCTAACTAAGAGGTTAAATGTCAGTTTGTTTTACAGTTATGCACCAATGCTACTGAGAATAGCGTTTGTCTAGATCCATGTTTGAAACGTAATTTCTGAATAACTCCCAACTGACAAACAAATAGGCCCTAAGTGTTAAGCTTTAAAAAATTTGCTTTGTCAAAAGAATCTATTTGAACTATATTTTCATGTAAGTTCAAAATCTTCAAATGAGGGTAGATAAACTCCTCAGACGCAAGTTTAAAAACTTTGCAAAATATTTTTCTACACGTTGACAAAAAAAAAATTCTACCCTAGCTTATGTCTTCAAAAAGAATTTTAGACAACACAATTCAACTCTTTTATATTTTCCCTTTGTTTCTATAATTGGTTCAAAGGTCAGCCTCAAGGTCAAGGTTTAAGCACCTAACAAGTGCTTGGAAAAAAAAAATCCACATTCAAATATGGGAGAAGCTGGTTTTAGCAACACTTACGTGGTCGAAGATGCCTCTATTCGACCCAAAAAAAAAAGATGCCTCTATAACCAGGTCACCAATATTTAATGGAGAAGACAACATTAAGTTGTTTAAGCTTAAATGCACGTCTTTTAACATTCATTTGAGCAAAGCATGTGATCATATACTCCTAAACTTTAAGTGTGTGTTTGGATGAAAAATTTTAGAATTCTCCAAATTGTGAAAGAGAATGTTGAGTAAATTGTAAGTATGAGAGAAATTGACAATAACAATATAAAAAGTTTAAACATAAAAGAGAAATGTTGAAATTCTCTCTCAATATTTATCATTTGAAATTCCCCCTATTTATCATAAAAATTCCTCCTATTAGTCAATTGGAATTCTTTCTTTTACTATTTTTTTACATGCATTCTAGTAATTTCAAATTTCTCTATCCAAACACAGGGTAATAATAGTGGTTATTTTATTGTAAGTTAGTCATATGGCTGACCTGCAATTAGAAAAGTTCATCACAAATGCGAGTAATCTTTACCCAGATTCACGTTTAAAATGTGAATCCAACGTAAATCAAACGAGACATTGGCTTGATCCATAAGTTCTTCGAGAATCCCTAAACTGTAAGTTAAAATCACCCACAGGCGACATAAAACTCAATTTACTAAATCAAAATTCGTAGTTTAAAAAACAATAGTTTAATAAATCTTGCGGAAGCTCTCCTTTCCAACATACTTCTTGTTTGAATAATACTGTATCTTCCAAACAAACTATTACATTTTATACGCTCCTACTTACTGATCCAAGTAAACCCTACTATTGGACAAGACAGCCTGAAGTTTAACCTTATGAAAGTATACTTTAAATGAGATATTTTTCTTTTTGGTGATAATCAACTGACAGACAGTTTCGATGAATAATATCTACAGAACAAGGACGACCTTGCCTTAAAGAAACATGACCTCCCAAAAATTGCTAACTGGTGCTAAAATCCAATTGGAGAGGGAGGACGAGAGCATATTAGAATACCTTCACTGGATCGACGAATTTACATATAGAAACCAAAATGCTATCGACCTCACATTTTACCAAAGAAGACGACAATTTCACCACGTGAACCTGCCATCAATAGGCCCAAAAGAACAATTGTCATTTAACTTGCTAAATTATGTTTGAAAAATTTACTAATGAGTAGATAAGGTTGCTTATCTGCAGTACATTGTTCATAAATATCTTTTGCAAGCTGTAACATTGAATCAGTATCTTCAGCCAGCTTTGAGATTCTATCCACCTCCTTGACTGCCTCAGCGGCCAAAAATGATTTGTTCTCTGCATCAGCAACTCTGTATGCTGCAGCATCAGCAGCATCCTTTATTGTCTCATTAGATGTCAAAAAACTAGAGGCTGGTGATTGCCGTGGACAGACATCCTTTGGTTTTGGGGCAGGTGGTTTTTGTGTAGATAACTTCGCCCCCAACGGGGTTTCCTTTTTTAACGGTGCAGGTGACTTCGTTGCCATCGGAGTGTCCTTTTTTATCTTGAAACAATTTTGTACCTGCAGGGGATGTAAATAGTTTAGAAATCCACATAGAATCATGAAAACAAGGCTCAAGTTCATTCAGCTTAAATATGTGAAATTTTTGCTTGTGCCAACGTGTTGCCAAGAGAGCAAAATCTCTGAGAAAAGGTGGAGCAACATTTTTTTTTTGCAATAAAAGATTTTTGTTGTAGATCCTTTTGAAGTAAGGAAAACAAATAAAAGAAGTATAAGACATCCTCCTCATAGAGCCTACAAAATTAAGCAAAGTAAAGCAAAACATCATTATTATTAATACAAAATAGCTTTAGAAATAGAGGCATCTCTAGCATGCAAATTATCTGAAAACACCAATGTGTGAAGTAGCCATGGCAAAAGACCCAAAACTAGAAATAAGAGCATAAAACCATGGGGGGCGGAGGACAATGCTTACTCTTTGGGAAAAAAGATGCTAACCATTCCATATCAAACAAGTATTAAAGCCAGGTCAACCATGTAAAATAAGGATAAAAACTAGAAGGACTGAGAAGTTTCTTTTGTGGTGTAGCAATGCCATAATTTATTGAAAAATGGAAATCAGTACATAAAAGAATGTACATATTATAAAGAATGTACATATTATAGATTATAGATATAAAGGAAAAGCTTCAAGGTTGAAATAATAAAATTAAAAATCTATACATATATTTCTATATAAGCATCATAGAGGACTAACTTACCTTTTCAAGTTTCCCTTGATTAACAAGCCTCCTCAACCTTGAACCTAATGCTCTTCGGAAATTTTGAGGAACTTGGTGCTTTTGCTGCAGTATTATAAGAGTCATTATTACTAGCAAAGTCTAAAATACAAGCATACTAGAAAATACCCCAATATTTAAAAGATCAATATGCAATTATGCACAATGGATGCTACATACTAAACTACATTTCCACCCCTACACACAAAATAAAAGTGCAGGGCCTGAACACAGAAAGGAGGAAACTGTAACACAAACTAAACTGCATTTCCATCCCTCCACCACTAGCATCGTTACTACCACTCAACACCCTCCACCGCCACCACTGGCCAACACTTCTCACTGCTGTTGCCAGACCTTCTTCACAGTCACCACCACCATCTGACACACTTCACTACTGCCAGTCACCCAGCACCCTCCGACAGCCTTCAGTGCTGCTATGTCCTAACACCCTCTACCACTGCCTCCTCTATCACCATCCAACACCCTCTACCACCACCGTCGTTTGAAACCCTCCACCACTGCTGCCACCACCAGCGCATTCAGCACCATCCATCACCTCCATCACCACTACCACTTCCACTAGACACTCAACCACCACCGTTGCTGCCTGATTGTCATCAGGCACCCCCCACCATTTTTAATAATTTAAAAATTGGACTAATTCACTAATATATTAAAGGCTTAAATATGGTTTTAGTCCCTCCAAAATACACTCGTTTTCATTTTAGTCCCCCTAAAAAAAATTTAGCTTTTCATCCTTACAAAATTACCATTTTTTAAAATACTTCTCGTCATTACACTAGCTTAACAACTTGCTGATGTGGCCGTTACCATATTAGCTGGTGTGGCAATCTTTTAGGCCCTTGCATATTCTTCCAACTCTTAACAATTCTAAAACTCCATTGTTACACATTTGAGTCAGGTAGATCCCACCTCAATCAAGGACAACACTTGCTATCAGAAAAGTGAATCCCGTTCACACTATTATCACTGTCAACACCCTCATCATCACTGTCCCCAACATCATTCTCACCCTCAACACCCTGGCTAATGTTATCCTCATTTACAACTCCATCCCTATTACCTCCTTCCACATCATCCATACCACCCTCCGTAAGTGCCTCCCACACTCCGTCACAGCAAGCACAATAAATAGAACAAACAGAGATTTAAAATAACAGAAATGATGGTTTGTAAGAGATGGTGAACAATAGGGGGGGTTATCCGAAAAGTGTAATTCGTTTTTCATTTTTTAGGTTTGAAAAACTATGTTTTTCATTTGCTGTGTAATTTAATAAATTATTAAACTTGTTAATTGATAAATCTGATGCCACGTAAGAGTGAGAATGTCATATTAGCTTCTGCACTAACGGACACATCAACAAGACTAACAACAACTCTAACAACGAGGACTATTTTGAAAAAAAATAATTTGTGAGGACAAAAAACTAAAAGAAAGATTTAGGGGGACTAAAATGAAAACGAGTGTATTTTAGAGGGACTAAAAACATATTTAAATTTAAGCCTATATTAAAAGTTAATTCAAAAAAAGAAAATTGCATGTAATCCTAACACAAGGGTAATTATGTCATTGCATATAATTAATATCATATCCTACCATTAACTTGATCACCTTAAATACAGGATAGGATAACATAATATTATCTAGTAAGTTATTTGATGTGCATATCCAACCTTCCTTACCCCATCCTATCATATTCTTATCCAACTCTCTTAACGTCATCCTGACCACCAAATGGGTTTTAAAATATCTTTCCACCTTGTAGGAAAAGGCTTTTGTTACTGTTGTTGAATGTAAAATGCAGATGGCATAAGGATGTTTAAATTCACAAATATGTCTTTTGTTATAAGGATAATTCATACAATAACAACAACCAAGCCTTATCCCACTAGGTGGATTTGGCTACACAGATAAGGCGACAACATAATTCTCTACCATGTATTAAGTTCAAACATAGACCATTTACCTCTAAACCTTTCTTAATGGTTTTCTTTATAGTTTTCCTTAGTCCCCCTCTACTTCTAGCTATTGGATTATCCTTCATCTGGTCAACCATCTTTCCTGGTGTTTCTATGGGTTTTCTCCATACATGTTCAAACCATTTAAGGCGAGATTCTACCATCTTTTCTATAATTGGAGCTACTAAAATTTTTTCTCTGATAATTTATCCTCATATAAAACAGTTTATTACTATGTTGCAAGACAGCAATGAGGAGTCATAGAACCTAATTGGACAGCCACAATTCCATCCTAGATCTTTAAGCACAAATTGATTTGCACAATCTTTATGTCATGTAATCTAAGAAACAGGGCATTCAACCAATCCACAAAATAGTAGTATCATGTTGTCAAATATTGAAAAATATTAGCCCCCAGCCCCTGCCCCAAAAAAAAAGCACCTTACCTCGATGAATCTGACAATGGCATTTATGTCAGAACCATTAGTATCCTTGATTGCTGATAAAGCTTCAAAGATCATTGCATTGTACCTGATAAAAATAACAAGAGTATGAACTACTCCTCATAATACAGTCTTAATTGACAGGAAAAATAATAAACAACATGATATACCATGTAGAAAGGCTGCATATAATTTATAACATAAAACAACTGATAATAGTCAGCTAGAAATGATGAGCATGACTGAAATCACTAGTACTGTAAAATCAATCATATTTTACTCCATCACAAAATCATGTTAAAAACAGATCTCACCGTCATAAAAGTCCAATAATAGGTGATTTGTGCTATTAAAATTGTGTGAAATTCATGATGCAAAATTGTCATTCCACTCCATTTGAGTTGAATTCCAGGGTTTTTAAGTAAAATCCCCTCTCTCAATAAACTTGTCATGGATATGGGATATGGTTATTTTCATGGTATCTCTTTGGCTTTCACTGCTCAGCATGTGAATTCTTCCTAGTTTTTCCTTTAGTAGACAATGCAAGAGAGAGAGAGGGTTTTAGCATTTTGGTGCTTGTGCAATAAATATGTAATCCAGTTACCCCTCTTTCCCTGTAACAAAATTTCTCCTTTTATCCATTACCAAATAGAATGGGTACACGCACATTCAACACTCAATTTGCAAAATTGAATAGAGAGGGAAAGGCTTATACCGCGGAGGAATTTTGGCATCGTCAGAATTATTAGAAGGATGTTGAGGTTGAGTTTGAGGAGTAGCACTTTGCGGAGTGGCAACTGGAGCAGCAGCAGTAGCAGCATTTTGTGTAGTAGCAATTGGAGAAGCAACAGGAACGATTGCTTTAATCTTGGGAGTCCTAGATTTATCTTTAGAGCCTTGACCACTGCCAACACTTAAATTTCGCCATTTATCCTGCACAGTCACAATGATTAATTTCGCATTCCAAGAACGAAAACAAAAACCCTAACCCTAGAACCAGAAAGAAGAAGAAAAGATTTTGAAAAATCAAAAGAAGGTACTGGGTCCTGACCTTGAGGTCGATGTTGGAACGACTAGCGAGGGCAGGAGCGAACTCGGGATCTTTGAGAATGTTCTTCCACTTTCCGGCACCGTGCTTCTGGACGCCGCGGTGCAACGCGTCTTCTTCCTCTGCCGTCCATTTCTGCTTCTGATTTCCCATCTCTACTCTGTTTCAATTCAACTTTCAAAATCAACCTGTCCTCTCTTCTCTTCACTCGTCTCACAGAACAACGATTACCACCAAAGCGTTGCGTTCCAATTTTTAATTGAAATATGTTACTCTCGATGACATTTTTTATTTAATAATTTTCAATTTAGTCACACATTTTATAATAAGGTTAAATATGTGTTTGGTTTGTTCAAAATCAGGTTCTAAGGATCTCGAGAAACATCGATAACATGTTTGATTTAGCGTTGAAACGTAGTAAACTCACGTTTAATTGCGTTGGGGAATCCAAACTTGAGTTTTGTCAGTTTCAACGCTAAACCAAACACACACTAATATGATTCAATTTAATTACACATTTTACAATAAGGTTAAATGTGTGTTTGGTTTATTTTAGAATCATATTATAAATATGGATCCGAGTCAACGCTATTAAGAGTAACATTTCATGTATCCACGTTTGTAACGTAATTTTGGAGTAAATCAAACACATTATAAATACGTTATTAATTAAGATTTAAGATATAGTGAATGTCCCTCAAATTTAGTCTGAGTTAATATGACTTTACATCTTTCCTAAAAGATTTTGAAAATATATTATATAATTATAGGTTACTTAATTTCTTTTATTAATTCTCATACCCCTTTATATGGATGGTATAAGACATGACTATTCTCGTTCTCTTCTTCTCTTCTATTCTCTTTCTCTCTACTCTCTACTTTCTTATATATTCTTAGCATTAATTTCATAACACGTTATCAGCACCGACGTTCCTACGAAAATTAAAGGTATTACTATTATTACAAGAAATCCCACCTTTATGCATAATATGTATGATTAATTTTCTTGGCATTCATTATCTTAAATTGAAATATACACTACAAGAAAACAACGAATTAGCCACGACATGTTAGCGACGGCCTGGACACTGTCGCTATTAGCGTCGACCAGGTCGATGCAATGGCCAACTAAAGACATCACCGTTGAAAAAAATACTTTTTTAATTTTTTTATGCAGCGACGTGTCACTACTTAGTAACGTTAGCATCGGCCTTGGCCGACGCTAAAGGTATAATAATTTTTTGAAATTTTTTTTATTTAGCGTCGGTGCTCAAGGCCATCGCTAAAGAAATTTTTTTAGCGTCAGCTTTCGTAAAGTTAGTGTCGGTCTGTCTGTCACTAATTTTTTGTTATTTTTTCACTATATATTTTGCACTATATATTCTAAGGAACAAACTTAGTATAACGGTAATGCTTCTTCTTTGTATTGACTTTTGGCCGTCACTAAAAACAAATTTTCTTGTAGTGATATATTTGAGAATGAAATTATGTCTCAACCTGTTGGTCAAGCATATAGGTTATAATATTTTAAATATGTAATTATGCTTCAGTCTGCAAATCGAGCATATAAAGAATGATAAAATAGAAAATTTATTCGTGATTTTTCTCTTTTAATTTATTAAAAATTAATATTTAAGATGTGTTAAATTTTTGTTATTCATGTTTCTTTTACCAAACTTGGCCACATATTGGCCTACGGTCATGCTCCCCTGCTTGAGCTGAAGAAACTCTGCCTCTGCACTGAGGCCGGAAAGTACTTCTCCAGGAAGGTGGTCTGGAAAACTCCCCAAGTAAGTGGGATTTCTGCAGCAGTAGTCCGGATACTTGCCAACTTCCACTAGTCTTCGGCCTCTCCTCTAAGCATGTACACCACTGATAAGTGAAAATTAGTTGATAAATTAGAGCACTTTTTATTTCACTTATCAAGGATAAAATGATAATTTTGCCCCAATCTAATCCTTTTTTATTTAATATTAGATAAATTGTATTTATTAATCCTAGATTTGAATTTGATGCTATTTTAATGGAAATATTGTTGATTTTGCAGGATATTGCAAAGATTTAATTTGAAGGATAGATAGCATCAAATGAGAAAGATATCTGCAAGATTTGAGATTGATTGAAGATATTTAATGAAGATTTGAAGAAGATTTGAGATCATTCATGAGGAGATCATTTCCAATCAATCAAGGATTCTGCAGACAAGCTTCCCAAATAAACCAAGGATTGCTCAATAAATGCAAGGATATCATCAAATAAAGGGAAACAAGGGAAGACAAATATGTGAAAACCAGTCTCGGGGAGAGATCAAGATTTAAAAGAGAAAGTTGGAGCAGCAGGACGCTAGCTGCGCTTCACCTGCGCTATAGCGCAGGGTGAAGCGCGGACTCTCTGGAAGTTGCGCTCACTCCTGCGCTATAGCGCAACCTGGAGCGCAGGTTACGCTGATTTTGTCCTTGTTGCCATTTTTAGATGGATCTCTTCCCAATTTGCGTTGTCTTTCCTTAGTCTATAAATAGGAACCTCTTGCACCCTTTCAAAAGGTCATCAATCATTGTAATCTAGTCTATAGTTCAGTGATTATGTACCAGAGCTAAGTTTAGAGTAGGAGAGGAGGAGCGCTTCACAAGGATTGAAGATGGTGACAACATCTTCGGTGGTTTGTATGGCTACCTCGAGTAGTTAACTCTCCATTAGGATTGGATGTAATTGATTCTATCCCCAAGTGTATGTAAATTCTATATTATTATTTCTGTGCTCTCTGTCTATAATATTGGTAGTCTTATTCTGTACTTAATTCCTAATTCCCACGCTTGCGTCTGGAGTTATAGGCTAGTCTTAACTAAGTTAGTTTTGATTAGGATTGAGAGTGGGGGAGCGGATTTTGAAGAAACTCACTTTCTGATTGAATAAGAATACTCGGTTAACCAGTGACCGAAAAGGGGTGTTTAACTAATGATTGATGGGTAGTGTGAGTACCATAATGAAGGGCATCCGACCATTAGGCTTGGTATTGATAAACCGATAGCAAAAAGGGTTAGTTGATTGTGATTCCAGCGACCGGACATGGATGTATCCTAATGAGTAAGGGTAGTGACAGTACTTGAGCGAAGATGAGCCCACAACATTAGGCCTCGTTGATCAACTAGTTCTTTTACAAACTGACTAAAAAAAGAGCAAAATTAGCCAAGGGTAAGTCTGTCGCTTGGGAGAGCCCGCATGGATTATCTTTGAGTGTGTGAGGCCGCTGGTAACTCGGGGTCTTAGCAATAAAGTTTGTCTAGGATATTATAGAGTAAACCTAAAATAATAGATAGTCTTTACATGCACAAAGGGTGAGATGATACGAAATCCAATCCTAATCCAAGTAAAGTGTCTCTAACTCTTCCTTTCTAATTCCATTATTATTAAATTCGTTCTTTACATACAACAATTCTCTCTAAACCGTTGTTTCCTCTTGATAATTAGATCACAGTTTACATAGATTAACCGTTCCCTGTGGATACGATACTCTTTCTTACTATTATACTGCTGGAGTTTTGGTTCGCTTGCCAGAAACCCATCAACCGCGTAACCCACCTTTGAGTCATCGGTGCACCTCATCACCTCAAAGATGCGGTTGAGGTTGCGGAGCCAGTTGGATGCTACATCCGGATCATAAACCTTGTTGAACTGAGGAGGGTTATGTTTCCGGAACTCCTCTAGTCCTTGGACAAACGGGTCCACCGTAGGAGGAGGTGGTGTCCCCATTGGCCTTCAAACCAACTCCCGCAAGACTACAGCATTAGCAACAGCCTGCTCCTATGCCGCTGCAGCCTGTTGGTGGTTAGCTGCCACATGTTCCCCCATCATCTGAATGAGCATCTGAAGAGTTGTTGCCGCAGGATCCTGAGGTTGATCCCGGGGTGGAGATGGTGGGTTAGTCCGAGGACGACCTCTCCTACTGCCAGCCATAATCCTCTACACATCATTAAGCAAACATTGAGGTGATTAGTCTCTCAATTTCATAATAATGTATAAGAGGATAATGACTAACTTCAGGAACTAAATAGTCCATAGTCTAATTGGATTGAACTGCTCTCATACCAAAATGTAACGTCCTAATTTCTAAATCCAAGAATTAAGCTCGTTGGAAGCAAAATCCCCGAATTTCTGAAATTATTTTGCGCCATTTTAAATATCGCATCACAATATCATATAATGTTTAAGCGTCCAACGATTGCTCAAACAATATATGAAAGAATGAACTGAAAAAATAAATGCCTCAAAGGCTCAACTACACATAATTTGAATACATCAACTAGGATACCCCCATACATGTGCCCTAAAAAAATAGAAAGGACTGAAGGCTGCACATGTATAGTCATATCCCTTAGCATAAATAAATAGAATTCTAATCATCAAAATGAACATCCAAATACATAAAGTATCTGAATACATCAAAATGCTAAAGACTCATGAGCATCTCCACCCTCACTGCCCTGGCCGAGGAGGAACCTGTACATCTGAAAGATAACCACAAAACGTGTGGTGAGACTAGAGTCTTGGTGAGTAAAGCATGCAGCAGGCAATGTAGGTAAGCAAACAAATGCAATGCAACATACACAAGTAAAGCATATAGGCACAAGCTCTAACATACTAAATCTCAATGAACATCTCTAGTAATATGCATGCTCTGCATTTCCCGGTAGGACGAGGTCTTATCTATATCGCTAGGGCTAGACCTTAGCTCAAACTACAAGGAACGTCTCCCTTGGGGTTAATACACGCCATTACTCTGGGGTCCGAAGTCCATTAACTCTAGGGACCGGAGTCCATTATCTCTTTCTTAATCTCTGGGGGCTAAGGCCCATGTGTCTTATTCATTCTCAATAACTGCATAACATAAACCATATTATTCATCAACATTACATTAAAGACCATGATAAAGCAAATCCTCCAAATGAAAGCCCTAATCAAGGTCTCTAAACACATAACCTTTACAATTCTCATATATTGAGCATAAGTAAAATCAAACAATTAAACAACCACATACAAGCTCTAGAAAAAGAGAGGAAAGAGTCGGGTTCATTGAGGAGTAATTAAACAAGATTGGGTGAGAGTGTGTGAGCTTTACTCACCTCAAGGAAGCTCAAATAGTAGGGGGAAGATTGGGAGTAGAGATCCTTGGCCTTCTCTTCTTTCTCCGAGCTCCAAAGCTCGTTTCTCTCACTAAAATTTGACCACGGGTAATAATACAAATAATATTTTCATGTGTTATTATTTTTTTCCAATGCAAGAAGCAAATGTTAGTACTATATCTGGTAGTACAAGTATAATTGAAGGCTCCTGCAGAGCTAATGCTTTGCTACCTATATGATATTACAAATATAATTAAAGGTTCTCGCAGAGCTAATGTTTTTGTTGTCTATCTAATATTACAAATATAGATGAAGGCTTCTGACACGATCCCCTCCGACCTCAACCAGGATGCCTCAGATGTATTGCAAGGGATTGAAGATACAATGATCGGGGCCAGATCTTAGCGGTTAAAGAGAGCTTTGCAACTCTTGACCACTAAAGTCCAAAGGAAAGTAGACCACCGAGCATAAGAAGAACCAAAGAAGCGGTTTAACTTAACTCGGATTGAAGTACAAGAGTGTTATCCGATCTAACAATCGGTTATGTCTGTTATCTGAATCTCAGGAGAGCCTATTTCCAGAATGTGTATCTAATCAGATCGTAACTGATTAATTTAGGATGAGATCTGTTAGGAATCAATATCAGATCTCTTAGGATTATATTTACATCTTTTAATATTATATTTTATCTTATTTAGGAATAAATATTTTAGGATTATATTTTATCTTATCTAGAATTAAATCTATTTAATTTAGAACTGTATCTTTTAGATAGTTTATTTTAGGAAATTCCTTTGTTATATATTAACATTGAGAATCAGTTTGTAAACAGTTTTTTTATCAATAAAATTTTGAGTTTTCTCATTGTGAGAGCTTATCATTTGTTCTTGTATTAAAGAACTACTTGATAACTTAGGTTCTACCAGCAGGTCTTGGTTAGGGTCTAGTTGCTTATATCTTGATAACTTTGGTGCTTCCGGCAGGTCACGAATTGTGTCAAGTTCCTATCTTTGATAGCTTTGGTGCTTCCAGCAGGTCTTGGATTGTGTCAAGCTCCTTACCGCTATTTACCGTTATTTGATCTTCAAGACGTTTCTATCTTTATGCTTCCAGTTCGTATCATTTGGTATCAGAGTTTTGGCTCTTGAGATCAATTGGTAACATCTATCCTTATCTTTTAGTATTATCTTATTAAAAAAACAATCTGCATTAGTTAAAAAAAGGTGCAGACAATACAAAAAAATGAGATCTGCAGTAGTAAAAAAAGGAGAGAAAAGTGCAGATAGTAAAAAAAAGTGCGATATTAAATTTTCTGAGCAATAAATCCAGTTCTGTTGTCCACAATATTTATTCCAAGCGGAAGATTTCATCCGAGGTGACGAATCCATCTGAAGTAGAGAGTTGTAACCGGCTACACATTTTAATTACTTTCCGGGCTAGTGTTTTGTCACTAAAAGTTGTCAAGTTATCATCAACACCTTCTCTAATACTTGTTAGTAGAACCTATCCCAAAAGTTCCTTATTTCAAGAGCTTGTAAGGATAAGTTGAGTGGAAAAAGGCCAGAGTGGTGAGTATATTATAGTGAGAAAAAGCCAAGAATTAGAGTGATACACGAGAGAATAAAAAAATTTTGAGTGTAAACACGTAAGGGAGTGTTGTGAGGATTCTTATTTTTTTATCACTAACATTATTTGATTTGTAGCCAAATTTCTTTCCATTAATCATGAGTACAGTAAACCAATGTGAGGAGGATGCTGGAGAAGTAGACCTCAAATTGTTCCTCAAGATACTACAAAATGAATTTATGATAATGAGTGCAAGAATGGATGAGATGGAAGATCGGTTTTCAAGGTGAAGGAGTAGAACGTCTCTTAACCGAACTGAAGAAGAGGAAGAGGAAGAGGAAGAGGAAGAAGAGGACAAGCGAAGTAGTTCTAGAAGAGAAAGCAATAGGGGTAATCAACTTGGAAACATCAAGATGAACATTCCTTCTTTCTAAGGGAAGAATGATCCTGAGTTATATTTGGAGTGGGAAAGAAAGGTGGAGCATTTTTTTATTGCCACAATTATTCCAAGGAGAAAAAGGTAAAATTAGCTATAGTAGAATTCATTGATTATGCAAGTATATGGTGGGATCAATATGTGTTGAGCAGGCGAAGGTGTGGAGAAAGACCAATTCAATCTTGGGAAGAGATGAAGGTCGTGATGAGATGGAGATTTGTACCAAGTCATTACCACAGAGACTTGTACAGAAAATTGCAGGACCTACGTCAAGGTTCTATGAGTGTAGATTATTACTACAAGGAGATGGAAATAGCCATGATGAGAGCCAATGTGCAAGAAGACCGAGAAGCAACAATGGCTAGATTCATTGTAGGGTTAAAAAAAGAAATTGCAAATGTAGTGGAACTCCATCATTATGTGGAGATGGAGGATTTATTACACAAAGCAATCGAAGTGGAGAGACAACTCAAATCCAAAATTGTAAGATTTCCAGAAACTCCTAACACCTCTTGGAAATCCTGGCCAACTAGCAAACCAACAACTCGGCCAAAAGAAGAGGCAAAGATCGGACAACCGACCTCAACCAGTAAAGGTGATAAGTGTAAAATATGTGTTATTTTCTTATATTTTTTATTACACTTATCAAGGTCAAAATATTAATTTATGCCCAAAATTATCCCTTTTTGTTAATATTTATAATAATTGTAATTATTTGGTTTAAATTTGAATATGATGCTATTTTAAATAGAAATCTGTTATTTTATGCAGGTTTGCAGAAGATTTGAAATGAGAGAGAAAATAGCATCAGAAAAGGAGGTTGTTTGCAGATTCAAAGTTTAAATAAAGACCAGATAAAGAGGAGATTAACCGTTATTTAAACAGAGAATCTTGTGGATAACTTCCCCAATTCAAATCCAAAGCCAATCAAATACAAAATCAATCCAGAAAAGGGGAAATAGGAAAACCAATCAAGCAAAGGCAAGATCAGAAAGAGATCAAGTAGTTAGATCAAGATCTAAAGGAAGTCTGCAACGCATGTCACGCTTCACCTGCGCTAAGCGCAGGTGGAGCGCAGCCACGGATCGACCCAGGCTTCATATGCACTTAGCGCATGTGAAGCCCAGTACGCGTAGCAGCTTTTTAAATTCAGATTCATATCGATTTCTTCAAGGAGAATTAGGGTTTTCCCACTCTATAAATAGGGCCTTTTGCACAGATCAGAACACAATAACACAGAGAGACAGAGGCAGAGAGGAGCTCTAGGATTGAAGAAGGTGACAGATTCTTCAGTGGTTTGTAATGGCTACCATGAGTAGCTAAACTCTCCAGTAGGATTTAATGTAGTGGATTCAATCCCCAAGTGTATAAGAATTCTCTTGTTTTAATTATGATTCCCTATTTGTAATTTATCGGTATATTTATGCTGTTTGTAATGCATTGCCTCCGCGCGTGCGCCGGGGTGGTAGGCTAGTGCTCTGGATACAAAAAGTGGAACTCCGACTAGTATTAGAGTTAGGTGAGCATAGAGCTGTCTATGAAGCTTAATCTCCGATTGCTAAAGATACTCGTTTAGTTCATATCGTACTATAGTTCATCATTGCGATTGAAGTGTTAGGTGAGTGACACACCCCTTCATAGTTGTTCGATAGGAAAGTATGGATTAAATTGATAGCGCTGATTGCAAAATACGGGGAATGTTCGGGGTCGCCAAGCCACTTTGAATGCCTGTAGAGAATAGCTTTTGGCGTTAAATTATGGTGTTATAGGGGAATTTGCAGGTACGATAATTGTCAGACATGCCTTATAATTATTGTAGTTAAACAATGCTAAGGTAACTACAAGTATAATCATAATTAAAAGAAGGGATTCACATACATGAGGGGGGGAAATGAAACGAAGTCAAATCCTAGTCCAAGTAATCTTTTCTCATCTCTGATATTTGTTTATTGTTTGCATACCATTACTCTTATTATTAATTGTTCTTTTGAGAATTCGATCACTAAGACTTTACAAATTAAACCGCTCCATGTGGATACGATATCTTACTTACTACTATTACTGCTGGACTTTTGGTACACTTGCCAGGAATCCATCAAGAAATTTTTGGCGTCGTTGCCGGGGAGCGGTGTTCATTTCGTATAACCTTAGGAGGTCGAATTTTCAAGATTATGTTTTTGTTATTTTTCATTTATTTTCATTTTTAAAAAAAAATATTTTTTTTAATAAAAAAATTATCTTTTTAAAAAGAAAATGAAATTTGAAATTGATCTTATCTTATCTACTTATCCTCTTCAAGTTCTTTTAGGATTTTAGGATAAGTGAATATCATATTTCAAATTCAAACTTGGTTTAATCAAGTTCTATCTTAGAATTTTTAGGATTTTATTTTTTTATTTATTATTTTCGTTTTTTTAAAAAAATATTTTCATTTTTTTAAAATAAAAAAAATAATTAAAAAAATTAAAAAAAATAATTATTTTCATTTTTTTAAATAAAAAAAATTATTATTATTTTGTTCCTCTTTCCTGAGCTAACAATTGTTTGAGTTTCTTGGATAGTGCTCTTGTGAAGACAGGTGTCTCAAATCAATTGATAGTAGGGACATCTAGAAGGAACAAAAGGAGAGATAGAAAAAGGGCAAGGAGACAATCTCAACACTCTCTGTTCAACCACCCCAAATGAAGTAAATGTTGAATGGCTTCTGGATGGCAAAATCTACCAAGAAGAACACTTGGAGATTATCAAAATCCACCAAGAAAAATCCTTGGAGATTATGTTAGACAGCAAGAGCCAAATTATTTCTCCCATGCACCAATTCAAGGTAACTTCTCTAATTACAATAATTATTCTAACTATTTTTCACAGGAACAGAGAAGTTATCAGAATCAAAATTTTGGGTGGCAACAAGATGTTGTTTTGTCCCATAAGCAAACTCTTGAAGATGAAATTAGGGCAGAAAATAAGAGTATAATGCAGCAAATAGAAACACTCAAAAAGAAGATAGCTGATCTTTCTCAGCCACCGCAAAAAGTTCACTCTTATCCTGTCCAGTCACCACAATTAATTTGTGACTTTTGCGGAGGTAACCATCTCAACAGTTACTGCTCTTTTCCAGGCAATCAAGAAGTGCAAGTTAACTACAGGATCAATCAAGGAAGATCAGGCAACTTCTCCAACAGCAACAACTTTGCAAATAATTCTCAAGGATGGAGAAGTAGCCAGAATAAGGACTTTGGATGGCACAAAGATAATGTTTCATTTCATGTGCAACCTTCTGTTCAACATCAGCAAAGTTACTCCTCAGTTCAACCAGTGCATTCAGAAGTGGAAGATTATATTGAAAGGGGATTGCAAGGATTGATACTGCGTCAAAAGATGAATGAAGAAGTAGGACGCGGTGCTGATCCCATACTAGTTGAGATGATAGAAAATTTGACCAAACATCAGGCAAAGAAAAAAGCACAGCTCAACCCTGAAGAACAGTATGATGACATAAGTATTCAACTTACAAGGGAGGAAATTAATGACAATCTGGTTGATGAAGAAGAGAAAGCTGAAGAAGAACTAGAAGAAGTAGAAAAAGAAGAAGAAGAAAAAGAGGAGGAAACTGAAGAAGCACAAGAAAGAGAAGCTGAAGAAAGAGAATCAGAAGAAGTGGATGAAGAAGAGGAAGAAGAAGAAAAGGAAGAGTTCACACATGTACTGCAAGTCAGAGATTTTCCATATCCAAAGAATCCCTCCATGAAAGATCTACACATGCTATTTGAAAGCTTTATGAATAGTATCAACTGTGTGCAAATTACCATCCCAATGTTGGAGGCCACGGAGCAAAGGCCTGCTGAGTTCATGTTGGAAATGCTCAACAAGAAGAGAGAGTTTCCTGATGCAACAGTTGAACAGATAGCAGAAGCAAGAACCAACCATCAGTCAGAACAAATTTCAGCAAATGCAATTCCCAAACCTGAAGAGCAGTGTGATGACATTGTTCAGCTAAAAGGGGAGGAAATCAATAACAATCTGACTGATGAAGAAGTAGAAGAAGAAAAAGGAGAGGATGAAACAGAAAAGATGGTGCTTGAAGAAGATATTGACTGTGAAGGGGAGAAAGAGAACAACACATATGGGGGTGTACACGATGAAAAAGATCAAGAAAAAGAGAAAAAAGGGTGAACAGAGAGATAATGAATCAAAGCCCAAAGAAGGAGGGGAAGTGGTATCAAGACCAAAGACATTTCTTTATCCAACCAGTCCTGCAAAGGAAGATCAAGAATGGCATGGTGCAAGTGATAAACCTTCCAAACCTCACAAAAGAAAGGTCTGCAATCACAGTGACCAGAACAAGGTAAAGAGAAGGAAAGTCATGCTAGAATCAAACTCAGAGCCTAGAGCCAGATTGAAGATCAAGTGGTCAGATGTGTTTCATATCAAAGACCCCTGTAAGGCAAAGAAATTGAGAACAATCAATTGTGAATCATCAAAGCTTCAAGAGAAGAAGACTCATGCACATGAGAGCAAGAAAATAAAGAAAAGAAGAGTCAAGCCAAGGAAGTCAGAGGCATGGTCTAATTCCAGAAAGAAGCCCAAATGGTCAAAGTCATTTCACACTACAGGTTGCTCCAAGGCAAGATTATAGGGAAGATTATGGGCCAGAGAAAGGAAAGGTGCAGCTCACAAGCTCACCAAAAGATTTGAGTATCAGCCACCTTAACAGAGCAGGCATCGAGTTATCAGACGTTAAACAAGTGCTTTCTGGGAGGCAACCCAGAGATTTTTAAGTTTTTAATTATTTTTAGTTTTGTTTTATTTTCTTGATTATTAATTAGGATTTTTCATTTTTTTAGGATTTAGGAAATTTTCAAAATTAATTGGAATAAGTTTGTGGAAAATAATTTTTTTTAAAAAAATAGGAGGTAGTAGAAAACGTGATTAAAAGTTGAAAAAAATCTCATTCTGTTTTCTACGCTTCACCTGCGCTAAGCGCAGGTAAAGCGCAAATTTTCAATTTTAGTCACTTTTTCTGCGCTTCACTTGCGCTGAGCGTAGGTGAAGCGCAGCAGTACAAAATTTTAAAAATCTTCTATTTTCTCATGTACTGTTTCTCTACTACCTAAGCTTTTCTTTTCACTTTTTCCACTCACAAACTTCAATCAATTTTGAAACTTTCAAATTTCATGCATATTTTTCTTTTATTTTTACCAATTGAAATCTTCATCTATTTTGTTTTCATGATTTGCACTTTAGGATAGCAACTTTAGGATTGTGAATATTGTTGATTACTGCTATCTTGAATGTGTTTTGGCTGTGTGGTACATGAAGAACAATTTGCTTGATTGGAATGCACTTTGTTTTGTGAGTTATTGAATTTGAAAGTGTTAGGGCTCTGTTTCTTTCAAAAAATTTAAACTTTCACTTTTCATGGATTGATTGAATGCTTGCAAAACAAATGAGTATATTCTGTTTTTAGGAAGGCATTACCAAGTACAATGAAATTTTGTTGTGAAGAGATTGATTCTTTTGAAAGCATGCAAATTGGTTAATGATAGGCTTCCATGTTCTTCATGAATTAATGTTTGCAATAAGGCATCATTAAAATAAATGTATTTTAGCAACTCATTGTTGTTATTTGACTTTTCAGATGCCTAGGATTAAATTGCTGGTCTTTCTTGTGGCTTTAGCTCACAAGGAGAAGGCATTGTATGAGAATCAAGAATGCACAGGCTGCTGCAAAGTATAAAAGGTCTTAAATCATGCAACTCTATGTTGAAAAGACCAGTTGACCCCAAATCAATCAAGAGTTACGAGACCCATTCCCAGGCATGTTGTTTGAAGAGTTCCGGATATTCTTGCAGTGGCCTGGGGACAGGCCTATTCTTCCAGGGGGAGGTGAAGCAGCAGTTGGACAGGACCTACAGGATACAGAGGATGAAGATTGATACTGGTGTTTTCTTTCTTTTTTCTCTTATTTTATAGATTTTTTTAGTTAATTAGAAATTTTTGTTTTGCATTTAAAATTTTTAGGATATTTAGGATTTTTAAAATTTTTAGGAAATAGAAATTAGGAAAATAAAGGAAATTTTTTTCAAAATTTCTGAAATTGGGCAGTTTAACTAACCAGATTAGGAAAGAAGAAAATGTCTTGTGTTTAATTCCATAATCAATTAAGATTAGGATGCT
This sequence comes from Sesbania bispinosa, assembly GCA_026901365.1. Classification (NCBI taxonomy): domain Eukaryota; kingdom Viridiplantae; phylum Streptophyta; class Magnoliopsida; order Fabales; family Fabaceae; genus Sesbania; species Sesbania bispinosa. The sequence goes on along the minus strand of QLOH01000088.1, from coordinate 1,965,345 downwards.
TCACATGAGAATCTATCAGGATAGTTAATTAAAATCAATAAAGAAAAGTGCTAGCAACACACTCTTTCTAACACACACCATGTGATTGGTTAAAAGTCACGTGGGTCCCACCACATTGGAAGTGAGACCCACATAATTTGGTGGGACCCATGTGAATTTTAACCAATCACATGGAGTGTGTTGAGAAGAGTGTGTTAAAGAGTGTGTTGGTAGCACTCCTCATCAATAAATGTTTTATCAAGGAATTTAGCCAAGTAACCGGTGAGTTGAGAGCCCAAACACTGAATTGAGAGTTTTTCACCGCTGTTTGTCAACTTTTATTGCTTGAGTTTTTGGATCTTATGTTGTTTATGGAAAATATGGAAGTGACAAAGGCAATTTTTGTTTTTCAATATATTTGCTCAGTGCCAAAAAACCAACCTTTGATATAATTTTTCCAATTGTTGATAACCCATTTTGAGCCTAATTTGATTATTCTTGTTCACCCAAGCCAAAATGAATATCTATATCCCGTCCCTTACACATTTGGGATAGAGAGCAAGGTGGCAAGCAAAAATAATGGGAAGAAAAGGTTGAAAAATTGAAAAAGAGCAGGTACATGAAAACAAAAAGAAAAAGAAGATCACTCCCCTAAAATCATAAAGAAAAAGTGAATAAATTGAATAAGTTGAGGGGAGTGCATCTTCAAACAAGGAAAGAGGCCTGCAAAGAAGTGAAATAAATCAAGAAAGAGATGGTGGAAGGAGAGAAATTCAAGAAAAGCAACATCCAAAGATGCTCTCTATTCCAAGTGTTTATTGATTATCCTAGAAAAACCATGAATTCTTGATAACCCAGCCTCATTACAACCTTGAAAAAGAGCTTTTGATCCATATTGACCATAATGCATGTCTAAGAACTAGAAATCACTATCAATCTTAGTTGTTCAACTGTGGTGAAAACATTGAGGGAAACAGTACCCGTGAGTATGAGTGGAATTCCTTGATTTACCATTTATTGTTTTAATTGTTATTTCTGAGAAGTCTAACTGTTGGTAGTATTCTGGTTCTGATTGAGCAAATGGTAATATCTCTTGATCCTGATTTTTTTTTTCTGTTAATAGGAAAGTGACTTCTGCGTAATAAAGAGATAATGAAATTTTTTCCTTGTAGTTGTTTGAGAATTATACACAAGGGTGATTGGAAATTTGATTGCATAAGGTGTCTTGCTTGAGGACAAGCAAGAAGTTAAGTTGGGGGGTATTTGATAAGTGTAAAATATGTGTTATTTTCCTATATTTTTTATTACACTTATCAAGGTCAAAATATTAATTTATGCCCAAAATTATCCATTTTTGTTAATATTTATAATAACTGTAATTATTTGGTTTAAATTTGAATATGATGCTATTTTAAATAGAAATCTGTTATTTTATGCAGGTTTGCAGAAGATTTGAAATGAGAGAGAAAATAACATCAGAAAGGAGGTTGTTTGCAGATTCAAAGTTTAAATAAAGACCAGATAAAAAGGAGATTAACCGTCATTTAAACAGAGAATCTTGTGGATAACTTCCCCAATTCAAATCCAAAGCCAATCAAATACAAAATCAATCCAGAAAAAGGGAAATAGGAAAACCAATCAAGCAAAGGCAAGATCAGAAAGAGATCAAGTAGTTAGATCAAGATCTAAAGGAAGTCTGCAACGCATGTCACGCTTCACCTGCGCTAAGCGCAAGTGGAGCGCAGCCACGGATCGACCCAGGCTTCATATGCTCTTAACGCATGTGAAGCCCAGTACGCGTAACAGTTTTTTAAATTCAGATTCAGATCGATTTCTTCAAGGAGAATTAGGGTTTTCCCACTCTATAAATAGGGCCTTTTGCGCAGATCAGAACACAATAACACAGAGAGACAGAGGCAGAGGAAGCTCTAGGATTGAAGAAGGTGACAGATTCTTCAGTGGTTTGTAATGGCTACCATGAGTAGCTAAACTCTCCAGTAGGATTTGATGTAGTGGATTCAATCCCGAAGTGTATAGGAATTCTCTTATTTTAATTATGATTCCCTATTTGTAATTTATCGGTATATTTATGCTGTTTGTAATGCATTGCCTCCGCGCGTGCGCCGGGGTGGTAGGCTAGTGCTCTGGATACAAAAAGTGGAACTCCGGCTAGTATTAGAGTTAGGTGAGCATAGAGCTGTCTATGAAGCTTATTCTCTGATTGCTAAAGATACTCGTTTAGTTCATATCGTACTATAGTTCTTCGCTGCGATTGAAGTGTTAGGTGAGTGACACACCCCTTCATAGTTGTTCGATAGGAAAGTATGGATTAAATTGATAGCGCTGATTGTAAAATACGGGGAATGTTCGGGGTCGCCAAGCCACTTTGAATGCCTGTAGAGAATAGCTTTTGGCGTTTAATTATGGTGTTATAGGGGAATTTGCAGGTACGATAATTGCCAGGCATGCCTTATAATTATTGTAGTTAAACAATGCTAAGGTAACTACAAGTATAATCATAATTAAAAGAAGGGATTCGCATACATGAGGGGGGAGATGAAACGAAGTCAAATCCTAGTCCAAGTAATCTTTTCTCATCTCTGATATTTGTTTATTGTTTGCATACCATTACTCTTATTATTAATTGTTCTCTTGAGAATTCAATCACGAAGACTTTACAAATTAAACCGCTCCCTGTGGATACGATATCTTACGTACTACTATTACTGCTGGACTTTTGGTACACTTGCCAGGAATGCATCAAAAGGTAAGTTTGAATTAAGTACATCTTCTAAAGCACGTGAAATTAAATGTTTCAGGTGTGAAGGTCTTGGACATATTGCTTCTGATTGTCCAAACAAAAGGGTCATATTCATGCGTGACTATGGTAAAGTGGAAAGTGCAAGTGAAGAAGATGATGAAATACACGAACTGGAGGATCGCAATGAAGTGGAATACACCGAGCCAGACCAGGGTAATGTATTAGTCACCCGGAGGGTGTTGAATGCACAACCAAAGATGGGGGAGTTGGGAGCAGCGTGAGATCATATTCCATACAAGGTGTCGCGTAAGTGATAAGGTTTGCAGTCTTTTATTTGATAATGGTAGTTGTACCAATGTTGCTAGTATTTTGATGGTTAAGAAATTAAAATTACCTACCATAAAACATCCTAATCCTTATAGACTGCAGTGGCTAAATGATTGTGGGGACATAAGGGTAACAAAACAGGTTTTGCTTTCATTTTCCATTGGGAAATATGAAGACAAAGTCTTATGTGATGTTGCACCTATGCATGTTGGACATATCCTACTTGGCCGACCATGGAAATTTGATAGGCGAGTAACTCATGATGGATATCACAATATGTATAGTTTTAAATTAAATAATAAAATCTTTGTGCTAACCCATTTTCAACCTTCTGAAACATATGCAGATCAAATAAAAATTGCTAGAGAGAGCAAGTTGTAACATCCTAATTTTATTAGGATAAATATTAATTAAATAAAATATATTAATTAAATAAATAAATAATTTAAGGGGAAATAAATAATAGGGTTATTATTATTATTAGTTTTATTTCGTAAAGATAGTTTTATTTGAAAATAAAATAAAGGGGGTGAGAATGGGCCCAAGCCCAATTAGTTATTCTGTAAGGAGGGGTAACAGAGCACCCTAATCCTTATTCGTATCATTCGTCAGTAAGCGAAAGGCTAAGGAGGGGAGAACCTGAGTCTCAAGAGAGAGCCGCTGAGGAGTGAAAGTCAAGATCCAAGAAAGGACTTCATCGCTGTGATCAAAGCTTCGCTTAAGGTACGGTGGGGGAGAGGGTATTGCCTGTATATGCATGTAGGGATATTGGGTAGTGAGGGCAACCATAAGACCCTCTAAAGACTCTAAATTCGTATGGATGTATGTGTAAATAGGAATGAATGATATAATCTGTTGATTTATGATTGATTGTATGTAAATTGATGAGTATTGGATGAGATTAATGATGTTATTGAGAATAATGAAAGAGGGATAATTATGGATTGAGAAATTGGGGATTTTGATGAATTGATGGTAAAATCTGTAATCGATTGATGATTTACTGTGTATTGGATGTTATTAATGAGTATGGATGATGTTTAGACGAAAAAGATTGATTAGGGATTGATTGGATGAGAGTAGAGATGTTTGAAATCGTGAAATCTGCGATCTGCGTCGCGGGTAATCGATTACCAGAGTGTCTGGGCAACCCAGAACTACCTTTTGATGGCTGGTAATCGATTACAGAGGTGCTGTAATCGATTACCAGAGAGTCTGTCTGTGGGTAATCGATTACAGGGGTGCTGTAATCGATTACCAGAGAGCTTTTCTGTGGGTAATCGATTACCAGAGGTTGGTAATCGATTACCAGAGTGGATTTTGAGATCCTGAGTGTTTGATATTGATGATTAATGATGTTTAATGATGTTTGTGATGATTATGACGATGTATAATGATGATGATTGATGTTAATAGTGTTTATCACTTATAATGATGTTTGATGATGAGCATATTGATGCATGATGATGGTGACAAGTGTTTATCACTTATAATGATGTTTGATGATGAGTGTATTGATGCATGATGATGATGATAATGATGTCGGTGTATATCACCTTATTATGATGATGTTAATGATGAGCGTATTGATGTATGATGATGATGATAACGATGTTGGTGTATATCACCTTTTTGACAATGATGTTGATGATAACGATGTTGGTGTATATCACCTTTTTGACGATGATGTTGATGATAACGATGTTGGTGTATATCACCTTTTTGACGATGATGTTGATGATAACGATGTTGGTGTATATCACCTTTTTGACGATGATGTTGATGATATTGATGATGGTGTATATCACCTTTTTGATGACGATGTTACCTAAGTTGTGCGGGCCCATAAAGGGGGTACAACTTGGGAGAGGTGCCATGAGCACATGTGACGAGACCTGAATTGTACGGGCCCATAGAGGGGGTACAATTCGAGAGGTGAACTGAGTTGTACGGGCCCATAGAGGGGGTACAACTCAGGGGATCAAGATGGGGCGTTCGATGCACGGACCCATAGAGGGGGTGCAACCTAGGAGTGATTGTACGGGCCCATAGAAGGGGGTACAACCTAGGGTCGAATGTCGTTGTGCGGGACCATAGAGGGGGTACAACCTATCGGATAGTGTATGGTAACACCGATAGACTGTCTTGGTACTAACTAGAGTGACTGACGAGGTGCACCCATTGTGTGGAGTTCCAAGTCAGGATCTTTGGGCAGACGATGATAGATGAATGATGTAATGATGATAATGAATATGATGATAGATGAATGATGTAATGATGATAATGAATATAAGGATAGATGAATGATGTAATGATGATAATGAATATGATGATAGATGCATGATGTATGATGATAATGAGTATGATGCTATATGCATGATGTAATGATGAGAATGAGTATGATGATAGATGAATGATGCATGATGATAATGAGTGTGATGTTATATAAATGATGTTATAATGTTAGTGAACATGATGATATATGAAAGATGCTATGATGATGAGTTTGGGCTAATGTGTGACATATTTACATGTCGATATAGATGATCAATTATATGTTGAGTTTTAGATGAATGTTATTATTGGTGACTGATGTATTGATGGCATGATGTAATGATGTTGTGGGTGAGGACGAGTATTCTCTATGTGTATGTATATGTAGTATTCCTTTTCCTCACCGTATTCTGTGGATATATTTTACAGGTGTTGATGAGGACACGACTGGTGTCGATTATGATTAAAAGGGTATGCTCTGATAGAGGTGACATCAGGGTGTATTTGGGAGTTTATCATGTTTCTAGACTAGGAGTATGTTTATGAACCTTTTGAGATGCCTTGTATGGCAGTAGGTTATTAATGGTTTTATGTATTGGTGATTCCGCTGCTTTATGTTTGACTTATATCTGAGAGTTTAATTTCTTTTAATAAAGTCGTTTTCGAACTATGAGATTTTATAAGAACGATTGTGAACCTTTTTACCTATCGTGGGGCTTTCCCCTTTTCTAAGCATCGATTTCTTAAACACATAAGAGTATGGGGTAGAAGGGTGTCACACAAGGAGTTGGAAGAACAATTTTCTGTTCAAGAAAAAGAAAGAAAAGAGAAGAAGAGAGAAGTTGGCATGAGATTGGAACCGACTTCAAGATTGGATCTCTGTCTGGCGTTGCATCCGAGCCAGAGCAGAAGCAAAATGAACGCTTCTACAAAAAAAAAGGGAGTTAAAAGTGTATTGTTAGATAAAGGGCAATTATTGATTCTCGTTTTTAAAGACCTATACTTCTCTCATGATTCTAACAATTCTTTACCTTCTGAAATTCAAAATTTGTTGCAGGAGTTTGGAGAAGTCTTTCCAGATGAGCTACCTCAAGGATTACCGCCTTCAAGAGGTATAGAACACCAGATTGACTTTCTACCCGACTATGCTCTACCAAGGAGATCCAAAAACAAGTCAGTGAGCTAATGGAAAAAGGGTATGTAAGGGTGAGCCTTAGTCCATGTGCTGTATCGGTAATATTGGTACCAAAGAAAGATGGTTCTTGGCGTATGTGCTCTGATTGTCGAGCCATTAACAAGATTACGGTAAAGTATCGTTATCCAATTCCTAGGTTGGACGACATGGTTGATGAGTTGCTTGGGGCATGTTTGTTCTCTAAAATTGATTTGAAAAGTGGTTACTATCAAATTCGAATGAAAGAGGGTGATGAGTGGAAAACTGCTTTTAAAACAAAGTATGGTTTGTATGGGTGGTTAGTGATGCCCTTCGGCTTAACTAATCCACCCAGTACTTTTATGAGGTTAATCATGTGTTGCGCTCTTTCATAGGAAAATATATGGTAGTTTACTTTGATAACATTTTGGTTTACAACAAATCTTATAATGAACATGTTGAACACTTACATGTTTTTAAGGTATTAAGGGAAAAATGTTTACCACATGTTGAGTTTTCATATAACCAGACAATCCACTATACTACTTCTTTTTCACCATTTTAGGTTATATATGGTTTTAATCCACTAACTCCTTTGGATATTTTGCCATTACTTATTTATGAATTTTCCAGCTTAGATGGTAAAAGGAAAGCATGTTATGTCATGGAGTTACATGCAAAGGTCCGAGCTAGTATTGAAAGGCAAAATGAGTAGTATGCAAAAAAAGGCCAATAAAGGGCGGAGGAAGGTAATATTTGAACCAGGCGACTGGGTTTGGATTCACATGAGGAAAGAGAGGTTTCCATCTCAAAGGAAGAACAAGCTTCAACCAAGAGGAGATGGTCCATTCCAAGTTCTAGAGAGGATCAATGACAATGCCTACAAGATAGATCTTCCAAGTGAATATGGTAATGTTAGTGCAACATTCAATGTAACTGACTTATCCTTATTTGATGTAGGTGATGAATCAGATTCGAAGACGAATTCTTTCAAAGAAGGGGGAATGACACGATCCCGTCCGACCTCAACCAGGATGCCTCAGATGCATTGCAAGGGATTGAAGATCCAATGACCGGGGCTAGATCTAAGCGGTAAAGAGAGCTTTGCAACTCTTGATCACTAAAGTCCAAAGGAAAGTAGACCACCGAGCAGAAGAAGAACCAAAGAAGTGGTTTAACTTAACTCGGATTGAATTACAAGAGTGCTATTCGATCTGACAATCAGTTATGTCTGTTATTCGAATCTTAGGAGAGCCTATTTTGGGAAAGTGTATCTAATCAGATCGTAACTGATTTATTTAGGATGAGATCTGTTAGGAATCAATATCAGATCTCTTAGGATTATATTTACATCTTTTAGGATTATATTTTATCTTATTTAGGAATAAATCTTTTAGGATTATATTTTATCTTATCTAGAATTAAATCTATTTAATTTAGGACTGTATCTTTCAGATAATTTATTTTAGGAAATTCCTTTGCTATATGTTAGCATTGAGAATCAGTTTGTAGACAATTTTTTTTATCAATAAAATTTTGAGTTTTCTCATTGTGAGAGTTTATCTTTTGTTTTTGGATTAAAGAACTACTTGATAACATAGGTTCTACCAGCAGGTCTTGGTTAGGGTCTAGTTGCTTATATCTTGATAACTTTAGTGCTTCCGGCATGTCACGGATTATGTCAAGTTCCTATCTTTGATGGCTTTGGTGCTTCGAACAGGTCTTGGATTGTGTCAAGCTCCTTACCGTTCTTTACCGTCATTTGATCTTCAAGACGTTCCTATCTTTACGTTTCCAGTTCATATCAACTTCAATAGAGCTAATGTTTTGTTACCTAGAGTAATAAAATTACACATTGATAGTGCCTTGTATTCTATAAAGTCTCATAGAAACTTAATAAGTTTCAAGGATATCCCGAGAAATGAATATCATATAGAGACAATAAATGATGAAAATATTGAATATCTTTACATCGCGATAATGATGTTTGATAAAAGATGTATATTGAAAAAGTTACCTTCATTTTTCCATCAGTTTGTACTATACCTATATTAGTACGATCGAAATAGATGATATATCCGCTATTTTGGTCCCTCTAAAATTTTTTTCGCGATTTTGGTCCACCGAAGTTTATTGCACTCTTCTGTCTCCGAAGCTAATTGAGCCTTGAGTCAATCTCTTTGTAAGTTCTTATCCTAGAAATTAGTCTAAACAAATGTATCTCAAGAACAATCTAGGACGAGATACATGTTCTCTAATCGGGCTCATTTTAGTGTTTGAATCAAAGAGTTTTAAGGAAAAAGAAATGAAGATGGCGCGAGAAGAAGGTGAGCAAGTGTTCGTTTTTAATTAAGGAAGAACGAAAAAACTCAGTACATCAACAAGGAAAGTAAATTACAGAAAGACATAAAAATACAATGAATTAAAATGGCGGTTTGCAGTCCCTACTTGCTCGCCGCAACTGGGTGCCTTGATTTCAGGATGGATGCTCTGGCTTCAGGGTGCTTGAGTCTTCAGTTTTCCGACCCTTGTCAACACTTCTCCCCTCCTATTTATAGGCTTCCTCTGTAACTTCCAGGAACTGCAGGTAATTGCCAAGGCCATCATGCCACCTTACCTCTTTCAACTCCCACGTCTCCACGTTCTCCATGATCGAGGCAATATTGTTTAGTAACTGTCTTTGTGACGTGGACCATATCCATTGCAGCTTTAGCTTCGATTCGTAAATGCTACCCCTCTGGATGGACGACCTAATGCCTCTTCGAGTCAGGGATGACCCCTGACCTGTCCCTTGGCTTCGAATCACAAGTAGGGTCTCCCTTGGACGCTCAACTTGCTTCTCCTTCGAGCTAGAAATGATCTTTCGAAGGTTGCCTTCCCCCTTGACTTCAAATTCACCGTCGAAACTCTTTACTGAGCCTTCTTGAAACTTGCCATAATTCCCCTTGTCGTCCAAAGGCATTCTTTGACCACCGTCCATCTTGGTGTAATAAATATGGTCTCTTCAGTTATTGGTCCAGCTTGGTGGCAGTTTCATTCTGGGGGCTTCCTCCCTCCTTATAAATAATGGTTGTTTTCATTCTCTGCTCACTAATTCTTCGTTCATTGAGGGGGTTTCTGATGTTGGCTGCTCTGTTCGACCTGATCCTATATGGCCTTGCTGTTGATCAGGTTGACAGGTTGTCCAATACCACAAGCCACTTCAACTTTCTTTGAACGTTTCTTAGGTCGAATAGATCAGCCAAAGTGAGGAGTCACAAATTCAAGTGACTCTTCTTCGTTTCCACCCCAAGAACCTGACTTTCTCTTTGCCTCCAGCCTGGGAAGACATTTATGATTATGTCCAGTTAAGCAGGTGATATAGGCATTCGAAGAGGAGCAGCAATAGAGGCCAATTCGAAGAAGAGGAGCAGGAGACCGAATTTGTATTTCTTTTCTTATTGTAACCATATTATCATTAATAGAATGAGTTGGTTTTCTTTGATTGTTGTGTAGTTTCTTAAAGGCATTTTATTTTATACTAACAATAAGTAAGTCACACTGTAAGCAAAATGCATTGTCTACAAGGAGATGGAAGACCTTGAGACTCAATTGGTTTCAAAAAATGAAAGAATATAATAAATTTCAGGGGACCAAAATCGCAAATAAACTATAGTAGGAGAACTAAAAATGTAATTAAACCTTATATCATATATTAATTTTATTATAAAATTTTAATAATATATATAAAATCCAACATCACTCATAATTCAACTTAACTCGTGCGAATGTACATGTAATTTTGCTAGTTATTCATATAAATAGGTCCTGAGGTGAGTGAGGTCAGTTGTCAGTTCCTTTGTCATAAGACAAATTGGTATATCGTCATGTGTTCTAAGGATCGATTCGAAATGAATATATTTGTCCAATTCTTCCTTGCATTTGCATGCGGTGCGTATGGCACTTAGCACTCGCTGTCTTTCTTGCATGGACTTCTTTAGACACCTAGCTCATACTTATTGAGTCTCCTTTCCCCGTATTTTTTTTGACGTTTTGCAGTTTGCCTCAAGTATTTCTTTTTTCTAAAAATCCTTATCGTTCTGGTTTATAATACACTTCTAATTTTTCTTCTACTTAGTTTTGATTCCTCAATAATTTTTTAAAAATTTAATCTTTCAATGTTTTAATTATTACAAATAATTTCTGTATCATTTTTTTTACTTAATTTTTTAAATTTTTATTCAAAATTTTTACAAATTGAATCAATAATTTTTTTTTTCTACTCAAAACCCACAGATAAAAATTGCCACATTTCAACTTTACGATGCAATTTGTGAAATTTCTCATATATCTCCTTTGATATGTTTTGGCAAAGTGTGACTCGACCGCCTTATAAGGTGGCGCCGCCCCCACTTTCAGGAATCTTAAAAGAAAGAAAAACGAAGTTTGCGAAAAATCAGTTGTCTTTAGCTGGAAGATGATCAAATTCAGATATGAATGCTGCTGCATGTACAGTTACAAGGATTTCTGTTCAATTTTGTCGTACATGTTGGAGGTATATATTTTGAGCATGTTTGGTGAAACTTCTACAAAAATTCTTCTAGGTGAAAAAAATAACATGGATCAAAGAGGTCAAATGCATTTAATTTCTCCACAAGTTAAAATTAGTTTTTGTAGATCACCTATTCCAAAAGCTCTTCCATTTAACTTCTCCAAAAGTAACTAATTTTAACTTATGGAGAAGTTAAATGCATTTGACCTATTTAATTCATGCTATTTTTTCACCTAAAAGTACTTCTCAAGAATATGCTCCCAAACATGCTCTTTATATATTATATACTATATAGTATATACGCGCGTCATACCAAATTCTTTAAACGGTATAAAAACCACGCTCAAAGCATGGATGTCTTAAAATATTCTTTTTAATGGGAACGGAAATATTTCCAATCGGGATAGGTTTGTCCTTAGCCTTTCCCCCTACTGCATCTTAAATTTATGGTCGAACCCTGATTTTTTTACTAGATATAGATTTTATTTTATGGTCTGAGTCTGACTTATTTAAAGTCTGACATGTATGGTCTGAAAACCTGCTTAAAAGCGTATTTGAATAGACTTATTGGCCCAAATTTTTTATATAACACAACATACTTATATCTATACACAAGCTAATAGGTATATAATTATAAGGCAATATAATGAAAATCTTTATAATAATAATAGCAATATAAAAAATATTAGCAGTATTTTATTTATATTTAGTTAAATAGGTCGGCTCATGGGTTCAAAATACTTTTTCAATGGTTTGAAACCTGACCTATTTTATATAGGCTTTTGAAAAATTCTTGGCATGATTTATTTAAGGGAAAAATATGTTTTCCGTCCCTATAGTTTCGGTCAACTTTAGTCTTCGTCTCTATACATCCTGTGTTTTTTGTCCCTAAACTTTCTAAACATCCAAACCGTGGTCCCTGCCCGTCAGTTAGATTTGTTAATTAACATGAAGAGTTGTCTAACAAAAGTTACATGTTAACCTTAATAATGAGTCCCAAATAACTGACTGATAATCTAATTAACTTTTTTTATTAATTTTTAATTATTAAAATAACCCTAATTACTAAATAGGTTTTCACTTGAGCGATTTTACCCGATAAAAACCTAATTTAATAATTATGGTTATTTTAATAATTAAAATAAAAAAATTAATTAGATGAGTTAGTTATTCGGTCCCCACTATTAAGGTTAACATGTAACTTTTGTTATCCAGTTCATCAAGTTAACAAATCTCACTAACGGCCAAGAACCATAGGTTAAAGGTTTAAAAAGTTTAAGGATAAAAAATAAAAGATTTAAAATATAGGGAGGAAGACAAAAAAATATATCTTTTCCTATATTTAATAAATTGACTTGAGGTAATATGAGCTTAAGGTAGGCAAGATTCGGCAAGCACCCTGATCTATTCTAACTCCTAGCAAGCAAATACTATATATTAGAGGAGAAATGTCATAACTACTTATTAACATCAGAATGGACTAGTTGAAGAGGCTATTAGTTAATATAATTAAAAAAATATATGTAATTATAATTCTCCTCAATAGATATGGTGTTTTTTATTTTCTTTAAATTTTAAAATATTATTGAGAAAAGAATATGACAAGACGATACTATATTAATTATGTATTTCAAATCAAAAGACAGATAAAAAAATTGAATTTAAAATCTTTAATAAAGAAGATAAAATTGAACTCGTCGTTGTCTTAATATCGAGTTATCAAATGAAATTTTATTTAAGCTTATGTTTTTTTTATAAGATTAAATGTGTATTTTTTTAACGCTGAATCTGATAAAATTTAAGTTTAGATTTTTTATTATAACTATTTTTTCAACTTTAAAATTTTAACCTTTCAACACTAAATTAAACATAAATCTTGAGCTGAATATATGTCGAGTAAGGATGAATGAATAGGACGCGGGTCGCGTGTTTAACACAATACTTTTTTTTGTACATGTGTTTAACACTGTAGATTGGATACATATATACCACTTGGATACTTTGTGATGCAGTGCTTGCCATTTTAGTTGACATCTGTGTATTGCATTTGCCAAATGGCTCTAAATCGAAGAAAGAAGATGTTCGGACGTGTCATCACAAAACATGTCTAGCATGCATGAAGTACCGTGGATTAAGCATGTTTTGATATAATCCAGTAATTACAGTTAATATTGACACTGGATTAATAGTATAGATTTAATTTTTATGTAGATTTTGAATTTAGATCTGGGACTGTTAGATTTGCACTGCGCTTTACTCAATCTAAAACCTAGTAATAGTATAAAGTTAACTAAATAATTAATTGTCTGTTCTTATTGATCCACGAAAGAAATCAATCATTACAGTTTGTTTGTTAAAAAAATCTGAGAGATATATATAATCTTATGAAAGAACAATTTATTTATATTTTTGTCGATTTTGATTTATATTTCGGTTTCGATAATATTAATTCTATATAATGACTGATTTTAAACATTAATTATATTTCTAATTTTATTATAAATCATAAATTAAATATTTTACATTTATTATTTTATTAATTAATTAAATTATATGATATTTTCACGACTATATATTATCCTTTTAAGATAAATCAATTCTCTTTAATTCAATGAATTTAAAAGTACCATCTTTTTTTATATATAAAAGTACCATCTTAATTAAAACAATAAATTAAATTTTCATTAGAGCTTCCTAATTTATTAATTTTTTTCAACTCTCTATTTTTTAAAAATATTTAAATATTTTATACTGAAAAAGTAAAATAATTATATATGATATTTATCTTATAAATAAAAGGGAAAAATATGAATTTAGTCCCTGCAAAATACGTGAAATTTGAATTTAGTCCTTGTAAAATTTTTTTATTTTTTTTCGTCCTTTCAAATATTTTCTGATTTTTTTTTGGTCCCTGCCGTTTATCATTGACGGTTTTCGCTGACGTGGTTGACGGCCTGCTGAGAAAAATTTGAATTTAGTCCCTGCAAAATATGCGAAATTTGAATTTAGTCCCTGCAAAATATGTGAAATTTGAATTTAGTCCCTGTAGTTTTTTTTATTTTTTTCGTCCTTTCAATTATTTTCTGGTTTTTTTTGTCTCTGCCGTGACTATTGGATGGAAACTGATGACGTCACAAACACTCAACTATCCTATATGGCGTTTATCCTTACACAATTGGATTTCTTCACAAAATCATGTGCTCTGCACGCGGGTCACAAAATCAGCTTGTTAAATCCAATCCATTTATACATTTGCCAAGCCAAGGATCCGATTTTCATCTTCTTCTCCACACCGCTGTGCTTCATCTTCGTGATCCCTAATTCATTTACAGCGAAGACATGAGACGTGGGATGAGCTTTCCGCAGAAGAAAATGTAGACTTCTTCATCTTCATTCCCTTCTTAATCTTTGCACTTTATCCTCTAAGGTTACCATTGATTGGAAAATTATTGGTTGAAAGTCCCTTCGTCAAGGAGTTCTTCATCCGCCCATTGAAAGAAGTCGCAAGAGAAGGTTTTCTGCCAACAAATCAGAATCCCAAATTCATAAACATAAAATGCATCAGAAATTTTCACAAAACTAAGAACAACCTTACCTTCCAATTTGGGCATCTCCAGAACTTCTTCCCTGGGTTTCTCACTGTCTTGGAGGTCATCAGAACCAAATCTTCACCGCAGTCACATAAGGTGCGCCTCGAAGGGAATGAAGATGAAGAAGTCTTCGAAGCAGACATTTTCTTCTGCGGAAAGCTCATCCCACGTCTCATGCCTTCGCTGTAAATGATCTAGGGATCACGAAGATGAAGCACAACGGTGTGGAGAAGAAGATGAAAATCGGATCCTTGGCTTGGCAAATGTAAAAATGGATTGGATTTAACAAGCTGATTTTGTGACCCGCGTGCAGAGCACGTGATTTTTTAAAGAAATCCAATTGTGTAAGGATCAACGCAATGTAGGATAGCTGAGTGTTTATTCCGTTTGTGACGTCATCAGTTTCCATCCAATAGTCACGGCAAGGACAAAAAAAACCAGAAAATAATTGAAAGGACGAAAAAAAATAAAAAAAAACTACAGGGACTAAATTCAAATTTCGCGTATTTTGTAGGGACTAAATTCAAATTTCGCATATTTTGCAGGGACTAAATTCAAATTTTGCATATTTTGCAGGGACTAAATTCAAATTTTTCCCAACAGGCCGTCAACCACGTCAGCGAAAACCGTCAATGATAAACGGCAGGGACAAAAAAAAAACCAGAAAATATTTGAAAGGACGAAAAAAAATAAAAAATTTTTACAGGGACTAAATTCAAATTTCGCGTATTTTGCAGGGACTAAATTCATATTTTACCCTAAATAAAATTATAATGTAAAGACAAGTTAGAAAGCATCGATAAATGGGACATCGATGTAAAAAATTTGAACTATATAAAGTGAAAGAAAAAAAAAACTAGTGTTGATCTCATAATATGAAAAATTGGCGTTTATAATCAATTGAGTAAACTAGTAAATCCATCCCTAATTTTTATAGAGTCATGCAATTAAGGGATAATTCTAGGGTCCGGTGCGACTTACATTTTATTAGTTATAAAAAGTGAATGAATAATTTTAATTTTTATTAAATAGTCCTTATATGATTATTTTAATTTAATTTCAGGAAAAATATGGATTTATAATACAACTTATGCTAGCTTTGATAAGAATATATCAATTTAAAGTTGAAGGAGGAGATTTTTACATTACATGGTACTGTCAATTTGAATTTTTATTATTATTAATCAATATTTTACAAAATTATCTGGAAATGATTTAATACCAATCATTAATTAAATTAATGCTAAATTTGATAATTAGAAATGTAAATTATTATATTTTTACATTATGGACCACATGGACCATATGGTCCACCGTAGACAGACCCTTTTCTATTTAGGATGGCAAAATCAAGAGAAGAATTGTTTAAAGGCTAGAAATAAACGTTAAATGATTAAAAGGGAAAAAGAGAGAGAAATAGTTAAAGAAATGGTGGAAGGATAATATAGTCATAAAGAATATATAGGGATGACAAAAAAATCCGCACCCATAGATACCCATGAATATATCCGCAGTGGGTACCCGCATATTTATTGAATGAGTGGTTACAAATATTATACTACCCGCCTAATGGGTAACCGTATATTAATTAAAATATATTTTTCTATTAAATATATTAAAATATTATTTTTTTATTTTACGATGATATAAATTTTTTTACTATTTTATAATGATATTTTTAATATATTAACATGTAATGATATTATATAATGTTAATTTGTATTATATACACTACAAGAAATCAACGATTTATATGCGAACAGGTAGTGTCGGTCACAACACCGTCGCTAGTATTGTCGATTCAGATACGAACAGGTAGTGTCGGTCACAACACCGTAGCTAGTAGTGTTGCCCAAGCCGACGCTAAGTTGAATTTTATTTTAATTTTTTAATTTTTTATGTAGCGTCGACCAGGCCGACGCTAACTTTATTAAATAGCGACGACTTAGACGACGCTAATGGTAATTTTTTTTAATTTTTTATTTAAAGGCAAAAAAATTTTTAGAGTCGACTTTCGTAAAGTTAGTGTCGCTTTGGCCGACGCTAATTTCTTGTTATTTTTCCACTATGTATATAATATTTCGCACTATATATTTCAAGAAACAAACAACGTAATAGTAATGCTTCTTCTTGGTATCATGTAGGTTGTGGGTTTATTCCTCACAATTGATAAATTTGGTCGTCGCTAAAGGTCCACGCTATGTTGTAACGACCATGGAACTAGTGTCGATCTTTAACGATGAGGCTACTGCTGGTGGGCCGTGAAATGTATCATAACGTCGACCGTAAAATATCGTCGTTACTGCATTATGACGAGGTTTTTAGCGACGACTGGTGGGTCGTCGCTAGGCCGTCGTTAATTATGAAGTAATGACAGTTTTCCCCTCTTCACGACAGCTTTTGGCCGTCGCTAAAAACCGATTTTCTTGTAGTGACGATATTAATATTATATGATATTATGATATATTATATGATATTTTCTCTCATTTTTCTATAAATTTTGAATTTTCAAATATTAATGGGTACCTATTAATTTTAATGGGCATGAATGCAGATAGTGTACTACTCGCCCTTGCCTCGCCCTCTTGACAGCCCTAAAAATACCATATAATCTAATTAATTAATAAAAGATTAAATTACTCTGCAGGTCCCTATAATTGTTTAAATTTTTTATTAGATATCTAAAGTCCTTATAGTTCTAAATAATTTTAATTAAATACCTACTCAGTAACACTATTTCAATTCTGTTAATTAAATCTCTATACATCAATGAGGGTTGGTTCAAGTGATGTTTGATTCTCCTTAAGTAACGTCTTGAGTTCGAGTTTTATGGATAGAAAAAATACCCGTTGGGAGAGCTAGCCCTAGCTACCATGATGTGGATGTTCTCAGTTTGAACAGGATCACCTCTCATGGATGATAGTTGTGGTTTAAACAAAAAATCTGTTAAATTCTACTGAGATGGAATTTTATTTTTTATGTACATATGCCCACATTGATGTATAAACAAGACTTTTAATTATTTCAATATTTCTTTTATTTTTTATATATCAATATATATGTATATCCCTAATTCTTTATATTGCTTCATATGGGTGACAACAACTTACTTTTTTATACCTCTAAAACTTTAGGTATGTGCACTTGATTTTTTTTGGGTGTAATGTGCACTTGAATTTTGCATACTAAAATTTCCATCTATATTTCCCCTTGTTTTGCCTCGATGACACAAATTATCAAACATCTTGTACGTATGATATTTTGATTATTGTCATCAAGTAATTCCTTCATGCCGCTTTAAGCCACTACATGAAAATGCTAGAGTCGAAAAAATAGTGTAGGTCATGAGGCTTACACTTAATCTTTGTCTTAGCATAGGGTGGCCTACACAAAGTGCACGCTAGGATGTCATTTTTATTTTAATTTTCATCGGCTTGGCCTACGCTATTAGTGGATGTTATTTTAATTTAGAGCTTAGCGTAGGCTGGTAGCCTATATTGAGACATTGCTTGACTAAGTAGCTTTGCAGTTTGCACTGACCTTTTCCCCATTAATCATTTTAAACTCAGTCGCTATCTCCATCATCTCTCTCGCTTCTCTCATCTCTGTCATCTCTCCTACGTACTCAACCACCATAGAGCACCATTGCGAAACCCTAATCACCACAAAGAACCACAACTGTTAATCCCCTAAGCCACCTTGAGCACCACCATGCACTGCCCCTAACCCTAAAGATAACCTACCTCGACACCAGTCCAGCCTACACCACCACTAGTACAACCTACCCAACCACCAGTCCAGCCTACTCCACCACCAGTCTAACCTACACCAGCACTAGTCCAGCCTACACCACCAGACCAGTTGAGCCCACCATCAGTCCAACCTACCCCACCATTAGTCCAACCTTCCAGTTCAACATTCACGATGATTCCTACTCTTGGATTGCATTATTTGTCTCATAAATGTTCACAACAAGCAAATGATTCTCATATAGATGATCTTGCAACAAAGGAGGAAGAGGTTGAGGCTGAGGACTTGCAACAAGCTTATGATGAGTATTAGTGGGAAGCTGATGGAAAGGTTATGATACGTCCTTTTGCAAAAGGGTAAGTTATAATTATGTTTTGGCTTAATACTTCAATTTTAATGTTTTATTAATATATTATATTCTTTTTAGTTTTTCATTTTTTTTTGTAGTTTAACTCTTGCTTCAGTGGCCACTGATGCACTAGGGACAACCATTAGCCAACACTTACGGGGTCCATACACTAATTGGATCGAGACCCCTGATGACGTAAAGATATATTGGTTTAAGTTATTTTCAGTAAGTGTAACATATTTAAATTTATTTTAATTATGTACTGCAACAAGTGTTCTAACTCTTGCTTTTATTTTCTTGCACGAGGCGATTTCCTGGCACCCTTCCCACACTCAACAAATTAAAAAGGCGATTGAGCAAAGAAGATCAAAGCGCCTTTTTGATATGTTAACAAAAGAAAGGAGGAAGACACAAAAGCCTAGTTGTATGGGGGATAAAGCTTGGAATGGTCTTGTTACCTATTGGGAACAAAATATCAACTTTAAGAAAAATTCGGCCCAAAACAAGGTTAACCAAGCTTCCAACAGAGGAGGTGCACACTTCAAGTCGTGTGGCCCATATTAAGGTGGCACTTAGGAAGGTATTAATTTATTGAATATTTATTTTATTTCACTATGATGGAAGATGTCATAATTACACACTTGTTTTAATTTATGCAGGCTCGAGAAGTTGGCCGATCTTTGGATCCTAACTAGTTGTTCCTTGAAACCCACATAAAGATATTTGGCAATTGGGTTGATGAACGCTCTAGGATGACATATGTAAGTTAATGAAGTAACATTATCTTTTTAAAACCAAAATGAGATTCTAGTTAAGTTGTTTTCTTTTTCATCAGATTGAATATCAATCTCGGTTGCAAGAGATGCATTCATAGGTTGGTTCTCTGAACGGGCCAGAACAAGTGGATGGGGCCACCAAGATTGTGGGTATGGGTTGAGGTTGTTAGCGATAAAATAAGGAGTCGATGTTATGGCACCAAAAACTTGTCTTTGCAGATCTTACAAGGTGCTACGTCACTAACTCAAAAGTCATGAGCCCCTCTAGGTGCTGCTAGTTGGGAGTCTCAAAATGATCCGAATAAAGAGAGGCTACGGAAGAAGGCTGTTGCAGCTCTTCAGAAGATGACTGAAGCTCAAGAGCAGGCGGATGCAACTCGTCGACATGTTGAGGAGCAGAAGGAGCATATGCACTTGGTATTGGAGCGTTTTGCATTTCTCGAGCGACAATCATCCGAGGCTTCCACGGGTGTGAGTCACCCTCATCAACCACATCCTAACTATGATGAGGATCTCGATCATCATTCATTAAACGAGGCCTCCCCTGATCATCGTCATTATTGTGATCTCATGTTCATTTGTACTTCTTGTTTTTGTTATGTTCATTTATTTTTAAGCTTATTGTGTTTTACTTTACATTGACGAAATCATATTATTTCATATATGTTAGGTTGTTATATTTCATCTTACTTTGATGAGATCTTATGTATTTCTTTTATATTGTTAGTAAATAGTTTGATATTTTATTATGCATCGATCATTATGTTGCATGTCGAGTTTAAATTGATAGATAGATTTTATGTTCTAAATTTTATAAATTAATGCTTTAATAAATGAAATGGATTATTTAAAAAAAACAAATCATTAGCATCAGCCAAGCCATCGCTAATGTAGCATTGTCTGAACTAAGCATAAGCATAGCCTACGCTAACGTTAACATACAGGCCTAACCTATGCTAATGTTAGCGTCGACCATTTTAGCCATTTCTTGGCTTCTGTGTAGCATCCGATTTAATGCTGGCTGACCCATGCTAATTAGCATCGGTTTGGACACAATTTGATTCTATGGTTTTAGCGTCCAACTCGACTCTGACACTAATATGATGTTTAGCGTCCGTTTTTTCAGTTTAGCGTGGGCTTTTGACCTATACTGAACATTGTTTTTCTTGTTGTGAGTTAAATGAAAAGGGTTTTATCATTTAATATAAACTGTTAGTTGGAGTTTAAACTTGAAAATTAAGACTTTAGATGAAAATGAAAAATAAAAGCAATTTTAGCTACAGCTTAAGCAATTGGATACTAGTTTAACGCAGGCCAAGAACATGCACTATTAACTATAAATGTCAAGGTAATCTTAAATTTCAAAAAGAAATTACCTTAATATGATCATATTTTGTTTTAGTATCATCATATTTGGGATACTTGAGTTAATACAATGTCACGACAATGAAGGGCATATTAATTGTTGTACTAAATAACAACATGCATACCCATGTTTAGAGTGTGTTTAACATGTCATTTTAGTTAGCAGAAATTGGTAGATGATTAAGTTTAATAAATCATTTTTATCACAATTTGGTTTTTAATAGCTACTAGTATTTTTTAAATGCTATTAAATTTCAGTTCCTAATTAAAAATACATTTTACATTTTTATTTTTAATTTTTTATCTCATGTATTTTTCGATTTTAGAAATTAATGATATCTTTTAACATGAAATTTTACTAAACAATTTCAATTAGGTAGACTAACTTATCAACTATCATTTAATTTTTAATTTTTAATTAATTTAGCCGCTATTTTTATAAAACACACTCATGGTGTGCAAAATAAGATGGGAATTTTTGTTTTTTTTTGTGAACGAGAAAAGTTTAATTTAGTGAATCCATATTCTTGACTTTTTAAGTGTTTAGTTCTTTGCATGCACGCATGACACTTTGCGCATTGGAGTCAGCGTCCATTACAATCAAGACATCAACACTCATTAATTAGTTTTTTCTTCTTTTATCTTCCTCTTTATAAATACCACCATTCTGATCTCGGCATCCTCACTACAAGCTTTTGCTTAAACAAAAAAGAGATTTTGTGCTAGCCACTCAGCAATTAAAGTTGCAAATTAAGATGTTTTCCGGTGTTACGGGCATCCTTAATAGGGGCCATAAGATAAGTGGGACAGTGGTGTTGATGCGCAAGAATGTGTTGGACATCAATAGCTTAACCAGTGCTGGGGGAATCATCGGTCAAGGTCTCGGCATACTTGGTTCAACTGTCGATAATCTCACTGCATTCTTGGGCCGATCTGTGGCTCTCCAATTGATTAGTGCAACCAAACCTGATGGTTTGTCACTTAATTTCTTCCTTCAATTCTTTCTTTCACTTAATTATTACTATTTCAATTCCTTCATCCACAATCTAGTGGGTGTTTGGTTTGGCGTTGAAATCGGCCAAACTCAAGTTTGAATTTCCCAACACAACTATTTTCGGCGTTGGAAACGTGAGTTTACCACATTTTAACGCTAAACCAAATACACACTAAATTGTGTTTAATTTTTTCACAAATAATAATGTTTTTATTCTTATTTTATTAATTATATATAAAATTATGTATTTAGAGCTGACAATTCGGACTACCCGATCCGGTCTGATGTAGGTAGCAAGTTTATCGAACTGAGATAAAAAATCCGGAAGTTATTCGACTTATTAAAATAAGTGTCCGATCTCTACATTTTTTTGAGCTAAAAAACTCGAGAGTTATTCCGATTTTTTTTATTATAAATACTTGAACCCTACATTTTTACTGATTTTTACAAGCCAGCCATTGATTTTTACAAGCCAGCCTGATTGAGATAGTCCATTTTACCGGCTCTAATTATCACATCAAGAGAAAGAATTTATATTATCATTTAATTATGTATGACCGTATTATTTAAAAAATATGAAATTTCATATATTATAAAAATCAATTAAATAATATATTATATATTATTTAATTATTGAATGAGAGTTTAAAATTTTATATTGACATATACCGCTAAATTCATAAAAATATTTAATTTTTGTTTATGTGAAACTATGTGCACTCATTCATTATAAAACGGTTTCACTAATTATCTTTTGTTTTTGGTAGGAAATGGGAAAGGGAAACTTGGAAAGTCTACCTTTTTGGAAGGTATCATTACTTCGTTACCAACCTTGGGAGCAGGGCAATCTGCATTCAAAATTCACTTTGAATGGGATGATGACATGGGAATTCCTGGAGCATTTTATATCAAAAACTATATGCAAACTGAGTTTCTCCTTGTCAGTTTGACTCTTGACGACATTCCAAACCATGGAACCATCCACTTCGTTTGCAACTCCTGGATTTATAATTCCAAACACTACAAAACTGACCGCATTTTCTTCGCAAACCAGGTAAATTAAGCATTTATTCATTTATAGAAGAAGAAGAAGTAATCAATACATGACACTCAAATAGTTTCTAAATTGAAGTTCTTGAATCAGTAAGGAAATTAACCAAATACATTGCAGACATATCTTCCAAGTGAAACACCAGCTCCACTAGTTTACTATAGAGAAGAAGAATTGAAGAGTTTAAGAGGAGATGGAACAGGAGAACGCAAGGAACATGAAAGGATCTATGATTATGATGTCTACAATGATTTAGGAGATCCTGATAAAGGTGAAAAGCATGCTCGTCCTGTTCTTGGAGGTTCCGACACCTATCCTTATCCTCGTAGGTGTAGAACTGGTAGAAAAGCAACAAGAAAAGGTTATGCTTCTATTTATGAATTCGAGAATCTCTGTTATTTTACGAATTCGAGAATCTCTGTTATTGTTGCTAATATGAATTATGCTAATGTGCTATTAAACAGATCCTCATAGTGAGAGTAGGAGCAATGATGTTTATCTTCCAAGAGATGAAGCTTTTGGTCACTTGAAGTCCTCTGACTTTCTTACTTATGGACTGAAATCTGTGTCTCAAGATGTTGTCCCTGCATTAGAATCTGTGTTTTTTGATTTAAATTTCACCCCCAATGAGTTTGATAGCTTTGATGAAGTTCATAGACTCTATTCGGGTGGAATTAAGCTGCCAACAAATATACTTAGCAAGATTAGCCCATTACCTGTGCTCAAGGAAATCTTTAGAACTGATGGTGAACAGTTCCTCAAGTTTCCACCACCTAAAGTAATTCAAGGTATCTCAGACCTTAAAATGGCCCTTCTAAGTAACATATATAGCCCTATATTTTTTTAGACTTAACAACAAAGAAAAGCTAATGGATCTAGTGAATTAATTGATTTGACAATGGCTATTTGTTATTACTTGAGCAGTGAGTAAGTCTGCATGGATGACTGATGAAGAATTTGCAAGAGAAATGCTTGCTGGTGTGAATCCAAACTTGATTCGTTGTCTTCAGGTAAGCTTAATTAAGAGTTTGTCATTAAAAAATTATACCAAACTAAAAGGTTGGATTTTCTTCTCATACATGCTAAGTTTGATGTTGATAACCCTGATTAACTGGATGGTCTAATGAAGGATCATTGCTTATTATTGCAGGAGTTATTCTAATTCTCATACATGCTATGTTTCCTTATAGTTATTCTAATTATTATTGCAGGAGTTCCCACCACTAAGCAAGCTAGATAGTAAAGTTTATGGTGATCATACTAGTAAAATAACCAAAGAACACCTAGAGCCTAACTTACAAGGGCTTAGTGTAGACCAGGTATGTAATATGATTAAATTTTGTTTCAAAGTTTAATTTTATTTGATGAATTCTGTTATTTGGTATGATGCATTTCACTTTAGATGTTATTCCAGTGAATAACAATGAGTAATTATATTTGGTTGAAAAGGCAATTCAAAACAAGAGACTGTTCCTATTAGATCATCATGACCCAATCATGCCATACTTAAGGCGAATAAACTCAACCTCCACAAAGGCTTATGCTTCCAGAACCATCCTTTTCTTGAAAGATGATGGAACTTTAAAGCCATTGGTCATAGAGTTGAGTTTGCCACATCCTCAGACAGATCAATTGGGTGTTGTTAGTCAGATTTATCTTCCTGCAGAAGAAGGTGCTGAAAGTACTCTGTGGCTTCTAGCTAAGGCTTATGTGATTGTGAATGACTCATGCTATCATCAACTTGTCAGCCATTGGTATAAATTTGTTTAATGAAATAAGAATAGTTTTCTCAACATATCTATAAATTGATTATTAACATCTCTTCATGGATAACAGGTTAAATACTCATGCAGTTATTGAGCCATTCGTCATAGCGACTCACAGGCATCTTAGTGTTGTTCACCCTATTCATAAACTTCTGTATCCTCACTATCGTGACACCATGAATATAAATGCCCTTGCTCGACAATCCCTGGTTAATGAGAATGGTATTATAGAGAAAACATTTTTGTGGGGAAGGTATTCCATGGAAATGTCTGCTGTAAATTACAAGAATTGGGCTTTGACAGAGCAAGCATTGCCTGTTGATCTTATAAAAAGGTAATTCTTACAATACAAACATAAACCAATACAAAAAGTCATGAATCTAATTCTAATTTATAGTTAATAAAAACTGAAGATCCATGAACTTAAAAACATTTTCATGTTAATTAATGTTAAGTTGTTATTTGTGAATTGTGATTTAGAGGAATGGCAGTTGTGGATGAAGCTTCCCCTCATGGCATTCGACTTGTCATAGAGGACTACCCTTATGCTGTTGATGGACTGGAGATATGGAATGCTATATGGACATGGGTCCAAGAATATGTCTCATTGTACTACACTTCAAATGATGCACTTGCACGAGATTCTGAACTCCAAGCTTGGTGGAAAGAAGTTGTAGAAGTGGGTCATGGTGACAAGAAAAATGAGCCATGGTGGCCTAAGATGCAAAATCTTGGAGAGCTGGTTGAAGTTTGTACTATCATTATCTGGACTGCTTCAGCTCTTCATGCAGCTGTTAATTTTGGCCAGTATCCTTATGGAGGTTTAATCTTAAACCGTCCAACTCTTAGTAGGAGGTTCATGCCTGAGAAAGGATCTGCTGAGTATGATGAGCTAGTTAAAAGTCCACAAAAGGCTTACTTGAAGACAATTACACCAAAGTATCAGACCCTTATTGACCTTTCTGTTATAGAAATCTTGTCAAGGCATGCTTCTGATGAATTGTACCTTGGGCAGAGAGAACATCCAAATTGGACATCTGATACAAGGGCATTAGAGGGCTTTAAGAGGTTTGGAAATAAGCTGGCAGAAATTGAGAAAAAACTCCAACAGAAAAACAATGATGAGAAACTGAGAAACCGTTATGGACCAGTTCAGATGCCTTATACTCTGCTTCATCCTTCTAGTGAGGAAGGATTAACTTTTAGAGGAATTCCCAATAGTATCTCTATCTGAAGAGGTCTCTGGTTCCTTAAGTATTGTGGCTCTAAATAAAAGACGCAGAAGAAGGAAACCAAATTCCTTCACCCACCTGCCTTGGTTATCTTGTGTGTTTGAGTGTTTTCAGTTATATTTGGCTTGAATAAAAGCAGTTGTACTGCTTGTTTGTAAAAATGTTTTGAAATAATAAAAGCAGCTATGTTTCTGTAGTATAAACTATGTAACATGGAATAACAAAAATATCATGGGCTGGACAAAGTCACAACGACTTGATATTTGGACTTACTGGTAACTAACACCATGGTCTGGACATGAACTGAATGTTTAAATAGTAATAATCTAAACGACAAAACATGTTATCAATCTTACAAAAAGGGCGGTTAAAACAATATGTTTTACAAGTGTTTCCCTCCCGCCACAATCAACCCCTCAAGGCCTCAAATATAGAAAATACCGATTCTTAATTTTATATTGCCTTTCTACTATTACTTTAGTGCTAGCATAATTCTACAAAACCACAAGCAACGATTGTATTTACTAATATCAGTGGGATTAGAACTCACTCACAACGGAAACACTCAAGAAAGGGAAGGAAGAGAATACTAATCACTTTCATATTTCAATCTAAATCTAGATATAATCTCGTGTACAAGTTGAAGCATTTTATAGGCAATTGTTAAACATAAGATGTCATATAGAAGGAAACAAATCATCATGTCAAGTTATCTCTCCACGGAATTTTTGTTTGGAACATTGCATCCATTCCTTTTGCTTATGACCACACAAAATAGACATCTATCAATCTTTGGCAGCTTTCACAATTTTGGAGGCTTTTAGCCACAATCTTTGACATTGTTAGCTATATTCTTCTAGCGTGAACAAGCTACAGGTTGTGCAATAATCAATGCTTGATTTATTTGTCTATATTGCCCCCCTTAATCAAGTATATATCATTCCAAGCATTCTTTTTAACTTGTAAAACAACTCAACTTTTAACAATTTTGCAAATATATTTGCAATTTGATCTTTGGAGCCACCAATTCTTGTTTTTTTATGAAACTGTATATTTATGTGCTTGGACCGTCCATGAAAAACTAGATTTTTACAAAGATTAATGTAAGACTTGTTATCACAAAATATCTCTGAGGGAGTATCCTGCTTCTGATGCATCACTTCTAGAATTCTTCTCAGCCATACGCTTTGTGGCACAACTGGCTGCAACTATATATTTTGCTTCGGCTATTGAGAGTAAAACAACTAGTTGTTTCTTTGAGAACCATGATATTGCGCCAGTGCCTAGATGAAATGCATACCTTGACGTACCCTTCCTTGTTTCAATATCTCCTGCCCACTCACTATCTGTATATCCAACAAGATTCATGATGATAAATTCGGCAAGTGTACCGAATCGTCACAAGTAATATAATGAAAGTAGAGTATCGTCCCACAGAGATTGAAGTTCAAGTACCAATTAACAGAGAGTTTAACTAGTTGAATAGAAAATTATGAGTGTAAATGATGAATTCTAAGCTATGCAGAAAATTAAACCAGAAAACTAAACCAGCAAAATTGAATTGATGCAAAGAACAAAACAAGAACACAATATTGATGAAGAACAATATCAACAAATGGTTAGGGCTTGGTTCCTTTTAATTCTCACTCCATGTAGCAAATTATTCAACTCAATTGTTATGATTTAATTCATGATCCAATTCACTTAAATAGTTAAATCCCAATTCCTTGGTGAATTAACCCTATATCTACAATTAAGAACCCTAATTCCTTAGGTGAATTCAATTGTGACATGCATTAACAACAAGAATTGATAAAGATCACACAAGAATCAATTCCTATTCCTAGGAAATTAATTACTCATGTTGTTTACTTCAGATCCAAGTTTTCTCCAATTTTCCAATTGTGAGAATCACTCTCAATTCATGCATTGGTTGATCAAGTCAATGAAGCATTAAGATTGGAAGTAAACAATGTAATTGCATCATAACAATCTGAATTGAATTCAAGAAATGAAATTACATGGAGTTTGAATCAAAATTCCCCAATTCCTAACCTAAGAAATTCAGCAAACCATTACAAAAGAGAAGATAAATGAGAAGAGAATTGCAAACTCAAAGAGAAACTCCATTGAATCAAGAACCCTAGCTTCCACTTGGTTTTGATCTTCAGGAGAAAGAGAGAAAAGGAGAGAAAATTCGAGTGGGAGAAAAGAGAAATCTGAAAAATGGGAAAGATTCCCGCTAAAAAAACTAACAGCAACTATTTATAGTGATTCTGTCAAATCGTGTCCCCACACAGACTCTTCCATGTTCCCACACGAACATGGCAGAGAGCAAATTCCAAGTCTGTAGCTACTGGAGTGATCGTGTCCTCACACAGCTTCAGTTTGTCCTCACACGATCCTGGCAGAATGTAAATCTCACAATTGGCACCACTTTTGGCTCAACTTTCATTGTTTGACTTTTCTTCACACTTCAAAAATTCATTCTCTTCACTTCTTTCTTTCTTATTTTCCAGAAAATTCCTAAAAACATCAAAACAAAGAAAAATTAGAGAAAAAATACTATTATTTATAAAAATCATCTAAAATACAAACAACTCAATTATATACAAATTTTAGCTACAAAATTACAAAATTATCAATCTAAACAACTAAAAACTACCTAAAATAAACCTATAAATCTACTACTAAAGTGGATTTATCACAACCCCAAACTTAGAATTTTGCTTGTCCCCAAGCAAACAATTAGAACTCAATCAAGAATATTTCTAGACAACACAAGGGTTGAAATCCACAAGTGAACATCCCAATTTTTCACAACTTTCCCCAACTAATCATTCAATTTTAATCCATTCCTCAAACAATTCACATGAGTGCTATCACAAATCAAACAAGTGCAGTTCCTAGCATCATGATATCTCAGTCCAACTTGAAACAATGCAAGATAAAATATGCAAAAGTTTCACAAAGAAAAGTATGAATTGTATTCACAACCCTCACAAGGTAGTGTTTCCCTCATCACTCTTAGTGTTTAAAGGATACTGTTTCTCTCAAAATTACTACCCACACAAGATTCATTACCATAGGCTTGACAATGTTCTAAAACTTCCACTGTAAACACAAGTGCAACCACAAATCATGAGGACTTTTAATTGGGTTGTAATGTGGCTTGGGACAAGGTAGGAAAATTTAGGATCTAGTTAACCCCAAAAGAATTAAAGGATATATGTGATGAGCTCAAGAATTAAGTATGAAGTTCACTCATCCTTCCTTGATTTCCTTTCACTGCCCTTCATCATTTTTATTTATTTTGAACTTCTGTTTTTTTTCTTCTTCTTTTTTCTGAACTTTTTTTTTTCAACAGCGCAATTTTTTTTTCTTTTCTACTGTAACTCTCTTTTTATATCAACGTGCTTTCTTTTTTTTTTGTTTTTTTGTTTGTTTTTTTTATATATCAACGCATTTTTAACAGCACAACACAATTTTTTTTTCTTTGAAATAAAGCAAGTTTGCTTTCCCACCCCAAACTTAAAACATTTGCTTGCCCTCAAGCAAAAATAGAAAGCAACCCCAAACTTAATTTCAAAAACTCATCCTTGAATGTGCCATATATCCTTTAATCCTAAAGAGGAAGGACATTAATGGTTTTTCACTTAAGGCTTGTAATGAGCTTAGAAAGAAAAAATGGGAAAAAGGCTCAAAGTGGCTAAGCAAAGGGAAATAATATTCAGGGTGTTTTATTTAGCCCAAAAGTTAACAAAAGAATGCCTCAATCATGCATGTGGATGCAAATGAGAAACAATATCCATTAAGAACAAAGTCAAGTTCTAGAATGAGATCTCAAGGAGTAGCCAATCACACAACAAGAAATCAATTAGAGTGTATGGCCCAAATTTCTCACAGGGTAATGTTGTGACTACAATCCAACTAAATCAATGATCCACTTCCACATAATTATCAAGCAAAGATCAAGAATTTCCAATCAATTAAGATGTTGAGGAATTGCAATTGAATATTCATGTACACTTATGGAATTTGCTCAAGAATAAGATTATCACCAAATAGATTAGAGAAAGAAAATTGAAAGAATCAGGGATTACGTTTTTTTTTTTAATATAAAGAAAGAAAACAAAATACCTAAACCAAAATTTAGGAATCTAATTCCTAAGCCTAAATCCTAAACACAAAACTAAACATTAAAGTAAACTAAACTAAACTAAACTTAATGCTGAACAAAACAAACTGACAATTTCAGAATATGTACAATACAATCTAAAAAATAGCACAAAAGAAATTAGAAGCCAAACAGTGGATGATGGTGTGTGAGCCATAAAATGTGGTGCAAAATCTCTCTGTTCCTAAAAATCCTTGAAATAATGCTCTCAGAGATTAATCGAACAGTGAGCAGAACATGTTTACAAACAATGTTAAATGCAAGGAAGCACAAAATTCTCACAAGCATTTTATCAAACATTTTTCAAGCATTTAAAGCACAACTGCAATTCAAATTTATTCCAAGAATAATACCTTACAGTGAAGACACATGCAATAAACTCGCACAACTCCAACAATTTCACAGTGAAAATCAATAAACCAGTCAACCAATAAATATGTAGCCAATCACCATCTCAAATATGAAAATGAAAAAGGAAAAGAAAATGTACCTGTGAAGCCCTAAAATCATTTCTTACTAAGAGCCCTTGAACCACTCCTTGCAAAAGGTATCCAACCATGAATGTGATGGGAATTAAAAGAAAAACAGAGATAGTGAGAAGGGAAAAGGGAAAAGTGATGGGGAAAAGAAAAGCAATGCGACAAAGATACGCACACAGGAAACAGGGAGAATTAAAAAAAATGATGATTTAATTAAGGGAGAACTGAATGGAACGGTGATACACACGCAGGAAATATGTATGAGAAAAGGGATTTATGTTTTTTTTTTGTCAAAAAGGGATTTGTGTTTGAAAGGTTTGCTTTTGAAGGGTGGGATTTCGTAATGAAAAAGAGACAGAAAGGTATCAGAGAAAAAAAAAATAGAGTAAAAGCAAAAAAGAACTTTTTTTTAACATAATGAAATGAATTATTATTTTTATTTATTTATTTATTTAATTATTTTTTTATATGTGTATGAGAAGTGATGCTTGTTGGAATAGAGCTAAAAAATCGTGTCTACACAAAGGCAAAAAGATGTCCTCACCAAAATTAGACAGAGAGCACCCACTGTCACAATTTCCTTCCTTCTTTTCTTTTTCATTTTCGTGTCCCCACATGAGTCAAGGCTTGTGAGGACACGATTCTGGCAGAGGCTAATAAGAGCATCAGACTTGATCAAACTTTGCTCTTTTGATTATCGTGTCCCCACATGGATCACAGAGTGTGAAGACACGATTCTGGCAGAATCATTTCAAAGCATCTGCATAATTTTCTTCAAATTCCTGCAGCATAATATCACTTTGTTAGCTATGCAAATACACTCAAACAAGTAGAAAAATATCACAACACTCCTAATTTCTCTAGTATCCATTATGCCTACTAAAAAAAATTAAACCTATGATTAAAAGTTGAACAATCATGCAAAAAAAAAAATGACAAACAAAAACTTTTGAATTATGGGTTGCCTCCCATATAGCGCTTTTTTAATGTCATTAGCTTGACACAAAATTCTTTTTCAAGGTGGCTGAAAGCATGATGGGAATTTTACTCCCTTTTCCTTTGTTGTATTGTATCTTATTCCCTCATCAAAGATTTTTAAAAGCTTCCTTTGGTGCTTTCCTCCAATTATACATGACAGTTCAAGCACAACTTGAGGGATGGTTAACTTTGGACTTTCATTACTTTCAACTTCAACTTTCAAAATAGAGATTGTCAGTCCAATTGTTGCTTTATTCTCTCCAATCACGGTCAATAATTCCTCTTCATTTGTTTTTGATAAACCATTACACTTTTCTCCAATATCTTTTTCTGTTTTTGATAAACCACTACTGATGATCATTAGCTTAGCATCTCCTTCCCCAACAACATCATATTTCATATCAAAGGGTGGGGGCTCAAGCTTAATCTTTGGATCCTTTTGCTCTTCCTCCTCCTTTTGCAGCTCTTCTTTCATCAAATTTATAGATGAGTCATTTTGTGCTTCTTGGTTTGGCAAACACTCCCCTATTTTCAAATCTTCCTTAGAACAATTATCATTGATATCAAGGAATTTGGAAAATTGCTCATCCTTTTCTTTCTTCTTGGTCACAATAGGATAAGGTAGCTTGACATAATAGGGTATTTTCTGTTCCTTCTCCGAATCTCTCAACAATTGCTTAATTGTCTTCTTCCAAGGTGCATTTTCATCAACCAATTTCAGTTTATGACTCTCTTCTTTTTCTTCTTCAACTTGCTCTATTTCTTCTTCACAATCAACTTTTTTTGCAGAAACTTCTTCTAACTTGTATTGTCTCTTCACTTGAGTCTCCTTAATTTGAGGTTCAACCACCTTGCCACTCCTTGTAGTTATTGACATGCATTGTTCCTTTGGATTGACAATGGTGTTTCCCGAAAATCCTCCCTGTATAAGTTCAGCCATCTGGTTGGAAAGCTGTCCAACTTGATTCTCTAGATTCTTGATAGAAGACTCTCGATTCTTGAGACTTGTATCTATATCCTGCATAAAAGAAGAACTTTCTTGTGTTAGTTTAAGTAAAGCATTTTCCAAAACAGAAAGTCTATCCGGTTGTGGAAGTTGCTGCACTGGTTGAAAATTTTGCTGCACAAATCCTCCTCCTTGCTGAAAATTGACATTGCTTTGCTGAGGATTTGGTTGTCTCGCTGCATAATTTGAGTTGAACTTATTTTGCTGATATGGTTGCCTTGCTGGAAAATTTTGTTGCCTTTGATAATTTCCCATAAAGTTTACTTGTTCAGAATCTTGTTGTGGGACATAATCTTGAACATCACAAGCTCCATTGGGATGATTCCCTTGACAAACATCACACACAAGTTGAACTTGGTTCATTGCCTCCAACTGTTTTCCTTCAAACATTGATTTTAATTCACTCATTTGTTTAGCAAGCAATTGGTTTTGAGCCATCAATGCATCAACAGTGTTAAGCTCTAAAATTCCTCTTTTAGAAGACTCTCTTTCCCTTGTTACAGCATGGTTATTTTCAGCCATAATTTCAATCAATTCTTTTGCTTCTTCGGGAGTCTTTTTCCTCAAAGCACCTCCAGCTGCTGCATCTACTTTAGATCTTGTATCTTCATTTAAACCATCACAAAAAGCCCTTATTTGCAACCATTCAGGTATCTCATTATGTGGACACTTTCTTTGCAACTCCTTAAACCTTTCCCAAGCTTCATGTAAGGATTCAGCATCTCTTTGTGCAAAGGAAAGTATCTCTTGCCTCAACTTGGTTGTCTTTGAAGGTGGAAAGTATTTGGCTAAAAATTTAGCTTCAAGATCATCCCATGTTGATATACTTCCATGTGGTAATGAGAGTATCCAACTCTTTGCCTTATCTCTCAATGATAAAGGAAACATCCTCAACTTTAGAGCTTCATCACTAACTCCATTAGTTTTGAACATTTCACAGTATGACAGAAAATTCTGCAAATGATCATTAGGATCTTCAGATGCATGTCCATTAAATTGATCTTGCTGAACCAAATGAAGAAGAGCTGGCTTGATCTCGAAGTTGTTTGCTTGAATTGGAGGTCTCACTATAGGTGCATAATTTCTAGGACGAGGTTGTGAATAATCCTCCAATGTTCTTCTTTCTCCATTTCCAGCCATGATTGGTTGTCTTTGATTTTCTCTCTTTGGTGAAGATGAAGGTGTGGTAAAAACTTGAATGTTTGGTTGTCTTGATGTTGATGCAGTATGCAGTCCTTTTTTAGAATTCCTCTTAAAATGAGCTATAGGTAGTTCAAGCTCTGGATCAAATTCCACTGTAACCTTGTTTTTATTTTTTCCTCGCATACAAAAGGACAATTAAAACAGATTAGAACTGAAATGAAAAACTGGAACAGAATTCAATCTAGAAAAATTCACTAATTATTGATATTGAAACTAACAATCCCCGGCAACGGCGCCAAAAACTTGATGATAAATTCGGCAAGTGTACCGAATCGTCACAAGTAATATAATGAAAGTAGAGTATCGTCCCACAGAGATTGAAGTTCAAGTACCAATTAACAGAGAGTTCAACTAGTTGAATAGAAAATTATGAGTGTGAATGATGAATTCTAAGCTATGCAGAAAATTAAACCAGAAAACTAAACCAGCAAAATTGAATTGATGCAAAGAACAAAACAAGAACACAATATTGATGAAGAACAATATCAACAAATGGTTAGGGCTTGGTTCCTTTTAATTCTCACTCCATGTAGCAAATTATTCAACTCAATTGTTATGATTTAATTCATGATCCAATTCACTTAAATAGTTAAATCCCAATTCCTTGGTGAATTAACCCTATATCTACAATTAAGAACCCTAATTCCTTAGGTGAATTCAATTGTGACATGCATTAACAACAAGAATTGATAAAGATCACACAAGAATCAATTCCTATTCCTAGGCAATTAATTACTCATGTTGTTTACTTCAGATCCAAGTTTTCTCCAATTTTCCAGTTGTGAGAATCACTCTCAATTCATGCATTGGTTGATCAAGTCAATGAAGCATTAAGATTGGAAGTAAACAATGTAATTGCATCATAACAATCTGAATTGAATTCAAGAAACGAAATTACATGGAGTTTGAATCAAAATTCCCCAATTCCTAACCTAAGAAATTCAGCAAACCATTACAAAAGAGAAGATAAATGAGAAGAGAATTGCAAACTCAAAGAGAAACTCCATTGAATCAAGAACCCTAGCTTCCACTTGGTTTTGATCTTCAGGAGAAAGAGAGAAAAGGAGAGAAAATTCGAGTGGGAGAAAAGAGAAATCTGAAAAATGGGAAAGATTCCCGCTAAAAAAAACTAACAGCAACTATTTATAGTGATTCTGTCAAATCGTGTCCCCACACAGACTCTTCCATGTTCCCACACGAACATGGCAGAGAGCAAATTCCAAGTCTGTAGCTACTGGAGTGATCGTGTCCTCACACAGCTTCAGTTTGTCCTCACACGATCCTGGCAAAATGTAAATCTCACAATTGGCACCACTTTTGGCTCAACTTTCATTGTTTGACTTTTCTTCACACTTCAAAAATTCATTCTCTTCACTTCTTTCTTTCTTATTTTCCAGAAAATTCCTAAAAACATCAAAACAAAGAAAAATTAGAGAAAAAATACTATTATTTATAAAAATCATCTAAAATACAAACAACTCAATTATATACAAATTTTAGCTACAAAATTATAAAATTATCAATCTAAACAACTAAAAACTACCTAAAATAAACCTATAAATCTACTACTAAAGTGGATTTATCAATTCACAACATTATTATTGGCATAAAAAATTCCACCGGTCAGAGTACTTTTTATATATTTTAGTATTCTCTTTGCTCCTTGTAAATGACAAACATGTGACTCTTCCATAAATCTGCTGAGCAATCCAACTCTAAAAACAATGTCTGGCCTAGTTGCAATCAAATATCTTAAACTTCCTATCAAAGCTCTTGTAATAGGTTGGATCTATCTTCTTGCCATCAGTTTCTCTTGATAACTTCAACTTTTCTTTAACTAGAGTGGAAATCGGTTTTGAATTCTTCATTTTGAATTTCTTCAAAATATCACCACCATATTTTTTCTGAGATATGAAAATTCCACCATCTTGCTGATCGACCTCAATATCGAGAAAATATGACATTAGGCCTAATTCTGTCATTTCAAAGCATCTAATCATAGCCTTCTTGAATTTTGCAATCATCTTTGGATTATTTCCAATAAAGATGAGATCATCAACATAAAGGCACACTATAAGAATATCATCTGGATCAACAACTTTAATATATAATGTGTGCTCAAATGGGCATCTTTCAAATCCATGCTGCACAAAATAAGAACCAATCTTTTTGTACCACACTTTGGGTGTTGCTTCAAGCCATACAATGCTTTCTTCAATTTGTAGACTTTATCTTGTTTTCCTTATCCTGCAGACCGCTCAACATACACCTCTTGTTCTAAAGTACACCATTTAGAAAGACAGATTTAACATCCATTTAATGTATTTTCCAATTAGTTTGAGCTGAGATAGACCAACCTTACTTTAAAATGATCAATTTCTCCACTGGTTTTGTACTTTGTCTTGTACACCCATTTCACTCCAATTGACTTCTTATCTACTGGCAAATTTTTCAGCTCCCATGTTTCTTTCTTCTTGGTTGCATGAATCTTAGCATCCATGACTTTTCTCAAATTTTGTTCATTTGCAATATCTTCAAAAGTCACTGGCTCACAATTTGCAAATAAAGCAAAGTTGATAATATCTTCATCAGATGGGTCATTATCATTACCCACAACATAATCCTCCAATTTGGATGGTAATCTCGGTTGTCTCTATGGTGTGCTTGATGTTTCTCGCTCATAAGGTGTCAGGTCTGTTTATCCATTCTGCTCAATATAGTTATTTGGAATCACCATTGGTTGCTTTTGGGTTTTTTGAGACCAGTCCCACGTTCCTTCTTCATCAAACGTCACATCTCGGCTAATAATCACCTTCTTTGTCTCCGGATTGTAGAGTCTGTATGCCTTTGGATTTTTGCAGTAGCCAATGAACACACATTTGTCTCCTTTATCATCAAGCTTCTTCCTTAGCTGATATGGTACATGGGCATATGTTATACACCCAAAAATTCTAAGGTGCCGAATAGAGGGCCTTCTTCGGCTCCAGGCTTCTTTTGGTGTTTTGTCACGAACGCTCTTTGTTGGACACTTGTTCAAGATATACACAGCAGTAGCAACAACTTCTCTCATAATTATCTAGGCACTTGTTTTGCCTTGAGCATGCACCTCACCATTTGTTGGGGTTTCAATTTTTCACAAGTATAAGTGAACAATCTCCAGTGGCTTTCTTTCTCTCCATGACTTTCCTGTAGGAAATGATCCTCTATGATTGTTTCCCAACTAGCAAGTCTCACAACTAACAAATCTGAGTGGGACATTATAACAACTAAATAGAACCCACTCACAACAGAAGCACTCAAGGAAATGGAAGGAAGAGAATAGTAATCACTTTAATATTTCAATCTAAATCTTGATTATAATCATGTGTACAAGCCAAGGTATTTTATAGGCAATTGTTAAACATAAGATGTCATATAGAAGGAAATAAAGCATCATGTCAAGTTATCTCTCCAACGAATTTTTATTTGGAACATTACATTCATTCCTTTTGCTTATGACCACACAAAATAGGTATGTTATCAATCTTTGGCAACTTTCACAAATTTATAGGCTTTTGGCTACAATCTTTGACAGTGTTGGCCATATTCTTTTAGTGTGAACAAACTACCGGTGGTGCAATAATCAATGCTTGATTTATTTGACTACATTTACTTTATCATTTATCAAATCTATTATAATATATAAAAGCTGAAGTACATCAGTTTTACCCTTGAATTTTTCATTTCATTAACTCAACATTTTGCTCAAATTATTTTTTATGTAAACTAGTTTTTTAGTTTCTCTTTGATTACTATACACAAATCTTTGTAAATTCAATTTAGATGAATTGTTTTAAGTTTAAGTGACTTTTGAGTGACAAAGATGAATAGACGCTAGAAGTTACAAACTTCAATTGAAGCGCATGTATAACTAAATTGTTGAATAATCGTAAACCATTGTCTTCTTATAAGCAATGGACGAAGCAATATTTCCACCTTTCCTACCTCAAACTCAACTCAACCCAACCCTTACTCACAAATCCTCACTTGAGTGGGAGGACTTCTTATACACCAAAAAATTGACACAATATTCTTTACAATCAATTATAAGATAAATAAAATGTAAACACAATAATGTAAATATAAAGTTTTCTTTCAAACACATGTGAAGTTTGGTTCAATATATTATATTAACAATATACTTTTATTATTATTGTTGTTGTTGTTGTTGTTGTCACATTTTCTAATCTCTTAAGAATTTCATAACTCATTTCTAATCTCTCATTTTGCCAACTTAGCATTTTTGTTGAGTTGTTATTGTGTGGATCAATTTCTTAGTTTCTCTTAGTTTGTGAGTTGCAACCTTTGATTGATTGAAATGAATGAATATTAGGAGTTACAACATAGAAGTCATCATTATTCACATTATTTTTCATTTAATCTCCTTTGTCCCTTATAATAAGGGAAAGTTGAAGTATTTTTGCTGATAAATTCTATTATATATATATATATATATTTGATATACTTAATATTTTAAATTTAAATTTAAAAATCTATTATAATATATAAAAGTTGAACCACAGACTCTCGCGGTGGCACGTCAATTCTGTTACATTCTCTCATTTTGTCAACTCAGCATTTTGGTTGAGTTGTCATTGTGTGGATCAATCTCTTAGTTTCTCTTAGTTTGTGAGTTGTAACCTTTGGTTGATTGAAATGAATGAATATTAGGAGTTACAACATAGATGACACCATTATTCACATTATTTTCCATTTAATCTCCTTTGTCCCTTATAATAAGGGAAAGTTGAAGTATTTTTTGTTGATGAATTCTATTATACAATATTATTAAACTCGGACCAGCCATTGACTCGGTCAGAGTACTGGGTTAATGGGTCATTGGTTCAACCGGTGAGTCATTGGTTGAACCGGTTAAACCGGAAATATATTAATAAAACATATTTATTTATAATATATATTAAAATAAGTATACTATATTAATTATTAATTATAATATAATGATTTACATTAACTTGTATATCGATTAATAATCAAATTAAGATTTTATCCAAGTTATTTCATTTTGTTTTGGATTATGTATCATATATATATATATATATATATATATATATATATATATATATATAACTTGGCACATATATGTCAAGAAGCAAGTGTAGCGCAATGGCTTACATGCACGCCCAACTTACCTAGGAGCAGGGTTCGATCTGTGCAGCTTGCGTTTCTTAAATTTTTTAATAAAACAATACTGCTGCAAGTTTGCAACATGCGATGACAAGATGGCTCGGAGCTGACCGGTTCACACCGGTTTGGAATCGGTTTGACCTGGTTGTAGCAGAAACGAGTTGTACCACTGACCGGACCGGTCATGGGTCTGGTTTCCGGTTCAACCGGTCCGACCGACCGAATCGGTCCGGTTTTAATAACACTGCTATTTTATATATATTTGATATACTTAATATTTTAAATTTAAAAAGATAATATATAAAATTTGAACTGCGTACTCCCGCAATGACACGTAAACTCTATTCTATTTTCTCATTTTGTCACCTCAACATTTTGGTTGAATTGTCATTGTGTGGATCAACCTCTTAGTTTCTCTTGGTTTGTGAGTTGTAACCTTTGGTTGATTGAAATGAATGAATACTAGGAGTTACAACATAGAAGTCACCATTATTCACATTATTTTCCATTTAATCTCATCTGTCAGTTACAATAAGGGAAAGTTGAAGTATTTTTACTAATAAATTCTATTTATATATAATACTTAATATTTCAAATTAAAATTTTAAAAAATTTGTAAAATCATTTCTTCATTCGCGCAATGCGCGAGTATATATCTACTTTTATCTTAATTGTAATTTCACTCGTTCTATTACATCCACGGGGAGGTAAATTAGAATAAGTACAGATCACTAACGGTACATTGTATTACTTTTTTGTTCGGCCAAATATTAAAGATAAAATCAATAAAACGTAAAGTATATTATAAAATGACTAGAGTATCTAACTTAACATTTTTTGATAATTTAATATAAAAATATTCATTGGACGGTCCGACCTTATACAATTGACTCTATGGTCTTTTTGTTATTTGATTTAGATAAAATATCGACCTAACAAGCCACTTGCACTGCTAGTCTAGCAATACCGTTAATACCACTCATTGCGTTAATTGGTACGCCAAATGCTTCTTTTGTCACTGTAAACCCACAGGCTTGTTTTCCAATACAAGCTGCTTCCACCACTGAGTGGCTATCAGTAGCTTCCCAAGAGCCTTTCTTGAAAGAACCACACTGGCCTTGTGGGTTTCCAAAGCTAGAAAATTGGATTTGTGAGATCACTTGTCCACCTTGGCATGATAGTTCTAATTGTGCACCTTCATAGACATTAGCGCAAATAATTCCTGTTGTCACTGTCTGGAAGGAAACATTTTGAGGATTTCCACCTATTTCCTCAAACAAAACCAGTGTGTTCTTATCATTGTTCAAGAATGACCTTGGCACATGGTACCACCTCTGCGATGGATTACCGCAATTGGTGTTGCACTTTTCCTTTACGTATTTCCCACGATAGTCACACGTGTCACTGCATCCATTAGTAGAAGTGATCCAGGAAGGCCAATAACGACCAATGCTGTGCCCATTCACCCAAGCATGTCCTTTGCCCAATCCTTGCAAGTCCACCACCACAGGGTTTGTTCCAGAAGGAGCGTTGAAGTCAGCCTTATACCAAGTCATGGGTTTTCCAATAGGATAAGATGAATTAGTGTTCCACGATACACCAATGTGTGGTTGCAGATCATAGAGACGTTTTCTCTCACCATTCAAACCAACCTTATAAGACCAAAGGTTGGTTGACAAATCCATAGTCACATCATTCTTTCCAATTAGTTGAACAAAACCACCTGCTAAGCCAGTCTTTATCTTATCGAACCTTATGCCATAATTCGCAAGCCCAACAGTGGCACTAAGCAAAGTTATGATGTTCGTTCCCTTCTTCAAAGAAACTTGTTTCTCATATGTGAAATTGTTTCCCCATTGGCTAAATTGGTATCCCGCATACCTCCTGTTAACATAAGCATGAAGGGTATGGCCCATAGTGTTCACGCGAAGAGTTGCGTTGCTCCAAATGGAAGTGTCATTAATATCGACACTAGTCATGTACCACAAGTAGTCACTGGCATCGAAGGTTATTTCCTTTTGCTCGAGAAGCTCGTGTGCTTTAAGACTTCCCCTTCCAAGCATGGTGTCTTTCTTTTTCTCCATTGTCCATGCCCAAGTGAGCTTAGCAGAAGCATCGTCGCTCTTCTTCACCATTACCGAGGTTTGACTATTAACCTTTGCAGTATTGAAAACCTCTTTGTTGCAACCATTAAGAACGGTCACAGACCAAGCAGGGACAAAGTATTTACCATCATTTTGTAAGTCAACGTTTGCACCATTGCTACTGTCTACGTTGCTCAAGAAACAAAATCTTGCTTCGGCAGCATTTGTGTACGTTGTTAGTGTCACTGAATTGCCAAGATCCTTGTCGGTCCTTGTTCCATTAGTGAGAATCTTTTCCCCTAATTTTATTGCTGTATGAAGCTGCTTAAGATGTCCCCATTTGGGTTGATTCAAATTCCCATACTCATCAAGTGGTGCATCATAGGCATAAGATGTTGTCATATATGGGCCCCCTGCTGTGCGACCAAAGTTGGTTCCTCCATGGTACATGTAGTAATTATTCAATACCCCGCCATTCTGGAAGAAGCGTGCAACAGAGAAAGCTGAATCTTCAGCACTTCTATGGGGAACCCTTTCACCCCATTTTTGGAACCACCCAATCCAATTTTCGGTGAACATTTTGGGACTGTTGGGGTTATTGGGTGTAAATTGGTCACAATAATATCCATTGCAAGTATTGATGATGGGCTGAGGAGCATCCTGTTGTTGACACATGATCCACGGTACACCGATATTTTGTGATAGAGCCATTTGTGCACACCATTTGATATATGATTTCCCTGCGTCTCCGTAACCCCACATGATGTCTCCATACTCATTCTCAATTTGAGCAAGAATAATTGGTCCTCCTTGTGATGCAAACAACTTTGCTTCTTTGGCCATGCTCACAATCTTTGTTGTGAAAATTTGCATTTCATTCTTGTAAACCGAGTTATCGGTTCTAAACTCAATCCCTGGCATGTTGTGCAGCCACAATGGGAAGCCTCCATAGTTCCATTCCGCACAAACATAAGGACCAATCCTTAGAATGGCATACAATCCAGCATCTTGGACTACCTTGAAAAATTTGATAAAATCCAAATTTCCTAAGAAATTGTATTCACGGCGAACAGGTTCATGACGATCCCAAAATACATAACTTTCAATAGCATCAAGACCTCCATCCTTGGCCTTTTGGATAATGTCAGGCCACATCTCCACTGTGCTTCGTGGATAATGGACTGCACCGGAGAAAATAAGGCGCCTCTCTCCATTGATAATGAGAGCACTTGCATCGTAAGTAACCTCCGTGGCAAAGCATGAGCATAACAGAGTTAAGCTACATAAGAGAACCGCAACCCAGGAAGAAGAACCCATTATAATTAAACATATGATTATTCAATCTTTTTTATTGTCTCATTGAAATACAACTCAAGGTTTATATAGGAACATGGGTTAGTTAAAACAACTAACAAATAACTAAATTGGAACCATCTTCGTGTATAAATGGTATTTTTTGAGTTGATAATTATGGAAAACATGTGTAAGAATGGATAAGCACTCTGAAAATATGGGTGAAGTGTCCTTTGACTCCTTTAAGATAATAAAAAGTTTATTGTTTTTTAGATACGATGTTATTGTTGGAAATGATAAGGATTGAAACATGATATTCATATTAAGTGCCAAAACATTTTCTTTTTTAGGTTCCAAATAAGGCTGCCATTGTGGCGAGTTTGTGGATGGTGATAGGCTTACTGCATATTATTCACGAATTGTGATTTGTATGTTCCATCATTTTTATTATAAATAATAAATCGTCATCACTTTGCACTCAGTGGAGTATTGAAGTTTTGTTGAGTTTTAAGTACGACATACATACACCTCACATGTTTATCTCAGTAAATTAATCTTGATATACTTTGATCATATATTTATTTTTAGGAGTAGCGTTTCTTGTTTTATTACATACATGATGAGAGAACTAACAAAATAAAAATTTAATTTTGGTTATTTTGTTGTTAATAAATATTCAAAGGGAAATTTCCCCGATCAAAGTTTTGTAAATTTAAATTAGAAAATTTGAGATTGTAAGAAGATTTTTTTTTTTGTAAAACGTTAGAATTAACATGTAAAACGTTATTGTTTAGTAAAAATATAATTCTAACATGAACACAATTAATTAAATATCTAATCTTTAGGATACATATGTTAAGTCTAAGTTTTTTGACCTTATATTCTATATAACTCGTTAAAGAGGATAATTTTTGCCTATTCTAAATAGTGTCTGCAATGCTTTTATTATAACACAATATTAAGACAAAAGTTTTAGCTAGGCCTGCTTATTTGTACTTGTAAGAAATCTTATTTTGTTAATAAGCGTGTCTAGGGAATCTTAAATTAAAAACGTAAAATTTTCATAGAAATTAAATTCCATTAAAAGTTATTTTATAAGTGTGTGCTTGGTGTGTATGGAAGCTTTCAATGGAAACATGACCTACATTTATTCCATTATGCTTTTATAGAATTCGAAGCTCGAGATTTCAAAATGTAATTTTATCAAAACTAATTATAATATTTGTAAACAAGTTGAATTAAATTGATATTATGCATCTTTTCCATTTAGTTCAAAAATATATTTCACGTGTGAATGTTTCTAAAGAATATTGCATACTTTTTGTAAGAAGAGAAAAATGT
This sequence comes from Sesbania bispinosa, assembly GCA_026901365.1. Classification (NCBI taxonomy): domain Eukaryota; kingdom Viridiplantae; phylum Streptophyta; class Magnoliopsida; order Fabales; family Fabaceae; genus Sesbania; species Sesbania bispinosa. The sequence continues at coordinate 1,921,702 of QLOH01000088.1, read as the reverse complement.
TGTCAAAAATATTTTCAAAAAAAAAATGAAATTATTTGTGTAAAAACTATATTTTGTTTGAAAGTGAAAATATATAACTGTTGGGCCTGTGTGGCTATATCATACATTGAAAAGCGATGTCTAGCTAGATACTTGAAAAATTGCTTTCCCTCTTAATTGTAGGGAAAAATGCCGACTCAACGTGTTGCATCCATAGCTAGTGTAGCTACACTAATATTAATACCTGCTACACCAAATTATTTTTTCTTCATTGTAAATCCCCAACTTGTTTTTTTCATATGCATGTTACCTCCATCATATGTTAGCTATGTGTAGCTTCCAAAGAGCCTCATATAAAAGAACCACCCTTACCTTATGGGTTTAAAAAAACCTAGCATATTAAGTTAAGGAGATTACTCAACCACCTCTGCATCAAAGACATGAGCATAAATCTTCCCCGCAATCGCAGTTAGGAAGGAAACATTTTAAGAATTTTCACATATTTTTTCAACCAAGGTTAATGTGTTCTTGTCATCATTCAAGAATGACCTCAGTACATGACATCAACTTTGTGATGCTTTGTCACAATCAGAGCTCACTTTTCTTTTACCTATTTATTGTGGTAGTCATGTGTTTCATCGTATCCATTTATTTATTCGTGCTAGTTTCATTACCTAAAGTGGACTCATTATAGAGGAACAAAATCCAAGCTTTTGTCTCTACTTATTTCCTGCTTAGGCCTCAGAAAATTATGGAATTTCTAGGAATATTTCTTCTTTATTATATTTCATCACAATAATGATTTTCATTGGTGCTCCACTGTTTCCTTCCTTTTAATACATATTTTACCATCTCTAAATTAAAGGTTCCTTTGACTTTACCACTAATTTTGTTGTTATTGTCAAAGGTCTGTCTTTACAAAGTGTAAATTGAAAGATGTTGAGTCATGTTAGGAAATAGTTTTTAGAATAAATTTAGTTAAGAAAATTTTAATTTTATTCATTTTTTTATTTTAAATTTTTGATTATCTTTACTTTATGAATTAGAGTTTTTAAAAAATGGGTTCATTAATTTTTTTTTTCATGTTCCACGCTCAAGTGTACTCTTCACTTGAGCGTCAACATAAAAATACAATCTTGAATAAAGAGCGTCAGAACCATTTGGGAGAGACATAGAGACCTGGGAGGCGAAAAGACTTTGCAAAATATGATTGGGTTGTTGAGGAGAAAGTTGATACCTATTGAATCATTCTTTTAAATGCACAGTTTAACTTACATAAAAGTTGTAATGATAAATGCGTAGTTTCACCTTTTTGTATTCCATTGTGTGCTTTTACCAATTTCTTTATCTCTTAATAATTTATACCTTTATCAATTCTTCTTCTACATTTTTTACCTTTACATAATAAATAAATTAAAATATCAAGTTAATTGAGTTATGTTTCTAATTTTTATTCATACATATAAAATTTCATTTTTATGAGGTTAAAATAAAAAAACTACAAGATATATTTATATATTAAATTTGAAATAATTAAGTCAATTTGTTTTTAATTTTTGGATTTAAATCTTAAATTGTATAATATTAATTGAGAAAGAAAAATTGTAATTTTATATATTATATATTATTGTATATAGTAAAATTCACTTGACTTTTACATTAAATGTATGTGTAATAATTATCATAATATTTTTTATTTATTCTATTAAATGTATAGTTTAACTAACAAAATAATCATGATAAATGCATAGGTTCACCTCTTCGTATTCAAATTGGTGCTTTAAAAAATTTCTTTATCTCTTAACAATTTATATCTTTATCAATTCTTTTTCTGTATTTTTTTTTGCCTTTACATAATAAATAAATTAAAATATCATGTTAATTGAGTTATGTTTCTAATTTTTTTCATACATATAATTTTCAGTTTTATGAGTTTAAAATTAAAATATAGTGTGTATAATGCAGTGTTTGATAGACTTTTTCAATGTTATTACATTTTATATATCTTCATACATACTTAAAATATTCAAATTTTAATTATTTTCTACATTTTTTTAAAATTTACTATTAAAAAATGTATGATTATAAAACATAAACAAACCCATGTAATAACCTTTTGTTATAATACATTTTCAATAATAACCTTATTGAAAAAATTGTCATTATTATTGTTGAACATTCTTAGAAATAAGCAAACTACACAAAAATATATCTAAAATGAAATAGTTAATAGCATTTCCACTGTAAATACTTTTCACTATTTAATCATGTTTTACAAGTAATATAATTTTATTTTCTAACATAAGTTTAATATATTAAATATATAATAACTTTAGCACATTTATTTAAAAACTATTCTTATAAAATATTACAGTTATAAAATATAAACAAACCCGTGCAACGCACGAATATTATTTCTAGTATATTATAATAACAATATAATTTTTATTATTATTATTATTATTATCTCATTTTTTAATCTCTTAAAGAATTTCATGATTCATTTATCTGCTTATATGCACAGGTCTTAATCTAGTTGCGCTTAAATTAAAGGTTAGAACAGATGGAGCATAGCCAAATAATTTACTTTAGTGTTTTAACTTAATATATTTTTATTTATTAATTTAAAGTAAACTTTTTGAGACTGATTGAATATTTTAATAATAAAAATACAAAGAAAAATACACATTAGTTTTGATACCAGCAATGTAGCATGGTTGGAGGAAGGAAAACAACTAAGATTTTTTTAAAAAATAAATAACTAAAACTCATTACAATTTTTTTCACTTTTTAAAGTTATATAATAAAAAATGGACCTAAAAAAAGTTATATAATAAAAATATATTCCTATCATCTATGATCTATCCTTTTTCTTTCTACTCCAGCACTGTCTTGTTTTTCCTTTCCAAGCTAAAAAAGTGGAAAATTTGGTGCCCTAACCCAAAGATGAATCTTATAGCCGAGATTGTAGGGGTCAAAGACCAAACAAGTGCTGACCAAAAAAAAAAAAGACCAAACAAGTGTAAAATGGGATATAAAAATTTGAGTTAACAAAGAGATGTATGCACCTTAATCTTAAAATACAAGGCACTCAGTGAACTATCACTGGCTATCTTGGTAGTGGTACTTCTTTCAAGTTACTTCCGTTTTTCCTATAAAAGCAGCATATAATATAGTGCGTTAAGGTTTCAAATATTTCTTCCTTTTAGCATTGGTTCTTAAGGAAAAAAAAAAAGCTAGACTGTAGTTTTGCAATGAAATTTTATTAACAACTTCACTGTAATTTAGATGCGTGGCTAGATCAAATCATAACTTCTTTTAGTTCCATTCTGCAATGCTGGCATTGCTCAAACATGAATGCTTTATCATTTTCTTTTCCCTTATAGTTATACAAACACAACTCTCTTTATTAATGCCAAACATGAAATCATCCAACCAAATACAGAAGTTAACCACACACAGGTGGATGAAGGAATCATATTCCTTCTATTTCACTTTTATTTAAAAACAGGCACAACACACTTCAACAACCATAGACCCTTCAGATAGAGATACTGTTTGGAATTCCTCTGAAGGTCAATCCCTCCTCACTAGAAGGATAGAGCAGAGTGTAAGGCATTTTAGCTGGCCCATAACGGTTTCTCAATGTCTCATCATTGTTCTTCTGGATGAGTTTTTGTTCAATTTCTTCAAGCTTCTTTCCAAACCTCTTAAAGGCCTCTAATGGCTGGGTATCAGAAGTCCAGTAATCACCACCATCCCTCTGCCCAAGATAGAACTCATCAGAAGCATGCCTTGACAAGATTTCTATAATTGTAAGGTCAATAAGAGTCTCTTTCTTCCCAGTAATAGTCTTCAAAAACTCCTTTTCAGGGTTCTTAGCCAAGGCATTATACTCAGCAGATCCTTTTTCAGGCATGAATCTCCTGCTAATTGTTGGCCTATTAAGGATGTAACCTCCATATGGATACTGTCCAAAATTTACAGCTGCATGAAGGGCTGAAGCAATCCATATGAGGGTAGTGGAAGCTTCAATCAACTCTTCACGAGTTTGCATCTTTGGCCACCATGTCTCATTTTTCTTGTCACCATGACCCACCTCTACAAGTTCTTTCCACCAAGCTTGGAGTTCAGTGTCTTGTTTAAGTGCATCATCTGACTTGTAGTAGTATGAGACATATTCTTGGACCCATGACTTGATGCAAGACCATATCTCTAGTCCATCAGAAGCATAAGGGTAGTCCTCAATCAAAAGGCGAACACCATGGGGAGCAGATGGATCCTTAACTGCCACTCCTCTGAATTACAATCAACCAAATAACATTAACATCAGAGATATAAATTTCAAGCCTTTTTATTTCATTAAAGACTAAAATTAAAATCTTGGCTTTTGAAGTTGTATATATTAATTTATAAGTAGCTTAAAAGGATTACCTCTTGACAAGATCAGCAGGTAATGCTTGTTCAGGGAAAACCCAATCCTTATAAATCACAGCAGACATTTCCAAAGCATACCTACCCCACAAGAATGTTTTCTCTATAATACCATCTGCATTGACCAGGGCTTTCCTTGCAAGTGAATTTATATTCATGGTGTCACGGTAGTGAGGAAATAGAAGTTTATAAACAGGGTGAACTGCACTCAGATGCCTGTTTGTTGCTATGATAAATGGCTCAACAACTGCGTGAGTGTTTAACCTGCCATCCACAAAAACATATTGATCATTTATTCACAAATACACTAACTAAATATAATTGTATAGATCTCATTGACATTTTCATACCAATGGCTAACAAGTTGATGGTAGCAGGAGTCATTCACAATAACATATGCCTTCGCCAGTAACCAAATGTAAGCTTCAACTCCTTCTTGCTGAGGAGTATAAACATAACTATCAGGACCATATTGTTCTCCTTGAGGATGTGGCTTACTTAACTCAATGGCCAATGGCTTCAAAGTTCCATCATCTTTCAAGAAAAAGATGGTTCTTGTAGCATAAGTCTTTGTGGTAGTCTCATTTATTCTCCTCAAATATGGGATGAGATAGTCATGGTGATCCAATATGAACAATTTCTTGTTCTGGATAGCCTGTTCAACCAAGTATAATTTATTAATTGATTGCTGTTCATTGGAATCACAATAAAGAAAAATAAACGAATTTGTTGCAAAGCAATAGCAGAAATATGTATTTCAATGAAATTTAATGTGAGACTAAATACTTATATCATTACCTGTTCAACAGTGACCCCTCCCATGTTAGGCTCTAAGTGTTGTTTTGTTATTATACAGGTATGATCACCAAAGCTTTGCTTATCTAGCTTGCTACTTGGTGGGAACTCCTGGAATAATTAAGTTTAGCAAACAGTCAATTGCAAATTTAACAAGAAAAGTTAATCCAAGCTTTTCTAGTCATTTAACAATTAAATAACTCTTAATTATGCTTACCTCAAGAACCTTAATAACGTTGGGATTTACACCAGCAAGAGTTTCCCTTGCGAATTCTTCATCAGTCATCCATGCAGACTTGTCCACTGCACCAAACAAGAACAGTTCAAAAATCCATCATCTTTTCTACATTATTGAATGCATAAAAATAGGTGTATGTTGCTAATAGATCATGTTTTTTTCCATATATTCAAGATATATGTAGCGTACCTTGTATGACTTTAGGTGGTGGATACTTGAGGAACTGCTCACCATCAGTTCGAAGAATTTCCTTGATCACTGGTAAAGGGGAAATCTTGCTAAGAAAGTTTGTAGGTAGTGTAATTCCACCATCATAAAGCTTTTGCACTTCAGCAAAGTTATCAAACTCAAGGCTTAAGACATTTCCATCAAATGCATCCGTCAACACAGGTAACACATCTTGGGCTACAGATTTTAGTCCATAAGTGAGAAAATCTGATGACTTCAAGTGACCAAATGCTTCATCCCTTGGAATGTAAACAAAATCGCTTGGCCTCTCACTGTGAGGATCTGTTCATATGATTGCAACATCAACAACAACTTTAGAATCCTAGTAGAGTAATAGTTGTTCTAAGAAGCACATTTTCTACTCCAAGAAAGTCTCCAAGTGTAATTGAAAAGATTTCTTTAATTTTGAATTAGTCATGGGAGTATTACTCCCTTTGAATAAAGCAAATCAATCCTTCCAATTGAACTCCCTAAACCAAAACATTCTCCCTTCATAGTTATAACACAACTTCACACTTTACTAATTCAGTGTCAGTGTGTTTGGTTTAGCATTGAAAATGGTCAAGCTCAAGTTTGAATTTCCCAACACAACCATCGTGAGTTTACGACATTTTAACGCTAAATCAAATATGCTCTCAGTTATGCTAAAACAGAAACTTATAGAAATTACAATAAAAGAGCTAAAACCAGACATAATAATAACTTTTTTAATAAAGTCATAACCTTTCTTAGTTGCTTTTCTTCCGGTTCTTCCTCTACGAGGATAAGGTAAGGTAGAACCTCCAAGAACAGGGCGAGCGTACTTTTCACCGCTATCAGGATTGCCCAAATCATTGTAGACATCATAGTCATAGATCCTATCATATTCCTTGCGCTCTCCTGTTCCATCTCCTCTTAAATGCTTCAATTCTTCTTCTCTGTACTTAACTAGTGCAGCTGGTGTGTCACTTGGAAGATAGGTCTGCATTATAATAACAGTAAAGTAACATCACAATCATAAAAAATTGAACTAAATTTTGATGATAACAGTATTTATATATATCTTATGAAGTAGTAGTGGTTGCTAGCTTACATTGTTGGCAAAGAAAATGCGATCATTCTTGTAAGATTTAGAATTGTAAACCCAGGAGTTGCATACAAAGTGGATGGTTCCTATGTTTGGAATGTCTTCAAGAATCAAACTCTTGAGGTAGAACTCAACTTGCATATAGTTCTTTATGTAAAATGCACCGGGAATTCCCATGTCATCATCCCATTCAAAATGAATGTTGAATGCAGATTCGCCAGCTCCCAAGGTTGGTAATGAGGCAATAATGCCTTCCAAATATGTAGCCTTTCCAACTTTTCCTTTCCCATTTCCTGCAAAATTTCACACGAAATTCAATTTAATTATTTATATAGCAAAACTCAAAGCTTATATCTGTATAAAATTATGTTATATTTGCTGCAAATGTATAAAAGTAAACAATACATCTTTTTCGGTGTAATAATCACGAGAGCAAGTTCCATAATTCACGACAAAAGAAAAAGAAAATCAGTGACAAATCGGCGGTGGTGAACTCTAGTCGAGCTCCCTAGTCCTAGTGGACACAGAGGGAAGCATGACGACTTTGCTTGATTTGACTCTTACCTATGCTTTTAAGAGGATATAATTAAGAGCTGTCATTGACGTACATCATTTGTACACTGTTTGCAATCACCATTGAAAAAAGTTAAAAAATATAAAAATATAAAATAAAATTTAAACCAACGGTTAACCGTAAACACTGTATAAATGATGTACTATTTTTGCAGTACATCAAATGGTGAGTATATCATTTGTACACTGTTTGCAATCACCATTAAAAAAATTAAAAAATATAAAATAAAATTTAAATCGACGGTTAACTGTAAACAATGTATAAATGATGTACTACTGTTATCGTACATCAATATTTTCTGTATAATTAAAGACGCTAAAACGGGTTAGTTAGAGCGAGTCTCACCTAAAAACAAGTTTAAAAAAAAAAAACCTAATAACTTTTGGTTTTTTAGTCTGATTTTACTACCCATAAAATTGGTAAAAAATCAGGTTATTTGTAAAAATGTAGGATTAGAGTTTTTATTTTAAAAGGTTAAATAATTCCCAAATTTCTTAGTCTGGTTTGCCAAAACCCACTATTTGTATAGTGTTGAATGGGATAATCCAAATTATCGACTCTAGATATAATTGGTTGAACTAAAATTAATTAAATGTATATCTAAAAGTACTTTTTAGGGCAACTTATATGTAAAATTATATAATATATTAAATAATAAAATAATATTTTACTAAAAGAAATTAAAATAAAATATTTCTTTTTGTCTGTCATCCTTTATATCTGAAACCTACTTTGGATCTTAACTAATCAAAATTAGATTAGGTGGATCCACGGAATATATTTTATAATAAAAAATAGATTTTTCACATAAATTTTGTAATTCAAAATTGGTGGTTTTGACTTTTAATTTATAAAAGTCAAAAATATACCAATTTAGTATTTATCGTATAGTTTGCTTGTAGGTTTTGTTACACATTTGTTTCGAATTTTTAATGTTTAGGATTGAAAATGAATATTTTCACGTTTTAAGGGATTAAATCCAACGATTTTGAATTACATTGACTAAAATCAAATCTCAATTATATTTCAAGGAATAAAAACATATTTAACTCATTTTTTTTTGTCTCAAAAAATATTTTTTAAAAATAAAATATTCTAAAGTACTAGTTCAAATCAATTTTCTACCTTTATTTTAAGGGAGGATGATAATGATTAACGAATAATTTTCAATAAATAATTTTTTATTAGAATATGTAGTATTTAATATTATAAATACATTTAATAACTGTGATTTTTAATATAGATATTCTATTATGGATTTCTTAACCAATGTCATAAGAGATTCATTAACTGGATCTATTTTGATTAATTTTAGATAGTATATTTGGTTTATCCCAAAATTACATTAATTTTAAACGTGGATCCGGGTCAATGCTATTCTCAGTAGCATTGAACGGGATCACATTTAAAATGTACTTTGGAGGAAACAAACACATTTAGTTTTTGTACATTATATGGGCATCTAATATCCTTGCTAAACGCAAATACTATATGTTGATTTTTTTAAAAAAAATATGGGTTAAATATGTTTTTGGTACCTGTAAATATACTGAAATTTGGTTTTGGTCCCTGATTTATTTTTCCATTGATTTTGGTCCTCCATTTTTCAAAATCACGTGTTTTTAGTCCTCTTTGTGTAACTATACTCCGTTAAGTTACTTTCGCTGCTCTATTATGACTTTTTCTGGGTAAAAATTCACAAGAATTTTCTTGCAATTTTTTCTCTAGAAAAGTCATATGTAGTAAACTTCCAAAAAATCACAAATTTCTTATATAAAAATGCTGCTATAAAATTTCTTTGCTTTGTTGTAGAAAACATTATAGTAAATTTCTCGTAAATTTTAGAATCCCAATAAAATTTCCTTTGAATTTTGAAAACTGCAAGAAAATTTGAAGCAAATTCCATAACAAAATCTACGAGAAATATTGTTACGTCATCACTTAACAGAATATAGCTAACAATAAGGACTAAAATCACGTGATTTTAAAATATTGAGGACCAAAACCAATGAAAAAAGAAATGAGGGACTAAAATCAAATTTTTCTATATTTTGAGGGACCAAAAACACATTTAACCCAAACAATATTAACGTCATATGTAGTCCACCTTTCAATGTTAAGATTTTTTATATACTAACTTTGGCGAGTCATAATTATTTTGGGCAATGTGAGGGTGTTTTTGGGCATGAATGAATCAAAAGTAATAGCTAGAGTGAAGGAAATTAAGAAGAACTAACTATCAGCCTTGGTAGCACTAATCAACTGGAGGCAGACGCTGTGACCCAAGAAGGAAGTGAGGCCATCAACTAAAGAACCAGCAATGTTAATGCCGGTGCCGATGATACCCTTAGCACTAGTGATGCTGTTGATGTCCAATATATTCTTGCGCATCAACACCACAGTCCCCTTGATCTTTTCACCCCTGTTGAACAGACCTGTCACGCCTGAAATCATCTTTGCTAGCTAGCTACCTAGCCTAACAAACAAACAAACACTGCTTTGGCAAATGTGGGATAAGATGATTGGTCGCTTGATTGTGATGAAGCCAAGCACAGGGTGCTCACTATTTATAGAGAAGAAGAAGAAATGTGAGAGGAGTTATTGATATTTTTTAAATTCCCCATAATTCCCATGTCATCATCCATCCCCAACCATGAATGCGTTTTCCCATTTACCACACGGTAGACAACAAACAAAGACATCCATATCAATGAATAGAAAAATAATATTGATTCATACACGTGCTAACTCATTTTACATAACTTTCATCACTTATCAGTTATCATGGATAACATCTATTGCACGGTAAGGAGGGATTACATTGAGTATACGCGTGGACACTAATTTTAGTACACATCCCTATATTTGTTAGGTATTTATATGTCTGTATCTGCGCTCGTTATCCGTACTTTTATTAAGTAAAAAATTAATAATTTATTAAAAAATATTAATTTAAAAAAGCTATATTTCAGTTGAAAAAGTTACTTGAAGATCGTCCACACATAATTTTTAAATATCGTTGATATAACAATTTAATTATATTGAAACACAATATGTCAATGTTCTAAATCACAACAAATGATCTAAAGTTCAAAATATTTATTAAATATCACAATATACTTTCACGTCACACTATTTTATAAATTTGGATATCATGTGTTAGAATTCTTCAAGATCTGTAAAAACTGATTATTACCACTAATTAGTCATATATTATAAAGTAAAAAAAATCACAAATAAATAATTGTAAAAATATATTTTTAATTTGTAATATATTATATATATCAATTTTAAAAATATGTATAAATATATTAGATATTTTAATAAAATTAATATATCCCTATATATAATTATATATGGTATTTTTTATTAAATAATTATATATATGAGTGCGGGTATGAGGCGGACTGGGTTTGGGCTAGGCATCAAAGTGCCCATACCCACGTCCGTCCCCATGAAAAAATGTGGGCTTTTGCCCGTACCCGCGCCCATACCTGTTTTGCTGGTTTTTACCCTGCCCATTGCGGGTAATTTTTGCGGGTACCCATAGGGCTTGGGCTCAATTGCCATCCATAACGGTAAGAAACTAGTGTTTGAGCCCGTGCAACGCAAGGGACATTTTGAGATGAAAATTTAATTTTATTGTGTTGCTAATAAATTGGGTAAGACCATAATTAGGTATATGTGATAAAAAAGAGATGGAGAGAAAATACAACTAAGCAGAGAGAAAATATAATTGTAGTTGTGTTTTTTTATACTAATTTATTTACACAGAGGATGGCCTAATCCTAAGACGAGTAAAACCCTCGTTTAGACCCCAAAAAAATAAAATATTTACTATTAATAATTTTATAAAAATAAAAAATAGCTAATAATCATTAATAATTGATTTTATTCATTTTTAACATTGATTTCTCTCATCACTTAATTTATTTTCTGTGACTTTTCTTCTTTATGTTGTTTGCTATTTTGATATTTATTTTCTCTTACTCTCACGGTCTCTATTTTTTGTACTTGGTTGAGTGTATAAATTTGTCCTTTAGTGAGTACATATACACATGTCACTTTACTTTACTTATTAGACTCTATTGTGTTAGTGTGGGTAAATTTTTTTATTTAAACAAATAATTAAACTCCTTTAGTCTCTATAAATGAAACTAGTGGATTTGGTCTCTTAAAAAGTGAAAATATCTCTTTTCAGTTATCATCGATAAAAATTCATAGCAAAATCTATACTTAAACCGTGCAATAATACTAAGTTGGTGTATTTCAATTTTTGAAGAACCAAAACCAAATCTTGACTATATTTATGGACTAAAACCATCAGTTTCTATGGATTTTTGTGACACCCTTTTACCCCAAACTCTTATACAGTTAATAATTCGACATATAGAAAGGATAGTATTCCACAACGGGTAAAAAGGTTCACATTTCTCATCGTTTAAAACGTCATTTATTTCAAAGTCAACTAATTTAAAATAGAAATAGTAGTCAACGGTTTTCAAAATACTTAAGCAGCGGAATCACAAGTATCCACCTCAAAATATCCTACTAGCCATATAAGGCACTTAAAACAGTTTACAAAATCTCTACCTAACTAGAAACATAAAGTAAACATCTTCCAAAATATGCCCTGATGTCACATGTATCAGAGCGACTCTCCCTTCAATCAATACTCGACACCAGTCGTGTCATCATCATCATCACTTGTAAAATTAACCACAGTGTATCGGTGAGGAAAAGAATATCACTCATACATACACATAGGAGGCTACCCTATCCTCACCCACATATAATCATCATTATCATCAAGTAATCGCATACTCATATCATATTACATCTCTTTATCATTAAATAAATTACCTCATCACAGTTATATAAATCACACTTTACAAAATTATCAAAGCACATTCTCGATACTCAACACATACTAATCATATCATCAATAATTCATCATATAACAAATCATCAATATCCTCATCATAATATATATAAATCACACATCATAATTCACCAAGAAAACACATTCTCTATTCTCAACACATAATACTCATTTCATCAATAATACTCATATCATCATAATTCTCATAACGTCATAATATAATTCGTCATCGTCATTAAATACAATGTATATTCATCTATCATCATGCACACCAAAACATCATCAACATCATCCCAAGGATCATGACTTGGAACTCCACACAATGGCGCACCTCGTCAATCCCCTTAGTTGTTATCGATAATGGCCCTACCGTTAAACACCACACAGGCCGGTAAGTTGTACATCGCCCCACTCTAGGCTTGTACAGAGATATCTGCCCCACGTGTTAAGCCCTACCGTTGCGCCCCTATTTATGCCGGTAAGTTGCACCTCACCCCACTCTAGGTTTGTGCACAAATGTCCCCCACCATGGTTTTTGCACTCCGCCCCTATTTAGGCTTGTACAGTCCACCTCCCTGAGTTGCACTTCACCCCTTACTGTGCTTGTGCATCTCAAGTACAATCACCTCCCTGAGTTACACTCCATCCCTCACTGGGCTTGTGCATCTCAAGTACAACACCTCATATGCTCAATGCATAATCATCATCACACTACATCTCATATGCTCAATGCATAATCGCCATCATAACACACCTCAGATGCTCAATGCATCATTACATCATCATTATCACATAGCTCTTATGCTCATCGCATTAATATATCATCATCATTATAACACACATCATCAATCATCGTTATTATCATCATCGATCATCATCATCATAAATCATCATGAGCTCAATGCATCAACCTATAAACATCACACCTCACATACCTTATACACTCAATACACCAATACATCGTCATCATACATCTTAACCATATAGACATTTAACATCAAGGGAGATATTAATATCATCATACTCAAACCACAATCAATACACTTTAAACATCCATTTAAATCTCTCAATTTCACAAAATAACGCTTATATTAATTACATATCAATCTCAATTTCAGGTGTTAAGGAAAACTATACTCACTCTGAAAAGAACCCATCACAATCACATCAAAAAACAGAAATTCTGCGAGCGCTTCAACCTGCGCTGCAGCGCAACCTGCAGCGCAGATTCCAGAGGGCCACGCTTCAACTTGCGCTGCACTGCAGCGCAGGTTACGTAGAACGCGTCTGTTCTACGTTTTACCCCTTTTTCTCCCCTTCTTCAATCCCTACTCAATCCTCATCGTTTATACTTTGATCCAACACATTTTTATCAAACAAATTCAAGGAAATAATCAATCTTTAACACGATTATACAGTTATTCAATCAAAACCCCAAATCATCAAACCCCAAATCACCCCTTTTCATTATTCTCAATAACCTCTTCAATTTCACCCAAGAGTTCATCAAGATTCATCAAATCAATCATCAATCAACAGTTTTCATCATCCATTCTCAAGATAACACATACCAATACGAATTTAAAGTCTTAAATTACTACCCAAGCACCCCCCACATGCACATACAAGCAGCATCATCTCCCCCACCGTACCTTAATTGAAGATCGATCAACAGCAAGGAAGACTCTTTCTTGGTTCTTGATGATTACTCTCCAGCAACCTCCTCTTAAGACTTGGTTTCTCCCCTCCTTAGCGTTTCGCTCTCTGACGATTTTACGAATAAGGATTAGGGTGAATTGAGAACCCCTCCTTAAATAAATACTTAATTGGGTTAGGCCCACCCTCAACCCACTCATCCTCTTTTTATTAACATAACATCATTCATAATAAAATATTAATAATTCTATTATTTATTCTTCTTATCTTATTTTATTTATTTATTTCACTACTTTTAATAATTTTATTTTATTTAATGAAATTTAGGATGTTACAATTTTCCTTCGAATTTTGCTATAGATTTTAAAATTCAAAGAAAATTTTGTTCAAATCCTAAAATTTACGGAAAATTTACTATAGATTTTTGTACAAAAAAGCAAAGAAATTTTATAGCAGCAATATTATGTAAAAATTTTATATTTCTTTTGGAAATTTACTACACATGAATTTTCTAGAGAAAAAATCGCAAGAAATTTCCTGTAAATTTTTACCTGAGAAAAGTCATAGTCGAGTTGCGAAAATGACTTAACATAGTACAATTAATATGAAGGACTAAAAACATGTGATTTTTAAAAATGAAAGACCAAAATCTATGAAAAAATAAATGAGGGACCAAAACCAAATTTCATCATATTTGCAGGGATCAAAAAACATATTTAACCCAACATCTTATAAAATTGGCATGATTTTTATAAAAAGTTAACTTCTACTTTATTGAAAACAATAAATAAATAATAATAATACTTAAAATAATATAATTAACACTAACAATACTTTGATGAATAAATTATTGAAAAATAATCCAATGAATAGTGAAAAATTAATATAAAAGTTATACAATTGTAATATTATAGATAGATATAGATTATACATATAACTAATAAAATATTATAAAAATACACAATAAATTTGATATAAATCAACACATTTTATTATATTACCACATCTAAATTTTAGTATCAATCTCAACAAATATATTTGTAGTTATGTGTATTTATATCTATAAACTAAACAACTTGACTTTAAATGAAAGAGATGACACGACTTTTAATAACAAAATAATAATAATAATAAAATAACTAATAAAATATTATATTAATTTGATGTAAATCAACATATTTTATTATATTACCACATCCAAACTTTAATATCAATCTCAACAAATATATATGTACACATGTGTATTTATATCTATAAATTAAACAACATTACTTTAAATGAAAGAGATGACACGACTTTTAATAACAAATTAATAATAATAATAAAATAATTGATAAAATATTATGAAAATACATAATAAATATAATGTAAACCAACACATTTTATTATATTACCACATCCAAACTTTAGTATCAATCTCAACAAATATATATGTACTTACGTGTATTTATATCTATAAATTAAACAACTTTACTTTAAATGAAAGAGATACCACGACTTTTGATAAATAATAATAATAATAATAATAATAATAAAATCACTAATAAAATATTATATTAAGTTGATGTAAATTAACACATTTTATTATATTACCACATCCAAACTTTAGTACCAATCTCAACAAATATACCAAAGAGTTGTGACTCAGTTGGCAACACAGGCTGAGATTGTGGGAAGAGCTCCCGGGTTCGATCCCCACTAAACACACTCTTCGGGAGGGATGAAGAGTCTTAACTGTGACTAAGCCCCGAATAGGATTGCCCCTAGTAATAGGGGATACCTATGGTTTATACCAAAAAAATCTCAACAAATATATTTGTACTTATGTGTATTATATCTATAAATTAAACAATTTTACTCTAAATGAAAGAGATGACACGACATTTAATAACATAAAGTAATAATATTAATAAAATAACTAATTAATAAAATATTATATTAAATTAATGAATAGTGAAAATAATAATAAAAACCTATTGGATTGTAAATATATAGATATAGATATAGATAGATTTGTAGTTTGTTGGGAAATTTAATACAAATGACTTTTCTAGAGAATCAAATTGCAAAAAATATCCTGTAAATTTTTACCCCGGAAAAGTCATAGGAGAGCTATAAAAGTGGAGCACCAAAATCAATGAAAAAATAAATAAGGAACCAAAACCAAATTTCGCCATGTGTATTGATATCTATAAATTAAACAACTTTACTTTAAACGAAATAGATGACACAAATTTTGATAGCAAAAAGTAGTAGTAGTAGTAGTAGTAGTAGTAGTAATAATAATAATAGTAGTAGTAGTAGTAATAATAATAATAATAATAATAATAATAATAATAATAATAATAATAATAATAATAATAATAAAATATTATGAAATACACAATAAATTTGATGTAAATCAACACATTTTATTATATTACCACATCCAAACTTTAGTACCAATCTCAACAAATATATTTGTACTTATGTGTATTTATATCTATAAATTAAACAATTTTACTTTAAATGAAAGAGATGACACGAATTTTCATAACAAAAAATAATAATAATAATAAAATAACTAATAAATATTATATTAAATTAATGAATAGTGAAAATAATAAAAAAAAATCTATTGGATTGTAAACATATAGATGACTTTTCTATAGAATCAAATTGTAAAAATTTTTAATACAGATGACTTTTCTATAGAATCCAATTGTAAAATATTTCCTGTAAATTTTTACCCAAGAAAAGTCATAGTAGAGCTGTAAAAGTGGAACACCAAATTCAATGAAAAAATAAATGAGGAACCCAAACCAAATTTCACCATATTTTTCTTGGACCAAAAACATATTTAACCTTAAATTAATGTCAATATTATATTAGGAAAATACACAATAAATTTGATATAAATCAACACATTTTATTATATTACTACATCCAAACTATATCAATCTAAACAAATATATTTCTACTCATGTGTATCAATATCTATAAATTAAACAGTTTTAATGTAAAGAATATATTAGGAAAATACACAATAAATTTGATATAAATCATCACATTTTATTGCATTACCACATCCAAACTTTAGTACCAATCCCAACAAATATATTTGTATTCATGTGTATCAATATCCATAAATTAAACAATTTTAATGTAAATAATATATTATGAAAATATACAAAAACTTTAGTATCAATCTCAACAAATATATCTGTACTCATGAAAATAGAATCACATTGGCAAAAATTATGAGATAAGGATGCAAACTACAATCCCAACAACAATTTAATTAAAATCTCCATCATTACTAAACATCGAATAATCCAGAGGATAAAAATATGGTTGGTGAAGAATGGTTAATGACCAACAAATAATCTTACGTCACAATGAACAATGGGATTAAAATAATGCTAATAATCCCAATGATCAGTGATTAAATTAGTTTTAAAACTATTGAATTGTAAAGTAATAGATTCGGGTATAAGTGACTGTCAAAGGTCATCGTTACAAGGGGAAAACTGTCGCTACAATGCAACTAGTGACGGCTTAGAGACAACCACAAGGACATTGTTAAAATATTCGTTGTTAATATCGTAGTGACGAACAAAAACATCCGTCGTTACATAGCGTCTCTATTGCCCGACGCTAAAGTCGTCGCTATGTTGAAGTCCGTCGCAAAGTGAAAAGATCAAAAGTCGTCGCTAAGTCGTCACATCAAAGTGATTATATTAACTTTTTTTAATTGAATTTAGGGTTTTATATTTAATTTTATTTTAATTTACGGATTTACGGTTGAATTATTAAAGAAATTCAATTTTTAGTTATTTTATAAATTTATAGCATATTTGTTAACGATCTAAAATATAAAGAAAAAAAATGAATACCATATAAAAACAACCATATAGAAATATATGTATAAACAGTATACATACAAAGTGTATAAAAACGTAATACAATAAAAAAATCACGGTTGACAGCGACGACGCAACTATGGTCGTTGGTCACAATCCTTGTCCTCATCCACATGTTGGTCATCTAGTTCGCCATCGTAATGCGGTGCGACTAAGCCCGACTGAAGCTGGTAAAACCACATGCACTGTGGGCATCCAACACTAACTGCAACTGTTGTCGGAGTCGTGCGAAGCCCTCCTCCAACCGTGCATACTGGGCTTGACAGTAATCACCCCTTAATTTAGCTCGGCTAGCCTGCAGCTTTGCTTCGATGACTTCCTGGCACAGCGCCTCGTCAGATGAATGTTGTGACCTGTCGCTCCGGCTGGTATGGGCCAGAGACTCCTGAGTGAGGCTGGTCACACCAGGACGAATGTTGCTTGACAAGTCCCCGGTGCCATAACAACAGCCTCAAGTCTTGCCACCAGCAACATCCTTTCAGATCTGTAGCTTGGTGGACCCATCAGTGATGGAGTTGTCCCCCATCTGTGACTCCACCTCCCTCAAGCGGTCATGGTAATTTGTGTTTCGAGTAGAGATAAACTTATAATTAGTTAGTTATTCTATTGCAAAAATATGAAATAATATAAAAAAACAATGCTAAGCATAATTTTTACTTACATATGTGGACCGCCCTCGGCCGTCTACCCAACCACCACCCTTTTTTGTGTGGGTGGCCACGAAAAAACTCATCGGGATCTACATCCCGCCCAAGCTGTCGTCGTTACACAGAAAATTACACTAATTAATTATTTTAATTACAAATACAAAAATAATATAGATGAGTAGGTTTTTACATACCATATCCAGCGCGACCTCAATGTGGGCCTTACGGCCCGTGGTGTGGACTGCTCCGCCTCGTCGAGAAGCCTGATTGCTCTTGTTATGAGCGGACTTCCCCTTGAACTCATCAGAGGCCCAGTAGGCCAAAAGACCCTCCCAAGTCTCCTCACCACACCAAGTGGGCCTAGTCCCACTCATTCGGGCCCTGTTCAGCATATCCCAAAGGCATCTAGCAATCATCTACCCGTACACCTTCTTAATCTGGGTCTCGTCCTCGGGGGCCCAAGTAACTCTACTCTGTAAAAGAAAAAACTTTTAGGGTAAGTCATTTTACCGTAAACTCCCTCTACCACTTGTCCCTCACATCCTTCGAGGTGACCTCCCACAAATAGTGAGGACCCCGGAATTGTGATAAGATCGCATGACCAATGACCGCGATGGGGGGTTGTTAGGCACCCAGCTGAAAAATAAAGAAATTCAATGTGTAATACTGCAACTTATAAAAATTCAAAATAGTAAATAAATAAAAAAATTGTAGACACTCACCATCTACCATAAGGTCGGATGTTAACCAAACCATGAGGGTCCCACTTATGAGCGACATACCAGGCTGATGTACATCAGGCTCGAGGTCAGCCTCCTCATCAGTGTTAGCCTGGGGGTGGTCCTCACCCTCTAAATCAGAAATATGTGGCAGATCATCCTCTGGCAACTGATGACCTACCTCGGGGGCAACCTCCTGATATCTCGAAGTAGGAATGAACCTCATCGACTCCAAGATGGATGCAGCTGATGCGGCAAGTTGGGCAACCTCTACAGGGGTGGGCACCACGTACGGTGGATGGGCAGAGGAAAAAGGCTACTCTGGCAGCTGGTCAGGGAGAGGGAGGTTGATCCTATCCCGACGTAAGCTAGCTGCCTGTGCAGCAAGCTCCCCAGAGGTTTAAATATTTATGGTGTGAACCCATTATTATTTCAAGAAAAATAATATTATTTTTTCTTTTCAGTTTAATTTTGTTTTTCATATAATAAATTCATACAATAATTAGCTTAAAAATTAGCTTTTCGTCCCCCTTAAATCATTCTTTTTCAAAATAGTTCTCGTCGTTAGAATAGTTAACAGAATGCTGATGTGGCCGTTAACATGTTTGTTGACCTGGATTTCTCAAACTTATATGGCATCCAATGTGTCAATAAATTAGTATTATAATTTATTTCATTATATAAAAAAGGGGAAATTTTTTCAAAACCAAGAAATTAAAAAAGAACTCCTTCTTGTCTCTCTTGAATAACCTTCTTCTCGTCTTCTTCAACGCTATTCCACCATTTAATTTTGAGCTTCATTATCAATTCCTCCGACTCTCAAAAAGAATAAAATAGAATTTACTCTGGTTAGAGGTCTATGAGAGAAGGAATAATAAATGAGAATAGAAAACTTTCATATCAAATTAGAACTAATAACAAACAAAGTTGGTTGCTATTCTGCATGGCTTGGAATTGGCATGGGAAGGTAGCTACAAAATACTGGTTAGTTTGTCAGACTTTACTCTAACTTTGTCGTTTATCAAGAGGCCACTGTTACACTCACATCGTTATGCTGGTATTATATCTAAAATCCAGAGGTTGGTTGCTAAGGATTGGTCAGTCTCCTTCCATCATACTCTCCGTGAAGGGAATTATAGTGCTAACATTTTTAGCTAATCTTGGAGTGTATTCTTAAGTAGGCTCATCAGTTTCAATGATGATTAGGGTAGGTGAAACATCCCATAAAGGCCTATCGCAATGGGACCTTTGTGGGCTGACTAGATGGCAACTTTTTTTGAATCTGTTGTGTGCAAATCCCGGGCCATCATCTATGGCACTAGGGAATTTCCCTCATGATATAGGCTTGGGGTTACCTCCCTAACCCAAGTGTCACAGGTACCTTCCATTAGTAGTGCCTGTAGTTCCCAATTTTGCAAGGAGGGGAAATGAGAGATGCATCACCTGGGGTATGTAAGGGAGTAGGCATAACGAGAGAGAGCATGGACAATTGCCCTTGAGTAGTAGTTCATGGTGATGTCTGAGCCCTTTGAGGACATCATTTTCTACCTATAGGTAGAGTTGTCAAAACGAGCCAAATTCAGCGATCCAACCTAGCTCATCGATGAGTTGGGTTGCAGAAAAATAGGACCACTAAAACCTCGAGTCATTTTGGCCCAATCCACTTAACCCGTGAACCAAAGCAGGTTTGAGTCGGGTTGAGTCGGGCCAACCCGTTGTATTTTTCTTTATTGTTTATTTTCATATAATTAAAAAGCTTTTTTAAATTAAATTAACGGTGAAACCCTGAATGATCTCAATTTCATTCTACATCTCGTTTGTCTGCCTCTTCGGCCCTCTCCCCTATTTGCATCATCGATCTCTACTCCTCCCCCAATGTGGTCATGGTTGACCAGCATAGTGTCGCCACTCTGGTCTCCCTTTTCTGCGTCTTTGATCTTCCACGATCCTTATCGCATGGTTACGGTATATTTTTCCCTTTTCTGGAACAAAGAGATATTACTTGATCTTCAATCATTTACATTGAAAATCTTAATTTTTCCCTTCCATTCCACTTGGTCGTACCACACTTTCTCATATTTATTGTCCCTTTTATCTCTTTCTCTAATCGCTTCTCCCTTTCTCCTTTTATTAGTTTGGTGTTGTTAATAGAAGATACATTTTATCCCTTTACTTATTGAGGAACCCATTAGGATGGAATCCCTCCTTAAACCATCCAAATATGTCAGTATTCTCTCTATCTCTCTCGTTTTGGAATGATGTGTTCTATTGGTTCTGTTAATATTATCTTGTTGTAAGTGACTATGATCATGAGAAAGAAATAAAGTTTGTTGACCCATTTGTAGAATTATTATTTAGAGTGAAAGTGTGGTATTGGTGATGATGCTCTTGATTGCTAGATGCTAAGGAATTTGGTATATCAGGTCAAAAGTTGACTATGATTGATGAAGTGAACGACACTTTTACTCTTGCTATAAAGGATTTTCATTTTTTTTGTTTTCTACAAATGTTTTTTGATTTTTTTTTAATTTTTTAATTATTTATTAGCTGAGCCAACCTGTATAACCAACCAACTCATGGTTGTAACATCCCAAGTTTTGGCCATTTTCATAAATTAAATTAACAAGGGAGAAAGGTTTTTATAAAAGGAATTGGGGAAATTTGGATTTAAGAGTAAAAATGGGAATTTTGCATTCTGGTGCTCTCGCTCAAGCGAGAGTGCCTCGCTTGAGCCTCGCTTGAGTCTCGCTTGAGCTAGAATATCGGTAAAAATCAACAAATTTGGTTACTGATATGGTCGCTTGAGCGAGAGCCTCTCACCCAAGCGCAATTAAATCAAGATTTGGAAGATTGCTCTCTGACTTGTGTTCACTCAAGCGAGAGGATTCTCGCTTGAGCGAGACGAAGTCAGAAAGATTGGGAGTTTTGGGGGGTTAATTTCGCTCAAGCGAGAATGTCCTCGCTTGAGCGAGAACTCGAATTCTTTTAGGATTGTTTTCTCTCGCTCAAGCGAGAAAGCCTCGCTTGAGCGAGAACACACAAACTCATTTTTTTTAAAATAGAGAGCCCAGGTTCCCCCAAATCATTTGTTACCCCCATTAAGAGTTTAGAGAGAGAGTAGAGAGATAAGGCATCCTAGGGCAAGAGGAGAAGAAGAGTAGAAGCTTTGGCTCATTCTCGCCCCTTTCAACACCCCTCATTGCTCATTCTTGGTTGCTCATTAGTGAGTAGATCTCACCCACTTCACCATTCCTCTGTGTGAAATTCTTGCATGTGCCCTAATCTCCTTACCCCCTTCTATTTGTGTGTGTTTGGGGATGGTTTATAAGATTATTACTTGTAAATACCTAGATTGTTAGGTGATTGCTCTTGATTGAGATTCATGGGTGGAAAACCATAGGTTAGGGAAATTATTGGAGACCCATGTTCAGTGACGGACCCGGAAAAATTAAGTTGTGGGGGGAATATGCACATAGATTTATAACATTAAAAATATAATATATTATTCTTATTAAAATGATAAATATATATTATAATTATTTTTCTATGAATTTTCTTACTTTAAAATATTGAATAATTTTCTTATGTTCAATAATATAAGAAATCTCTCTAATGAAAGGGCAATTTGTATATCACATATAGTATTAAGTGAAATTAAAAATGCTAGTGGGGGCAATTGCCCCCACAAAGCATAATGTAGATTCGTCCCTGCCCATGTTTATGTTTATGGTTTCAAGTTTATTTTCCTATGTTGCAAGTACAAATTGAGATAAGAACTCATGTAATCAAGTTATCAAGAGACTTAAGTGAAAGTAATCATGTTAGGCTTCGACCATCATGGGTCTTGGACCATTACGTTCATGTTAAAACTAGGCTTCGGTCGTCAGGTAACGGTGACAACTTTATGTCCCCAAGGGAGATATCCCTTGTAGTCTGAGCTCAGTCTAACTGCATGTCAAGTGAAAAGACCCCTATTGTTGGGTTAGCAGCTCATGTTCATGTAATTTTTTGTTATCACTGTTGGATTCAATTCTTAGTTATAGAGACCCTCATATTGTTATGCCTTGATAGTGTTAATTATACTTGTATGCACTGCTTTACTCACCGAGGCATTAGTCTCACCCCATTGTGGGTTTATGTTTTAGATTCACAGGCAGGTCACTGAGGAATTGATTGCTGGCAGGGCTTAGAGCTTACCTGGCTGAGGGTCATCATTTTGATTTATATTTCATTTGTTTTGATTGTATGGTCTGATGGGATATGTATATTTTGATGGATATTTAGTACATGTGTATCTTTATGTTTTCGCTCTGATAGGACACGTGTATTGTAATATCCATGACATAGTTGGTTGTGCTGATTCACCGGACATGTTTAATTGTAACGTTGGATTTGGTTAAACATGTTGGATTTCTGTTATTGATATCGTTAATGCCGCGAAAAATAATTCCCTAAATTCGGGACTTATACTTACAACGAGTATAATTTCTGAGTTCTGGGAATTAGGGCATTACAACGGTAGGTCAAGTCAGGTTGATATTTTCTTAGCTTACCACAAAAGTGAGTCAACCTGACTTGGCCCACTATTCCTTTAACCCATGGTGAGCCAACTCGGGCGAGTGAAGTTGTCTCACTTTGACAACTTTAGCTGTAGGTCCTCCATGATTAGTGCCGACCTCATCCGTTGTCACGTGATGACCATGTTAATTACTAAAGGAGAAAGACAACGATGACGAGCTAGTCCCTTCGCTCAGGGGCTGATCTTCTTTATGACGAGAAGGAGCCATGGCTCCCCAAAACTTTGTAATTAATATATATAGGGGTCTAGATCATATCATATGCATTACAGGGTTGTGTTTTCGAGTGTCGGTGTCTGAGTGGTACTAGTTTTTAGCCTATTGGGAACCTAACTTGAGGAGTTACGCATTAAGACGTGACCTTATCACTTTTGTCTCGATTTCTTAGGTTGCAACAACTTCTGGTTTTTTTCCTAGTTTTTTTTTCCATTGCTTTTGGTGTAGTGTAGATTGCTACCTCTTTGAAGCTCCTTTGATTAAGTAGCCTAGTGTTTTTTTTCTTTATTTTGGGTGCTTGAAGTTTCTTTAGTTTAATAGCTTGTCGTGTCTTTGGTTTTGGGTGTTTTAGCATTCTTGTTTCGATATTTATATTTTTATTATTTATTATTACACTTTAAATTATATATATAATATTACATATTTAATTTATATATTGAAATATCATGTTAGCTCCCCAAAATTTTTATTTCAAGTTTCGCCACTGTTCTTGTTGTCCTTTCCCCTAAATGTTGTTGTAAATGATTTTTGTAGAAACAAATAGGGAAACACTTGAAAGGGGGTTGAATAGTGTTTCAATAAAACTTGAACATTTTTGGAAACGTTTTCTCAACAAAGTGTTTTTATAAAAGCTTTCAGATGATATGCTATAATCTGAAGTTTAACGTTGCGTCTCAAAGTCGTTCAGACTTATAAAACTTGTTTTCAAAAAATCTGAGTTTGCGTTTAAGCTTTTTGTTTGAACCAATTCAATTCCCTTCTTGTTAGATTTAAACTAAATTTAAAGAGTTAAGAGCAGAGAAAACTTAACCAAAGGATTTATCCTGGTTCACTCACAACCACAGTGAGCTACGTCTAGTCCCAGAGCAAAAATAAGCACCTGGATTTCCACTAATCTTCAGAAGATTACGAGTATTCTTTTATGTCAAGCCTCTGCAGGCTTTACAACAAGTATTGTTTCCTCACAAGCCTCTTCAGGCTCTACCCAAGTATTATTTAACAAACAAGCCTCTCCAGGCTCAACACCCAAGTGTTTAAAGGTATAAGAAAGTTTAAGCTTAAGAACTACACAAGTTCAGAGCTTAAACAGAAATATTGTACAAGATAACTGAGTTATTCTCAGGATAAAAAGATTTTTGTACAATTGAAAAAATAATTAGAGTGTTTTTACAGCGAAAAACTTGCAGCGTATGGACTCTTTCTTTCTTTGCTTGTTCTCTTTCTTGCATGGTTCTGCATGAAGCTACTTATAGATGCTTGAGATGAAATCCGTTAAAATCACCGTTGTGAGATAGCATTTAATGCTATTAATCTCGTTGTGAAACAACTTCTGATAGCTTCTGACACAGTACAAGGTAGATGTGCAGTACTGTCTCTGTTCTAGACACTGCAAAGACTGTGTTGTAGACATTTCCTTTCTGGTGCATGTAATTCAAATGTGTAAGAAAGTCTCTGAGCAGCTTGCCTTAAAAAGGATAGACCAAAGACTTGTTTCAGGAGGCGTTGAAATTGACTTGAGCCTTTATCAGAGATCTTCAGAGGGCTTCACTCTTCAAATGGCTTCTGACCACAGACACTCTGCCACGTCACACGTCTTCAGATGGTCTACTTGGCCTCAGATGATTCCATGCTCCAGATGGATGAACAACTTTAGATGATTCTAGTTCTTCAGACAGTAGATCACTTCAGATGGTCAACTTGCTGAAACACGAAAAACACGTTAAAAACATAGGCAATATTTGCAATTGATATTTTAACAAAATTTTTTATTCATTAAATCTTAGGAAAGTGAGACTCAATCATTATTAAATACTTAATGATATTTTTTAGATTCAACATTCTCCCCCTTTTTAATGATGAAAAATTTGTTTAACAACAAAATCTGAACGAGGTATAAAAGGATATAAAAGTTTAGAAATTCCTCCCCCTCAAACAGATAAATAGGATTTTCTTAATGCTCCCCCGAATTAGATGCTCCTTTTTCTATAAACACTTTACACTTCAGATTTTTGTTAGTTTGTACTCCCCCTTTTGTCATCAATCAAAAGGGATACCAGAGCAATAAATAGGTAAAACTAAATCATGAAGTATCAGAGCAATTATGAATATTCAGAGTATAGTTAATATGAGAGCAACCATTTTGTTAAGAGCATTTATGACACACACGCATTTAAGATCGTAAGATTCAGCGTCAATAACAAAGAAATAAACACACATGCAAAAGATATCAGAGTCAAAATTATCAACTTTATAAAAAATAGGCAACTGAAAAGTAATTGTTTTAAAAACAAAAAGAACATTGTCTGAGATAAATAATGGCTAAGCATCATAGACTAAGATCCTCCACTTGTTTTCCCCAAAAAAGTTTTCTCAAAGAACTCCTTCATTTCCAAGTGTTGCTTCTCAAGATCAGCCAAAATAGCATTCTTGAGCTCAGATTGCCCAGCTTGGATCAGATGTTGAGTAGCCAAGATCTGATCAGTCTTCTGTGCCAGCTCTATGTTCTTGACTCTGAGTAGTTGATTCTCTTCTTATAAGGCAACAACCTCTTCCTCAAGATTCATTTAATACATCACAATACATAAGTGTCTGCCCGAGAATCTGAAGTACTGAAAGCCTTTGGGTAATCTGAAGTCCTCAGGCTTGTAAACAGCATAGTGAAGGGAATCAAGCATGTGGTCAGGGTGCAACGGAAATAAATGGATTCCCTCCCTTGTTATAATCGTTTTGCAAAAACACGAATCAAGGCATAAAAGGTATTAAAATGAAAGGTCGTGCCTTGTTAGGATTACAAACGAGGCAAGAGTAGCCACGTCTCAATTGGTATCCACGCCAAAAACCAAACTAGGAAACTCTCCTCAGCTCTGCTAGTAGCCTTAGAAAGTAAGAAGCGATTGCTCATGTGTCTCTGGGATAGTGCATCTTATGCTCTATTTATAGAGTGGTGGCTAGGGTTTTACCTCTTCACTCACTTAACCCTCACACTTATAGGTCTGGCCTATTATGTTATAATTCTAATTAAATTAGAATTATCTCTTTCCTAGTGGCTTGTTGTATGCGTGTGACCCAATAGGCTTTTAATATTTGGTTATGATATTAAAATAAAACTCTTTTATATTTAATATAATAAATAGTGAGCGGTATCTAGCAACACATCACTATCCAAATATTGAGATTATCAACAACCTTGATAAATCCTATTTTATGATAATTTATATGATATGTCCCTTTGTCCAAATATCTAATTGAATTCACGGGCATGGATTGTGTCAACCTTGTATAGTTCAATTTATATATTTTTGATCCCCAAGTAGACTGTACAGAAAATAAACATCTCATGTTTATCCTCCTGAGCATGGTCATGCATTTTGCAGTCTCACTTTATCAAGAGGCCTACATATATAACTCCCGTTACATAGGAGGGACAAATCTCATCTAGGGCACTCACATTCCACCACATAATTTATTATATGTCCAAATACCAACTTTATGATCACCCTGTTACAGGCAACGTTTGATGATACTCAAAACACATAATTCCTTATGTAGGAATCGTAGTGATTTTAGGTCAAAGGAATTTATATAACATTTATCAATTTAAGAAACGTTCATGACACTTATGTAACAATCCATGCAACGTTCTTAAGGTGGGTCTGTCCAGTACACCATTACTCTTAATGTGTACCTATGTGAGCGCATGATATCTCATATCCATGATCTGTGAGATGCGATCATCAATGAACTCACATACTAGTCTAAATGCATCTTTGTCCTAAGATGATAATTGACTAGGGACTATTTAAGAATAGTTCTTCATAAGCTCTCACGATCAAGTCATCTACTTGATTCTTTATGAAGTTTAAGCTTACTATTCTAAGGACAATAATTATATTCTAAGAGAATAAGTTTGCCTTTATAAAATAACATGACACAAGTGAGGGATATTTTCATAAATATATAAGTCTCTAGTGCATATTCCTAACACATAGAAGTACTATTGATAAGGTTTTGTCTGAAGCATCCAGTCTTCATGCACTCTTCTATCTGACATAAGAAAACAGCCTTGGAAGAAAAGAGGAAACTCTTGAATGTACAAGGATCCAACAGTTTTAGAATCTTCAGCATTCTAGGAAGTCCCAGAGGAAGATCCTTCTTTTTCATGCTCACTCCAGTATGATTCCCACACCCAATCTCTGTAAACATGATCCATTCCTCCTCCATTTCTCAGAATGTATTCTGATAGCCTGCTCCATTGAGTAGAGGGGGTAGGATAGAGGGGGTACACCTTGTCCTCCTCCTTCTTCTCAAAGAACCTTTCAGCAAAAGGGTACCTAGGAATGATCCTATCTGGCTGCAAAAGAATCTTGGTGGATAACGCCACATAATTAGGCAGAGGGGGCTTGAAGTCTCTACACCCTGAAGCTCTTAGCACATGTTGATCAATCAACTCAGCTTCTAAACATAGCATCCTTACAGCTACCCAATCTTCATAGGATAAATTGTGTTGGTCTTGAGTGAATGGATCAAGTGGCTTCCACCTGTGACAGGGATATTGCACTCCTCTCCTGATCTTCTTAAGCTGATCATGCAGAAGATACTCTTCCTCTCCTTTCTCTTGCAGCTTCCTGTTCCTTGCTTCTTCAGCTGATTCCAGAATTAGTCCTTTGGGAGTAGCAAGGGGTGGTGCAACCTTGAAGAACAATAACTCCTCATATAAGTTAAGAAATTTAGGGACCCTGGGTCTCTCCTTCAAGGGAACATTATAAAATCTGTAAGGTATTTCAGCATCAGCCATCAGTTGAGCATTAATAGATGTTGGTAATGCCAAATCATAAGTAGGAGCCTTGGTGAGATCCCAAGGCTTTTCCTTCAACAGCAAGGCCTTTGGAAGATTGCTTCCAAACCATATGCAAGTAGAGGATTCTGAATCTTCTTCTTCGGTATCAACCTTTTAGAAATCTGATGAGGATGATGAAGATGATGAAAGATAAGGAGATGAAGGTTGAGGTGCATCAGGTTGAACAGATGGTGCGGGTTCAGAAGGTTTGGGAGAAGGGGTCTTGTCATCTTCTGAGGGATTGACATTCCCAAAGATAACTCTTGGCCTTTTGTAAGGTACAACCTCTTGTTGTGGTGGATCAGCAGGTGCAGCTTCTTTGTCTTCCTTTTTCTTCTTCAACTCTTCTAGCTTCTTCTTTCTTTCAAGTTCAGCAGCTTGCTGAAACTTGATTGCTTCATCTTGTTGAATGGATTTGCTTCTTGTAGCCATTTGAGGAGCTTCATGAACAGGAGATAGCAACCTTCTCCTTTTCAGCTTCCTTGACCTGGCACTAGCTCTTCTTCTTTCCAATCTAGAGGTGGCTTGCTCCAACCTCTCATCCTCTAAGATTGGTTGTTGTGCAGCAGCAACAATTGCATGGTCTTGAGCCTCTTGCTCCTTGGCTCTCTTAGCTTCTTCCTCTTCCAAAGCAGTGGCAATAGCAGCCACTTGTTGAAGTTCAGGATCAGGATAGCTAGCGGCCAAAGGTATTGAATCAATAGTTCTTTCAGAATCATCAGATTCTATACTAAGAACTATAGTTGCAGCACTGTGCTGATCAGAAACTACAGCCTGCCCTTCTGGGATAGAAGTAGTCCGAGTTCCTTGAACAGTTTGACCCTCAAAAGTCTGACCCACAATTTTAGTTGGTTCTGAGGGAACTTTCTGAACAGGTTCGGACTATCTGAATTGTGCATCACCTTCAGACTGTCCTAGGACAATATCTTCAGCAGGTCCCTCCTTCTGAACAGGTTCATCTTCAGCAGGCTTCTGAACAAGTTTTGTTCTTTTTCTTTTGACTACCTTTGTTGGGGTTGCTTCAAAAGGAACAAATTCACTCCTATGAGTGTCTCCATGCAGCTCATTCTCCAGAATCTCAATAGTGTTGCGTCCAGTTGCTGCAACTTTCTCCTTGACAAGAGTTTCTTTGAGAGTTGGCTCAGGTGATGGGCGTTTAACAGAAATGCCCATTCTCTTGGTGTTGGTAAGAGAGAAGTATGTTGGTGCCTTGTGATCATATAGCTTCTCAATGGGTACTTTGAAATGTAGCAAAATTTTTGTAATTAGGGTTGTGTGAGTATAACTGGTAGCAGAATCACTCACCCTCTGCAGCATGTTGTAGAGAATGATCTTGGGAAGGTCAAGTTGCTTCTTCTTCAATAGGTGGATGACACAGGAACGCTCCACCTCAGAAACATGGTTCTTGCTTCCCATCTTAGGAAGGATGCAGCAACCCAAAATGGCATGTAAAACCCT
This sequence comes from Sesbania bispinosa, assembly GCA_026901365.1. Classification (NCBI taxonomy): domain Eukaryota; kingdom Viridiplantae; phylum Streptophyta; class Magnoliopsida; order Fabales; family Fabaceae; genus Sesbania; species Sesbania bispinosa. The sequence goes on along the minus strand of QLOH01000088.1, from coordinate 1,891,494 downwards.
AGCCTTTGGGTGCATAAGAGAAGCTCTCAAGTCTCCTGGTTCCTCAATACCGTACATCATCTTTGTGTACTTTCTTGGACCACCGTGGTTATGCTCCCACTCAGGAACAAACATTGCTCCTTTAGATTTTACTCCGGTCACAGTAGCTATAATGTCAGCATCAACAAACACTTTGACTCCTCTAACAGTAGCTTGAATGGAAGTGTATTTACCATCCTTGTTGGTTACAGTTTGCCCTGTCTTCTAGAAGTCAACCACGCTTTGTTCATGCCATGCACAGTTCATAGCCATGAAGAAAGGAGTCCAGCCAGCAAAATCAAACGTCTCCACCAAGTTGATACCACCATCTCTGAGGTCGTCAAGATCAACAGCCCTGCTTGGCACAATCTATCCTCTAGCAGATTTCTTTGGGGCCATTGCAAAGAACTTGAGGTAGCACAGAGAAGAGAGACGAACACAGTCTTGAACACTGAGAGAAAAACTTAGCTTCTTTGAGTGCAAGGAATTCTGAGAGGTAGAAGATGAATAGCGTAAACTTGCATTGGCTTCTCATTCCCTATAAATAGCCGTCATAGGAGCAGTAATGATGTAAGTTACAAGGCTGCGCAGACATTGGTAACCATGCATCATGCTGGGGGTTTTGAAAAGTTGGAGAACCAACCATCTCATATAGCCACGTCACTCAGAGAGTGACTTTTCAGACAATGCCAAGTTCAGATAGATCAATAATTTCAGAAGATTGCATATAGTTCAGACACATATGTTTCAGATAAAACAATCATTTCAGATAGAGCAAAGGTTCATATAGTCAAGCATAACTACTTTTTAGATAATGCACGAATGTTCAAATTATCCCTTATGAACCTAAATCTATCTTCAACAAGGGGTTTTGTGAATATATCTACCCATTCATGCTCTGTATCAATGAACTTAATATCAAAAACTTCTTTCTGAACATAATCTCTAATGAAATGATGCGTGATTTCTATATGATTTGCCCTAGAATGTTGAATTGGGTTTTTAGACAAATTGATAGCACTTGTATTATCACACATACAGGAATAGAATATAATGTAATATTGAAATCTTCTAATTGATATTTTACCCAAAGCAGCTGTGAACAACAGCTTGCAGCAGCTATATACTCAGCTTCAGCAGTAGAAAGTGCAATTGTGCTTTGCCTTTTGCTAGACCAGCTTATCATGTTATCACCAATAAAGTGACATCCTCCACTGGTTGATTTTCTTTCTACTCTATCTCCAGCAAAATCTGCATCACAATATCCTACCAACCTGCAATCCTTACTCTTCTTACAGCATAAACCAAGATTAGTAGTACCATTTAAATATCTAAAAATTCTCTTAATATCCTTGTAATGATTAATTCATGGATCAGATTGAAATCTTGCACAAAGACAAACACTGAACATGATATCAGGTCTGCTTTTTGTAAGATACAATAATGAACCAATCATTCCTCTATACATAGTCTAATCAATAGATTCTTTTCCTTCATCTTTACTTAAGATGGCAGAAGGACGCATAAGAGTTGACATAGGCTTGCAATCATTCATGTTGAACTTCTTAAGCATTTCTTATGTATATTTCTCTTGATGGGTCCATATACAATCAGATTCTTGCTTAATCTGAAGTCCCAAAAAGAATTTAAGTTCATCCATCATACTCATTTCAAACTCATATTTCATAAGCTTAGAAAACTCTTTGAATAAAGAAGAATTTGTTGAACCAAAAATAATGTCATCAACATATATCTGAACAACAATAAAGTCTTTGTTAGACATTTTTCTAAATAGAGTTGTATCCACTTTTCCTATTTCAAAACCAATTTTTATAAGAAAATTGCCCAATCTGTCATACCAAGCCCTTGGACCTTGTTTAAGACCATACAGAGCCTTTTTCAATTTAAAAACATGTTCAGGAAAAGCAGTGTCTTCAAAACCAGGGGGTTGTCTAACAAATACTTCTTCCTCAATGAATCCATTAAGAAAGGCACTATTTATGCCCATTTGATACAGTATGATGCCATTATTGGTTTCATAAGAAAGTAAAATTCTAATGGCTTCAAGCCTAGCTACAGGAGCAAAGGTTTCAATAAAATCAATACCTTCTTGCTAGTTGTAGCCTTGAGCAACTAATCTGGATAGCTTGTTTCTGAACACCCATTTGGTTCTAATAATTTTTTTACCATGAGGTTTAGGAACAAGGGTCCAGACATCACTCCTTGCAAATTGATTAAGCTCTTCTTGCATGGCTAGGATCCACCCTTCATCATGCAGAGCTTCATCAATGTTCTTTGGCTCAATCTCAGAAAGTAAGGCAAGATTATTCACATATCTGAATCTTGATATTGTTCTTACACCTTCTGAGGTATCACCGATGATTTGCTCCCTGGGGTGATGAGATCTGTAACTCCACTCATTTCTGTGAGGAAATACGTTCTTTGTCTGAGACTCAACATTAACTGTCTGAAGAGGTTCAGCTTCAAAGGGTTGACCAGAAGGTTGCTCAGATGGACCTTCAAAAAGTTCTTCAGAAGGTTCTTCATCTTTGACATCTTTCCTTTCAAACGAAGGATTCAGCTCCATTCCTGCAAAATCATCTTCAAGATCTGATAGTTCCCTATCAGTCTCTTTCATATCATTGAATTTTACATGAATAGATTCTTCAACAATTAAGGTTCTAGAGTTGTAAACTCTGTATACCTTGGATGTTTCAGAATATCCAATGAAAAATCCTTTATCTGACTTAGGATCAAATTTTCCCAGATCATCTTTAGTGTTAAGTATAAAACACTCACATCCAAAGATATGGAAATAAGATATGTTGGGTTTTCTTCCTCTCCACAATTCATAGGGAGTCTTTTTGAGAATTGGTCTTACCAAAATTCTGTTTTGAATGTAACAAGATGTGTGAACAACGTCTGCTCAGAAGGATGTTGGTAAGTTGCTTGAAATGAGCATGGTTCTTCCCATCTCCTACAAACTTCTGTTCTTTCTCTCAACAACCCCGTTTTGCTGAGGTGTTCTTGCTACTAAGAAATTGTGAGAGATCCCATTCTCATCACAAAACAGTCTGAAGCTTGAGTTTTCAAACTCTCCACCATGATGATCACTCCTTATAGAAGATATGCAGAATCCTTTTTCATTCTACACCTTCTACAGAACTTTGTGAAATTCTCAAAAGTCTCATCCTTGCTTCTGAGGAATATCACCCATGTGAATTTGGTATAGTCATCCACTATGACCAAACCATATTTCCTTCCATTAAGACTCTCTATTCTAGTAGGACTAAACAAGTCAATGTGAAGAAGTTCTAAAGGTCTGCAGGTAGACACAACATTCTTGCTCTTAAAGGAGCTTCTTGTTTGCTTTCCCTTTAGAAAATTTTCACATAAAATGTCATATTTCAATGAGAGCTTAGGTAAGCCTTTAACAAGGTTTCTTTTGTCAACTTTGAGATCAATCTCAAGCTGGCATGCCCAAGTTTCTAATGCCAAATCTGTTTTTCAACTTCTATAGAGAGAAAACATTTCACATTCTGACTTGCAAGTTCCTCCAGATCAATTTTGTACACATTATTGTGTCTCTTAGCAGAAAAGAGGGTTTGATCTGAAAAGTTCTTGACTATACAACCTTCTTTTATGAAAGATACAACATCTCCACTGTTACATAATTGGCTTATGCTCAAAAGGTTATGTTGCAACTCTTCAACCAAAAGAACATTTTTAATAAGGGATTGAGGAGATATACCTACAGTACCAATGCCAGTGATTTTCCCTTGTTGATTTCCTCCAAAGGTGACAACTCCTCCCTCATTGGGTCTAAGGCTTTGGAACAAAGACCTTTCTCCCGTCATGTGACACGAGCATCCACTGTCCAGGTACCATTTGAGGGGTTTCCTTTGTCCTATTAACGACATCAGCAACAGGAACAATTAAGTCCTTAGTTACCCATATTTTCTTGGGTCCTTTCTTGTTAGATTTGGGCTTAGATTTCCTTTTGTGTTTACACTAAGACACATTCTGTCCAGGTTTACCACAATGGGAACACCCATTACCTTTCATCTTACCTTTATCAGGAAATTTTAAAACAAAAGGTTCACATTATGTATCTCCTGAGAAGCCTAGCTAAGCCACTTTTGTCAATGGAATGTCTTTGAGTTCCTAATAATCTGTTAAGATTATCAGTTCCTTTGACAAACCTGGCTAGGTCCTTGGTAAGTTCCTCAACCTTTCTTTGAAGTTTTTTATTTTCCTTAGAAAGATCCTTGGAGTTACCAGTCTCTTGTTTCAAGAGCTTTTCTTTGAGTATAAGATTTTCTTTTTCAAAATCTCATTTCTGTTACTTCAGTAAATGCTCTTGAGAGCTCCTTATACTCATTGAAAAGTTCTTTGGAACTTTCGACCAAATCATCATACTGATCTTGAAGAGTTTGAGGGATTACCTCAAATTATAAACTATCAGATGATGGAAGGCTTGCCATCAGGCATAGATTTGCTTCTTCTGAAGCATCCTACTCTTCTTCTGAAGTTGACTCATCAAGATCCTCCCAAGTGGTCATCAGCCCCTTTTTCTTTTTAAAGAATTTCTTCTTTTGGAAGGAAGGTTTCTTAAGCTTATGACAGTCTGCCTCTATGTGTCCTTGTTGTTTACACTCAAAACGGGTAATTTTGTCAGTAGATAAGGAATCTTTACTAGATATACCTTGTCTGAATCCAGAGGATTGATGTTTTCTGAATCTTCCTTTTTTCTGAAGCATTTTCTTTATCTTTCTGCTAAGAAGGGCAAGATCCTCATCTTCCTCTGAATTGACTTCAGACTCTTCATCACCGTTTGAAGCTTCTTCAGCTTGCATGGCTTTCAGGCTTTCATGTCTAAGTTGTCCGGCTTTTGTGTTCAATGCTAGTGATTTCTTCTTGGATTCGTCTTCGCCAAGTTATAACTCATGGAATAGTTCTTCCATTCTTAAAGAGTTGAGGTCTTTGGCCTCTTGAATGACAGTGACTTTGAGTCTCCAGGTTTTAGGTAGACTCCTTAGAATCTTTCGATTGTTATCTCCAGATTCATAGGTTCTTCCTAAAGACCTCAGTCCATTAGTTATCTACTGAAAACCTCCCATACATTTGATCAATGGTTTCAAAGTCATGCATTTTGAACATTTCATACTGATGTACAAGCATGCTGATCTTAGACTGTTTAACATTCTCAGTCCCTTCATGGGTTGTAATAATGTGTCCCAGATCTCCTTGGTAGAAGCACATCCATGAACTTTCTCATATTCTGATTTGTTCAGAAAACATATCAAATAGAGTTTAGCCTTGACATTTAATTGAACACGAGCCTTCTGCTCCATAGTCCATTCAGACTTATGTATGGGCACCCCACCATGCATAAGAACATAATCACCATCAGTGACAACATCCCAGAGATCAATGTTGTTGCTCTCAATGAACAACTTCATATGATCTCTCCAGTAGTCATAATCTACTCCATCGAAGGCTGAAGGTCTGGTGATAGAGGCTCCCTCTATAATGTATTGCTTGTTGCATGTTGAGATTTTCATCTGGATCTTTATCCTCAGCACTTGTTAGATGCTCAACCCGAGGCTAAGCTCTGATACCAACTGTAGAAACAAACAGGGAAACACTAGAAGGGGGTTGAATAGTGTTTCAATAAAACTTGAAGACTTTTTGGAAACTTTTTCTCAACAAAGTGTTTTTATAAAAGCTTTTAGATGATATGCTATTATCTGAAGTTTAACGTTGCGTCTGAAGGTCGTTCAGACTGATAAAACTTGTTTTCAGAAAAGCTGAGTTTACGTTTAAGCTTTTTGTTTGAACCAATTCAATTCCCTTCTTGTTATCTTTAAACTGAATTTAAAGAGTTAAGAGAAGAGAAAACTTAACCAAAGGATTTATCCTAGTTCACTCACAACCACGGTGAGCTACGTTCAGTCCCAGAGCAAAACACAACACCTGGATTTCCACTAATCTTCAGAAGATTACAAGTATTCTTTTCTATCAAGCCTCTTCAGGCTCTACAACAAGTATTGTTTCCTCACAAGGCTCTATCCAAGTATTGTTTAACAAACAAGCCTCTCCAGGCTCAACACCCAAGTGTTTAAAGGTATAAGAAAGTTTAAGCTTAAGAACTACACAAGTTCATAGCTCAAACAAAAATATTGTACAAGAGAACTAAGTTATTCTCAGGATAAGAAGATTTTTGTACAATTGGAAAAATAATCAGTGTTTTTACAGCGAAAAACTTGCAGCTAGGGCTGTAAATGAGCTGAGCTATTCGTGAATTATTTGAGTTTGGCTCGTTAAATGCCCAATCAAGCTCGTTTATTTAATTAAACAAACAAGTCCAAGCTTAAAGTTGTGCTCGATTATTTAAATGAGCCAAACCCAAGCCTTAGAAGCTTGACATTAAGAGCTCATGAATAGCTCACTTATTATATATAATAATTAAATAATATAAATATTTAAAATAAACCAACATGAATAAAAAATATAAAAGAAAAATACAATTATAAATTTATTTTTAAAATAAATAATAAAATAATAAAATAAAATAATTACTCTATATATTTAAAAATAAGTATTGAAATATTTCTTATATTAGTCAAGAAGTTATGTATTAAATTTTGAGAAATATATTATTTTAGAATTCTTAACTATATATATTATACATTAAGAATATATTATGATTTTTATATTATCATTTAATAGTAAAATATTTATTAAACTACTAAATTAAAAAATTTTAAAAATGATTTAATGAAAACTTTCATAAAAGCAAAAATAATGAAGTTATAAATGAGTTAAACAAGCCAAGCCCAAGCTTTGTTTTTCTTTATTAAGCCAAGCTCAAGCTTTAAGTTTGGATCATTTAAATAAATGAGCCAAGCTTGAGTCATCCATTTTTATCACAAGCCAAGCCTGAGCTTCATGTACTCGATCGGCTTGGCTCGGCTCATTTACAGCCCTACTTGCAGCGTATGGGCTCTTTCTTTCTTAGCTTGTTCTCTTTCTTGCATGGTTATGCATGAAGCTATTTATAGATGCTTGAGATGAAGTCCGTTTAAATCACCGTTGAGAGATAGCATTTGATGCTATTAATCCCGTTGTGAAACAGCTTCTGACACAATACAAGGTAGATGTGCAGTACTGTCTCTGTTCTGGACACTGCAAAGACTGCGTTGCCGACATTTCCTTTCTGGTGCATGTAATTCAAATGTGCAGGACAGTCTTTGAGCAGCTTGCCTTAAAAAGGATAGACCAAAGACTTGCTTCAGAAGGCGTTGAAACTGACTTGAGTCTTTATCAGAGATCTTCAGAGGGCTTCACTCTTCAGATGGCTTCTGACTACAGACACTCTGCCATGTCACACATCTTCAGATGGTCTACTTGGCTTCAGATGATTCTATGCTCCAGATGGATGAACCACTTCAGATGATTCTACTTCTTCAGATGGTCAACTTGCTGAAACATGAAAATCACGTTAAAAGCATAAGCAATGTTTGCAATTGATATTTTAAAAGAATTTGTTATTCATTAAATCTTAGGAAAGTGAGACTCAATCATTATTAAATACTTAATGATATTTTTTTAGACTCAACAATTTTTTCCCTTTTTATCACTTTTTTGTATCTTATATGCACATGACACATATTTTATAAGTATACATTGATTGTTGTAGTTATAATATGTATTTATTTTATTATTTAATGGTGTGTTCAATTTTTCTTTCACATATTTTCAATATTAAATGTTAACTAGGTCAGATGAAATCAATTATATTGAATAACAACCACCAAGCACGTGGATCAGCTGGTAAGGGGCTGTTCCAGCTTAACCAGTGGTCTCGAGTTCGAGCCTTAGGAATGCAGTTGTGTTAAATACTCGGAGGGAGAGCTTTGCCGCCCATAGAGGTCCTACCCGGCTCGACGGGATTGCCTTCGTGGAGGATACCTGTGGTCTTGCACCAAAAAAATTATATTGAATAACAAGTGTAAAATAGATAATAAATATTAAAAAATCTTATTTACTCACAATACGATGATCAATGTAATGTGAACAAGCTATCAACTTTTGAATTGTTTACCATCTACTCATCGATAATTGTTTCAAGGTTGTCGCCACTGTTGTTAAAATCGGACCGACCGGTCCAACCGGTTGAACCGGAAACCAGCCCAGTAATCGGTCCGGTTAGTCCATTGGATCAGAAATGTCATTAGCTCGAATGTGAGGTCAGGAACTGGGATTCGAACACGGTACCTGCAGGGAATAAGAAGTGTGCACTACCACTATGCCAAACTATCCTTTAGTATTATATGCACGCGCAATTATATATTTGATTTCTAATCGTTTTTTATACTTTTTTATTTGTTTTTTTAATAATATAATGAAATATATATATATATAATATTAGTATAGCATATAATATGTATTTAGTTGTAATATATATTTTTTGTTATATACCGGTCTAACCGGTTCAACTAATGACTCATTGGTTCGATTATTGATCCAGTGCTTCGACCGAGTCGATCACCGGACCGAGTTTTATAACATTGGTTGCCGATAATTGTTATCAACAAGATCTTTCGCGGTCGAGTCAAGACTGCCAATAAGTCATCGATAATCTATTTACTGATGCTTTTCTTGCATTTTGGCCATCAATAATATATTATTTTATGTAGTGATGCTAAACTTTGAATTAAAAAATATGAATATTTAAATTGTTATTTGAAAAAATAAAATTAATTTAATTAATAGAATTTTTTTAATGATGATTTTTTTATTTAAGAACATATGTATATGGAGACAATCCTCTTCAAGTAGGGTGGGACTTATGAGTGATAAAACTCTCGCTCCACATATTTAATATAACAACATACTCAAGGCTCAAATTAGAGATCACTAGAAATAATACTGGTGCATTGCATAGGTTTATCTCAATTTAAATTTATAAAAAATAATATTAGAAATAAAAATATATTAATGATATAACATAATAAAAATTAAAACTAATCTTAATGAGAAATTACATTAAATTATTTAGTTTAAAGAACATTTTATCCGGTCTAAATATTTCTCATCATAATTAATAAAAAGAAATACCAATCTCTATGGTGAGATTATTATTGAAAATTAAATATTTTAAAATATAATTGTATAAAAGAATTCACTAAACACATGTATAATGCATGATCTTTTGTGTAACTCCATGATATGTTGCATTTTTAGAATAATAAACACATGTGTGTTGTCCTTTATAATGATAAAAAAAATTCAATCCTTACTATGATGTTATCCTTAATAAATAATACAATATATAATATTTATTTATGATAAAATATAAGTTTACTAAATATAACTATACATAATTTAATTCCATCACTTTTGTTTATTGTTATTACATGAAGAATATTTACAAAAAAATATTTTAACTAATCAATAAGTTTTAATTTATACATTTGTAATGATTTTGTAGCTCTTTTTTCTCTTTTCTGCCAAGATTTAAAATTATTTAATGGATGAAATGATAAAAAAATAATTAATTATTTAATATAAGATATTTTTAGTAAAATTTATTTTATTTTTTATTTAAAAATCATTATTAAAATTAATTTAGTTTATAACCCATTAATCATCAATTTTTTTATCCTAATTAATTGTTGCTAATGGTTAGTTACTAAGTGGGAGCAGTTATAATCATGTTATAAAAGGATTAAAATAGATACTTAATATAATAATTATTTAAATTGTTAAACTGAAAACATAACAATAATGACATACATTTAATGTTCAAATAAATTTTACATATAACTATAGATAGATATTTAAGCTAAATTTTCAAAAGTACGTAATCTCTATATTTTAAATTATTTAAAATAGTTCTAATGGCATTTAAATAATTTAGAACTATTTTAAATAATTTAAAATGAATTTAACTTATTTTTTTAATATAATTATAAGACATTATACATTATTTTTAAAAATTATTTAGTTTATAACCCATTAATCACTAACTTTTTTATCCTAATTAATTGTTGCTAATGGTTAGTCACTAACTGTGAGCCGTTATAATCATGTTATAAAAAGACTAAAATAGATACTTAATATAATAATTATTTAATATTTTTAAAATAAAATTATAATCGTAAGTATTCTGACCTATAGATATTAAATTAAATTTATAGTAAATAATAAGGTTAAATGATCCATTTAACTTAAAATTGATTAATATAATTAATTAAGAGTATTTTATTTTTAAAATTTAATATAGTGTAATAAATATTTCTTTTAATTTTTAGTAAAATATGTAATAGATTTAATATTTAATAATACTAATTAATTATATAATACCTATGAATTTTATGAGATGTTTAGTATTCCATATGTTATATTTTATCAATAGCACATTAATAGCAAAGTTCAAATGAATTTTACAATATATATAGATTTTTAGTAAACTATGTAATAGATTTAATATTTAGTAATAGTAATATTAATTATATAATACCTATGAATTTTATGAGAAGTTTAGGTAGCGCTTGGTAGACACTTCAAAACGGAAACAGAACGAGACATAGGGATGGCAATTGAGCCCAAGCCCTATGGGTATCCGCAAAAATTACCTGCAATGGGCAGGGTAAAAACCTGCAAAGCGGGTATGGGTGCGGGTACGGGCACTTTGATGCCCAGCCCGCCCCATACCCGCACTCATATATATGAGTATTTAATAAAAATACTATATATAATTATATATATAGATATATTAATTTTATTAAAATATCTAATATATTTATACATGTTTTTAAAAATTAATATATATAATATATTACAAATTAAAAATATATTTTTATAACTATCTATTTGTGTTTTTTTTTACTTTATAATATATGACTAATTAGTGTTAATAATAATTTTTTACGGATCTTGAAGAATTCTAAACATAATATCTAAGTTTATAAAATACTGTGACGTGAAAGTATATTGTAATATTTAATAAAAATTTTGAACTTTAGATCATTTGTTGTGTTTTAGAACATTAACATATTGTGTTTCAATATAATTAAATTGTTGTATCAATGATATTTAAAAATTATGTTTAGACGATCTTCAAGTAACTTTTTCAATTGAGATATAGTTTTCTTAAATTGATATTCTTTTAGTAAGTTGTTAATTTTTTACTTAATAAAAGTGCGGGTAACGGGCGCGGGTACGGGCATATAGGTGCCCAGCGGGTATGGGGACGGGCACTAAAATTACTGCCCATGCGGGTACGGGCGCAGGTATGGGCTTTTTTTGAAAACGCGGGTACGGGGACGGGCACTGTGGTACCCTGCCCAGTGGGTACCCATTGCCATCCCTAACGAGACATATGAGTTCTATTCTATGTTTGATGTATTTTAAAAGTATAACAGAACATGACATATCAATGAAAGAGTGGAACACTTTGGTTCTATAAAAAAAGGTGGAACCAAGAGAACAGAAGATAACATCTCATTATTAATTTTTTATTGACAAAACTACCACCGACTCTCCTAACATTCTTCCCAAAACTGCTATTATCCCACTGTCACCTAACACATTTTACCACCACCATTGTCGCCTGGCACCCTACACCGCTACCGTTGTCGCCACCACCACCGCAACTGCCGCCGCTATCACCGCCGCCGCCGCCACCTAACACATTTTACTAGGGATGTCAAAAAAAATCGTATCCATGGATACCCGTGAATATACCTGCAATGTGTACCACATATTTATATAATGAGTGGGGGCAGATATTATACTACCCTCCCCGCGAATACCCGCATACTCATTAAAATATATTTTTCTATTTAGAATATTTGAATATTAGGATTTTTTATTATATATTTTATGATGAGATATAATTTATTTTATATTATTTTTTAATGATATTCTTAATATATTAACATCTAATGTTATTATATAATGATTATTTATATATATAGTATATGATATTATAATATATTATATAACATTTTTTCTCTTTCTTTTTATAAAATTTAAATTCTTAAACATTAATGGATACTCGTGAATACCCGCGTATACTCGTTACCCGCATAAGTACCCGTTAATGTTAGCGTGTGTATATACAGGTATGCACTACTCGCCCCCGCTCCACCCTGTTGACATCCCTACATTTTTCCACCACCATTGTCGTTTGACACCCTACACCACCATTGTCGTTGTCGCCACCACCGTCGTTGTTGGCACCACCACCACTGCAATTGTCATTGCCATTGCCATCGCCACCACCATCTCTGTCACTGCCGCCACTACCACCTAACACCTTTTACCACACCATTGTCACTTGACACTCTACATCACCATCGTCGTTGCCGCCACCACCGTCGTCGTTGTCACCGCCGCTGCCCTACACCCCCTATTACCACTGTCCAACACCCCATATTAAAATTTCAATGCTTAATTAAATAATAAATAGGATAAGGATATATATGTAATTGAATACATATCATCATGTTCTATTCTGTAGTTACCAAACACAACACATAAAACATTTTTTGTCCCGTTACATTATCTTCTGTTATGTTCCATTCTATTTTGTCCTGTTCTATTTATCTACCAAACGCTGCCTTAATATCCCATATGTCATATTTCATTAATAGCACATTAATAACAAAGTTCAAGTGAATTTTACAATATATATAGGAGTCAAGATCCGTTGACACCATATGTCAAACTTGTAGAGTTACACCTCTTAATAACTTTTTGTAAAGTGTGAATTTGACTAATCCAACCGTTGAATTGAAAGTTCTTATAAATTAGATCAAGGTTATAAAATTTCATAAAAATCAAAAACTAATTGAAACTTCATCAAACTAATTTATTTTAATGTATAATATGTTTTTAAAATATAAGTAAAAGTCCACTATTAGATAACATGCCTATGAATGTCCAAATTACCTGAAATTTGATATACATAATCATGAAGGTAATATAACATGATTCAACGGTTGAATTTGTCAAATTCATATTTTACAAAAAGTTATTAAGAGGTATAACTCTACAAGTTTGACACCTGATGTCAATGGATGCTTACTCTATGTATAGATAGATAGATTAAGCTAGATCAACTCTTCTATTTGTTGTTCCACGTATCCATTGGTACTTTAATGAATAATTGAGTCACTTTTTTTAACACTCATAATACCTTGAATTTTTTTTATTTTAAAAAATTAAAAAATGTTCAATTTAATTCTTTTCAATCCCTTTTTAACATAAATTAAATATTTTTAACGACTAAATTGATTTTTTTTCATTTTTCAGAAATAAAAAAGTAATTTTCATCATTTAGTACTAATATTTAAGGGATTAAAATAAAAATTTAATTAAAAATAGATATAGAGCGAGATATGAGAAAGTGTTATGTGAAAAAGTCAAAACTTAATTTAATATCCATTATAATGGCAACTACTTCCTATTTATGGAATCCATATAAATATAATTATATAAATTTTAATCAATTATAGTAAAAGATATCTTGAAAATGATATGGCAGGAAATATTAAAGAGAAATGTTATCATGATAGCATTCCTGGAATAATAATACTAGTAGAAGGAACTTCAATTCTCTTCTATCCATACATGTACGACAGAAGCTGCCAAAAAAAATCTCATATTCATTCTTCTTATAAAAAGAATGGCAGAACGTGCAGCACGGGATGAAATTGAATAATTTAATAATATTACTTTGAAGTACAATAGCCACGAGTCTCACGACACCAATATTAAATAATAATATAATCACAGGATGGGTCTCTTTCAGTCACATACGTTATTTGGTTCTTTAATTCTTGACCAGCCCACTGGCCACGCACACACTCCAGCGTCAGCGTGTACAAAATTGATTTTACAATTGAATATCTCTAACTTTATAAAATTAATTTTAATTCAAATAAAATTTAAAATAAAGTACTTATATTTCAATATTATTATAAAGTAAATTTATATAAAATATAGTGTAAATTAGTCAATATAATAAAAAAAATAATGACGGATGTACACAAATTGCATGTATATATATCAACTTTATTGAAAGGAGAGATATGATGAAAAGTGAGAGAAAGTAATAGATATAGTATGATGATGAGAAAGAAAATAATAGATAGAGAGCATAAATGAAAGATCTTAAAAAAATAGAAATGTACAATAATCACTCTAATCATACAAAAATTAGATTTTATCACTTCTCATCAAACTTATTTCTAGGAGCAAACTTACTTTTGCTAAAACAGAACTAAACATATTAAAATTTGATAAAATCCTATTTGGAACATTTGGACCGTTGGACGTGCATTTAGCCAGTTGCAATACAAAATCCAAACATACTATTAGCCTGTCATCGACCTTTATCAATCAAACCCAAAGGAAATTAACATGTTCTCATGCACTAAAGTGCAAAGAAAAATGGCTCAGGCTAGTATATGCATTGAATTATTAGCCGTGAGTATCATATCATTAAGTATTTGATAAAACTAATTAAAAAAATTAGTTTATTTGATTGAAAATGTTTGATAAAATTATCGGAAAATAATAAAATAAGGACATTCTTAATTATTAAATAATAATGAGTGAGAGTAATTGAGAGACAAAGTTATAATAAATTTTCAACTAAAAACTGAAAAAGTGATTTTTTTTAAATAAGCTAACTTAAGTAGCTTTTTAAAAAAAGTTAATAGTTAACTAAAAAATTACCTTACTCAACACCGATAAAATAATTTTAGTTACTAATTCTAACTTCTATTTAACTAAAATATCTTAACAAACGCAATCTAACTCGTTATCTTGGTGTCCACACTCATATCATAATAATGGCATTGTAGTTGACGGCTATGCCTTACACATTTAATTGTTTTGCACATTTAATTTGTGTTTATTATACTAAGAGATAACATATATATCCATACACCAAGAGATATACAATTTACAACATTTTTTTTATCTCTTTCTATTACATTATACATCATATTCCATATTTTTTCTTCTCTTTTTTATCTTTACATTTCTCTTTATTGTACATCATGTTATTGTACAAACAACATTTCTTACTAATAGGGAGACTCTTTGTCTTTTCCTATATACATGGAGGTGATATCATGTAAGGTGTGCCCAACATCTTATGCAATAAATTATTATTCATACAATGAATTTATATAATATTTTTTATCTCACTATTATAATTTAGAGAAGTGTTATTTATAAACAAAACATATAATAATTTATACAACACATTTTTTTACCTTTCTGTATCACATCACTCATCACATTTCAAAACATACAATAATTTATACAACACATTTTTTTTTACCTTTCTGCATCACATCACTCATCACATTTCAATTCCCTCTGATTCCTCTCTTTATTTCTTATTGTTATATGCAATGTTGTATATGATTAAACTACAAATGCAATTTCTCTATAATTTATCATATTTCACACTTTTTTTTTTCTTTTATTTATATATTTCTCTTAGTTGTACATAATATTATACGATATTTAATTATATAACTATGATTTCTTTTACAGTAATAAATTTATTTAAAAGATAAATATTAATGAGTCTCTTACATATATTAGTTAAGGAATTAAAAAATAAAAAATAAATATATTTATTAAAAAGTATATATATACATATATATTAATATTTAAAGTTATCAAGGAATGAAATATATTTATTTAAAATTTTCTTTTTCTATTTTTTAATTAACTAATATCTCATCTCAGTTGTTAATCAGTAGCGAAGATTTGAATTAATACAAGTAGCTAGTTAAGGATATGGTCGGGATGGTCACCGACTCACCAGTTGCGTTGTGACGGTGAGAGACAAATTTAGGAAAATGATTTTTTTTTAAGACCACAGGTATTTTTTACGGGGGGCAATCCTGTTGAGCCGGGTAGAACTTCTATGGGCGGCAAAGTTCTCCCTCCGAGTATTTAACACGGCTGCATTCCCAGGGCTCGAACTCGAGACCATTGGTTAAGTTGAAACAGCCCCTTACGAGCTGATCCACGTGTTCAGTGGTAAATGATTTGTAAACACAAATGGGTTGAGATTCCAAGAGAAATAGGAAGATGACAAAGAAAAGTGTTATGGGGTACTACCAGACCCGATCTTCCGACTAGCCATGTCGACCTGCCATGTCACACCTATCCATTAAGGAATTCCGTCATCACACACCTAAGGTAACCAACACCGGCAATTGAGATCAAGTAGTCAATGCATTCACACGTCGGTAGATTTGTTCTTGCAACCCCAACGCCTCGACATCACCGTGGTGCCTCGCGCGTGTCAACACGCACGGTACGGCGCGTCACCCCGACAATTGAATGAGGCCGTTACGCCCGTAACGGATTTTCCCACCACATTTCCTCTATATATATTCCGGATTTCACATTCCAGGTACGTTTTTTAGACATACATATCGTTACTCCGTTGAACTGATATCTTACGTTGAGCGTCGGAGTCCCTGCAGGTATACCTTGCCCCGCCGTGGATTGCATCCGTCTCCGCCATTGAGGCCACTCTTTGTATCGCCGGACATTCCTCGAAGTTCTCCGAAGATCATTGGCGCCGTCTGTGGGAATCGATCTTGCTCAAGATTCCCGTTCTTGGATCTTTGGAAACTTAAATTTCACACCTTCAACGCTCCCTGAAGACCCAGTCATGGTGGGAACCAGAAGCACCTCTTCAATCCTTGTCGCCGCAGCTGATCACTCTGCCCCGGTAGTGACCTCGACAACGGGCCCGGCCCTCACCTCTGCTGCCACTGGGGTTGTTTCCGCCACTGGGGGAATGCCACCCCCACATCCCGGAATCACCCGTCCCAGGACAACCATCCCAACGCCACATACTGGAACAGCCTCACCATCATCTCCACAAGACCCACCAGCGCGTGATCATCTCTTGGAAGTTATCCGCCGTCAAGAGGAGCTTCTTGGACAATATGCACGCCGTCTCGAAGCACTTGAGACCGATCGCCACGCTGAAGCAATGCACTGGCGAATCCTCGCCGAACGCCGCCAAGAACTGCGACACGCCGTGGGCGGCCAACAGGGCAATGAAGGCCATGCCTCTCCTCAATGAGACCAACCTCCACCGTCAGTTCGCCGCGCGCCACCATCACCCCAAGCCTCGGCTCAATCCGTACACTCGAACTCCTACCCTAGGGACAACACAGGACCCACCGTGCAGAAGAAGAATCTCGCAACGCTACAGACGACGAGGTGATACAAGTGGTTTTGCCCTTTTCGGAGCGAATCATGCTCTTTCCCGTGGACAAACGATTCGAGAAAGTTCCCGTACCGGAGCTTTATGACGGGATGGGAGACCCTCTGGAACATCTTGATATCTACGAGTCGGCGATGTCCATCCGCAATGCTTCGGGACCCATTATGTGCAGGGTATTTCCCCTTTCTCTGAAGAAAACGGCCCTAAGGTGGTTCCAGTCCTTGCCACCTCGCTCCGTCAACACATGGGCCGACTTGAGAAGCAAATTCATCACTAGCTTCACCACCAGCAAAGTCCAACAAAAAACGGAGGCTTCGTTAAAGCAGATTCGACAAGGGACCTCGGAGTCCCTTCGGGACTATATAAGCAGGTTTACCAAGGAAGCCCTCTTGGTGCAAGGATTGCAACCCGGAGTGCAGCTCATGTTGGCCAAAGATGGCCTCATCGCTCATTCCCCATTCTGGGTCGACCTATCGAAGAAGAAACCCAACAGCATGGAGGAGTTGCTCCGACGTGCCGAAGAGTATATAAGCCTGGAAGACGAAGAGATCGCTCTCAAGGCAAAAGACACCAACATCGGGCAGACGCAGAAGGACCCCGGGCAAAAAAATAAGGGGCTCGACAAGACAAGGGTGACTAAGAACCCCTGGGACGCTACACGTCATATACGCCTCTGAACTTGCCGCGAGGAAAAATACTCAACGAGATCCTGAATGTCGAACTTTGCGAGGCCGGCATGCGAAGACCACGAGTGAAGGCCGGACCCGACACCGACAAGTCCAAATATTGTCGATATCACAAGTCCCAGGGGCATGACACTGACCACTGTTTGAGTCTGAAAGACGCAATTGAGGAGCTAATCCGGTGTGGGAAACTCGACAGATTTAAAAGGGAGCAACCAGGGACATCCCGTCAAGCTGGAGACTATAAAAGGAGCTATCAGAGTGAAGAACCCCGACGAGAATCTAGTCGGCGTGAGCGCAGCAGGTCGCGAACACGATCACCCAGGCGCGGTAGGTCGACATCTCGCAGGCCCTCGCGAGACCACTCCCCTCCGTCTTCAACGCGAAAGGATCGTCATGAACAACCATCTTTGTCTAGGCAGCGATCTCCGCAGCCTGATCCTCCGTCCCCCAAGCACCCCATCATTTATGTCATCGCCGGAGGTTTCGCCGGTGGAGGGGAGTCGAGTAACTCCCAAAAGAAACACATGAAGGAGGTGTTGTCAGCCTCAACCTCGTCGTCCCGCGGGGCACACGCCGGACACAAAAGGAAGCTACCCCCACTCACATTCTCCGATGAAGACTATGGTCCGGTGATCCCGGGGCATGATGACCCTTTCCTCGTAACAGCGTTCATGGCTAATCACGAGGTTAGGAGGATTTTTGTAGATTAGGGCAGCTCCGCTGATGTTTTGTTCCTCAAGACTTTCCGTCTTCTCCAGATTCCTGAATCCGACCTCCTACCATATCGAGGCGCCGACCTGATCGGTTTCACGGGGGACAAGATTCGCCCTAACAGATATGTGGAGCTCTTCGTTACCTTCGGACAACCACCTCTCTCCAAAACCGAAAAGGTCCGATTCCTCGTGGTGGACTGCCCCACAACTTACAACACCATCCTCGGCAGGCCAACTTTGAACGCCATTGGGGCAATCATCTCTACCAAACATTTAATAATGAAGTTTTGGAGTGATGCGGGCGAGGTCATCAGTCTTCGTGGTGACCAAGTAATGGCAAGATCTTGCTACAAGGAGTCTCTGAAGATCACCAGGCCGGACAAAAGTGTCGGAGATCCAGAGAAAAAGGAAGATAACCCAGCAGCGGCAGGGGTGATGTTGGCAGACCTCGACGTTCGAGAAGACTTCGCCGAGACGCGACCCGTTCCAGAAGGAGACACAAAACCCCTGCAGATTGGATCCTCCCCGGATCAGGTTGTTACGGTGGGCTCCGGGATGGCGCCCCATGATGAAGAAGCACTCTGCACCCTCATCCGCCAAAACTCAGATCTGTTTGCATGGACAGCAGCCGATATGCCAGGCCTCGACCCCGACATCATATGCCATCGTCTTTCGGTGGATCCCAGAATCAAGCCCGTGGAGCAGAGACGTCGCAAGATGTCGACAGACAGAGCTGAAGCGGCCACGCAACAGGTCTCCGAGCTACTGGACACTGGCTTTATTAGGGAAGTTAAATACACTCCCTGGCTGTCTAATGTAGTACTTGTAAAGAAGCCTAGTGGCAAATGGCGTATGTGTATAGACTATACAAATTTGAATAAAGCTTGTCCCAAAGATTCGTATCCGTTGCCCAATATCGACCAATTGGTCGACCAATCTTCTGGTTATCGTCTTTTGTCGTTTATGGATGCATACTCCGGCTACAATCAAATTCCTATGTATCCCCCCGACCAGGAAAAAAACGGCGTTCATGACCGACAAAGCAAACTACTGCTATCGAATGATGCCTTTCGGTCTGAAGAACGCCGGCGCCACCTATCGGCGAATGATGAATACTGTTTTCCGTGACCAAATCGGAAAGATTGTCGAGGTGTATGTCGACGACATGATCGCAAAAAGCGCAATTGATAGCGACCATCTTCGCGACCTCGGCGAAATCTTCAACCAACTTCGAAGATACAACATGCGCCTCAATCCGAAGAAATGCACTTTCGGGGTCCGAGCCGGAAAATTCCTCGGTTCCATGTTAACGGAACGGGGCATTCAGGCCAACCCCGACAAATGTCGAGCTGTCCTTGAAATGAAGAGCCCCACCACGGTTAAAGAGGTCCAGCAGGTAACTGGAAGGATGGCCGCCTTGACAAGATTCATCTCGAGATCCGCATCTCGAGCACTTCCGTTCTTCCGACTTTTGAAGAAGGGAAAACTTTTCGAATGGAACCAAGAATGTGAAGATGCGTTTCAACAGATAAAAGGCATACTGGCATCTCCCCCTGCCTTGTCCAAGCCCATTCCAGGGGAAGTACTATACCTCTACCTTTCCGTTGCAGAGGAAGCAATAGCCGTCGTCTTGGTCCGCGAACCCGCAGGGGTACAACACCCGGTTTTCTTTGTCAGCAAGGCGTTACAAGGGTCGGAGCTCCGATACCCAAAGGTTGAAAAAATCGCCCTAAGCCTAGTCATTTCAGCACGGCGGCTATGGCAATACATCCAGGCACATCAGGTCGTGGTTCGAACGAATCAACCCATCCGACAGGTGCTTCACCGACCTGACCTAGCTGGTAGGATGGTATCCTGGGCCGTGGAGCTCTCAGAGTTCAGAATAACCTATGAGCCACGACAGGCGATCAAGGCTCAAGCGTTATCAGACTTCATCGCCGAGTTGACCCCGGCACACCCGATCTCAGACGAGTGGTGGGAGTTGCATGTCGACGGTTCGTCAAATCCCAAAGGCAGTGGCGCCGGGATACTTTTAGAGAGCCCGCAAAGGGTCGTGTTGGAACACTCTATGAGCTTTTCGTTCCCAACCTCGAACAATCAGGCCGAGTACGAGGCAGTGATCGCCGGCTTGCGAATGGCATCTGAAGTGGGAGCAGGCCGGATCAGGGTCCATAGCGACTCTCAACTCGTGGTATCTCAGGTAAATGGAGACTATCAGGTCAAGGATCCGTTGCTCCTTAAGTACCTCGAACTGGTTAGACGTATTATTCTCAGCTTCTCATTGGTCGAAATACATCATATTCCAAGAGAACGAAATTCCAGGGCCGATATCCTTTCCAAACTGGCCAGTACAAGATCATCCGGTAACAATAAATCCGTCATCCAAGAAGTTGTACCCGCACCTTCCGTGATGTTAGCCATCGGAACTGACGGGTGCTAGTACTCCGACATCTAGAACTACCTGGGGAGCGGCATACTCCCCAGCAACCCCGACAAAGCCCGTCGAATACAAAGACAGACAGCCCAGTATTGCATAATCGACGAATGTCTCTACAGGCAAGGCTTGGCACAACCATTGATGAAATGCATCGCCGGTGACACACTCGACTATGTCATGGAGGAGGTTCACGAAGGCGTGTGTGGTCATCACCCCGGGGGATATTCCCTAGCCCGTAGAATCCTCCGCGTCGGCTACTATTGGCCCACCATGGAAGCAGACTCACTGGAATATGTCAAGAAGTGCTCACGATGTCAGAAACACGCCGACATACATCGGGCCCCCGTGGAGACGTTGACATCAATTTTGGCCCCTTGTCCGTTCTCATGGTGGGGCGTAGACATTCTGGGACCATTCCCCCAGGCCCCTGGACAGCTGAAGTACCTCGCGGTGGCATTCGACTACTTCACCAAGTGGATCGAGGCTCTCCCACTTGCGAAGATCACTGGGAAAAAATTCTCAAAGTTTATCTACCGATTCGTAATATGCAGGTTCGGTATCCCGAACACTGTGGTGACGGACAACGGCAACCAATTTACCGACAAGGGATTTCGATAGCTCATGTCGGACTTCCACATAACCCACAGGTTCTCATCCGTCGAGCACCCTCAAACCAACGGACAGGCCGAAGCCGCCAACAAGGTAATCCTTAAAGGGCTTAAGAAACGCCTCGACGCTGCCAAAGGGCTCTGGTCGGAGCAGTTACCCAACGTCTTATGGGCTTATCATACCACCCCCCACTCCAAGACTGGGGAGACCCCGTTTCGGCTAGCCTATGGTGTCGATGCCGTCATCCCAGTAGAAGTCGGCGAGTAAAGCCTCAGGCTCCAAGCGTACGACCCACAAACTAACGACCAAAGGCTTCGGGAGAAGCTAGATTTGATTGAGGAAGTCCGGGAAAGGGCCTCCATCCGTGAAGCGGCAATCAAATCGCGATCAGCTAAACGGAACGACAAAACGGTTGTGCCACGAACCTTCGATGTCGGAGATCTGGTCCTGCGAAGAGCAGACGTCGGCAACAAAAATGCCACCCAAGGAAAGTTGGCAGAGAATTGGGAAGGGCCATACCGAGTCATTGCCAGCACAGGGACCGGGGCTTACCGCCTCAAAACACTACCCGGGGAATCCATACCCCGAACATGGAACGCGGATAAACTCCGCAGGTACTTTAGTTAATTCAATTTGTAAAATTACCACCATGTAATATCGTTCTTGCAGAGATAAATACAAAGTTCATTTTTCATACTAATTACCCTCGCCGAGCCGGGTACTGCCTCGAACCATATTGAGTCGGGTACAACCCCGAACGTGATCCGCGCAACTTGAATCGGGTACAACCCCGAAGGCGTATTCGAGTCGGGAACTACCTCGAACCATATTGAGTCGGGTATAACCCCGAACGTGATCTGCGCAGTTTGAGTCGGGAATTACCTCGAACCATATCGAGTCGGGTACAACCCCGAGCCTGATCCGAGTTGGTTCGACCCCAAACGCATTTCAAATATGAAAAACCCCTGATGCATATCAGAAAAATCACGACCTGATCGAACATGGGAAATCCAAGTTTTTGAACGAAAGCAGAAACAGTTATAAAGCCGTAAGGCGATTTAACATGGTAAAGAAAGCAAAAAGAATACAACGTAAACTGGCATTCCGATCCTTCACTCCTGCGAAGGCATGTCTGTTTGGGAGGCCAGATCCACTTTCTCTGTGGTAGGTACTTCATCCGACCCGTGCTTGGCGTTCAAGGTCAGGGCGCCATCAGGTCCCTTCTCGGTGTTAGCAGCCGGATCCTCTTCATCATGCAACGGTGGGGACTTGGGCTCGTCATCCCCAGGAGTGCTCTCCACTCTCCCGGTGGGAAAAACGTCGTACCACTTGCCATCCTCGACCGTGCACAGCGTCGACATCCCCCTGGTGTTCAGCTCGACCCCAGGTTTCAAAAACTTCATTTGTTTAATGGCAAGGTAGAAGTACATATCAGCAGCATCCTCCCTGAGGGTTTCGGTCTCTTCTACCTTGTGCTTCAACTCCGTCACCTCGACCTCAAGGGCCTGCCGGGATTCTTCGGATTACTTCAGCAGTGACTGGGAAGTCGTCGCTGCTTGTTCAACAGTTTCCTTTGCCGAGGTCAGGGTTTGCACCTGCTTAGTCAGGTCGGCATTAGTTGTCAATAACTTGTCCCTTTCCTCGGTCAAGGCTTTCACAGTAGAAATAGCCTTCTGCATCTTCACTTCGTCGGCCTCCAGCTTGGTCGTCATTTTCTGCAACTCCGTCTTCATGGGAATAAAGGCAGCTAGATCCCGAGATGCTCCCATGAAGTACCTCGACATCATAGCAAACTTCATGCCCCACTCCGAAGCAACCCCGAGGATCTGATCAATCTCCTCCGCAGATTTCCCCTCAAACATCGCACGACCTTGAGCCTCTAGATGCTTGTTCACCTCCTCGGTGGTCATGTCGGAAGGAGGTAACCCGGTACCAAAAGTTAGGGGCTTCTTCCCCCTATCGCCGATCAGAGATGTCGAAGATGAGCCCTTCGAGACATTCTCGACTTGTTTAATCTGTGGAGGTGGGACAGGGATGGTAACCTTTATGCGTTTGGAATTTTGGTTCGAGGCATCAACCTCAGATTCAGGCGCCTCGTTCCTCTTCTGCAAATCTCGGAGGGCCTTCTTCGCCTTGCTTTCAGCCAGCTTCTCGTGCTGTCGGGCTGCCATTTTAACTGCGGAAATACAAAAACAGTTAGCACAAGAAATGTTTCAAAGCAATATAAACTACTATAGCCGGACATTTACCGAGAAGCTCTCTAGTCGCCATCCCGCCATTTTTTATCACGGATTTACAATCCAGGATGCCGTGTTTTTCGACAAACTTTATGATGGCCTCGACCGTCTTCTGTTCCCCCTTCGACAGAGACTTGTACTCTACGGTGTAAGTGCTCGAGGTCCTCTCGTAGTGACCAGTGTTCCAGTACGTGTTAATAATGAGCCTTCCATCCTCGTGATACACTGATTCTCTCCCCTCACCTTTGGGAACTACGAAGACGTACTTATCTTTGAAGTTACGGTATGACTCATAGTAGGCCTCAAAGATTTTCCCTCCAGCTCCAACCCGGAGGGGCAACCAAGAGTATCGGTCCGAAGACTCCTTGACCGCCAAAGGCCGAAAGAAGTAAAAGAAAACGACACTGCTAAGCTCTAGGCCGAAGGCGTGACACAGGATCTCGAAGCTCCTTATGAAACCCCAGCCATTAGGATGTAATTGCGAAGGGGCCACCTTTAGATGGCCCAACACTTCAAGCTTGAACCACATGAACGACATCCAAACCCCCAAGTCGTCAAAGACGGTCTTGTACATAGGGATAAAGAAGTTTTCGTCCAAGTCCCCCTGGCTACAGATTCTGTCGTCTTCCTTGGGGCATCTCAACGCCCACTCTTTCTCTTTGCCCGGTTCCACCCATTCAACGTCACAGAACCCTAGCCTCAAGGCGGCGGTCGAGGTGTATATACTTGAGGTGCCAAGAGCCTCCTTGTCGACCCAATTCATTGATTTTAGGTCCTTCGGCACTGGGAAGCTAGAAGCCGGCGAGGTGTGCACTTTCCGCCTACCCATCTCGGACCTGTCCAAAAGTCCGTCAACAAAGTCAATAGAGGGAGATGGAGGTTTCACCCCGGGACAACTGGGGTCCACCCTGGAGGACCTGGCAGGAAACACCTCAGGATAACCCCATTTCCTCAAAATATAGGCAGTTTTATGCACTATTTCTTGCTGCAACAGCCCAAGGTCAGCCAGCTTGAAACCACTCCTACGCCTCGGAACCAAGTCCGAGATGGATGGATCCTCGGCCTCCTTACTCACAACAATACACTGCCGTCTACTTTGGACAGCAAGTGCTTTCACCCCAGCCCTTGTGAGCACCATTATAAAAATAACAAGTTTAAGAGAGGAGGACGATACCTTTATAGACTTCGGCCGAAACTTTTTTGAATTCTTCGAAGAAATCCGCAACGCCAAGGTTCATACACTGCTTCGGATACCTTTGGAAGAAGAAAAGCAAGGAACTTGCAGAAGCCTCTACGAAGAAGGGAGAATTTAGAAAAGAGAACCGGAAACTGAAAATGGCACAGGAGCCGGAGCACGATGGAGGAAGAAAGGGGAAAGTGGGAAACATATCCCTCTCACCCCTCTTATACATCTGAGAGAACGACTCAAATTGAACCAGCCGGTAAGGCCCACGGGCCCATTACAGTCGGATCAAGACACATGGCAGGAAAAGGAAGGGTCGTAGTTTTAATTTAAAATAACGGTTACTTTCAGAAATACCAAACGACACCCCGGAATTCGACAAGGCCTCGACAACGAAGTCTAGCTCAGAAACCCCATGACGAAGTCTCATCGCGGATCAGATCAGTAACTCGACCATCCTCACCTAGAATGATCGACTTGGGGGGCAACTGTTCTGGGGTACTACCACACCCGATCTTCCGACTAGCCATGTAGACTTGCCATGTCACACCTATCCATCAAGGAATTCCGTCATCACACACCTAAGGTAACCAACACCGGCAGTTGAGATCAAGTAGTCAACGCATTCACACGTCGGTAGATTTGTTCTTGCAACCCCAACGCCTCGACATCACCGTGGTGCCTCGCGCGTGTCAACACGCACGGTACAGCGCGTCACCCCGACAATTGAAGGAGGCCGTTACGCCTGTAACGGCTTTTCCCGCCACATTTCCTCTATATATATCCCGGATTTCACATTCCAGGTACGTTTTTTAGACATACATACCGTTACTCTGTTGAACTGATATCTTACGTTGAGCGTCGGAGTCCCTGCAGGTACACCTTGCCCCGCCGTGGATTGCATCCGTCTCCGTCGTTGAGGCCACTCTTTGTATCGCCGGACATTCCTCGAAGTTCTTTGAAGATCAAAAAGTGATAGTAAATGTAATGAGGGACGTGGTAGGATGATGGCTAATGATAGATAGAGAGTAATTAACCCTTTGTTTGGGTCAAAGAGAGAAATTGAGAAAATAGAAATGGAGAAGAGAGAGATAAGGAAGAGAGAAATAGTAGAGAAATAGAGTAGAAATAGAGATTTTTTGGTATTAGAGAAATATGAGAGAGATAGAAGAGAAATTAATTATGATAGTTGTTTGGTTGTGGAGAAATAAGAGAGAGAGAAATGTGTAAAAAAGTAAAAGACTAAACTACCCTTGAAACAAAAAATAACATTAAATAATTCATTTCAACTAGGGGTAAAATTGAATTTTCACACCCAAACCCCCTCACTCTCTCCCATTTCTCCTCTTTCATTGACGTTGTGTTTGTTATCACCAATTGTGGGAAGAAAGAAAAGGGGAAGAGAGAGATGTCACAAACTCCCTTGCACTACCGGGTTTGGATGGGTTAAAGGAGGGGGGAGAGATTACAAAAAATGGTGGGGCCCAGTAAAAATTTTCTTTTACTTGTTTTTTTGAAATAAACAAACACACGTTTAATCACTTAAAACTTAATCTTTCTTACTCCAATGCGAGATGCTTTTCTTATTACTCCACTTAAAAATTATGCTTTGCTTTGAGGTCATATGTGGAACCTATTCAATGGGATTTTTTAGGGGTGTTCATTGGTTCGGATCGATCCGATGAACCCGACGAACCAAACCGAACCATTCAAATTGGTTCGGATTTTTTTCCTCATTCGGGTCCGAACCGAACCAATTAGAACCGATGACTATTGGTTCGGGTAACGGGTTGAGAAATCCAAACCCGTTACCCGAACCGAACCGAACCGAACCAAACCCATATATATAAAAAAATGCGTTTTTTTTATATTAGAGTTAGTGTTTATGATTTTCATGATATCAAGATATTTGAGGACTAATTTTCCTATGATTTTTAATTAGTAATTTAGTAATTTAGTCAATGTGTTAATGTGTTATATATGTACTTATACTGGTTTGTAATTTTCATGTTTGAATGTTATTTATAATTTGGTTATCTTACCACTAATACTTGATTGAAACTTGAATGGTTGGTGCAAATTTGAAGCAACAAAACAGTCTTGTGCCTTTTTTATATTAGGTTATATGTATTATTTTAGGCAAAATCATGCATTTTTTCTTTTTTCCTGAACTGGTAAAAAATGTCATTTTTTGAGTTTCTGATCCTATTGAACCGAACCGAACCAACCCGTATTTAATTGGTTCGGTTTGGTTCGGGTCAATGCAGAAAAAATAACGAAATCCGAACCGAACCGAACACTTTTGTTTGGTTCGGATTCGTTTTTCCTCTGAAACCGAACCAAACCGACCCGTGAACACCACTAGGATTTTTAGAGATGAACCATAAGAAAGAAGAGTTGTTAAGTTATAAAAAGTAAAAGAAAAAAAGTGAGGTGTAATGGTGTGATCCGCTTTAATGAATGACCAAAAGTAAGAAAAAAAAGAGTAGTACCATGGGAGATGTTCTTAATTTATTAAGAGTATTACCGAGTGGTTGATTTAAGTAGTATATATCTAATTCTACTTAAGCAAGATTTCAAGTTCAAGTCTTATGCATGAAAAAAAAAGAAACCTCACATTGGAAGAGGTGACTTCACCATAATGTGATATGTTCACGACTCAAGGAGGAGCACCAACCGTGGGGATTTTTTTTTCAATATTCTTGTAGTACATACTCCTCCACTATAATATATTGATACCTAACCTTGTATGATTAAAATAAAGAATACTAATCATAAAATTGGGATAATTATATAGAGTGGAGTGAGTAAAATAGGAGTATAAAAAAATTGCTCAAGGATACAAGTAGTTTAGACAAAAAAATCCTAATAATGATGATTTTTCATATTCATATATTTCTTTTTTCTCTTTTTTTATAATTATATTAGTTATCATATTTTTAAAGTTTTTTTTAGGTTTTAAATTTCTCTTTTTCACATTTTTCTCACGGAGGGAGTAGGATCATTTTCAGTTGAGAAATGATAATAATACAACAAATTTATTACACAACATTATACAATAATGAGTAAGATAGAAATAAAATAGAGAACAATATACAATGTAATAGGTGATATAATAAAGAAAAATAAAAATAAAAAATATTATATGAATAATTTATGTCTTTTCAGTTAGCAGAGGATCATAAAGGAGAAAGAAGGGAGATTGGATAAAGCCGATTGTACGTCTCAGTGTTTCACTCACGGAAAAGCCAACTGGTAAAGCCGATTGCATAGACTCATGCTGTTTTTTTCTCCAATTCACCTCATCTTTCCTTTCCCTCTTCGCTGATCTTTATGGTACACGCATTCAGTCAGTGACGCTGACGGTTAGCCACGAAAATCAATGAATTGACTATGGATTGGAGCCTTTGCCCTTTGGTCACATTTGCTTGCACCTTTTTCTTGTGGCAGATCAAAAGACAATGGACTAACGACAGAAAAGGATTAGCTTGTAATTATCTTTTGGAGATAATAAATAAATAAGTATATAATTATTCTTAGTTTGATTCAAAATGAATTATAATGTTAATTTACAAATTTTTGAAATAAATATATCATGTATATGTATATTTTAATATAGATAAATTTACCCTAAAATAATTATTTTAGCTAACTTACATAAGAGGTTAATATATGTACACTATCAGTGTAAAGTAGGGATGACAATGGGTAGGGTTTGGGTAGGGTACTATAGTACACGTCCCCATACTCGTGTTTTTAAAAAATACCCGTACTCGGACTCATACCCGCATGGGTAATGATTCTAGTACTCGTACCCTTACCCGCTGGGTACTCCCGTACACGTATCCATTACCCACACTTTTCTTAACTATAAGAAAATAAATTGATTAGAAAATAAAAATTAATTAAAAATTAAATAAAAATAATTTATAGATCATCCAAGTTTAACCTATAAAACAACTATCATATGTGGAAGTGGATGGGAGATTAAAAAATTGGGAGGGGAAATGAAAATCAGATCATGTTTTGCTACTTTTAGTGTGTAGGACAAAATTATAAAATTTAAATTAATTGAATTAGTAATATATATTAATGTTTTTTGGTGACTATAATATAGATTAATATTAACTATTTTTTTAAAATATTAATTAATAATATAAACATATATATATTTATTAAATTAATTATATGTATATAAATTACATTAATTATATATATTATATAAGTGCAGGTATGGGTAGGGTAGGGTACCATAGTACCCGTACCCGCACCCGTACCCATTAAAAAGTGCGGGTAATTACCCATACCCATTTGGTGGATAATTACCCTACCCATTATGGGTAATTTTTACGGGTACCCACTGGATCTGGGTCCAATTGCCATCCCTACTGTAAAGACATCCAATAATGTGTGTTGTGATATCATTTATTTAAATTTTCTTAGCTATTAGTATATTTCTGGGTATACAGCTATTTATTATTGTTTCGACCAAAAAAAGCTATATATTATTGTATCTCTTTCTTTATTAATTTTTTTTCATTCACTTGTTTATTCTTTCTTTTGTACTACAATCTATAAAATATCTTCCGTGCAATTGGCATGTGTTGCAGTGTTGGACCTCGATGATGTCTTGGAAGTGGGACCCACTCCTTAATTGTGATTTACCCAAACTTGGGTTGTATTATGTATAACATATCCAAATTCAATTAAAACATTCACTCCATTCGTTATTTTTAAGTATTACTTTTTAAGGAAAATTTTTTGTTTATCTGTTAATCATTTTAAAATAACATTAATTATTAATTTTTCATTTAAATCAAAATTTTTACGTAATTAATTAGAGTAAACCCTCAAAATGGTCCCTAAAAGATATGGGGTCGGTCATATTGGTCCCTGAAAGATAATAAATTGTAAAAACATCCTTGAGAAATAATAACATCATTTATGAACCCTCAAAATGGTCCCTGAAAGATATGTGGTCGATCACATTGGTCCTTGAAAGATAATAAATTGTAAAAACGTCCCTGAGAAATAATAACATCATTTATTATGTTTTCTTTTTCCTCGTTGATTTTGTTTCATTCCCAAATATTGTTGGTCGACCACCCAATACATGCATATGTTTCTACTATAATGCTCTACACACCTCTGGTCCGTGTCTGCTATTGTTGGTTTTCTCTTCCTTGACTATTGTATCATGAACTCCAAGTCATTTGGTTTCTTCTTTCACTAGAAGCTTACATATTGCATCTTCTTCCTCTGCAGTCTAAGAATAAAAAGAAACTCCAAAACCTTTAAGGACAAAGAAAGTACATGAGAGTCATACCTCACCATTTCTAGAAAAGGCTGGACTAATGACATTTACCCCGTTATCATGGTCCTATCGATTGAAAATCATAAAAGAAACTACAAAGGATTGGTCTATCTGCATGAATTTAGCCCCAAAAAATATGTCATTGGAGATCTCGAGCCAATTAACATACTTGTTGGACATAACATGACACCCTACATCTTTGATTTTGGACTTGGGCGCCTTACAAAATATTGCTGGGGGAACCCCAACCTTGCAATCCAACTGAGTGGTTGTAGAGAAACTCCAAGAGAGACAAAAGAGCTTGTCCACTGAAGTTACAACTACTCCCTCTGGTCCTTTTTATAAGGCACCTCTAACCGAATTACAAAAACCAAGGAGTAGTTTAAGTAGTTAATTTTATTGGTTTTATAAAAAAAAATAATACAATATTTCATTTTTACCCCTATTTAATATTATTAGTATATTCTCTCACTAAATAATTAAGATTAAATTATGCACTAAATATAGTACTATTCCCACTATCAATTGTATTGGAACACACAAATGTATATGGAAAAGTGCAAAAGTTTAACTCTCTCTCTTGGTCACCTATGTAACAATATTTATAATACCCCGTTAATGAACAATTAAAAAAATATATGATGGAAGAATTTAATAAGGGTAAATCAGGAAAAAAATTAAATGCTTCATAGATATTATCAAGTGCCTTATAAAAAGGGCCGTCAATATCTTCTAAATGGTGCCTTATAAAAAGGACCGGAGGGAGTAATATTTTGGGAAACGGTGATCAGGCTCCAGAAGCACTGAAAGTGGTGAAGCCATCACAGAAGTGGGATGTTTTATTCATATGGTGTGATTTTGCTAGAAATGATCACAGGGCGATTACCCATTATCCAAGTGGGGTAACTCAGAAATGGACCTTGTTCAATGGATTCTGTTCTGCATTGAGGAGAAGAAGCCACTTTCAGACGTACTAGACCCATACTTGGCTGAAGATGCAGATAAAGAAGAAGAGATAATTGCAGTTTTGAAAATTGTGATGGCTTGTGTCCATAACAGCCCTGATAAGAGACCTACAATGAGACACGTGTTTTGTAACATCCCGCTAATTAAGACCTTAATTCATAGGAGATTTATCAATGTTTTTAAAACCGGACCGGTAATTGAACCGGTGAAGGTACTAGTTCACGGTTAAGTGGTTGAACCGTGGTCGAACCGGTAATAATTAAATATATTTTTTAAGTAATAAAATAAGATAAAATCATAAGAAATCAAAACATAATATTATAAATTAATATTAAAGACTCTATTATACTTATTATATGATAAAAAAATTTATAATAATTAACTAAATAATAAATATTTATGTGCAATCCTTAAAAAGTTATTTTTATTTATCTTAAAAATATTTTAGATTAAATAAACAATCAAAAATAGAAAAAAATTGAATTTTTTTGAAATTGGCCGGTTTAACCGGTTTTCTGCTACCG
The DNA here is from genome assembly GCA_026901365.1 of Sesbania bispinosa. Taxonomy (NCBI): domain Eukaryota; kingdom Viridiplantae; phylum Streptophyta; class Magnoliopsida; order Fabales; family Fabaceae; genus Sesbania; species Sesbania bispinosa. Next base: position 1,859,520 of record QLOH01000088.1, on the reverse strand, counting down.
GTTCTTTACCGGTTTTCATCGGTTCGACCGGTTCTTGACCGGTTCCCACCAGTTCTGAAACCAGCCGATTTTCAGGGTTGTATGGACCGGACACCAGGCCGGTTCCCGGTCGGACCAGTTGAACCGGCCGGTCCGGTCCGATTTTGATAACCATGAGATTTATAACCAAAAATAGAATGAAGTAATTAATAGGCACAGGAAAGTTTAAGGGGCAAAAATAAGGTTTTAGACATCAGGCTTCTCGCTCAAGCGAATGAATTTCGCTTAAGCAAATTATGCAGCAAAAACTTCACAAGTTAGTTCTGCAATTTTCGCTTAAGCGAGAAGCATCTCGCTCAAGCGAAAAACAGGGGAATTTAGAGTGCTCTCTGGACGTTTTTCGCTCGAGCGAGAGTGTTTTCACTCAAGCGAAAATGAGAGGGGGAAAGTTAATTCGAGCAATTCGCTCAAGCGAATTTGATTCGATTGAGCGAGTATACGGTTACAACATTTTTAAATTACGATCCCAGTCAGTTCTAACTCAGTTTCTCTTCCGTTTCTTCGCACTTTCAGAGAGAGAAAGAGAGGTTCTAGTGAGAGAACATCCCTGTGACGATCAAGAATGATTCCTATGCCCCAAGAACGAGTCTTTCATCAATCTTTCCTCCTTCAATGCCTTCTACTCTCTATTCTTCCTTCGTTTTCTCGACTCTTAGGTGGGTGTGACTCTCACTTGGTTGTTATTGTTGTGCTCAGGACATGATCCCCCTTCTCCTCCCCCTTTCATTCTTGAAATAGTGATGTATGTGGGAGATAAACTTAGGAATTATGAATGTATTGATAATTGTTTGTCTTGAATTGCCAAAACCATAGAATAGATGACTTGGATGATTATGTATATTGTATCTTGAGTATGTTATTCTGAAATCATGGGCCCTTGGCCATCACAGCCATGGAATTATGAAATTAAGAAATCACAGAGCCTTTGGGCTATCACAGGGTCATTGACCGTCACAGGCCTTCGGGCAATTTGATTAAGAAAAGAGGGGTAACCACATCTAACTCATGGCCAAGAGGGAGATGGGGTTCCCAATCACAGAATGAAATTTAAAAGTTACTTAAGATTTAATCATGGGTAGCCTTGGACGACGGTCCTCGGTTACATGGCCGAGCGCTCATCACAGTCACGTTACAGAGAAAAGACCCCGGGTGTCGGGTAACAAAACCTCACAGTCATGCATTGCATCATAAGTATTGATTTGAATCTGTTTAATTATGTTTAATTGCCTTCATTTATATTTCTTGAAGTAATATGTACATTGTGTTGGTTCGTGCTATTTTCCCCCACACTGCACACACTTTTCACGCTCACTGGGACGTTGGTCTCACCCCATTCCATGGGAACAATATTTCAGTGGTGCATGATACTCATCAAGATTATAACGAACAGTAGAGAACATGTGGAGGATAGTAGTTTAATGTTTATTTACCTTGATGTATTTAATGTTGCTTAGGACCATTAATGTTATGTGTTAGGACGACCTTAGGAATTGTTATGCTAGTTTAATACATTGGATTGGAGCCTTGATGACAACCTTGTATTGGTATTTCTTTGAGTTATGTATGTATTGTTTGGAGCTTTACTAATTGTTGGGTTACTCAAGCGATTGTGTTGTATGACGGTACACAAAATTAACGAATGAATTTCACGAGTTCGGAAATAGTGCTCCCAACAGGCATTATTTCTGAATTTAGAAATTAGGACGTTACATTTTGGTATTAGAGCAGTTCAATCCAATTGGACTGTGGTTATGTATTACTCCTTAAGTTAGTCATAATTTTATATGCATTAGTAGGGAATTGATAGACTGATCACCTGGATATTTCTTAATGATGTGTATAGGATCATGGCTGGCGGTAAGAGGGGACGTCCTCGTGCCAATTCACCTCCTCCCTCACCGGATCAATCTCAGGATCCCGTGGCGGTAGCTCTTCGAATGCTCACTCAAATCATGGGAGAGCAAACCGCTTCTACTGGTACTCCTCCACCGGGGACAGTAGCAGATCCCTTCCTTCAGGGATTAGCTGAGTTCAGGAAACACCATCCTCCAGCCTTTAATGGAGCTTATGATCCAGCAGCAGCAGACTCCTGGCTCAACGCCATGAATAAAATCTTTGAAGTGATGGCTTGCACGGACGACCTGAAAGTGAGATTTGCTAACTATATGTTACAAGGAGAAGCAGGAAATTGGTGGAAGAACGTGAAGGTCAGCTTGAATGCTCCTGAAGCCTTACTTTCTTGGGATGCGTTCCAACAAGTATTCTTAGAGAAATATTTCCCCGAACCGGTCAGGAAGCAAAAAGAACTAGAGTTCCTCCAGTTGAAGCAAGGCAACATGACCGTGGGCCAATTTGTGGCCAAGTTTGAAGAACTCTCCAAGTATCACTCCCTGCTGCAAGCCAATCCTAATGAGGGTTGGAAATGCTCTCACTTGGAGGCGGGCCTCAAGCCTGAGATCAGAAAGATTGTTTCAGCCTTTCAGCTTAAGGAATTCTCAGCCTTGGTGACCAAGTGTCTGGTCGTCGAGCAAAGCTTAGTGGATGAGACACCCAGGTCTGCGGCGAAGGCTTGGGTTGAGGGTAAGAGGAAGAGAGAGGATACACCTACCAGTAAGAATTTTCGACCTCAGTTCCAGGGAGGAAGGGGCAAACAGATCGCCCTTCCCTCCACTCCAGCTTATTCTGCTTGCCCCAAGTGTGGCAAGAATCATCGGGGCGAGTGCCTGGAAGGGCAACAAGTTTGTTTCTATTGTCGTGATCCAGGCGATATGAATGGGGACTGCCCAAAGAAGAAGAAGGACCAGCTCAAACCCCAAGCTACCGGTAGGGTCTTTACCCTCAGCGGTGAGATGGCGGCTCATGCCGATGATCTGATGCAAGGTATATGCACTCTAAATGATACTCCTTTGATTGTACTGTATGGTTCTGGGGCAACTTATTCTTTCATTTCTTGTGACTGTGTGGAAAGGATGAAGTTGCATGTTACTCCCTTACCTTTCCATTTGAATTTCCATACCCTGGCTAAGAAAGTCATTTCCACTTCCTTAGTGTGTCTTGCATGTCCCTTAGAAATCCAAGGTAGGATCTTTAAAGTTGATTTGATTTGTCTGCCATTGAAGAAACTTGATGTCATCTTGGGTATGAACTGGTTATCTCGTAACCAGATCATGCTTGATTGTTGGAATAAAGAATTTTTTTCCTACTCTTCTTCTCCCCCCAAGGAAAGGCCATTATATCTGTTATCTTGCTCCACTCAAATTTCCGAATGCCTGACTGATGGTAGTTATTATTTTATATTACTGCTTTCCTCAACTGTAGTGTCGAAACTCGACCTAGACAACATAGCCATTGTTAGGGAGTTTCAGGACGTTTTCCCAAGTGAGGTGACCACCTTACCTCCGGATCGAGAGACTGAGTTTTCAATAGACCTTGTGCCGGGAACAGGGCCTATTTCTAAGGCTCCCTATAGGATGTCACCCTTAGAGATGAGTGAACTTAAGAAGCAGCTAGAGGAATTAATAGAGAAGCAATTCATTAGACCTAGTGTATCCCCTTGGGGAGCTCCAGTGCTCCTAGTTAAGAAGAAGAATGGTAGCATGCGGTTGTGTGTTGATTATAGGCAGTTAAACAAGGTAACTATCAAGAACAAATATCCCTTGCCTAGGATAGATGACCTGTTAAACTAGCTTAGAGGGGCAACAGTGTTTTCTAAGATAGACTTGAGGTCAGGTTACCATCAGATAAAGATTAGGAGTGAGGATATCCCCAAGACTGCTTTTAGGACTAGGTATGGGCATTGTGAGTATTTGGTGATGCCGTTTGGTTTGACCAATGCTCCAGCTGTGTTCATGGACTACATGAATCGAATCTTTAGGCCCTACTTGGATAAGTTTGTGGTCGTATTCATCGACGACATTCTTATCTATTCTAAAACCTTAGAAGAACATGAACAACATCTTAGGGTGGTTTTGGGAGTGTTGAGAGAGAAGAAACTGTTTTCTAACCCTGAGAAATGTGAGTTTTGGTTGGATAGGGTTCACTTCTTAGGGCATGTTATATCTAGTGAAGGTGTGTCAGTGGATCCCAGTAAGATAGAGGCGGTGATTGGTTGGGAGAGGCTCAAGTCAGTCACCGAGGTTAGGAGTTTCTTAGGATTAGCTGGGTATTATCGCAGATTCATTAGAGGTTTTTCCCAGTTGGCCTTACCTCTCACCCGGCTGACCCGTAAAGGCCATGCTTTTGTTTGGGATGAGAAGTGTGAGAATAGTTTCAAGGAACTCAAGGAGAAGTTGACCACCACCCCAGTATTAGTACTGCCGGATTTGTCCAAATCCTTTGAAGTGTATAGTGATGCTTCAGGAAAGGGGTTAGGTTGTGTTTTGATGCAAGATAAGAGAGTAGTGGCTTATGCCTCTAGACAACTTAGACCCCATGAGGAAAACTACCCAACCCATGACTTAGAGTTAGCTGCAGTAGTGTTTGCTCTTAAGGTGTGGAGGCACTACCTGTATGGGGTGCAGTTTGAGGTTTTTAGTGATCACAAGAGCCTGAAGTACCTTTTTGATCAGAAAGAACTTAACATGAGGCAGAGAAGATGGATGGAATTTTTAAAGGACTACGATTTTGAGCTTAAGTATCACCCAAGCAAGGCCAACGTAGTGGCCGATGCCTTAAGTAGAAAATCCCTACATGCGTCGTCCATGATGGTGCATGAGTTATAATTGTTAGAGAAGTTTAGATATTTGAAACTTGATGGAAATTATGAAGGAGAGAGTATGAGACTCTACAGGCTAGAAGTGAGTAATGATTTGAGGACTAGGATTAGGGAGGCTCAGGTCTTAGACTTAGAACTCCAGTCCCGGAAGGGACAACCATGGTTTTCCGCATAAGGAGATGGGATGATTCTCTTCCAAGGGAGAGTCTGTATTCCTAAAGAGGGTCTTAGAGAGGAAATTTTAGAGGAGTCTCATAAGAGCAAGTTCACAGTGCATCCTAGTATTACCAAGATGTACCAAGACTTGAGGAACATGTTTTGGTGGGATGGAATGAAGAAAGAGATAGTTGAGTTTGTTTCTAGGTGCCTTGTATGCCAACAGGTTAAGATAGAGAACCAAAAGCCCTCAGGTATGCTCAAACCATTAGAAATTCCCGAGTGGAAATGGGAAGCCATATCCATGGACTTTGTGATGGGACTACCTAGGGTCCTTGCAGGCTTTGATGCCATTTGGGTGATAGTGGACCGGCTGACCAAGTCAGCCCATTTCTTACCAATTAAAGCAACGTACCCTCTGACCAAATTAGCAAATCTGTACATCAAGGAGATTGTGAAGCTTCATGGTGTACCTTCCAGCATAGTGTCAGATAGAGATCCCAGATTTACCTCTAGGTTTGGAATGCCTTACTGATCGAGGCCGTACTCAACCAAATAAAATGAATTAAAGTGCAGCAGGTTAATTAACCCAAATTCGTCTCTCTCAAGGAATCCAATTACAAATTCAGAATTTCAATCTCATAGCAACACACACACACACACAAGGGGATTTTGATTATTGTTCATTCTATTTTCTAAATTTCTAAACATAATTTAAATTTGCAGAAAACAATTCAAGGAAAATGGATTGGTTCTCTACCTCATTCAAAAATTGGATCTATCATTGGTTCATACAAAATTCCTCAAATCCTTGACAGAATCAAATTCGGATTAAGCATCCTCATTAATTTTCACACTAGAATTAAGCAAACTAGCATGAATCCTAATTTCTAATTCTTGGAATTAAGCAAACCTAGAATTCATTTCAGATTAAGCAACCTAAAATGTGAGTTAGATTCAGATTAGAATTCGAATTCCATAAAGCATGCAACTCAATTTCAAATTCAAACCTAAACATCAAGAAACTAGGAGAAGGAAAATTCATGAATCTATCCAAGAAGTTAAGAGATGAAAAATGAAATTAGAACCTCAATTTCCTTTGTGAATTCAGTAGAGAAACAATCCTTGAAGCTTAGCCTTCCATTTCCATGGAGGAGAAATTTGAAAATTGAAGAAGAGGAAGAAGAAGAGCCAAAACCGAAATTGCAAGAAGAGAGAAAAAGAGAGGGAAAGTGAAGAGTCTTTTTTCTAAAATCTAAAAAATGAGGGAAGAGTGTTCAAACTACTCAGCAACACACCTATTTATAGAGCCTAAATCACTAACAATCTGATTAGGCCTTAATTGGGCCGAAATTAATTAAAACAGGCCCACAAACTAATTACAAACTAATCAAATTCGGACTTGGGACAGACAACAACAATAGGCTTGCTCCTAATTTCTTCATGGGAATATATTCATATAGCATATCATATTAAAGCCCCGGAAGTTAGCTTTCCAATGCCACTGGAATCACTCAAATCGGACATCTATAGCTCCATATATCATCAAAACAAGACAGGTAGGTCAGTAGGCTTAAAAATCCGAATTTAAACAACAATCACAATTAAAGCCCAATTAAGCCCAATTTGGTAAATTCCAATTAAAACAGTGGATTTAATCACGATTATAGTCCAAGAAAGCTAAGATTAATTATACAAAGTGTGAATAAAAATGTGTTCATCACTTACACCAAGCCTTCGGTACTAAACTGAAGTTTAGCACCGCTTACCACCCTCAGACTGATGGGCAGTCTGAGAGAACAATCCAGACCTTAGAGGACATGCTTAGATCCTGTGTTTTGGAAGAGAAGGGTAGTTGGGATAAGTACCTACCTCTCATAGAGTTTACCTACAACAACAGTTTTCATAGCAGTATAGGTATGACACCCTATGAGGCTTTGTATGGTAGGAAGTGTAACTCACCTTTGTGTTGGTGTGAAGTTGGAGAGAAAAGCTTGTTAGGACCGGAGTTGGAGCAGGAAACCACAGAAAAGATTAAGAGGATTAGGGAGAAGCTGGTAACTGCCCAAATCCGGCAGAAGAGTTATGCTGATAGGAGAACGAGGGACCTAGAGTTTGAGGAAGGTGACCATGTATTTTTGAAAGTTACTCCCATCACTGGCATTGGAAGATCCATTAAAGCCAAAAAGTTGAATCCCCGTTTTGTCGGTCCTTTTCAAATATTGCAAAGGATTGGTCCCCTTGCATACAAAATAGCCCTTCCACCCCATTTAGCCAACATCCATGATGTATTCCATGTCTCACAGCTTAGGAAATACCTTCATGACCCTTCCCACATCATAAGTTCTGAATCAGTACAATTGAGGGAGGATTTGACTATTCCCACGAGACCTGCACAGATTTTTGACCGAAGTGTCAAAACCCTGAGGAATAAGACCATCCCGTTAGTGAAGGTGTTTTGGGAGGGTCAGATGCCAAAGGACGCAACTTGGGAGAAAGAGGAAGATCCCCGCTCTCAGTTTCCAGAGTTATTCGTGTAATGTAAGGAAGCTCATTTTCCCCATACTCTTCTTTATCCAACTATCTTTACTCAATTTTCGGGACAAAATTGTTTTAAGGGGGGTAGAATTGTAACATCCCGCTAATTAAGACCTTAATTCATAGGAGATTTATAACAAAAAATAGAATGAAGTAATTAATAGGCACAGGAAAGTTTAAGGGGCAAAAATAAGGTTTTAGACATCAGGCTTCTCGCTCAAGCGAATGAATTTCGCTTGAGCGAATTATGCAGCAAAAACTGCACAAGTTAGTTCTGCAATTTTCGCTTAAGCGAGAAGCATCTCGCTCAAGCGAAAAACAGGAGAATTTAGAGTGCTCTCTGGACGTTTTTCGCTCGAGCGAGAGTGTTTTCGCTCATGCGAAAATGAGAGGGGGAAAGTTAATTCGAGCAATTCGCTCAAGCGAATTTGATTCGCTTGAGCGAGTGGACGGTTACAACATTTTTAAATTACGATCTCAGTCAGTTCTAACTCAGTTTCTCTTCCGTTTCTTCGCACTTTCAGAGAGAGAAAGAGAGATTCTAGTGAGAGAACATCCCTGTGACGATCAAGAACGATTCCTACGCCCCAAGAACGAGTCTTTCATCAATCTTTCCTCCATCAATGCCTTCTACTCTCTATTCTTCCTTCGTTTTCTCGACTCTCAAGTGGGTGTGACTCTCACTTGGTTGTTATTGTTGTGCTCAGGACATGATCCCCCTTCTCCTCCCCCTTTCATTCTTGAAATAGTGATGTATGTGGGAGATAAACTTAGGAATTATGAATGTATTGATAATTGTTTGTCTTGAATTGCCAAAACCATAGGATAGATGACTTGGATGATTATGTATATTGTATCTTGAGTATGTTATTCTGAAATCATGGGCCCTTGGCCATCACAACCATGGAATTATGAAATTAAGAAATCACAGAGCCTTTGGGCTATCACAGGGTCATTGACCGTCATAGGCCTTCGGGCAATTTAATTAAGAAAAGAGGGGTAACCACATCGAACTCATGGACAAGAGGGAGATGGGGTTCCCAATCACATAATGAAATTTAAAAGTTACTTAAGATTTAATAATAGGCACCCAACTGCAAAATAAAGAAATATAATGTTAACACTAACAACTTATAAAATTCAAAATACTAAAGAAATAAAAAATTGTAGAAACTCACTCTCTTCCATAATGTCGGATGATAACTTGATGGAATTCAGGCAAGCGAACAAAAAATCCAGCAGTATAATAGTAAGTAGAGTATCGTATCCACAGGGAACGGTCAACTCGCGTGTACTCGTGATTTAATTATCAAGGGGAAATAACGGATTTGTGATAATATTTTGTGTGGAAAATATAAATTGCAGAGTAATAATCAAAAGCAATAGAAAGGAGGAGTTGGAAGCACTTTACTTGGATTAGGATTGAACTTCGTATCATCGCACCCTTCGTGTATGTAAAAACTATTTATTATCTATGACTATGATTCATGTAATACCTTAGCCAAACTAAATTGATAAAACCCCGAGTTACCAGCAGCCTACCACTCAAAGATAATTCATGCGGGCTCTCCCAAGCGACAAATTACCCTCGGCTCAATAAGTTATTAATTAGTTATTATTCCGTTTGTTTGAGTTACTATCGATAAAACCATGCATATCCTGTAGACGCTCTTCATTAGGGCACTCACACTACCCGTCAATCACTAGACTACGACTATGTTTCTGTCACTGGTTACCGAGTACCTTTAACAATCAGAGTTTGAGTTCCCTATTTCTAGGCCCCCTCATCCTCACTCCTAGCCGGAAAGTCTCTATCCATGTTATGTCACAGACGCTAGCCTATAACTCCGGCGCACGCGCGGAAGTTAGGAATTAAGTACGGAATAAAGGTATCGAATATTACAGATAGGGAATCATAAATAATAAAATAGAGTTTACATACACTTTGGAATAGAACCAACTACATTCAATCCTACTGGAGAGTTAGCTACTCATGGTAGCCATACAAACCATCGAAGAATCTGTCACATTCTTCAATCCTCGTACAACGCTCCGCCTCTCCTATTCTAAAAGTAAAAGTGGTGCATTATCAATGAAATTATTCTAAAATTAAACTGATCCTACACACCTTGATCTGGTGCAAGAAGGTCCTATTTATAGGCTAAGGAAAGACAAAAGAAATTAAGAAGAAATCTATCTAAAAACAGAAACAAGGCAAGAGTTACGAGTTCTGCGCTTCACTTGCGCTACAGCGCAGGTTGCAGCGCAGATGTCAGATTGTTGCGCTACAGCGCAGGGTGAAGCGAACAACACGAGTTGCACAGCTTCCATCTTTCTCTTTTAACTTGATTTCTCCTCGAGACTGGTTTTTGGTTGATTGTCTTTCCTTGTTTCCCTTTTCTTGATGAAATCTTGCATTTACTGAGCATCTTGAATTTAATTGGGAAGGTTGTCTGCAGAATCCTTGTTTAATTGGCAACTGATATCTTCATTAATTGGTCTCAAATAAACTTCAAATCTTCATTAATTGTCTTCAATTAAACTTCAAATCTTGCAAATATCTCCCTTATTTAATGCTATCTCCTCTCCATGTCAAATCTTTGCTATAATCTGCAAAAATCAGCCAAATTTATATTAAATTAGCATCAAATTCAAATTCAAGACTAATAAATACAATTTATCTAATATTTAATAAAAAGGGATTAATTTGGGGCAAAAGTACCATTTTATCCTTGATAAGTGCACTAAAAAGTACTCTAATTTATCATATATTTTTCACTTATCAAATACCTCCCAACTTAACTTCTTGCTTGTCCTCAAGCAAGAGACTCTTTGAAATAGAAAAAAAATCAATTCAATCCCTTGTTTAACTCAAAAATTTAAAAACAAATTCAAGGAACTTTCCATATCTCTTTGTTAGGCAGCAGTCACTTTCCAAATATCAGAAAAAATCAGGATTAAGAGATTTTACCAATCCTCAATCAGAATAGAACAGAAACCTCAGTCAAACTTCTCAAAAATAGAAATTAAAGCAATAAGTGATAAATCAAGGAAATCTCTCATTCTCCCGGGTAAGTGTTTCCCTCAATCTTTTTCACCACCGTTGAGCAACTAGAATTGATAGTCGTTTCCGACTTTTAAACCTGCAAATAGTCAATATGGATCAAAAGGTCTTTTCTTTGGTTTGTAATGAGGCTGGGCTATTAAGAAATCATGATTTTTCTAGATATGCAAAGAACACTTTGAATAGAGAGCATCTTGTGATTGTGCTCGGGACTTCTCTCAATCTACCATGTCATTCTTGAATTTTCGCCTTTTTTTCAGCTGGCCTCTTTATTTGAAGATGTACTCCCCCCCAACTTATTCAATTTCTACACTTTTTGTGCAGATTTTTTTTTTCATAAACAATAAACAATAAAGAATTTATTTATAAGGGAGTACTCTTCTTTTTATTTCTTGTGCCTGCTCTTTGAATTTTCTTGACCTTTCAATTCACCAACCTTTTGTCCCATTTTGTTGTGTTGCACCTTGATCTCTATCCCAAGTGTGAAGGACAAGATATAATCATTGAGTATGACTAGGGTGCATCAAAAGAAACATTAAAGGCTCAAATGGGCAATCAAAAATTGGAAAAATTTAATCAAGGTTGGCTATTTGGCACTGAGCAAAATATTATAATCACAAAATATTCCTTTGTCACTTCCATATTTTCCACTAGCAAGACAAAATTCAGAAACTCAATCAATAACAGTTGACAAGCAGCGGTGAAAAACTCTCAATTTCAGTGTTTAGGCTCTCAGCTCACCGATTGTTGGCTAAAATTCCTTGATAAAGCACTTACTGGGTTTAATTAACTATCCTGATAGGTTCTCCTTAGAAGTATGCTAATCCTAACTAATTATGGAGTTAATCACAGAACCCTATCATCTTTCCTAATCTGGTTAGTTAAACTACCTAATTACAGAGAATTTGGAAAAAATTTACCTTGAATCCTAATTCCTAAGGTCTTAAAAATTTTAAAAATTCTAAAAATTTTAAAAATTCTAAAAAATATAGAAACTAAAAGAAAGAAAACACCAGTATCAATCTTCATCCTCTGTATCCTGTAAGTCCTTGTCCTGCTGCTGCTCCATCTCCCCCTGGATGAATAGGCCTGTCCCCAGGCCACTGCAAGAATATCCGGAACTCTTCAAGCAACATGCTTGGGTATAGGTCTAGTATTCCTGATGGGTTTGAGGTCAACTAGTCTTTATACTTTGCAGCAGTCTGTGCACTTTTGATTCTCATGGGATCATATTCTTTGATCCTCTTCACAATGCCTTCTCTTCGTGAGCTAAAGCCACGGGAAAGACCAACAATTTAATTCTGACATCTGAAAAGTCAAATAACAACACATTCAATTCAATGATGCCTTATTGCAGATATCAATTCATGAAGAACATGGAAGCTTATCATTAACCAATTTGCATGCATAATTAAAAGAATTAATATCTTCACAACAAAAGTTCAATGGTAATGACTTCCTAAAAACAAAACATACTCATTTGTTTTGCAAGCACTCAATTAATCCATGGAAAGTGAAAGTTTAATATTTTTGAAAGAATCAGAGCATAACACTTTCAATTTCAATAACTCACAAAACAAAGAGCATTCCAATCAAGCAAATTGTTCTTCATGTTCCACACAGCCAATATCACATTTAAGATAGCAATAATCAACAATATACTTATTCATAATCCTAAGGTTGCTATCCTACAGCTCAAATCATAGAAATAGAGTAAATGGAGATTTCAATTGGTAAGAATTAAAGAAAACCAACCTAAACCTTGAAAGTTTCAAAATTGATGGAGGTTTGTGAGTGGAAAGAGTGAAAAGAAGAGTTTAGGAAGTAGAGAAACAGTACATGAGAAAATAGAGATTTTTTAAAATTTTGTACTGCTGCGCTTCACTTGCGCTACAGTGCAAGTGAAGCGCAGAAGACAGTGACTAAAATTGCATTTCTGCACTTTACCTGCGCTACAGCGCAGGTGAAGCGTAGAAAACATAATGTAATTTTGCAATTTTCAGTCACGTTTTCTGCTACTTCCTATTATTTAAAAATTTTATTTTCCACAAACTTATTCCAATCAATTTTAAAATGTCCTAAATCCTAAAAAATGAAAAATCCTAATAAAAACAAAATAAAACTGAAAATAATTAAAAACTTAAAAATCTCTGGGTTGCCTCTCAGGAAGCGCTTGTTTAACGTCTTCTAGCTCGACGCCTGTTCTCTCAAGGTGGCTGAAACTGAAATATTTTGGTGAGCTTGTGTGCTGCACCCTTCCTTTTTCTGGCCCATAAACCTCCCCATAATCTTGCCTTGGAGCAATCCGTTCTTTTCTTTATTTTCTTGCTTTGATGTGCATGAGTTTTCTTCTCCTGAAGCTTGAATGTTTCACAAATGATTGCGCTCAATTTCTTTGCTTCGGAGGGGTCTTTGATATGAAACACACCTGACCACTTCATCTTCAATCTGGCTCTAGGCTCTGAATTTAATTCTAGATTGACTTTTCTTCTCTTTGCCTTGTACTGGTCAGTGTGATTGCAGACCTTTCTTTTGTGAGGTCTAGAAGGATTATCACTTGCACCATACCTTTCTTGATCATCCTTTGGAGGAATGGTTGGATAAGACAAGGTCTTTGCTCTTGGTACCACTTCCCTTCCTTCCTCGGGCTTTGATTCACCATCTCCCTGTTCAATCTTTTTCTCATTTTCTTGGCCTTTTTCATCATGTACACCCTCATATGTGTTGTTCTCTTCCTCCCTTTCACAGTCAAGCTCTTCTTCAAGCACAATCTTTTCTGTTTCATCCTCTGTTTCTTCTTTATTTTCTTTAGCAACTTCTTCTGATTTCCTTTCTTCAAGTCCTCTTTCTTGTATTTCTTCAGTTTCCTCTTCTTGAATGTCTGGATAAGAGCAGTAACCATTGAGAGGTTACCTTCGCAAAAATCACAATTAATTATGGTGACTGGCCAGGATAAGAGTGAATTTTCTGTGGTGGTTGAGAAAGATTAGTTATCTCCTCTTTGAGTGCTTCTAATGACTGCTTCAAACTCCTATTAGCTGCCCTGAGTTCATCTTCAAAAGTTTGCTTATGGAATGAAACAACATCTTGTCGCCGCTCAAAATTTTGATTCTGGTAACTTCCCCAATTCTGTGAAAAATTGTTAGAATAGTTATTGTAATTAGAAAAGTTACCTTGAATTGGTGTGTGGGAGAAATATTTTGGCTCTTTTTGAATTTGCATCACTTGCTGTTGTTGAAGGATCAATTGCACTTGCTGGCTTAGCTTCTCCATTTGTTGCTCGAGAACTTTGACATTATCTTGCTTAGGCAGCTCTTCCTTTTGAATTGATTTGTCCCAGCATAGATTTTGTTGATTACTCTGAGCACAATTGTCAATGACTGTGAGTGCTTGCTCAGCACTTACTGATAAAATAGTACCTCCTGCTGTAACATCTATGAAAGAGTTGCATTTTGGTTTGAGTCCATTGCAGAAGAGATTGAGTTGAGTGATATCATCAAAGCCATGATTTGGGCACTTGCGCAACAAGGAGTTGAATCTTTCCCAAGCTTCATGTAATGGCTCATCATCTTCTTGCTTAAATATAGATATGTCTGTCTTGGCTTGAATGTAACGTGGCATGGGAAAGAATCTTCTCAAGAATTTTTCTTCTACCATGTTCCAATTATTCAGACTTTGACTAGGGTGTGAATTTAACCATTCCTTAGCTTTTCCTGTAAGAGAAAAGGGAAATAAACGTAAGTATGCAGCCTCTTGTCTATTTCATCAAAACCCATAGTTTCAATTAGTTCAAAGAATGTAGAAAGATGATCAATTGGATCTTCGTGTCCTAATCCTGCAAACTGTTGAACTTGAACAAGCTGGAGTTGTGATGTTTTAGCTCTACAGGTCTTGTGGTGATTGGGAGAGCAATACTTGAATGATACGTAGCCCTTGATGCATAATATAGTCTCCTAAGAGTCTTTGTGATTGAGTGTCCTCCATTTAACATTTACTTCACTTGGGGTGGTTGAACAGAGAGTGTTGAGATTGTCTCCTTAAGCTTAGTCTTACCCTTTTTCTGTTACTTGTCTTCTCAAGAGAAATAATCAAGAAGCTCAAACAAATGTTAGCTCAGGAGAGAGGAACAAAAATTATTATCTTTTTTTTAAAATTATTATTTTTTAAATAATAATAATAAAAAATATATTTTTTTAAAAAAAAATATTTTTATAGTATTTTTTATAAAAGAAAATAATTAAAATAAAATAATTAAAATAAATAATTAAAAATAAAATATTTTTGTTTTCTTCTCGACTTCTCCCTCGTCTCCTTCTCTTGTTTCTACTTCTGTTCTTCCTTGATGTCCTGTCTGTTTCTGGATCAAGTTGTAATTGATTGGGGGACACCTGGCCTCTCAAAAGCAATAAACAAGAAACTTTGAAAAGGTAAGTGTGGAAGAAAAATTAATAATAATAATAATAGAAAAACTACAAATTTCCTAAATAATAAAAAGTTCCTAAAATAATAAGAATAATAAATAAAAGAAATTCTAAGATAAATATCCTTGATATTAGACCTCCAAGGTCTACACGAATTGGAAATCGTTCCCCGGCAACGGTGCAAAAAATACTTGATGGAATTCTGGCAAGGGAACAAAAAATCCAGCAGTATAATAGTAAGTAGAGTATCGTATCCACAGGGAACGGTCAACTCGCGTGGTACTCGTGATTTAATTATCAAGGGGAAATAACGGATTTGTGATAATATTTTGTGCGGAAAATATAAATTGCAGAGTAATAATCAAAAGCAATAGAAAGAAGGAGTTGGAAGCACTTTACTTGGATTAGGATTGAACTTCGTATCATCGCACCCTTCGTGTATGTAAAAACTATTTATTATCTATGACTATGATTCATGTAATACCTTAGCCAAACTAAATTGATAAAGCCCCCGAGTTACCAGCAGCCTACCACTCAAAGATAATTCATGCGGGCTCTCCCAAGCGACAAATTACCCTCGACTCATTAAGTTCTTAAATTAGTTTATTATTCCATTTGTTTGAGTTACTATCGATAAAACCATGCATATCCTGTAGACGATCTTCATTAGGGCACTCACACTACCCGTCAATCACTAGACTACGACTATGTTTCTGTCACTGGTTACCGAGTACCTTTAACAATCAGAGTTTGAGTTCCCTATTTCTAGGCCCTCTCATCCTCACTCCTAGCCCGGAAGTCTGTATCCACGTTATGTCACAGACGCTAGCTTATAACTCCGGCGCACGCGCGGAAGTTGGGAATTTAAGCATAAAATAAAGGTACCAAATATTACAGATAGGGAATCATAAATAATAAAATAGAGTTTACATACACTTGGGGATAGAATCAACTACATTCAATCCTACTGGAGAGTTAGCTACTCATGGTAGCCATACAAACCATCGAAGAATCTGTCACCTTTCTTCAATCCTCGTACAACGCTCCGCCCCCTCCTATTCTAAAAGTAAAAGTGGTGCATTATCAATGAAATTATTCTGAAATTACACTGATCCTACACTCCTTGATCTGGTGCAAAAAGGTCCCTATTTATAGGCTAAGGAAAGACAAAGAAATTGGGGAAGAAATCTATCTAAAAACGGCAACAAGGCAAGAGTACGAGTTCTGGGCTTCACCCTGCGCTAAGCGAACAACACGAGTTGCACAGCTTCCATCTTTCTCTTTTTAACTTGATTTCTCCCCGAGACTGGTTTTTGGTTGATTGTCTTTCCTTGTTTCCCTTTTCTTGATGAAATCTTGCATTTATTGAGCATCTTGAATTTAATTGGGAAGGTTGTCTGCAAAATCCTTGTTTAATTGGCAGCTGATATCTTCATTAATTGGTCTCAAATAAACTTCAAATCTTCATTAATTGTCTTCAATTAACTTCAAATCTTGCAACATCTCCCTTATTTAATGTTATCTTCTCTCCATATCAAATCTTTGCTATAATCTGCAAAAATCAGCCAAATTTATATTAAAATAGCATCAAATTCAAATTCAAGACTAATAAATACAATTTATCTAATATTTAATAAAAGGGATTAATTTGGGGCAAAAATACAATTTTATCCTTGATAAGTGCACTAAAAAGTACTCTAATTTATCACATATTTTTCACTTATCATAACCCTACCGTGAAGGTCCCGCTCATGTGCGGCACTAGAGCTGGCACGCCGGTGCGGAAGATGCTGTACATCAAGCTCGGGGTCAGCCTCATCATCAATGTCAGCCTGGGGCTCGCCCTCATCCTCGGGTCAGAAAGATGTGGCAGGTCATGCTACAACACAGGGCAGGGGCGTAGCCAGGGGGCTGGCAGGGGCCACGGGCCACGACCCCTCCAAAATTTTCAATTTTTTAATTAACTATATAGATCCCATATAATATATCTCATGAACTATTTTCGGTCCCCCTAAAATTTTGTAGATTCTGTAGTATTAAATATTTCTTTATTACTCTTTCTATTTATCTTTATTTTGTTCAAAAAAAGTTTTAATTTTCATTCTTTCATTGTTTATATTGATTGTTTTTTTCTATTTAGAGAAGATAAGATGATATTCAAAATTATAGCTAAGATTTTATTAAAAATATTAGTTTTAAAATAGTAAAAGATCAAAAGGGGAAGCATACGAGCATTACAAAAAGAAAGGGAGAAAATATCATAGGTGACATAATATAACATTAAAAAAGATTTGTTTGATTTGAATATGTTTTTAGAATTATGTGATAAGAAAAAACTAAAAAATTTGCAATTATCTGAGTTAAATAAAAGATTTAACGAAAAGGCAGTTGAACTTCTTATACTTGGTTCAACTTTAGATCCTAAAGACTCTTTGAAATCATTTGATATTGAACAAATTTTTTAACTGTTCAGAAGTTGTTTCATGCAGATGAAGAAACCAAAAGATTTATTTAAATAAAAATTTACTATTCTTAAACGAAATTTATTTAATTTGTTTTATCATAATTTTTAATATTTTATTCCAGTTTCCCCCAAAGAAAAATTCCTATGCTACGCCCCTGCCTCGAGGGCAACCTCTTGATATCCTGGAGTTGGGATGAACGTCATTGGGGTCGATGAAGGTTGCAGCTGATGCAACAGGTTGGGGTAACCTCTGCAAGGGTGGGCACCATGTACGGTGGAGGGGCCGAAAAAGAAGACTGCTCTGGCAGGCTGATGAGGGAGAGTACTATTGGTTTCTCTCCAGACGTGGCGCGAGCTGCCTTTGCAGCAAGCTCGCCCCGAAGGGATGAGCCCTTCTAATGGGTGGGACCTTCTGTCCACCCCGACCACGCATACGAGGCATATTTACCTAATTTTAATAAGTTTAAGTTAAATATTAAAAACATATATATAACTATATAACAAAAGTAATTAAATAAATTATTAAATAACTAGATAACTAAATAAATTACTAATTATTAACACTAATTAAATACTAATTAATATAATAAATTGTAAAACTTACCTGCACACCGGAAAATGGAGCTGCGCGGCGGAGGAGGCGGTGGCCGGCGGAGAAGGAGTCTTGAACGGCGGAATGACAACGGAGGCGCAACAGAGGGAGAGGGAGAGGGAGAGGGAGAGGGAGAGGTTGGGGGCACAACCGAGGGGGAGGATGAGGGAGGGAGATAGATAGGGGGGGGAGGAGGACGGAGGCAGAAGGAGAAGAAGGGAGGGAGAGGTTGCTTCATTTTTGTCAAAATTATTGGTAATATCCTCAACGAGTGTAAGGATCCTCTCCTGCGCTGCACCCTCTACAGTCGTTTTAGCCACGGAATAGCTAGGGAATAGCTACTGATATTAACTACGGAATGATTTCGTAGCTGTTTCCTAACTATTTGGTAGCTAATGTTGTTGCAGCCTGTAGGCTCCTGCAGCGCCGTAGAGGATCCAGATCCACCTCAACGATGGCCTTGTTTAAAGAGAAAAGTAACTTAAACCAACCACACCATTTGTAATTTCAAACACATTCAACATAGATAAACTAGAAGGTTAGGTTAAGCCTCTTAGGGTTCGTGAGAGAAGCTTAGGATGATTTATTTTAGTTAAGGGAATAATTAAGCAATTGAAGGACAAATAAAAATAATTGTTGTAGATGTAATTTGATCAGGTTAATCACTAATTAGTTATTGTAGCACCAATCATTATAAAAGAAAAGTCAATTAGATTAAAAGTACATAAAAATATAACAAATGAACATTAGAAAAAAATGAAAAGATTATGCATGAATGAAAAGAACTAGAAAAGTAATAGATGAAAAGATAAAAATAAAAGGTGAGGAAGAATTGGCACAAACACTCCACAATCCATATATATACTACAAACTTTTATTCATAGATTCATGATGATCCACCGGTTCGGTACTCACTTAAAGGAAAATGATAACATCACTCTCCTATATAGTACTACCGGTATACAAGGCACTTATTAATCACAAACCAGAACTAGAAAGGATTCCAAACACAACACATAAACATACACGAGATATAAGATGAATGTATGATTTATATCCCTATTCCTACTCTTGCACCTATCTTTTGAAAGAACCACAGCTCCTTTAGATAGAGATGCTATTTGAATTCCTCTAAAAGTCAATCCTTCCTCACTAGTAGGATGAAGCAGAGTGTATGGCAATTAACTGGTCCATATCGGTTGCTCAAACTCGCATCACTATTCTTCTTTGTAAGTTTTGCTTCAATCTCTGCTAGCTTGTTTCCAAACTTTTGAAAAGCTTGTAATGCTCTTGAATCAGAGGTCCAATATTCACTATCCCCTTTTTCCAAGGTAGACCTCATCAGAAGAAGCATGCCTTGACAGATCTCAATCACAGAAATGTCAGTGATAGTCTGAAACTTTGAAGTAATTGTCCTCAAATAAGCCTTTGAGGGTTCTTCACCATCTCATATATTGTGCAGTTCCTTTCTCAGGAAGCAACCTTCTGCTAAGAGTGGACGGTTCAGAATCAAACCTCCATAAGGATATTGTCCAAAATTAACAGCTGCATGCAGGGCTGAAGCAGTCCATATGATAATAGTGCAAGTTTCAACAAGCTCTACAATTGTTTGCAACTTAGGCCACATGGTTTGTCTTTCAAATCACCATGACCACCTCTACAGCTTCTTTTCCACCAAAGTTGAAGTTCCAGAATCACTTTTCAACACATTCTGTTGCATAGTACTGGAGACATAATCTGAACCCATGACTTAATAGCATCCCATATCTCCAATCCATCAACAGCATAAGGATAGTCTTCTACCAGAAGACGCAATCCATGTGGGAAGATGCATCCTTAACAGCCATTCCTCTAAATCAAGCAAAAACTTAAATGTAATTATTCATCAAAAGTATTCAACATGTTAGAGTTTCATATGATAAAACACCAACAAAATGCTTTATCCCTTTTAATGCTTAATAATTGACAATCTTATCATTTTTTAATTGGTGTTTATCTTTATAATGATTACCTCTTGATAAGATCAGCAGGTAATGCTTGACAGGGAAAACCCAATCCTTGTAACACTACAGAAGAACATTTCGACAGAAAATGGTCCAGGTAAAAATGATCTCTCTATAATGCCTTCTGCATAATTAGAGAACTTCGGCAAGTGCATTGATGTTCATGGTGTCCCGGTAGGTGAGGAAACAAAAGCTTATTGATAGGATGAAGCACACTGAGGATGCCGATTGTAGCTATGGATGAATGGTTCCATGACTGCATGAGTATTCAACCTACAAAGTGCAAACACACACAAAAGAACAAAAGATGTATATATTGAGAATCATATACTTGCATGATGCACAGTTGCACATTATACTCCATGATACATGATATTGAACTTGTTATGTGTTGATTGTAATGATCAAATATAAACAAATACCAGTGACTCATGAGGTTGATGATAGCAAGAGTCATTCACAACCACATAAGCTTTGGCCAATAGCCAAATTGTGCTTTCAACACCTTGATTTGCAGGGAGGATGACTTGACTCACAGCACCATACTTATCTCCACCAGGATGAGGCAAAACTTAATTCAATGGCCTTTGGGGACAGAGTCCCATTGTCTTTCAAAAACAGAATTGTTCTTGTGGCATAAGACTTATTAGGAGTTTGGTTATTTATTTTCCTCAAATATGGCATAAATGCATCATGGTGGTCCAATATGAATAATCTCTTACTAGTAAGTGCCTGCTCCACAAGATTGCAATGAGGATTTTATGAGTGCAAAGATATAACAAAATAAATTACCTCAATCTATTTGATAGGCCATTTTACTATGAAACAAAATAATTACCTCATCTATTGTGTACCCATCTAGATTAAGGACTTCTGAGGATATGGTACTCGTTTGATCACCATAGACAGCAGGATCTAGAGTGCTTTTTGGTGGAAACTCCCTACCCATTCATTAGAGAGTTTTAAGTTAACATGAGAAACAATGACTCTCCCCATTACACCATACATTTTTATTATGGACTTCAAATTCTCCATTTCAATTCTCTAGTAGTAATTAAACACTTGGACTTACTTGAAGACTGCGAATTAGCACAGGATTTACACCAGCAATCATCTCTCTTGCAAATTCTTCATCTGTCGTCCATGCTGACTACTCACTGCTCAGATAATAAAGAAAATCATTCTTAAGATTAAACTTTTTAAACAAATGCATTGTTTTTGCTTTGAGTATATAATATAAGTGGTTCAATTCATAAGATATATTCCTCACACCTTGAATGACATGAGGTGGTGGAAATTGAGGACTTGTTCACCATCAGTACGGAAGAGTTCTTTGATGACTGGTACGGGGCAATTGTGCTAATTATATCTGTAGGCAACTTAATTCCACCCTTCAAAGAGATCACGCACATCTTCAAGCTATCAAACTCGGTTGGTGTCAATTTAAATCGAACACAGATTGAAACGCTGGCAAGACCTTTTGAGAAAAAGATTTTATTCCATATGTGAGAAAGTCAGAGGACTTCAAGTGACCAAAATTTTCATCTCTTGGAATATAAACTTCGCCTGGTTTCTCAGATTTGGATCTGTTCAAAATAATTAAGAGCAGCTCATAGATATTAGCAAAAATGACAGAGTCTTAGTGTGTGTTTGGTTTACCTCAAACCCATGTTTCTAACACGTGGATCCTGACAAACGCTAAGTTAGAGTAGCTTCTGCCACTGAGAGTAACTTCTGTCAGGATTCACGTTTGAAACGTGATAAGCTAACACACCCTTAATCGCAAAATAAGAGAAAAAAATCTGAAATCATAGCACAAAATCCATCACGTATTACAATCAAAATTATTACCAAATTAATGGAAAAACACAAAGCCTAACCTTTCCTTGTTGCTTTTCTACCAGTTCTTCCTCTACGAGGGTAGGGATAGGTGCTAGACCCTCCAAGAATGGGCGAACATACTTTTCACCGCTATCAGGATTGCCCAAATCATTGTAGACATCATACCATAGATCCTATCATATTCCTTGCGCTCTCCTGTTCCATCTCCTCTTAAATTCTTCAATTCTTCTTCTCTGTATTTCACAAGTGGAGCTGGTGTCTCACTTGGAAGATACGCCTACATGATTTATAATACATGAATTTTCTAATTCGTAGCATGAAGTTCAAGAACATGCACAATGTATATAGACAAATCTGCTAACAAAACATAAATTAGAAAGTGTAACTTTAATTTGAAGTTATCAAACATATTGATACTACAATAGCTTACAGTGTTGGCAAAGAAAATGCGATCGGCTTTGTAAGCTTTAAAGTTGTAAACCCAGGAGTTGCAAACAAAGCGTATGGTTCCGTGGTTTGGAACGTCTTCAAGGGTCAAACTCTTGAGGAGAAAAACTCAACTTGCATATAGTTCTTTATATAAAATGCACCAGGAATTCCCATGTCGCTATCCCATTCAAAATGAATGTTGAATGCAGATTCCCCTGCTCCCAAGGTTGGTAACGAGGTAATGATTCCTTCCAAATACGTATCCTTTCCAACTTTGCCTTTTCCATTTGCTACAAAATAACACAAACAAAATCGAAATTAATTTTAACTAGAAAAATCGTTATATATTTGAACAATGACCGTGAAAAAACAATAATAATGACCATGTATTTTGGTTTACACTAAATCATATTTAATTGTAGATCCGGATCAATGCTAGTATGTTTAGTTTAACATTGAAACGTGGTACCTCTCCACCATAAAACAATAGTAATTAACCTGGCCATTGATGTCAATAAATTTTCACATTTCAATTTTTTTTGTATAGTTTATGTGCTGTGATTTTTTGTGTTAAATAACTGAAGTGAAATGTATGGGGTCACCTATGCTATATACGTATATTATCTCAAAATCTTGGTCATATAATTTTATTTATTTTAATTATAGTATAAGGTTTTTTAAAATAAATTGTCATTTTGGTATATATGCATGTTGTTATTAATACAAAATATAATTTAGAGTAAACTAACAAATAAGTCATTAACTCTATGGGGACCATGCAGTTCTGTCCCTGACTTTTCTAAAATAGCACTCTAGTCCATACTTTATTAAAAAACATGCACTTTAGTCCTTATTTTATTAAAAAGCATGCACTTTAGTTCTTCACTTTATTGAAAAACATGCACTTTATGCATGTTTTAACAAAGTTAGGGACTAAAGTGCTATTTTAGAAAAGTCAAGGACGAAACTGCATGATCCCCACAGAGTCAGGGACTCATTTGTTAGTTTACTCTTTTTAAATATATAAAATTAACAAAATGTTAAAAAAAAATAATTCAAACTTAAAATAAATTTTTTATATATATTTTTTAATTATTTTATTACCTTAAATAATATCATTCTAAAAATTTTAATCAAGACAAAATGATTATTTATTCTTTTCCAAATATTTTTATTTATTTCATTATTATTTACACTCTAATACTTAAAAGAAAAACAAACCAACTAAATAATACTGAAAGAGCATATAAGGAATAACAACTTCCATTTTTCACACTCCATTTTTTTAATGATCATAATTAATCTTTTTATTTTTCCATTTATCTTCCCCAACCCCACTTCTGGGGGTGTCAACATGCAACATATGCATCATCATAATATTGAAGTGCGGCGAGGGGTGCCAGCTGGGTGATTGCCATTTGCCAGGGAGTTAGTTATATGTTTTTTTTTTTGGTAAGAAGTAGTATTTCATATATATTATTATTAATACAAGGAGAGGTAAAGAAGGAAGTAAAGAGGGAGGAGAAAGTGAAAATTAAAGAGAGAATTACCATGAGGCTTGGTAGCACTTATGAGGTTGAGGCAGACATTACGGCCCAAGAAAGCAGTAAGGCCGTCAAGTGTGGAGCCAATGAGGTTGATGCCGGTGCCAATGATTCCCCCAACGCCTCCGGAAGCAATGGTGTTGATGTCCAGCACATTCTTCCGCTCAACACCACTGTCCCTTTGATCTTTTGCCCTCTGTTCATGATTCCTTTTCACCCCTGAAATCATCTTTGATTAGCAGACCTAACAACAACACACTAGTGTTTTAATTTGACAAGGATCGATAATGAAGATATATATGAGTTTGTGAACTCGTGAGGAACCAAGTAAACCATTCGGGGGTATTTATAGAATAAGAAGAAGAAGACATGGGTGAGCATAGTGTACGTACGTAGTACATAATTATTTTGAATGTTGTTTGTACAACAAAGAGATACAAGATAAAAAGAGAATAAATATCGTGGATGTGATAGATACAAAGATAAAAAGAAAAAATGTGTTTTATACATTGTTAATTATATGTTTTTTGTATATGAATATGTTATTTCTAATTTTTTTTATTACCTACTTTGTCAAGCTAGGGAAAAAAAAGAAGTATACTTTTATACATTTGAAAAGTTGAGTATGAGAAGTGGATGGAAGAGAGGTAGAAAGATAAATAAAATAGAAGGAAAATGAATATGTGATAATTAATATGATAGGTAAAGAAAAGAGAAATGAAAAAGTAAAAAAAAATGTACATTTTAATGGTGTGTTTGGTTTACACTAGATCCATGTTTCAAACGTTGATCCGAACATAAATTATTCTCTATAACGTTTGCTCGGATCCACATTTTAAAAACGTGGTTTTACATTAAATCAAATACGCAATAATTTAAAAAAAAAACTCATATATATGCACTCCATTGACATGTACACCTAGATAAGACATACTTTAAAGAATACATTAATCACACCCGCCGAAACATAAAAACATAGCTAGGCAGCGTGATGTATAGGAAGTAGGATGTGATATAAAGATAAAAGAAAATGGGGAGAAATAAAGAATAATCTGATAGTTCACGTGATGATAAAAGCCGAGAAAAAGAAATAAAATTAAAATTAAGGTGTAGAATGGAGTGTAAAAATATTGGGGGTGTGAAAAATCACAATAATGTTATGAATAATTATGATATGGTGGATGCCCATCAGATTTATTCTGATATGATATGACTATACCTATTTCCTTTAATAGGTAGGATTGATCTTGAGAAGATATTGTATATCATAGGTTACATAGTTTACCTCAATTACAAGTTACTTATTTTCCATTATTAAATCACATTTACTGTATAAATACCCCCCTTATGTGAATGGAATAAGACACGACCAACTCTCGGTAGCTTCTTCTCTTATCTTTCTCTCTACTCTTTCTCTCTACTCTCTACTTTATATATTGTCAGCGTTAATTTCATAACACATTATCAGCACGAGGCTATAACCAACTGAGCAAGAAGTCTTACATTCCTTTGGAGAATGTACTACCATCCTACAAGAAAAGGGTACAATTACAACTAATGATAACGTTTGAGTTTCACATCATTATGTTTATATTCTTCTAAACATTATCATATATTATTTGGTTATTCTCTAATTTTTTTTTTCTATAGTACTTAAAAATGTCAAATATTGCAAACTGAAATTTGTTGCTCTTGAGGTTTCGAAAAAAAAACTTGTCATGAATATTTAAGATGTGTTGAATTCTTTGATATTCATGTTTTTTTATCGTGAGAAAATATGTGTCATACATTATATTCTAATCATCTGAATCAGTGATAATTATAATCATTGTTATTATTATAATTGTTAGAGGAATTAAATAGAAAAAGATATTTGATATGTATATGTGGATTCATGTATTTATTCAAGAGATATGATTTTTATTTATGAGATATTTCTTACATGGTTAAATTAGTAAATGGGATAATACATGATCCTATATAATGGTTGGTTTGGATATATTGCACGATTAACTACATTGATATTTTGTTATTAGAAATATTTCAAATTATTATATTACACGTGTGACAATGTTTAAATTAAACTGATATATATAAGGACATGTTTGGTTTCCTTTAAGGAATTTAATTAATAGTATTATAATATTATTTTTCATGGTTGTTATTATAACACCGCAATATCATATAATTTATCATATCAATTACATAACACCATAATATTTTATCAATAAAAATGAGTACAATTCATTATATAATATCTCATTTGTTAAATTAATATGCTTGCTCTAAATAATTTGAGATATTATATTATATTTTGACAAAATTTGATGGTCAATTGTCCTAAATTGCTATTATGAAATTCTAGATAGTTATGGACAATGTATGATGATTTCTCATAAAATGAGGAAGTGAATGATCTAATGATATACCCTTATTAGTATTGTATTGCTCTTCACTCAATGTATAACATTCCTTTTGCATACCCTAGGGGATGCCAATTGACTAGAATTTAATAAGAGAATGTATGAGGTATGTGAAATAAGTTCTATTGTATGATGTTATGTTAATTATTATTATCCATTGTCATGGATAATAGTTCATGAGATATGCGAAGAAAGTAAGATGGTTGATGTATAAATTTTCGCAAACGTTTTTTTATGAATTTTTCATGATTGTGAATTTGTTTGAGGACCTATAGATCGAGAGGTCAGCTCCGCCATATGTGGCGTTTGTGAGCATGATTGTGTTAAGGACCTGTAGGTCGAGAGCTTAGCTCGCCAGATGTGGCGTATGAACATGATTGTGTTTGAGGACCTGTAGGTCGAGAGCTTTAATTAGTTTCGCCAGATGTGGCATGTGAACATGATTTTGTTTTGAGGACTATGTCAAGAGCTCAGCTCCGCCAAAATGTGGTGTGTGCCCCAAGTTTATGTATTAATGGTGTTGTGCGCGCCAAGATTATATATTTGAGGGCGTATGAGCAAGAGCTAATGTTTTGTTACCCTATATGGTAATACAAATATCATTGAAGGCTCTCACATAGCTAACTTTTTTTGTTACCTATCTGGTACAATATAGATGAAGGCTCGTACAGAGCTAAATGGTCTGTTACCCAGAGGAACAAAATTACACATTCATTATGCCTTATATTGTGGCAAGTCTCATAGAAACTATTAAGTTTCAAGGCTATCGCAAAAAATGGATACCAAATAGAGACACAAATATAACAATGTTGAATGTTTATACATCACGAGAATGATGACTAAAAAAATGGTTATTGAAAATTTGTCTTCATTTCCTTCGGGTTGTACTACACTTATATTAGTACAATTGAATACAAATGCTATAGTAAAGCATGATAAAATTGTATTGGCATGAACGGTTGAGCCATCCCGTTTCAATTATGATGCCGAAAATTCACACTGGACACCTTATGAAGAGCCAGTAGATTCTTCAGTCCAACAATTTTTCATGTGTTGCTTATTCTCAATGAAAAATGATTATTTGACTATCGCCAACAAAGATTGGAAGTGAATCTCTCACCTTGTATATGTGGGCCATTTAGATATTTTATTATTATAATTGATGCATCAACTAGATGACCAAATGTTTGTTTATTGTCAACTGCAACCATGAGTTTGCAAGATTATTTGCTCAACAAATTTGTTTAAGAGCTCAATCAAGACAATACACTTTGATATGTATGTGAATTTATGTATGTCATTAAAATTGATGTTGAACATCTTATAGCGTATGTCATGATCTTGCAATAATCAGTTATTAATTGCAAGACAATTACTATGAGATCAAAACTTCCAATTTTTACTTGGAGACATGCAATCTTGCATGTTTTGCAACACTTATTCGCATCAAGCCAATAAATTATCATAAGTCCTCCCCATTAAGATGGTTTTTGGTCAGGAACCTAATACTTCCCATATAAGAATTTTTGGATGTGCATTATATGTTATTATCGCTCCACCAAGATGCACTAAGATAGGACCTCAAAGAAGGTTGGGAATATATATTGGCTATCGATCCTCGTCTATAACAAAATATATTGAACAATGACGAGGGATTTATTCACGACTTGATTTATCGATTGCCATTTTGTGATGAATTTGTTTTCCCAATATTAGAGGGAGAAAATAAGCAGTTGGACAAAGAAATTGGTTGGAATGAATTATCCTTATCCATCTTGATCCTCGAACAAAACAATGTGAACTGAAAGTTCAAAGGATAATTCACGAGCAAAGTTTAGCCCACCAATTATCGAATGTATTCACTGACCCAAAAATATGTACCAACTGCTAATGCTCCAATAAAAATAGATGTCCCTGTTGGACAATCTACGGTTTCAAATGATTCTGAAGCACACATAAGATAGGAAGCGTGATGTATAGGAAGTAGGATGTGATATAAAGATAAAAGAAAATGGGGAGAAATAAAGAATAATGTGATAATTCACGTGATGATAAAAGCCGAGAGAAAAGAAATAAAATTAAAATTAAGGTGTAGAATGGAGTGTAAAAATATTGGGGGTGTGAAAAATCACAATAAGATATAAATTATTTTGATTTTTTCACACTCACTTCTTTTACATTCCACTTTACAGTTCATTTTTTTTATATTTCTCTTATTTTTTTCATATATTAATTATCACATTCTTTCAATTTATTTCTTTATTTCCTTT
Organism: Sesbania bispinosa; assembly: GCA_026901365.1. Taxonomy (NCBI): domain Eukaryota; kingdom Viridiplantae; phylum Streptophyta; class Magnoliopsida; order Fabales; family Fabaceae; genus Sesbania; species Sesbania bispinosa. Next base: position 1,831,021 of record QLOH01000088.1, on the reverse strand, counting down.
TGAAAATCAATTATTATACAACATCTTTATACTATTGTCCTCCGTTCCTATTTAATTTTTCGCTTACAAATCCAATGCAATATTTACATCTTTCTCCATTCTACTCTTACATTAATAAATGATCCACTATTAAAACTAATGAGATCCAATAGTACTAAGAGAGATAAAGGGTAAAATAGAAAGTTTAAAATTTATTTCCAACAAAACAAGAGTAGTAATAGTTGCATTTCTTAATATGTGTGCTTTTTCGTCTAAATGGACAGTTTAAATAGGAACGAAGGTAGTAAAATATTATACAACAATGAGATAAGAATAGAAGAGAGAGAAGTGTGAGGTGTAATAAAAAATAGAAACAAAAATGTATTGTATGAAATATTGTATGAATAATTTATGTATATTTTTTATTATCTTTATTCCATGCACTCCACCTATAATTTTGAATGTGGAGATATGAACCCTTTGAGTTGAGTCCACGACAGACCTTTATCATAAATAGTATAAATTTAATATTAAAAAATTTATTAATACATATTATAAAATTAAAATTACTTTTTATAATAAAAAAATTTAGTAGTCTATTGTGAAACCAAACTCAAAGGGTAAATTCTATAAGGAAAATGCTAACGAGTGCCCTATGGACACTTGTTAAGGATTCAAAAATAGAAATGTTTTATTGGAGTGTGTAGCATTGAATGTTGTAAATGCAATCAATGCTGTGATTTCCAACAAAAACCTTCTGTATATAGATCATTAACATTGTGTTATGATGTTTAATGTCATGATGCAATCAATACTGTGATTTACAATAAAATCTTCTCTTTGTGGATCCTTAACAAATGTCCTTAGGGTACTCGTTGGCGAACCCTTAATATAATACGAATCTTTTACTTGGCACAAATAATGATGTGCAACAAAACAAGACACACCAAAAAAAAAAGAAGACACATGTAGCGATGCGTTTTGTTGCGATTATATTATTTTCGTGTTTTCACTTTCGTATATAATGTCACGTTATTATATGTTTGAATCCAAATCTACAGTGCTGCTGACTTCAAGCGAAAAAAGGACAGTATGACGTAAGTGTTAAAAAAAGTGAACGGTTTTATAATGTTAAAATCAAACCTAGCTGTGATACATGCTTTGCACGAGTTATTTATGAATTTTTTAAATATAAAAATAAGGAAAATTATACCTTTACACCCCCAAAAATAATGAGAGTAAAAAAGAGATAAAAAAAAAAAAAATGAAAGATGTGATAAGAAATGAAAAAAAATAAAAAAGTGAGATGTAAAGTAAAGTGTAAAAAATGATTGTCTAAAATCATGACTCTAAAAATAATCTAAAATTGAGTGCATAAAAAAATATAAGGATAAAATAAAACAAAATAAAAATTATAATATAAAGAAAAATAAAAAATAAAAAGTTTCTTCTATAATAAGAAAGTGATCGATTTGATACATTTGATGTGATAAAAAATATAAAATAAAAAGTTTCTTTTATCATAAAAAACTTTAATATTGAGAAATATATAAAAATTACTTATTAAATTATTATAATTAATTTCGTTTAATATTTATGAAATTAAAAAAATCATGATAAAATAAAGACCCACTTTAGAAAAAATGCTTACTAAGTTAATATTTTTTATTAAATAATTATTAATTAACGATTAATTTCTAAAAGTGATATTAATAAATAATTTTTTTTATGATTTAAAAGCACCAATATTTACCCTTTTCAAGATTGGGCCTACGCTATCAATTATATTAATTGCTTTTCCTATAAATATATTTGGTGTATGTAACTTATATAGAACTAGCTAGGGGTATAATAATAAAATAGTAAAAAAAAAACCTATAATAATATATTTTTTTATTATATTCTTACTATTTTTAATAATAAAATAAAATATTTATATACACTTATGATTCCATTGTTATTTTAATATATATATATATAGAAAATATATAATAGGAATATTTTATTATGTAAATATTGTTGTTACAAAATAAATTTATTTAGTAATATTTATTATTTCATAGGATTTAATTGATATACATTGTCATTATAAATAAAATTTTACACAAACATTCAATTGTGTGTCACCACATCATATTTAATGAATATGATATTTTTTTATGAATTAGGAATTAAAAGAATTTGAACAAACAAATCAAAAACAAATAAACACAGCTAAAAACCTATCAAGCTCTCTCGATCAGAGAATCTGAACTATTGAAGACTAAAGGCATTAGGGCAAAATGAGGAAGGTGCTCAAATTCTCTATACCCAAACTATAGATCCATACCAGCCTTCACGAAACTATCAGTGAGATTATTTGCTTCTCTGAGAGTATGGTACCAGCACGCTGCGTCAAAAAATCTAGCCATCTCCTTGATTCGTTTGGCCAAAGCCGAAAAAAGGCGAGTCTCACAGAATCCCCCATTCACCATTTTCACTGCTAGAAGAGAATCTGTTTCAAAGATTACATTCTTCAAACCTTTTCGTTTGCTAATCGAGCTCTTCTCAACAAACCCCACAGCTTCGCTTCCAATATAGAGCAGCAGTTCAATTTCTCACTGAATGCAACTATGAAGGAGCCCCATTCATCTCGTACAACACCCCCACAACAAGCTCTGCCACGCGAAAAAGAAAATGCCCCATCGATGTTCACCTTATTCCAATGCTTGTGGAGGGTACCAACGGAGAAGGTAAGGATTTCTGCCATGATTTTTTTAAAAGAACTCTCTGGCTTGAATTAATTGCTATTATGGTTTGCTTGAAACTGTCCTAGGATTTTATTTAGCAATTCCTCAGTAGAAACCCTAACATTATTAAAAATAATGTCATTCCTATGCCTCTAGATTGCTTCTAGTGTAAACCCAGAGATTAAGTTTTACTGTTGTTAAGCGAAAAAATCAAATTCGAAATGGAACAACTCGAAGCGTAAATCTATATAAAGTTCGAAGTGAGAAAGCATGGAAATCATAAAAATAGAACTCGAAGTGGCTAAACAAATTGCCAATCAAAGAGAATTTTATTGATATAAAATAAATACAATAAACTGATTTCTTAAAACTAAGTTTCTTTATTCGAACTACATGCTTATGCCCTAAGTTATTTTGGCAGGTATTTGCCTCGAGTTGAAGAGGGCATTGATCTTCGACGCTCCCTGCCAATGTCATGTCATCGGAAGGGGAAGACACCAGAGAGTCGAAAGGCTGGGAAGAAGAGATTCAAAGCTTGGATCTTCCAAATAATCCAGAGCCTTCGATCTCTCATCTCCATCATCCTCTTTTTTGACTTTTTCCTCCTCGGCACCTTCCTCTTCCGTTTCTTCCTCCACTTCCCAGGATCAGAAGACTGGGCGCAGAGCAAGCATGTGATTTCCTGCCCCACCATTGAAGCTAGAACAGGGAGGTGGAAGTAGTGTCAGACCTTACAAGAGGTTAAGGCCTAGTGGCTTGGCTGCGCTGTTCGACCTGAGGTCTTGGTTCCTTTCGAAGTGACTTTTAATGTTGGACATCCTGACGGCCTAAGATCCAAAGGAAATGGAAGTTTCAGGCCGTACAGGACAGCCAATACCAAGAGTCCCTCCATTAGAATAGGGGAAGGTAATGTTGCATCCTCCCTGAGGCTAGACCTTTTAAAGAGGATGAGCTTCGATAACTCTGATGAAGCCATCATCATAAACCAATGGGAAGAAGCCTCATGCACATTGACCAAGGTGGACGATGGTCAAGAAAGTCTAAGTGGCCGGTGGCTCGAACGAAAAGGAAGAAAATCACGCTCGAAAGGAGGCTCTTATACGAGCGATTTCCCTTGCTTCGAATAAGAAGGTTCAACGAAGACCTCAGTTCGAAGACATAAGAGCTTGAGGAGCTCGAAGTTCTATTGGTATATTCGAAAGGTGAGTTACTTTTAGTTATTACTTACCAATTGTTAACAGCCACGTAGCCTTGGGCAATTATTGAAGAGGGCAACCAGTGTTCATGTAAAAGAACGTGGGGCTAAGCAGCAGTTCCAGGAGCTGTTGCAGGGAGCCTTTTGGAAGGAGGACGGTTACCAGGGGTAGAAGCTATAAATAGGAGAAAGCTCCACTGATTCAAATGTCCGTAACCTAAACACTCAAAAGCACCCTGAAAAAGTCGTAGCATCCACCGTCGCGATCAAAGCACAATACCAGCGATCTTAGAGAAAGTAGGGATTTGGCAGACCACCCCTTTTACTTATTTCACATGTTATTTCATGATTTTCTTTGTAGTTTTCTTGCATGTCCTCTACACATCTTATAGATTAGGAATTCATGGCTGTGAAGTCTATAAATCAGTTTAAGTATTTAAACATGATTATAAGACTTAGCATCCTTAAGTTTTAATGATTAACAAATAAGATTATATTAATAATTAACAAATAAGATTATATTAATAATTAACAAATAAGATTATATTAATAATTAACAAATAAGATCATATTAATGATTAACAAATAAGTTTATATAAGAATTTAATAATATTACATAAATAGATTCTACTGAGAAAGGTATTGGTTTGTTGATTGTGTTTCAAGTCATAATAATTATCTGAAGAAGAAGATAATCAGAATCACATTCAGAAGATCAGGATCAGAAGAACAAAATGCAGAATCCTAAGAAGAATAATCCATAACTAAGTTGAAGCAAAATTGAAGACTCGGAGACTAATTGAAGATTTGAAGAATTGAAGACTACGAAGACTTGAAGATGATCTAAAGCAGTCTAGAAACTGAAAGATGAAGATGTCAGAATCAAGAAATGATCTCTTGGAGACGTTGCAAAGCGTAAAGCACACTCCATCAAATGGAGTACACTCATCTCAGTAGATAAAGCTAGACATGCTTTTCTACCTCGATCAAAGTCTTACACAAATAAGGAAATACTGCAAAGACTTTCTGCAACGCCTGCTGCACCTGCAACAAAAAGGATTTGTGTGCGCAGACCTACTGCATGTACGCCTGCCAATGACCAGAATGGGTTAGAAGACTAAACAAAAGCAAGCAAGGAAGATGGTTGAATAAAGTACATACAATTCAACATCTTTATTTATCTCAGAAGAAGAAGATACAAGAAGAAGAAGAAGAAGGAGAAGAAGAAGAAGAAGAAGAAGAAGAAGAAGAAGAAGAAGATACAAAGAAGAATGAAGTTACAATCCTCTTATCAGAAGGAAGAAGCTTTCTACAGTTTCAACTCATCTGAAGAATTGAAGTTGTCTGAAGGACGCAACCCGTCTGAAGTATTGAAGCTGTCTGAAGCATCAACCTGTCTGAAGTGTTGAAGCTGTCTGAAGTTTCAATCTGTCTGAAGTCTCAATCCGTCTGAAGTATTGAGGCCTTCTGAAATCCGACGTGGCACTACTCGCTGAAGACTATGAAGACTTTTGCTCTCTGAAGATTGCTGAGAAATATCGTTCTCTGCTACACGTTTCTTTTTCAACATATTTATGGCAAGAAACATAGAGACCTTTCCTGGTGTTTTTGAATTACATACACCACTGAGGAAATCTCTGCAACGCAGTTCTTGCAGAGGAACAGTGTCAACTTTTGTCAGAATGAAATCCTGAACCAGTGTTAGAAGCAAATGAAGAAAAGGAGTTTATACAGAATAGGCTAAGGGACAAATTCAACGGATACTTCCTCATATACAAAACAGAAGAAAGCTGTAGAAAGTAGAAGAAATTCAAAAGAGAGAATACGCAGAATAATATCATGAAATATCTCTCAAATAGAGCTCATCTATAGAAGTGTCAGGACGGGATCGTCTGAACACCTATTCGCTTAAGGAGAAGCAACTGTTTGAGAAGCTACTACACAACGGCTATATGAGCCACATCATCATCAGCTCAACGGTATTATGAATCATCTTCGACGGCTATATTCAAGAAGAACATATAAATAGCCTCAAGATTGAATTTGAAGAAGGTTGGAATAATGAGTTGGCATTACTGCCCAACCAAGAGTGGTTGTTGTTGTTGTTGCAATTAAAAAGAACAACCATAGAAAAAGAGACATTGGCTATGCTTGTCATCATTGTTCGGGTGAACAAATAGGCAGCTGTTATGCTGGCCAAAATGACAGTCAACCTAGAATAGGTTGAAGCCATGAATACACCTTGGTATTCCAATGATACGGGTGAGAATGTAGCCCATGGAGACCAATGGTTGGAGAATGAGGTTGGAGCTTAATTTCATATCTCACTTAGGCCAAATTAGTTGAGGGAGAAGTACCTCACTTATTAGAGACGAGATTGTACTTAACTTAAACACTTATGTCTCTGTCTTACCCTTGTACTTAGATTCATACATTGTATCCTGAGTAGTACTCAGTTAACCTCTAGTACAGGAAGAGATTAAGTTTATGTTTCATGGAAACTTAAACTTGATTATAATTTGTAAACACTTTATGTGTCTGAGAGCCTGGAGAGGCTTGGTGGAAGAAAGAATACTCGTGAGCCTGGAGAGGCTTGTCTGTAAAAGAATACTCGGTTGTTGAGCTTGGAGAGGCTTGGTGGAAGAAAGAATACTTGTGAGCCTGGAGAGGCTTGTCTGTAAAAGAACACTCGTTTTTGGTCTGAAGAGGCTGTGAAGAATACTTGTATCTGTGGTTTCAGATAGTGAAAATCCAATGGTGGTTTGCCATTGGGACTGGATGTAACTCACGGTGATGTGGGTCAACCAGGATAATTTCTGTGTCTAAGTCTTCTTTCCCTTAATCTCTTTTATTTACAGTCTTTACATTTACGTTGGGGATTGAAGAGCATTTTTCACAATAAACTTAACACAACGATTTCAATCAAATGAGCTTTCAAGCAAGCATCACTTAAAACATCTCTTGTTGTTTAAGAGTATTACAAAGAATGTTCTCTGAAGAACTTCTGAAATAACTGTCTGAAGTGAGTCTGAAAAGAGCTCAGTTGAGAAACCAGAAACAGACGATCTTTGATCATCTGAAGTATTTCAGAAACTGTTCTAAAGACACTCTGTGTAATAATCTTCAGAATATATTTTGAGAAGCCTTTCGATCAAAACAATCTTAAGTTTAAGAGAAAGATTTTCTATCTTTATCTCTCTTATCTTCCGCATGTTTTGAAACTAACTCTGACTCTGATCTTAAGATTTGTTTTGTACTTTGATCGTTTCATACGATTGGTTTATCAAAGATTTTTGAAATGGTCCAAAAAGATTAAAACACTATTCAACCCCCCTTCTAGTGTTGCCTGTGGTCCTAACAATTGGTATCAGAGCTCACCTTCGGGTTGAGCATCTAACAAATGCAGAAGGAGTAGATCCTCAGAAGATGGAAATCTCACCAAGCTAAAGCAACTCTGAAGAAAGATAATGAGAATAGGAAAATCATTTTCCAAAACTCATTATTCACAGAACTGAAGCGCAGGACGTAACTGGAAAAGGAAAGTGTATCTATCTCTAGATCACAAACTGGTAACATCTTTCCTATCTAAACTTAAATTTTAAATTTAAGTATAGTTACTTATCTGCTGCATGATTTGCTTTATTGAAATTGTTTATAGTATGTGTTGCATGATCAATCTGTTTGAAATCATTAATTCTTAAATGTGTTTTTTATATATATATAATTGTGTGAAGATAAACTATTGCATGCTATGTGTTTTATATGTATATTGTCTGATCCGTTTTGTGTATATACTTGTTGAATGTTTTCATTACCTGATTAAAGTTGAACAGTCGTGCATATTTATGGATTATTTTCTGTATCGTATGTATGAATATATGTGTGCATTCATTTAAGTAAATGAAGAGTCGTATGTGTTTAATTATTAAATGTGAAACGGCGCAATGTGAATCAATGAATCATCAACCGGTTTCTCATAACTGGCACGATGCACACCTCTCCATAACTTCTCAGTGCTTGTAACCGCTCTCCTCATAAATTGAAGCGACGATTGATTGCCTATTTAAGGATTGGAAGATCACCAGAAGAACCTCATAGTACATTTCCTTCCAATTCCTCGAAATTCATTTCAATGGCATCAAGATTAGTTATCTCAGGTGTTCAAAGTCCATGCAAGTATGATGAAAGGATCATTCCCACAAGAGGAATAAGACTAAGTGACTTTGACAAAGGAGAACTGAAAATCTCTGAGTTTTTCGAAGCTTCTGACTGGATTCCTTATCTTGAAAAGGCATCTTCTCATTGGCATGAACAAAGTGTTCCTAGAATTCTGGAACAATTCAGAAGTGTTCATGGAAGAGACATGCGGTCTAAACACCTCTGTAATGGGTATGCCTATCAAGGTGGACTCCAAAGTTCTGAAGGAGATTATTGATGTTGAAGCAACTGGAGAACAATTCTCTTCAAATTGGGAAATCAATGATAGAGAGAAAGAGATGCATGATCAAATGCTATTTGGTTGCAGAACTCTTGAAACACCAGTATGCTCAAAATTGTTGGAAATTCCCAGAATTCTGCTAACAATTATTAAATGTTGTATTCTCCCCAACAGGAAGGATACATTCATCATCTCAGACATGGAAAGATTTGTGTTGAATCATCTTCTCAAAAGAAAGAGACTAAATCTTCCAAGAATCATCCTCTATCATATATGAGAAGAAAATTAGAAGAAGTCAAAATCTTTCCCCATACTACACTGATTATGAAAATCCTCCAATATAAAGGATTTCCTATTGAAAGATTCTTTGACCAGGAGCCATCACCCTTGTTCACTATAAAGGAATATGAACATTCTAAGGGGATATCAACAGAGATAAAAGAAGAACACAATTCTCCGTCATCAACTCAGAACCATATGGAGTCATCTGATTCTCTAAGTAATCATGGAGATTTGAGAGAAATTTTCAGAAGATGTAACATAAGGAAGTTGAATGAGCGCATCGGACGGCTGGAAGAAACACTCAGATTCTATCAAAGAGAACTGCAGATGCTGAAAACACAAAAGGAGAAAGCCAATGCCAATGAAAACAACCCTGTTGATTATCAATGATATACTTGTGCTCTGCTATTGAGTCTCTGTATCTATGTCTTTCTGTTTTGAATCCATTTCACGTTCTATCTTTGTTTATGTGTTTCTTATAATGTTAATATTCTATATGTTCTATTTGTTTATATGTGTTTCCTTGTATGCATATTTAAGTCTATCAATAACATAACTCTATCTTTAATTAATTAATAATTATATTAAATTTTGTGATTATTTATACTGTATGTATCTTTAACTCAACACACTTCCTTAATAGGTTCAACTGAAAGATAAAATTAATTAACTTAATAAGATAAAAACAGAATTAAAATTTATATTCTAAGATAATTTTTTTAATTTGGTAAAGTGTAATCAGTAACCTAAGACATTTGGTTTAATAATTAACTTAATACCAGATGCTACTGAAAGGTATTTTTAGTTTGTGCATGTTTCGGAAAACAGGTTCTTGAAGATAATCTCAAGAAGACCATCAGAAGGAAATACCGTCTGAAAAGATAAATCAAAGCAACATAATCTAAAAGGATGGCTAGTGTGATAACATCTCCATTGTCTGAACCTGTTCAGAAAGTTCGAAATGAACTCACTAAAATTGTGGTTCAACAATGTTAAGATGGTTAACACTCTATGCACCAAACCTAACTCAACTCTTGAGAAGATTATATTGACTCGGTAACATCCCTATTCTCTGAACCTGTTCAGAAAGTTCTCTATGGACTTGCTGAAATTGTGGGTCAAGAATGCTAAGGTGACTGATACTTAAGCCATTAAAGTCTATCTCAATTCTTGAAGAAAGGTTAAGATGATTGTTCAATGATTCTCTGGAGCAAAAGACAAAAGTAGGACGTGCAGACATCAAGCAACCACAGAAAAAGAAAAAGTCTTCAAAGAAAGGAGTAATGTTAGAAAGCACCTCTTCATCCAGTGAACAACAACCAGATCTTTGGTAACATCACTTCATCTTAAAACTTTAATATCTGTGAAAGTTGTCTTTTAGTAAAACCTTTAAAATCTGATTATAAACCTTAATTCTTTAATAAGTAAAAACCTAAGACAATCAAACCTTAACAGTTTCTCAGATACTTGCTTTTATAAAACATTTTTCTCTTTCTTTTCCTGTCCTTGTTTAAAATATTCTGTTTTTCCAAAAATTCCTTTAAATTTTTTTTTAACCTTATTTTATCTTCTCTCTTTTCGAAAAGCTCTTCAAATATGTTTTTCAAAAATATTTCTGTATATCTGCTTTTTCTGCTTTTTCGAAAACGTTTTCCAAAACTTACTTTATCAATGCTAATGACTCAGTTTCCTATGGTGCTTCATCTATGACCAATCAATGATGTACGTTTCAAGACTTCCAAAGTCTGAAACCGTCATCATCAAAGCTATCTGAGCCTATATACATCTCGTGAACAACAATCCAATGGATTCATTTCTCTCACTTCTCTATTTTACCCTTGCTTTGAGTCCTATAAATTCACAGGAGCTCTCTACACAAACTCATATCCTCAAAGCTCTTCTATAGCTTTGTCTAAAGGCTCTGAGTGTGTTGCCCTCTGAAAGACAATGAAGAAACAAAGGAAAATACCAGAAGGATTTCTGGAACATGTTGGAGCAAAGATCAAGTCATCTTGGATGATGTATGGAATGGAGAGTAAGGGAAAGGGTTCATCTGAAAACCCGTTTCTCTATACTTGGACCATGGTGATCTTGTTGCATCATCAGGGCATTGGAAGACCACTGGGAGATCCCAGTACAGCTAATCTTATTAATAGAACTACTGACAAAGTGGTTCTTGAAATTAAGATGATGGCTGGAGGTCGCAACACTGTCTTAAATGATATACCTCCGTTGTTTCTGGAGTCACAAGGGAAATGTGTGTTGAACGCACGGTTGACAAGGGAGACTACTGGCTCAAGAGGCATCTCTGAGGCTTTTCAGCCGAAGGAGTAGAGGTGGCTTTGAAATAGATGAAGTCTGATAAGGCTATGCCTCAGGCCTTCGAAGGAATCTCCGGCGTTAGCAATGTTAAATGTATTTTTCTGTTTTTTTTTGTTTTCCCCTTTCTTTTATGTTTTGTTTCTCTTCAAAACCTTGTATATGAGTAACTGTAACAAATTTAATCTAATAAAATCTTCTTTTTGGTCAGTATTTTTCGGCTTATAACAGTCTATATAAAAAGTAGTTTGAAACTTTACTCTGTTTAATACAAGATAAAAAGGAAAAGATAAAAACCAAGTTAATAAAAATGAAAGTAGAGGAAAACTAATCACCAAACCTTTTTAATCAATGACAAAAGGGGGAGAAATATAAACTAACAAAATGCTAAAAAGAATGTAACAAAAGGGGAGACATATGGAGGAAACATAAATAGGAAAGAAATATACATACAATAAGGAAACTTAGAAGATAAAAAACTAAAAGTCATAATAATAAGTAAGAATAACAATCAAAACAACAATCGGAATCTAAAATATTAATAATTTAACAATTGGTATAGAAAAGATATCTAAAAGACTTAATCAACAATTGGTATAGAAAAGATTTAATTGTTTCAGAAGATAACTAAAAGAATCAAATGCTTGTCTCAGGGGGAGTAATATAGATAGGGGGAGTAATACAATTAAATATTTTGTTTATTATCTCTCGTTTCATTTTATACACATTTTGTCAGTAATATATAATTTATTTGTCATCATTAAAAAGGGGGAGATTGTGAAGTCTATAAATCAGTTTAAGTATTTAAACATGATTATAAGACTTAGCATCCTTAAGTTTTAATGATTAACAAATAAGATTATATTAATAATTAACAAATAAGATTATATTAATAATTAACAAATAAGATCATATTAATGATTAACAAATAAGTTTATATAAGAATTCAATAATATTACATAAACAGATTCTACTGAGAAAGGTATTGGTTTGTTGATTGTGTTTCAAGTCACAATAATTATCTGAAGAAGAAGATAATCAGAATCGCATTCAGAAGATCAGGATCAGAAGAACAAAATGTAGAATCCTAAGAAGAGTAATCCATAACTAAGTTGAAGCAAAATTGAAGACTCGAAGACTAATTGAAGATCTGAAGAATTAAAGACTACGAAGACTTGAAGATTTGAAGATGATCTAAAGCAGTCTTGAAACTGAAAGATGAAGATGTCAGAATCAAGAAATGATCTCTTGGAGACGTTGCAAAGCGTAAAGCGCACTCCATCAAATGGAGTACACTCATCTCAGTAGATAAAGCTAGATATGCTTTTCTACCTCGATCAAGATCTTACACAAATAAGGAAATACTGCAAAGACTTTCTGCAACGCCTGCTGCACCTGCAACAAAAAGGATCTGTGTGCGCAGACCTACTGCATGTACGCCTGCCAATGACTAGAATGGGTTAGAAGACTAAACAAAAGCAAGCAAGGAAGATGGTTGAATAAAGTACATACAATTCAACAACTTTATTTATCTCAGAAGAAGAAGAAGAAGAAGAAGAAGAAGAAGAAGAAGAAGATACAAAGAAGAATGAAGTTACAATCCTCTTATCAGAAGGAAGAAGCTTTCTAAAGTTCAACTCATCTGAAGAATTGAAGTTGTCTGAAAGACGCAACCCGTCTGAAGTATTGAAGCTGTCTGAAGCATCAACCTGTCTGAAGTGTTGAAGCTGTCTGAAGTTTCAATCTGTCTGAAGTATTGAAGCTGTCTGAAGCATCAACCTGTCTGAAGTATTGAAGCTGTCTGAAGTTTCAATCTGTCTGAAGTCTCAATCCGTCTGAAGTATTGAGGCCTTCTGAAATCCGACGTGGCACTACTCGCTGAAGACTATGAAGACTTTTGCTCTCTGAAGATTGCTGAGAAATATCGTTCTCTGCTACACGTTTCTTTTTTCAACATATTTATGGCAAGAAACATAAAGACCTTTCCTGGTGTTTTTGAATTACATACACCACTGAGGAAATCTCTGCAACGCAGTTCTTGCAGAGGAACAGTGTCAGCTTTTGTCAGAATGAAATCCTGAACCAGTGTCAGAAGCAAATGAAGAAAAGGAGTTTATACAGAATAGGCTAAGGGACAAATTCAACAGATACTTCCTCATATACAAAACAGAAGAAAGCTGGAGAAAGCAGAAGAAATTCAAAATAGAGAATACGCAGAATAATATCATGAAATATCTCTCAAACAGAGCTCACCTATAGAAGTGTCAGAACGGGATCGTCTGAAAACCTATTCGCTTAAGGAGAAGCAACAGTTTGAGAAGCTATTACACAACGGCTATATGAGCCACATCATCATCAGCTCAACGGTATTATGAATCATTTTCAACGACTATATTCAAGAAGAACATATAAATTGCCTCAAGATTGAATTTGAAGAAGGTTGGAATAATGAGTTGGCATTACTGCCCAACCAAGAGTGGTTGTTGTTGTTGTTGCACTTAAAAAGAACAACCATAGAAAAAGAGACATTGGTTATGCTTGTCATTATTGTTCGGGTGAACAAATAGGCAGTTGTTATGCTGTCCAAAATGAAAGTCAACCTAGAATAGGTTGAAGCCATGAATACACCTTGGTATTCCAATGATACGGGTGAGAATGTAGCCCATGGAAACCAATGGTGGGAGAATGAGGTTGAAGCTTAATTTCATAACTCACTTAGGCCAAATTAGTTGAGGCAGAAGTACCTCACTTATTAGAGACGAGATTGTACTTAACTTAAACACTTATGTCTCTGTCTTACCCTTGTACTTAGATTCATACATTGTATCCTGAGTAGTACTCAGTTAACCTCTAATACAGGAAGAGATTAAGTTTATGTTTCATGGAAACTTAAACTTGATTATAATTTGTAAACACTTTGTGTCTGAGAGCCTGGAGAGGCTTGGTGGAAGAAAGAATACTCGTGAGCCTGGAGAGGCTTGTCTGTAAAAGAATACTCGGTTGTTGAGCCTGGAGAGGCTTGGTGGAAGAAAGAATACTTGTGAGCCTGGAGAGGCTTGTCTGTAAAAGAATACTCGTTTTTGGTCTGAAGAGGCTGTGAAGAATACTTGGATATGTGGTTTCAGATAGTGAAAATCCAGTGGTGGTTTTCCACTGGGACTGGATGTAACTCACGGTGATGTGGGTGAACCAGGATAATTTCTATATCTAAGTCTTCTTTCTCTTAATCTCTTTTATTTACAGTCTTTACATTTACGTTGGGGATTGAAGAGCATTTTTCACAATAAACTTAACACAACGATTTCAATAAAATGAGCTTTCAAGCAAACATCACTTAAAACATCTCTTGTTGTTTAAGAGTATTACAAAGAATGTTCTCTGAAGAACTTCTGAAATAACTATCTGAAGTGAGTCTGAAAAGAGCTCAGTTGAGAAACCAGAAATAGACGATCTTTGATCATCTGAAGTATTTCAGAAACTGTTCTAAAGACACTCTGTGTAATAATCTTCAGAAGATATTTTGAGAAGCCTTTCGATCAAAACAATCTTAAGTTTAAGAGAAAGATTTTCTATCTTTATCTCTCTTATCTTCCGCATGTTTTGAAACTAACTCTGATCTTAAGATTTGTTTTGTACTTTGATCGTTTCATACGATTGTTTTATCAAAGATTTTCGAAATGGTCCAAAAAGATTAAAACACTATTCAACCCCCCTTCTAGTGTTGCTTGTGGTCCTAACAATGGCATCGTAACTGATTCCTTCAGTTGCTTGTGTTTGTAAGTTACGTTTCCTTTTAATGCAAGTTAAGGCCTTGTCAGAGGCCATTGTTACAAGGTCAATGTCCCTATTCATTGTCTGTTTTTACATTTCCTGTTCGATTTCCCCCTAAGTTTTCACACTAAGGTAGAACCCACATTAAAGAACAAAGGATTCGTATCTCGTCCTAGACTGATCAGAGATACATTTGTTTGTTTAAAATTCTGGAGCAAACAAATTGGCACGCCCGATGGGACCCTTCCATATTGTGTTGCATGAATCTTAGGAGTGGTAAGAGAACCATGACTAGTAAGAACAAAGGTGGTTCCGGACATTCATCCGGAAGTTCCTCAACCAATGAGCCACCCCCTGATGGTCACAATGGTGGTCAAATGCCCCAAAGGGGTATAGGGAGATACACTAATGATGAGGTACCTGTTGGTACTCTTCCTCAGCCAGAAGAACCCGTAGTTAGCCAAGTAAGGGCATATGAAGCCCTCAGAGCTGAAGGACCACCCCTTGGTTTTCAAGACCAGAACATGATGGCAACTTTAGGGATGCCTCAAAGTGTATATACTAATCCCTTAGCAACCCACATGGTTCCCAGGAACAATAGAGGTTCACCAGAGATATGGTCAAGTCAACCTGGATCTGGCCCTTTCACCAACGTTGCCTTGCAGTCTATGAGGCAGCAAATGGACGAAAGCAACCATGACATGGTTAACATGTTAACTCACCAGATGGCCACGGTGATAACCCCATTAGTTGAAACTACCAACCAAAACTATCAATTGTTGGCTAGACAGATGGGTAGAATAGCTGAAGTCTTTGGCAATGGATCTGAAACAGAAGGCTTCGAAGGGCAAGAAGTCATTCGAAGAGAAACTCAGGTCGAACCAGACTTGAACGAGCCAGGTAGAGCACGACCATTGATCGTGGCTCGAAACCAAGACCCTGATCTAGTGGTCGAGAGGGTGAGACAAATGAATCTTGGGGGGCAACACAATGTTGCCAACATGGTCGAACAAGTATTTAATAGGCATGGTTTCAATGTAGGCTATGCAAATCAGCCTTACTTTGTTTCAGCCTTTCCCTTGATGTCTTGAGGGCAGAGTTGCCCAGGGGACTCAAAGTTCCAAAGTTCTCTAAGTTCACAGGAGAGATAGGAGAATCCACAGTGGAACACGTGGCTAGATACCAAATAGAGTGTGGAGATTTAGCCAATGATGAACTGCTAAAAATGAAATACTTCCCAAGTTCATTAACCAAGAATGCATTTACTTGGTTCACAACCCTTACCCCAAACTCGATCCAGAATTGGATCCAGTTAGAAAGGGCCTTCCATGAACAATTCTTCAGAGGCGAGAGTAAGGTTAGTTTGATGGACTTGATGGGTATCAAGAGATCACCCAATGAGGCCATAGAAGACTATCTGAATAGGTTCAGACAGTCCAAAGCTAGGTGTTTCACCCCTGTTCCTGAACATGAATTGGTTCAGATAGCCACTGGAGGCCTCGAGTTCTTTATAAGGAAGAAACTCATTAACCTCCCTGTTCGAGATATGGCCCAGTTGGCAGATAGAGTCAGAAAAATAGAACAGATAAAGGCTGAGAAAGCCAAGTATAAAAAGGTTGAAAGAATAGGGAGAAAGGATAAAATAGCCTACATAGAGGCTTACAATAATGAGAGTGATTCGAATAGTGACGCTGAAGAAAATGAAGTTAACGTGGCCGAACTAAAACCTGGGCCATCGTATGTTTGTCCTTCACTCAGGCCTGCAAAAGAGGGGTCTAGCTCCCCTTCGAATGACAAGTTTAAGAAACCAGCATATGGTTTCGATGTGTCTAAGGTTGACCAGATTTTTGACATTTTGCTGAAAGATAAACAAATCATCTTAAGCGATGATCATAAAATCCCTACGCTCGAACAGAGAAAGGGAAGAAAATATTGCAAGTATCATAATGTTTATGGTCATCTAACTAATCATTATGTTCGTTTCAGGGACTTAATTCAAAAGGCAATCTCTGAGGGAAGGCTGCAATTCGAAGAAAAGATGAAAGGCACAATGAAGGTAGACACAGACCCATTCGACAACAAGGTTCACTACGTTGAACCTCTGGAAATCAACATGGTAGAAGTTGAACAAGTGAATGCAAGGGCCACTGATATGGCCATTGATGAGTTCGAAAAGGGGGTGAAGGACATTTACCCTTCAGCTGATGAGACCATCATGGAGTACCTGAGCAGAAAGAAAAATGAGGATAGACATGTGATGCTTTGCCCCAGGTGCAGTGTAGTGTCTGACGCTCATTCTGCTAAAACTTTTGAGGAGGCTTCGAATAAGAAGCGCCAGCTGAAACAGAGATTAGGACCTCAGAAGTATGAAGAAGGGCAGAAGATGTTCAAGGCAATGAAAGGAACGGGCAGAGGTATGCCCATCCAGGAGAATACCTTTGTCCCTCCCCCAAAGGTACTTTCGAATCAATGGGTAAGGCAGGTTCCAGCTAAGCCAAGGGGTCAAACAAAATGGCAACCAGTGGCACAGCAGGCAGGAACCTCCCATACCTCAAAGGGAAAAGAGATAATGGTCAAGCCATCTAAGGAGGTTCGACCACCCCAAGAGAGTTGGTATCATTTCAGCCAATACTCTAAAGCAAAAGGGTCGATGACAAGGACCCAATGGCGCAGGGCCCAAAGGTTGTATAGGGTCAGGATGGAGCAGATAGAGGCAGAATGTGCCAAGACTCCTCAGAAACTTAAGAGAAGATTTGAAGCCTCATCGTCGAAGGCTCGGCAAGATTTGCGTGAGCAAATCAACGCTGCAAAGGTAAAAGACATGGAAGAGGATGATCTCCTCACTGAAGAGTTCGAGTCAGGATTCCCTGATTCGATTCAAGAAATATGTGGAATCGTTTCTATCTTACCAGCTGAATTTGCTCAGCAGGTGCAGGGATTGGAGAATGAAGAAGACTTCGAGGATGATAGTCTCCAAACTTCTGTCACGTTAAATCAAGCAGAAGAAGAGACCAAGAAAGAAGTGGTCAGCATAACAAAACCTGCCCCAGGAGACATGGCTCATATGAAGCCGTTATATATTAAAGCCTTTGTCGAAGGAGACCCTATCAATAGGGTGATTATTGATGGAGGAGCAGCCATCAACCTCTTACCAAAAACCACCTTCAATAGATTGGGTAAGACTAACAAAGACCTTCTTCCACATAACATTGTAATTACTGATTTTGCAGGTAAATCATCAGGTTCGGAAGGCATTGTGGCATTAGACTTGATGGTGGGTGGCCAGATGAGAACCACTATTTTTTTGGTGATTCAAACAAAGGCCAGTTTTAACATGCAGTTAGGAAGAGAATGGATACACGGCATAGGGGTAGTACCATCTACTGTTCATCAGAAATTATTTCTGTGGGATCAACAAGGGAATCCTATAGTGGTTGAAGTGGATCAAGGGATTTACACTGTAGAGCAGGGATTAGTAGAGATGGATTTCGATGAGAACCTGGCCCATATTAGTCCTTATGAACTTTATTCAAAATCAGCCATCCACTCAGCCAAGGTGCCTCACTCAGTGAGGTTAGATCCTATTAAAGGATTCACATTGAAGAGAGAGGTCGACATTGATACGGCCTTAGAAATACTAGGTGATTCATGGAAATCCTAGATTTATTTATCAAGAAAGTAGCGACCTATGTGGCCGAATCTAAACGCGAAATTCCTTCGAGTCAAATGAAAAAAACTACAAAGGGGAGTGAGGATCATCACAAACAGATGCAAGCTCGAGAAGGTGATCCAGTTCGACTGGATTGCATATATGATGAAGAGACTACAGATGTCAAATACGGCCATGAGAAAGTTCCCAGGATCGAAGCACAAGATCAACTCGAAGAAGTGAATCTGGGAACGGCCGGAAATCAAAGACCAACCTTCATCAGTGCAAAAGTGGATCCAGAAATCAAACCACAGTTGATTGAAATCTTGAAGCAATACAAAGATTGTTTTGCTTGGGATTACGAAGAAATTCCAGGACTGGATCGTGCCTTTGTCGAGCACAGGTTACCAACCATACCTGGGAAGAAACCCGTGAAACAGCCTCCTCGAAGGTTCGCACCAGAAGTGGTTTCGAAGATTAAAGAGGAGATCGAAAGACTCCTTAAAGCAAAGTTCATAAGAACAACCAGGTACGTAAATTGGCTCTCTAACATTGTGCCAGTTGTTAAGAAAAATGGCAAGTTAAGAGTCTGTATTGATTTCAGAAATCTTAACGAGGCAACACCCAAGGATGAATATCCAATGCCTATAGTTGACATGTTGATTGACTCAGCAGCAGGAAACGAAATGTTGAGCCTACTCGATGGCTATTCTGGTTATAACCAGATTTTTATTGCAGAAGAAGATATTTCCAAAACTGCATTTTGTTGCCCTGGGGCGTTAGGTACCTTCGAATGGGTGATGATGCCTTTCGGATTAAAGAATGCTGGGGCCACGTATCAAAGGGCCATGAACCTGATATTTCATGATTTTATTGGTGAATTTATGCAGGTTTATATAGATGATGTAGTGGTCAAATCGAGGACCAAAGCTCAACATTTGGAACACCTAAGATGTCCGTTTGAGAGGATGAGGTTGCATGGTTTAAAGATGAATCCTTTAAAGTGCACCTTTGGGGTCTCTGCGGGAAACTTCTTGGGTTTCTTAGTTCAGCAACAATGGATTGAAGTCGATGCAAACAAAACTCAGGCAATCATTAACACGAGACCCCCAACAAATAAGAAACAGTTGCAGAGTCGGTTGAGGAAAATAAATTACCTAAGGAGGTTCATTTCGAACTTGTCAGGAAAGACAAGGATTTTTTCCCCTTTGGTCAAGTTAAAGAAAATTGAAGAATTCGAATGGAAGGAGGAGCATCAAGTGGCGTTCGATTCAATTAAAGAATACTTAGCCAAACCTCCAGTAATGACTCCCTCAGTTCGAGGAAGACCACTTCGACTGTACATTTCTGCATCCGAAGAGACCCTGGGTAGCATGTTAGCCCAAGAGGATGACAGTGGCTTCGAAAGAGTAGTTTATTATTTAAGTAGAAGCCTTAGTGATGTAGAGAAAAGGTATTCACCTTTAGAGAAGTTATGCTTATGCCTTTACTTTTCATGTACAAAGCTTAAATATTATTTGAAACCTGCAGAGGTTTTTGTAAGTTCACATTTCGATGTAATTAAGTACATGTTAATTAAGCCAATACTTCATGGCAGAGTTGGAAAATGGGCATTAGCTTTAACAGAATTCTCTTTGAAATATTTACCTTTAAAAGCTGTAAAAGGGCAAGCCCTTGTTGATTTCTTAGCCGAACTCCCTACGGTTAAAATCGAGGAAGTTAATTTCTTAGGAATTAAGCCCCGGAAATTATTCTTCGACGGTTCTAAACATCTTAAAGGAAGCAGCATTGGCATGCTGATAGTATCCCCTAAAGAGGTGATAACCAAAGTAATGTTTAGGATTAATGGGGATTGCTCGAACAACAAAATCGAATATGAAGCGTTAATTGCGGGGCTCGAACTGTTGTTAAGCCTCGAAGTATCCCATGTCCATGTAATGGGGGATCCTCAATTGGTCATAAACCAATTGAAAGGAATTTATAAGTGTTCTAGCTCGAAGTTGGCAAAATATTTTGCCAGAGCTAAGGGTTTGTTAAATCGTTTCGAGGAAGTGATTCTGGAACACGTGCCTCGAATCCAGAATGAAGTGGCTAATGAATTAGCCCAAATTGCGTCTGGCTACAAAATTAAACCAGAATTCTTCGAAAACCTGGTCGAAACCAAAACTCCGTTAACAAAAGAGGAGAGAGTGGTTTGGAATCTAGATGCGCTTACTTCCTTAGACTGGAGAAAGCCCCTAGTGGATTATTTAAGAAATCCATCGCAACCGGTCGAAAGAAAAGTCAAACTTAGGGCCCTGAATTACACTATCCTAGGAGATGAGTTATATAAGAAATTGAATGGGGGACACTTGCTCAGATGTTTAGGAGAAGTGGAAGCGTATCTAGCCCTGTCAGAAGTACATGAAGGCATATTCGGAGCTCACCAGGCAAGGGAGAAAATGAAATGGACCCTGTTAAGGTATTGTTATTTTTTGCCATCTATGCTGAAGGATTGTCATGACTTTGCAAAAGGATGCGAAGAATGTCAAAAGCATGGAAACTTACATCATGCTCCTGCAGCAGAACTCCACTCCATAATCAAGCCTTGGCCATTTAGAGGTTGGGCCCTCGACCTAATAGGTATGATTCATCCTCCTTCTTCGAAAGGACACAAGTTTATTCTAGTAGGGGTAGATTACTTCACTAAAAGACGGGGTCGAAGGTACCTCACTTTGAAGATTCTGATCACCCTCTTGCTCTTGGGTTTTTGCCACGGTCAAACCATCATTTTGTGGGTGCTCTTGAGTGATCTTAACTTGGGAGGTTTCAGCAACCTTGGGGTCAGGAACACCTTCAATGTTTCTGCCTACAGGGGCAATTTTCTCGAGTTCTTTCTCGGAGGTGGTTCCCTCAGGTTGTACTATTGCCTTTCCCTTCACTGACGCAAGCCTTAACTATCTTGGTGATTGTAACGTCATCGTCATCAGTAGAGTCATCAGAGGCTTCTCCTTCTTCTTCTTGCTCAGAACTTTCAGCATGACCCTCTTCTTCCTCTTCTTCTTTCCTCCTCCCTCTTCTTGAGTGTGACCTTCAGAATGGTCAGGAGAAGTGACTTCCTGATCCTCATTGGTGGTTTGACCCCCTGCAGTCTCAAATCTTAGAACCCAGTTCGACTCAGGATATTGCATAGCAAGAGGAAAAGAATTTGGAAAGGTATCTATACTGGAAGAGCTAGAACCTGTAGAGCTTCCTCGGTGGGTCGAATATGATAGTATCTGAAGATAAAATAAATAAGTTAGCAGAAGAGATCGAATTCAACCAAAAAAAACGGGGTTAGGCCAAAACTTACCACATTGTTTGCCTTCCAAGAGTGCCTGATGTTCGGAGCAACGTGTTTAATCTTCTTCTTTGGAATAGTCTCCTGCAAGAAAGAAATCTCGAATGAGGCGCTCGAAGGTAATCTAATAAATTGAAAGTTGAAATGTTTACCTTAGTGGTTTGAGAATCGAGGGAAGAACCATGTTCATGAGTTTCGAGCTCAGTGGTCTCGTTCACAACAGGGAGAGTAGTTCTGTGCCCAGAGGTAGCCGTTGGCTCTCTGTTTGAAAGGTCAGTACCCTGAGTGTCAACAGTTCAAGCTTGCACAGGAACGATTTGTGTTTCTTGTTCAGAAGTGGTGGCAGCAGGGGTCTTCCGCTTCCCTCGAAGTGCCAGGAGCTTTATGTGTAGGGGGCTTCGAAGTCAGCTTATCTTGGGGTTGGGCCTGTCACAAATTTCGAATAAACATGAGAATGGCAAAAGAATAGAAACTTGAGAAGAAACGGAATGACTAGAATGCAAGTGTACCTTATCTCTTCGAGGCTGTTTCTTCTTAGCCTTAACAGCCCGCTGTGGTCAGTCGAAGTTGCCTTCTTGCCCTTCTTAATGGCCTTCGACCTCTTAGATTCCGAAGAATCCCCAACATCTTTCGAAGCTAAAAATCACAACGTAAAGTCAAAGAGATGCAGATAGAACAAGAAAGGAAATGAAAGGTAAATTACTTATAATACCTTGTCGTTTTCGCTTCACTGGTTCTGGATATTCTTGCTCAAGATGACACGCTTGAGGAAATCCTCTTTCGAGCATGCTATTTCTTTATAAGAGCTGCGCCACCAATGGTCGAAAGCAGCAGTTGCAGTAATTCGCAGGAGTGAAATCGGTAGCCACATATGGTGGTTTGGTTCTCTTTGAACTCCCCGGTCCTCAAGATAACTTCGTCCATCGAAGTACAAGGAGCAAGTTATGCCCTTTAAAGAGTGGGACGGGGATATCTTGACAAAGACCAAATTGCCTAGCCACAAGAGTCGGCTGATAGTGCATCAGGCAGGGAATGGACTGATCATAATGGGGAAATATCAATTGATTCTTGAGGATTTCACTCCACCTTGATCTTGAGCAGGTTGGTCATCAGGGTACATGCTCCACTAAGGATTGATGAACCCACCTGGGGCCAAGAGTTCTTTGACGTACGGTGTGAGGGTTGTCATCAAATTTGGCTTGTCGAAGAAATATGACATGCATGCTTTGATTTGACTCAGTTCCTCAGCAGGAGGGAAAAAGATAGTGAAGCCTAAGTTCTTGGCTGTGGGTTCGAAGATGTTGGAACCTCAACGGCAAGTTTGATGTC
Source organism: Sesbania bispinosa (assembly GCA_026901365.1). Lineage (NCBI taxonomy): Eukaryota > Viridiplantae > Streptophyta > Magnoliopsida > Fabales > Fabaceae > Sesbania > Sesbania bispinosa. The sequence goes on along the minus strand of QLOH01000088.1, from coordinate 1,808,011 downwards.
CTTTGGAAACGTGGATCGAAGCCAGTAGTCAAGAAGCCAGAAAGGGCCATAGAAGCCACTTAATGGTTTGGAAAGCTTGTAAAACCCTAGGACATCAGAAAGGCAAAGGTGAAAATGGCCAAGAAGTAACTTAGCCAAATTAATTTTTCTACCTTCATGTAGGCAAACAGCTAAAGGGTAAAGACCCTGAGGAACTTGGAGAGATCTAACACAAAACACAAAGTTGGCTAACCAGAGCCAAAGGAAAGCAATGTGTTCCTCCTCAGAAACATCAGAGGAGTCCTTGTTATGGTTACTGGTGATAAAGGCTTGAAAGGTCATTTTGTTAATATCAACACTCTTATACTTATAGTCAGAGGGCCTAGTGTTGGGGAGATAGGTTTCTCCACGGGGTTTGAGTCCAGTTATAACAGCAACATCTAATAAAGTGGGGGTAATCATTCCACAAGGAAGAAAGAAGGTACATGTACCTCGATCCCAGAAGGGCAGTGCAACAGGATGAGATCGAAGTCATATTGCATAGGCAGCCTGGAGAGTTGGATAAGGTCGAAGATGCCCAATTCCTTCATAGCTTTTCCTTCACAGGTTTCACCTTGTCTAACCAGCTGAGGTAGCCTTTTTTGTTCACCATGGGAGAAGATCTGAAAGCTTGTCTCTCTAGTTTAGCTACATCAGCTCGAACTTCATTGGTGAAAGCTAGAATCTTCTCTGATGGATACAGAGCTTGATAGGCTTGGAAATTAACGGTCTTGAAGGAAACTCGTAGGGGCCAAGAAAAACCCATGCGGAGGCCATCCACATTGGTAGGAATGACGACGCTAGAGCCCCATACCTTCAGATTCTCTTTAGTGGCCTCAGGTTCCGGTCAAAGGTGTCGTCGTCTCTAACAATGGTTCTGCCATCTTCAGCTGCAAGAGGGGGTCGAACAAGCTATTTGATGGTTTCTTGCTTGGGAAAGTTAGGGTGAGAGAAGAAGACGCCATTACGGTGGTTAAGGTAGCAAAAGCAAGCGAAGAAACCCAGGAAAGCAAGGATTTTTGGAGCTGGGAGCTGAAAGAAACGTGAGGGAGAAGGTAAAGAGCTGAGAGAAGAGTGACGATTACTAAAAGTTGTTGCAAAGTAAAGGAGGGAAAACCAAAGGTCATTGGCGGTTACAAGCCCAATTGACATTAGTGGAAGCCCAAAAGTTCTCAGTCCATTGGATTGTGGGAAAGAGAAAAAGAAACATTAAATGTTTCTGAACTAACGTGGGATTGACACGTACAAAAATGCATAAGCTTCTAAACAATTCGAAGCTATGCATTTTCGGGGGCATCTGTTAAGCGAAAAAATCAAATTCGAAATGAACAACTCGAAGTGTAAGCTATATAAAGTTCGAAGTGAGAAAGCATGGAAATCATAAAAATAGAACTCGAAGTGGCTAAACAAATTGCCAATCAAAGAGAATTTATTGATATAAATAAATACAATAAATTGATTTCTTAAAACTAAGTTCTTTATTCGAACTACATGCTTATGCCCTAAGTTATTTTGGCAGGTATTTGCCTCGAAGCTGAAGAGAGCATTGATCTTCGACCCTCCCTGCCAATGTCATGTCATCGGAAGGGGAAGACACCAGAGTGTCGAAAGGCTGGGAAGAAGTGATTCGAAGCTTGGATCTTCCAAATAATCCAGAGCCTTCGATCTTCTCATCTCCATCATCCTCTTTTTTGACTTTTTCCTCCTCGGCACCTTCCTTTTCCGTTTCTTCCTCCACTTCCCAGGATCAGAAGACTGGGCGCAGAGCAGGCATGTGATTTCCTGCCCCACCATTGAAGCTAGAAACCAGGGAGGTGGAAGTAGTGCCAGACCTTACAAGAGGTTAAGGCCTGGTGGCTTGGTTGCGCTGTTCGACCTGAGGTCTTGGTTCCTTTCGAAGTGACTTTTAATGTTGGACATCCTGACGGCCTAAGATCCAAAGGAAATGGAAGTTTCAGGCCGTACAGGACAGCCCAATACCAAGAGTCCCTCCATTAGAATAGGGGAAGGTAATGCTGCATCCTCCCTGAGGCTAGACCTTTTACAGAGGATGAGCTTCGATAACTTTGATGAAGCCATCTTCATAAACCAATGGGAAGCGGCCTCATGCACATTGACCAAGGTGGACGGTGGTCAAGAAAGTCTAAGTGGCCGGTGGCTGAACGAAAAGGAGAAACTGCACGCTCGAAAGGAGGCTCTTATACAAGCGATTTCCCTTGCTTTCGATAAGAAGGATCAACGAAGACCTCAGTTCGAAGACATAAGAGCTTGAGGAGCTCGAAGTTCTATTGGTATATCGAAAGGTGAGTTACTTTAGTTCATTACTTCCCAGTTGTTACAGCCCCGCAGCCTTGGGCAGTTATTGAAGAGGGCAACCAAAGTTCATGCACAAGAACGTGGGGCTAAGCAGCAATTCCAGGAGCGGTTGCAGGGGAGCCTTTTGGAAGGAGGGACGGTTACCAGGGATAGAAGCCTATAAATAGGAGAAAGCTCCATAGATTCAAAGGTCCGCAACCTGAACCCTCAAAAGCACCCTGAAAAAGCCGTAGCATCCACGTCACGATCAATGCACAATACCAGCGAGCTTAGAGAAGTAAGGATTGGCAGACACCTCTTTTACTTATTTCACATGTTATTTCATGATTTTCTTTGTAGTTTTCTTGCATGTCCTCTACACTTTTATAGATTAGGAATTCATGGCACCGTAACGATTCCTTCAGTTGCTTGTGTTCTGTAAGTTACGTTTCCTTTAATGCAAGTTAAGGCCTTGTCAGAGGCCATGTTACAAGGTCAAACGTCCCTATTCATTGTCTGTTTTTTACGTTTCCTGTTCGATTTCCCCCTAAGTTTTCACACTAAGGTAGAATCACATTAAAGAACAAAAGGATTCGTATCTCGTCTAGACTGATCAGAGATACATTTGTTTGTTTTAAAATTCTGGAGCAAACAACTGTAAATTCAGAATTTTGATCGCCATGATTCTTCAAATTTTTCAACAACCATTTATGAAAGTTTGAGGATTGAAACAAACTGACGATGAGCATTTGAGATAACTTCCCCCATAACTCTCTTACTTCAAAACAATCTCGAAAGAGATGTAATGATTATCGGCTCTGTTTTGCACACACACCACAAATCTATCACTAGTTATTATATACATTAAATTCAATAAATAATGTGACAACATATGATTAAATGTATGTGTAAAATACCTTTTACCCTAAATTAATATATTAAACTCTTATTTTATAAGTCAATATAATAATGATTGTTGAAGTTATATCTCGTAAACTCGTAGCACTATAAGAAGAAAAGGTTGGGGACGGAAAACGAGTAAAATAGAATAATAAAATTAGGAAAAGAATGAAATAAATCTTGCTCTCTACTTATTCCTAAAGCATTAGGTACGATCATTGACCGAAACGAAAAAACTGTACCTTAAATATGCAAGAAACAACTTGTTTGGTAAAACTTCGAATAATCTAAGGATTAATCTCGCACTCTTGTGGAAGCCGTTTAAAAATATGCAAAGAAAATTATTTAGGCAACACATTATTGATTGATTGTGTAAAAATTACATTATCAATATGTATATCCATTACATTCTTCATTTAATATATTTGTTTCATATACATAACTGGACGAAATAAACTTTATTAAGGTAGGTTAATTTTTTGTTTAAGTACAATTTTAATGTAAGAACATTTTATATTTAATTATGTATTATTAATTTATTATATTGTATAAGAAATTAATCATTCACATCATTGTTAATGTATTTAACTAATTAAACAACATACTATGATATTCAATCAATTGTAAGTACTCATAATAACAAGTAAAATCTGAACTTACCTAACATTTTTTTTTACTTAAAGCAAATTTTATGATGAAACGTTTTTATCCTTCAATAATTAGTGCATATTTGTTAGGATAATTTTGGAAAAAAATAATTACTTTTTAAAAAATATAATTATTTGTTTAAATAAATAAATCTACTCACATTGACACAAAAATCTCTAATCAAGTAAAGTGGTTTGGTTATATATCACTATGCCAAAAAGGCCTTAGAGGGCGCTCCCGTGCAGCCTTAAAGGGCGCTCCCGTGCGCACTGATAGAATCTGCTCTTGTTTGGTCAATAAAACGAGGACGCTCATTGGAGCGCCCTGACAGAAGCAAAAAGAGGGCGCTCCCGTGTAGCCTTAAAGGGCGCACAATGGAGCGCCTTCCATAAGCACAATGGAGCGCCCTCTTTTCGTTTTTTTTTTTCAATTTTTGTTTCACAACAAGGGCGCTCCAAGAGAGCCCCCTCCTTTCTTTTTTTTCAATTTTTTGTTTTTTTAATCTACTTTAACCTGCATATTTATTTCAATCTGATCCCAATGGCTTAATCCAAAATTATGCATATTAATTCCTTAAAATTCAAACACTTAGTCATACTATGAACAACACTTAGTAAACAACACACATATCTACTTGAAATAAGAATTCAAACTTGTCATAATATGAATAAACACTTAGTAAATATGCATCTCATATATATGCTTAACAACTATAAGTCTTCTAAACTAAAAATTTTTTGGCATAGTTTACTCTATTTATTCAACATTTCCCAATTTATCAAAGAATATGGTGGTTTATTGAAGGCCACCAGCAACAACCTTTGAACCCAGAAGCCCCAGACTTCATCCCTCACCACCATAAGCACCGCCAACTTCAACTTCAACCAATTAAGACTGAGAGACTAAACCAAGTTGTGTGTGTGAAAGCGGCAAAGTTAACACTCGTGTGTGATGAATGATGTTATATGATGATGATGATAGGAAAGGCTAGAAACTGAGGAAAAAAAAAGCAGTGAGTGAGTGAGTAAGTAAGTATGAGTGACTTTTGATGGATGCACTCAATCACAAATTCACATATTGCTCATACTTTTATACACGTCATTATTATTTTCCGTTTCAACCATGTTTTTTATTACAGATAAATTAAAGGAAATAAAAGATGTGAAACTATTCAAAGCATCAATAGGTTATCTACTTCAAATGAAGAATTCAAACTTGTCATACTTTGAATAGTTTCCTATGCATGCTATAAAGTGTGGTGAAAGTATGAAGTACCTATACAACTACATGCTTTTTTCTGGGAAAGTAGCTATGCAATACCTGAGAAATGGAAGACAATGAATTGGAGCAATGTTATAACTTACAAAATTAGGCTAGCAGTTTTATGGAGCCATCCTAAGAAGTTTAAACTGAAACGTCGCGTTATGTTAATGGAAGATGAAGCGTAATGTTAATGGAAGATGACACTAATAAGTTGAGGGTTTGAGAATAGGAAGGGTCTCGTACACTCTCAGATTTCTCCTATTTTAGTTTTTACTGAAAGCTCTCTTTCTCCTTTTTACAAATCCAGACTGTCCAACCATGGACAATTTAAGAATAAATTTGTATAATATGTCAGTCATAATATATAATTTCTTCTTAAATAGGAAACTAAGGTTAATGCATGTACATACAAATAACCTAATAATTATAGTTGAAAGAAAAACGATAATATGATAAAGGATATACCTGATTAAAGTCAATCACCAATAAGCAGTTGTTAGATTATAAGCAGTTAGGAAACAAGACCTGAAAAAAAAAAGACAAGTAAAAAATTAACTAGTAATAAAAAATAGTAGTCGTTAAAAATTTGAGCAGCATTTCACCTATTTCTTTAACATTCCCAAATTAATGAAAAATAATTTTAACTCTAAACCACCAAATACCAGTCCAAAAGAGATCAATATGAGTAATATATATTTATATAACATTTCAAAATCTAATGTAATATATGACAACCTATATACTTAACACATAAATCATTATAAACTATATCCCAAACATCAAAAATTATAAACTATAATGCTAATGTTCAATGTTATCTAACCTTAACAACACATACACAGTTCAGATAGCAAAACAGGGGGTGCGGGTAGCAAAAAAACAATGTGCAGCATAAACAAAAAGTGGTGCAGATAGCAAAAAATGTCAATGTTGGAGTTCCTTACCCTAGTAGCCGCCGCGGACTGAGAGAGAGAAGGGAAGAAGGGAAGGAGAAGCTCACATACGGTTACGCTGCGGAGGGAAAGAAGGGAAGGAGAAGCTCTCCCAAGCTCCCTCACGGACGAAGACGATGAACACGGAGGAGAAGGCATGGATGAAGAAGCTCACGCACGAAGGAGAAGGGAAAGAGGAACAAGCTTGGGCACGGAGGAGAAGGGACGAAGGAGAAGGAATGAGGAGAAGCTTGGGCACGAGGAGAAGGGACGAAGGAGAAAGGACGAAGGAGAATGGAGGGAGGAGAATGGAGACGACGCGGGAGAAGGGACGCGGGATGAATGAAAGTGAAAATTAAATCTGGGTGCACATTTTTAAGGATCAACGAGGACGCTCCGGTGGAGAGCCCTGAAATAATTTTAAAAAAATAACAGAGGACGCTCCCAGGAGCGCCCTGTATTCCAGAGAATTAGAAAAAAAAATAAAGGAGGGCGCCCTCTATTTCATGGCAAAACAAATATCCACCAGAAAAGAGGGCGCTCCTTTGTAAAAATAAATAAAAAATAAAGGAGGGTGCTCCAGGGAGCGCCCTCTATTGCGGGGCAAAAAAAATATATCCACCAAAAAGAGGGCGCTCGTTGGAGCGCCCTGGAATTACAGAATTAAAAAAAAAACTGGGAACGAGGGCGCGCAGATGGAGCGCCCTCTGTTTTACATGTAAGGGCGCTCCCGCCCAAATTTTGGAGCGCCCTCATTTTAAAACGATCATTTTAGACGCTAACCAACACGGGAGCGCCCTAAAGACAGTGCTCTAATATCCCAAAATTGGCGTAGTGTATACACACACAGTTTTTCTAACATATGAAATGTTGCATAGGATAATAAATTAAAAGTGGAAAGGTTTTATTGTAAATTACAACTATCACATTATTCAATGCATGGTAAATATGAAATGTTTCATTTTCCAATAAAACATTTCACTTTTGATTTATTATCATGTGCCATATTGCATATGTTAGAAAAACTAATATATATATATATATATATATATACTCACTAAATGAAAAATTTATACACCCAATCAAGTACAAAACTACACTGAGAGAATAAGTTAGAATTGATATAGCAAAACCTAAAGAAGAAAGGTTACAAAAAAAAAAGAAAAATAGATTAAGTGATGAGGACAAATAAATGTTAAAAATGAATAGAATCAATTATAAAAAAATATTAATTATGAAAAATAAAAAAGAGAAATTTGTAATAAATGGATCATTTTTTTAAGAAAAAACTCGTTACTCTTAATAATTTAATATTACTCACTAAATAATTATTAGCAATTTTTTTAATATTAATAATAAATAAAATATTTTTTAGGGGCCTAAAGTGGGGGCTTTACCCGCCTTAGGGTTGGGCCGTCCCTGAGTAAAATATATTCATGCAATGTCATCTATATATAATATACAACATAAAAGTGTGAGTAACAGTTTTCTTTTTTATATTATGATAAGTGATTTTATATTTGTTTAATAAATTTTCAGAAAGAAAATTAATTAAAACAATAATTCTTCATTAAAAAATAAATTGATTTAAGACTAAAGACCTAATCCACCCCTGATAAAAACATGTTGGGACACATTAGTCCTTATAAAACAAAAATCCATTATGAGGTCCTTCATATAATTACATCTATGGGACATGTTCTTCTTTTTGTTATCTTGACTCTGTTATAAATGTACAAACAGGGCACGCTAATTAAGCCACATTAAGTGGTCTCTATGGAATGGATGTTTACCATATGGTCATCCAACGTGTATTTAGTTATAATATCAACCCAATTTAATCCCTAACAAAATGACCTGAGACACACTAGTCCTTATGCATCAAACCACAAAGAAATTAGGCACAAGATTTTCCTCAATCTCTAATCTTTGTTCCCATACTTTATTTTGCCTCTATTCAATGTTGAAGAATACTTCTCCTCTACTTTTGTTGAAATGTTATGTCAATGATAGGTGGAGTTAGAGAGCAAACAATTAGGCCTTAACAAAGACCAAGAATGAAGGAGGTAAATTGGAGCAGTAACACTTCAAATATGAATACAGAGTTTACAATGGGGGTGGTGGTTCAAGGTAGTGTGAATGGTGGTTTTGAGGCAAAGTTTACACCTTGACAGAAAGGAATCCAAATAGAGTATTCTATGGGTGGCTATTGTTCAAGGTTAGTGTATTTGATGATAATATTTTTTTAATAAAGATGTTTTGTTTTGTAAAAGTTGGACACTGAGTTGGATGATATGGCTTTTTTTCAAGAAAAGAAAACCTTCATCTGGATTTTCTTATGGTTGGATTATGCTAATGATACTAAGATAGGCCATTCAAAGATGAAAACTAGTCAAGCTAGTATGTTACTTATGGATAGGAATGATATGCTAATGAGGGTCAATAACATGTAAAGGAAGATCAATAACATGTATGTGGAAATAAGTAGGAAGCTTGATATATAAGATGAATTATAACATTAGGCAATTGAAAATAGGTGTTGTGGTCTTAGAGATTGTATTGATATTTTCATCATTGCAATTGTATGTATGTGGTAATAAGATTGGTAAGTAGTTATGTTATACCATAAGTTACATTAGGATATTTCATATGTACAATGTAATTAATGATCATTGAGCTTGCAATATAAAAATATTCATTTTAATTTACTAATTAACACTGTTATGAGCTTTCAATATAGCTTTATTAAAATACAAGCCACTTTGCATTGATCTTGATAACTAGATAAATATTGGAATTGCATTTGAATAAACATAATATGATCTTTCATTAATCTTAAACATTGTGATTATAAAGCATAAGGTACTTGAAACTATACACCAAATACAAAAGGTTACAAAACATATCACGAACATTTTATATCTATATATGCTCCAAATAAAAAGAAGAACTTATTTAGCCCAATAATTGTGATTATACTACCTCACTATAAAGAATAAAAAGAGAGAATAAACCAGAGGCACATAGCCAAATACTGAAAACCTTGAAAAACTAGTGGTATATACTATCAGGTCCTTTTTAAGACCGTTCCTACAGTCCCGAAGTTGGATTGACTAAAAATAGTTGATGTTGTTCCCGCACTTTCTGTGAAACAATCCTCAGGAGATACCCTTTCATTTTATTGATTTTTCTGGTGTGTTACATTTCTTGAAGGATGTTCAATGTAGTGTTTAAAGGTGTTGGTGCTTTCATATGTACAATTGAAGGGGTCGGTGCTCTCAAATATACACTTATAGGTGTTGGGACCCCCTTAATTTTGTTCTGTACTAGTTGGAACGCCTTAAGCCTAGTGGTGACCTTAAAGCTACTTATGAAGCCAAACCTAATATAATTCTTATTTAGTGGCTTACATGTGGTGGCCTAATTGCTAGACTTAGGGATGGAGGGACTTTCACTACCCTAGACAAAGTGAAAAATAAAATGATTTTCATTATTATATATGGGTAGTGAAAGATATAGAAAAATTAATGATTACACATACAACTTGTGATAAATTTATAGTTGGTTATGGCAATGATTAATTCCATAAACAAATAGGGGTCTTCCACCAATCAATATGAGACTGAAATAATATATGATATGAAATAACATATAAGTTGATTCAATTAAATGAATATAAACAATATAGGTGTAGAGCTAAAAGAAAAAATGTTACTTTACAAATGCAAGAATGTTATTAAGATTCATTAATTAGCAACTAAAAGGTACCCATGTTGAATTGGTAGGTTTTTGTAACAAATGCAAAATTTTCTAGCTTGAGAGCCTACACCACCATTATTGGGCTAAGAGAAGTAAAGATAGGGTGAGTAATGTAACATATTCTGATAAAACTAAGTAATGTAAGAAATTCAATAGCTAAGTAATGTAAGAACTAAACTTGTGACACATTTTCATCAGGTTATGGATGAGTTTGGTTAGGGGGATTCATCTGGTGTTCTTTGTGGTCTTTTCTTCTTCTTTGGTGGCCTATTTTGTTGTGGTTCTTCTCAAGTTTTGTAATAATGACTAATTTTTCCATAATTTGAAACACCTGGCTCTATAAGATCTTTTAAGCTTATAAGCTTTGCTAGGTACTACCTCTTTACCATCTTTCCTTCTTGCCTTTTTAGGTTGACCAATAGACCTCTTGATAGTGGGAGGATCAAGCTTTGGGTGATCTTTATTATCTTAATAATTTTGGCTATTTACTGGCATAATGAAATTTCCATAAGTAGCATTAAGCTTGTCCATAGTAAGCCATTCATGAACACATTGCTTAGGTTTTTCACTATTGAATACAAGTGCAATAATAACATGTTAACAAGGTATCCCTGTTAATTGCCAAAACTTGTAAGTGCAAGTGTGCAATCCTAAGTTAACATCAACCTTTGCTGAATGCATGAGCACCATCAATTTGTTCACCTCTGGATCACCAGTCGATATTATTGGTGTCCACTTCTTACTCTCAATTTTCTTATTATCAAATCTTTTCTATTGCCACAATTGCTATATTTTCTCTATACCCAACCAATCCCATCTATGTTTCAACCATTTTTTTCATGACATAACACCTAACTTCCTCACATAAAGTTAAAAAAATGACTTGCTCCTTTATTTCAAATTTCACATTGAACACTTCACAATCATTATAGTGATGTTATCTACCTTAGGCCATTTACTAAAATAGGCTTTGTTCCCCAATTCAAGGGGAACTTGTTAACATAGACCATGCGTTTTCTCATTGTCGTCCATTAACTCTTCCACTGGAAGCTTTAAATTTAGGGATCGTGGTGCACCTTACAATATCCCAAATGGATCCCCTTTAATCTCTTTGTCCTTCCATTACTTTGTGAAAATTTTCCATATATGTGGACACATTTTCTATGATGGACATTGGCATACCTCTTGCATTGTAGGAAATAAACTCTTTAATAAAAATATTAGTAAGTTATATCTGTCTGAAGCACAAAATTAAATTAAGACAACATACCTTTTGCATGTATACCAGACATGAAATTCCATCCATCCTCCTTAATCTTCTGTGTCTTCATGAAGAAGAGTAAAAAACCACTTCCATTATCCTTGGTCTCACTATCAACAATATATAGAAAATGAAATCACATAAAACTGGTTTTTTTTGTATCTTGATCAATAACTTATATTAGTTGACCTCCATAGTATCCCTTCAAGAAAAATGCATCTAAGCCTATACATGGTTTCCACATATTATTAAAGCCTTTCATTGCAAGATCTAGCCAATATAGAACTTTTGAAATTGGAATGGGGCTTGAGGATGTGGTATGACATTCATATTATTAGTGGTCCCAAGGTTACTTTTCAATAACTCTGCCAAGTAATCCTATAAGTTGGCATATTATTCCCTCTCAATACCTTTTATAACTTCTCTAGCCTTCTTTCATGCTTTGGAAAATTTTTCCTTATTTAGTTTGACTGTATATTCTTCTTTCACATAGTCATGGCCTCATCATGTCTTAATGATGATTGAGTTCTCAACTTTTGTACTAATTTTTTAATATGTCCACTGATTCTTGAATCCCCTATAGGAAGTGTTCAATAATATATGTCTTTCCTTGGAAACTTTTAGTTTTACTGTTATGGGCACAATAAATCAACCACTCAACCTTCACTAGCATACATAGTCCTGGCTCTTACTTTGTCATTCTTTATCCATCTTAACAAGCAAAGAAATAGAAGGACATTCTGCTACTGACGCTTCTATACCAGGGACAAAATGAAAGGGAAGAAAGCTTTTTGCCACGTAGGGATACACTGGCACGTTATAGGATCCACCGTTATAATAACATGTCACATAACCACTTATGTGGACTTTAACTCATAGGAGGGTTGACTTGACTGATCAATGTCATTGTCTTTCAGGGATTAATTTGTTAAATCTTTTTAATAATGAAATTGACCAACCCTTAATCTTTTGGGCATCTAAATGACATTTTAGTCCTAAATTTATACAATATTTGTTTGGTTTAAGAGAAAATAAGAAAAGAAAAATTAGGTCAAGAGAAAATAAAATTGTTATACTAGTATTTTTAGTTTGGATGTAAAGACAAATCATGCATAAGAGAAAAATGATAAGACTAATGAAAATTTTTCTCCTTTTTCAGAGAAGTTAATGAAATAAATTTAATTATTATATTAAAAGGATATAAAAGTTATTTCTTATAAACATATTTTATAATTTTTTATTGAACAAAGAAGAGTTTTAACACCTTTCTTGTTTTTATATCCAAATAATATATAAAATCATATATCTTATGTTGTATTTTTTCTTTATTTATTTTGTTTCTACCCTTTTTTATTATCTCATTCACTTTGCATGTCTAAACTAATTATCATATTTTATTTGAATGGATAAAACTTGGAAAGAAACAAAGTGAGAGGAAAATATAAAAATATTTCTTATTTGATATAAGAAGAAATTAAGAAAGAAATAGAAAATATATTGTAGATTTTTTTTATATAGGACAATAGTTTCATTCATGAGAGACAATTTTGTTTAAATAATTAATATTCCAATTATGAGAGTTTAGTGGGAAGAGAAAGAGAAAGATTAAGGTTAGAAATGAGGAAAAGAAAAGAGGGATAAGACTTATAAGTTATGTGAGAAGATAATCATACTCACAAACATAAAGGAGAGAGATATTTCTTCAAAAATTCCGCCTTCCTTATGTTTCCTCAAATTTTTCACTCACAATCACACCTTAGGGCAATCAAGCATTGTAGATGGTAGGTTTTTTTTCACTCCCTTGTTAATAATATCAATGAATTTAAGCTGAAAAATTTGTAAAGTTTAGTTACCATTCTAAATATATATTCTTTATATTTATTTTTTTTATTTAATCAAATAAAAGGAGTTAAATCTTTATTTATATAATGTATAAAATTATCTTATTAATTTTTTTTTTCCTTTCTATTTTTATATACACTTACCAATGTTTTTAAACCGGACCGGCCATTTGAAGCGGTGAAGACAACTGGTTCACGGTTTATTGGTTAAACGTGGTCTAACCAGTGTGATAATTAATTAAATATATAATTTTTAATATTATATATATTAAACAATAAATTGATATAAAATATTAAGAAATAAGATCAATTCAAATTAAAATCATCATAAAATAATAATATTATATGTTTTTTTAAGATAAAAAATAATAATATGATATTTTAATTATAATTATCTAATTATATTTTACATTATATAAATTTATTTCACAAAATATAAAAATTGGAACTTTTTTAGTTGTGATAAAAAAAAATTGTTTATTTATATATCTGGTTATATATATCAAATTTCGCACATTATGGTTAAAGGAAGTTGCAGCGTAGTGGTCAGAATGTTGTTGTGCTTCCTCATATGCTGGGTTTGAATTCCGGTTCTACCCATTTCAAGGAATTTTTGCGAAAAATACTTGTTGTGCGGGTCTCACGTAAACCGGCCGGGTTTCAGCAGTTCACTGTCAGTTTACCGATTCTAAATCGACTCTCAAGCCACTGATTCTATAGGCATGACTGGACCGGTTAAGGTCTCGATTCACGGTTGAACCGGTCGGATCGGCCTACCATTCACACAAATGCTCCGAAAAACCTTTACAAAAGTTACCTTATTTTATACCCAATTAACTATAGGGCAATTTCACCAATTTTGGCGACAAGACAAAAACACAAGAAACTAAACAAATAGCCGATGGACCAAATTTTAAACTAAGAAAATCATATTTCGAGTCTGTTTGTTTTACCATTTCTTTGTTTGAACAAAAGTATGATATATATTTATTCACCAAAAAATTGATATATATATATATATATATATTTGGGTTTTGATACATACTAATTAATAATAATTACTCTGTGTTAACTAAACATATATTTAGAACTTTTTTAAACTAAAAAACAAATTGGCTCATCAATACTTTAACTGACCATATATATAGTATTATAGTATTATAAAAATTTGTAGGAAAATATAACATAACTCTAACAAGAATAACCTTATTTCGTAACCAATGTGAATCACTTGTAGAGGTTATAATGTCATCAATTGACGTGTGTATAGGGTCTAATTTCATTGACAAGAACAAAAAAAGTAGTTAGTATACCACTTTTTCAACTAAGAAAATCATATTTTAATGGCTGGTTTTGGTTATGGTACACAAGTGAGATTTTTGTGTACCGGTACAAAGAAATTCTAACCGTTGATATAGTAATTTTATAAAGTGTGGCTGTAATTGAATAGCTGAATTCCGGTCAGAGTTTTTAATAATATGTTTTTGTATTTAATAGGTGATCCTTATAAAAGTTGTCCTTTTTGCAGAGATACCCTAAGAGCATTTTTATCCCAGCAATTCATCAAGTTTCTTAAACTAATATTTTATAATTCTTTCACACTTTTTTATATTATTATATTATTTTTATTACTTTAAGCAAACCAATTCACTTTTTATCTCTAACCCAGCAACTCTCCAAAATTTCTTAAATGGACCCCACAACCTATCTCACACTAAAAAACTCACAGGAATTATTATAAATAATATTATAATATATTAAAAAATCTGCAGCAACTACAAATTGCTTTTGCAGTTGCTGCAGTGGCATCGCCCCAAATGAAAAAAAACTGACCCTCGCATCTCTCCAACGGTTGCAACATCGATGCGGCAGAGAATAGCAACAATTATTTGCAATTAGAACGGGCGATGGAGATGCTCTAACATCTCCCAGCCAGCCACTAACCCACTGCTCGCAGTTACAGATTCAACTAAAATCATGAATCGCAATTAGCATTTTTTTTTGTAAGCAGGCCACTTTATTTTTCATGGCCGCAGTATGTCTTTTTTTTTCGTTTCTTCTTCCTTCACATTCATATTCTTTTATTTTTTTATTTAATGTGTTTTGTTTCTTTCAATTAATTACATCTTTTTTTAATTCAGTTCCTATGTTCTTATTGCTTGTAGATTAAGAGTGTGTTTGGTAAGGCCAATAAGCTAGTTACTAGCTTATTGACTAGCTTATAAGCTAGTTTGACCAACACAAAAGTGTTTGGTAAGGTACATCAAAGTAACTTATTTTAGGAGCTTCTAGCTTATAAGCTGCAAGCTAGTTCACACAACTTGTAGCTTGTAGCTTATTAATTTTCTTCCATCACTACCTCTTATATTTTAATACATTTTCCTTATTATTTTTAATTTCTTTTTTACCTATTATTATATTTTTCAATTTTAGTGACAAAACCTTCCAATTTTTACCTATTATTACATATATAATAAGTAATTTAAAAAATTACAAATTAATTAAATTGTTATTTTCTTTTCACTATTTTATGAAATTATTTTTGATATATATTATTTATTTAATTTTTAATTAAATATTTTATTACTAAAAAGTTTAATAAGAATTTAATTATTTTTTAAAAAATATAAAATCATAATTGCATAATAATATATATTTTTTCTAAAAAACACAAATATAATTTATATAATAAAATTTATGTAGTTATGTCATTTTACATTTACTAACTAGCTTATCGGCTAGTTTTACCAAACACTTCTAATTCAATAAGCTAGCTTATCAGCTCGGAGCTTATAAGCTAGGAGCTTATCAGCTAGTCGCTAGAAGCTAGCTTATCAGCTACCAGCTAGCTTATCAGCTAGTTTTGCCAAACGCACTCTAAAGCGGATTGTTTGATAAGATTGTGATACAGTTATTTATTATGAATGGTTTTTTAACCATATATATATATATATCCCCTATTATCAGGATAATCATGTTCCAGGCTCAGTCACAATCAAGGCTTCTCATTCCTCCTTGAGAGTGTTTGATGAGAATCAATTTGAGAGCTCTTCTCATAATCTCAATCTGTATTGCTAATTGAGCCACAACACTTTGGTTATTATGAATGTCTTTGATCTTGTGTAATATTTTATTGTAATTAGTAATATGATGAAAAATATATCTATATTTATATTATTAATATATTTAAATATCTATATCTTTATATATGTGTGTGTGGTGAATATTATAATATAATTAATTTGAATTGTGTATATATTTTAAATTTAATATATGAATATTAAGATATAATTAATTTGTTGAATTTAATTTAAAAGTATATATTAAAAATACTTATTTTTAATTTGATTTATTAATTTATAAAAACTAATTATTTGAAATATATTTTTGAATCAATAATATTTTATATAATTTTAAAATGATCTTATCCTTATAAATAGTTTACATATTGAGATACTAGCTAACAATTAACATATCTAAAATTTTAAATTAGAGTATTTATTGTTGTAATATTAAATGATGATTATATACATATACATTATATATTTATATATATTAATAAACTAGGATAGGGACCCGTGCAAATCACGAGTCTAGGAAAATTAAATATACAATATATTTTAATTACTTTTAATATATATTTGACTGGTATAATCAATATTTTTCAACTTCTAGCCATATATGTACCACTATAAAAGGAGTGTTAACTGATTTTTCTAGAATTTTAAAAAAAAATCCTAGCTATTTTTAGTTATTTTTTATCTATTTTAACCAAATAATTTTTAGTAAATCCATTTTTATTCTAAAAATTACCAAAATTGGTTTTGAGACACCAAGCGTGACCCTCCACGTCCTTCTCAAGTAATGCTGGGGATATGGTGTTGTGTGAATGATATTTTGGAACCGAACATTTGATGGGCTCAAGGCATTTTTTCTCCTCAAGAGTTGTCCCCAAATGACCTTCATTTGCCAAGGCATTATTAAAGCTTGACCACCATCCCAAATGGACCATAAATATTTTTTCTGGAATTTTTGTGAACTAGCATCTATATTTTGTCATTTTCTCTATTTTTTCACCAAATAATTCACAATAAATACATTATAAGTTGAAAAATCACCAAAATTGGGTACACGGTGCATCACACGACCTTGTGTTTCTCTATTTCCTTGGGGTTTTGGACCGCCCCGTCACGACGGTCATTATGGCCGGAAAATTGCGGCCTTCAGTAGTCAGAATCGTCCATTTTCGCGTCGGGTAGAAATCGGGTTTTTTCGGTCGAGCGATCCATTTTGCAGGAACCGGGTGAGGGAGATGAACAGTGGGCCAGGCACGTGGGGCGCGTGTTGTATACGTTTTTGGCCCGTAAAATTTTATTTTTATACAAAAATAAAATAATTAAATTTCTTATTTTTTTGGTATATTTTTTGTAATTTTTGGATACCTGGAAGTATTTTATTTTAATTATTTTGATAGTAATTATAATTTTGGAAATTTTACTCTCAGAATTTTGGGATGAAAATTTTTGTGTATATTCATATGTTATTAAAGAGTTCTGATATATTTCACTCTCCCTGGTAGTGAGCCAAATGTTATGAAATTATTTTTTGGCCATTTTGAAATCATATGTTATGTATTTATAATACATATAGTTTGTTAATCATGCAATTTATTTATTCAGTTAAATTATGTTTGGCATAATTTTTATATTTTATATAATTGTGAGCTCGCCTATCGTGGGTACAATTATGCAAACTTTTATAAAAAATTAGTTATTTTAAAGTATATTGCACTAATAATAATTATACCATATTAGTGTGTTGTTATTAATGTGATTTGTTTCTATGCAATATATCATGGTGTTTAACTCATGTCAAGGTAACACCCAAGTCATGCATGCAAAATTTCAAGACAAAATTCATTCGCCAACCATGCAAGTCCCCCCACTATCCAGGGAAAGTGTACTTGGGGTTAGAGTTTGTATACTACCACCATCTACTCAACAGGGTCAACTACCCAAACACTTCGTTTCACCTCAACCTTCCACCACATACTTCAACATGTTAAATGGGACACCAACAATTATTTTCCAGAATTTTTTCTCATTACCCGATATTTTTAATTTAATTATCTTCTTTTGAATGTAATTAATTCATAGTAATTGCCACAAATATAAAAAAAAACACAAAAATTCACCACGGGAGCCAAGGTAACACCCAAGTCATGCATGCAAAATTTCAAGACAAAATTCATTCGTCAACCATGCAAGTCCCCGACTATCCATGGAAAGTGTACTTAGGGTTAGGGTTTGTATACTACCACCATCTACTCACCAGGGTCAATTAGCCACACACTTCGTTTCACCTCAACCTTCAACCACATACTTCAACATGCTCAATGGGACACCATCAATATTTTTCCAGAATTTTTTCTCATTACCCAATATTTTTAATTTAATTATCCTCTTTTAAATGTAATTAATTCACAGTAATTACAACAAATATAAAAAAAAACACGAAAATTTACCACGGGGTCCAAGGTAACACCCAAGTCATGCATGTAAAATTTCACGTCAAAATTCATCCGTCAACCATGCAAGCCCCCCACTATCAATGGAAAGTGTACTTATGTTTAGGGTTTGTACACTACCACCATCTACTCGCCAATGTCAACTAACCAGACACTTCATTTCACCTTAACCTTCCACCAGATACTTCAACATGCTCAATGGGACACCATCAATATTTTTCCAGAATTTTTTCTCATTACCCAATATTTTTAATTTAATTATCTTCTTTTAAATGTAATTAATTCAGAGTAATTACCACAAATATAAAAAAAACGAAAAATCACCACGGGAGCCAAGGTAACACCCAAGTCATGCATGCAAAATTTCACGTCAAAATTCATCCGTCAACCATGCAAGCCCCCCACTATCCATGGAAAGTGTACTTAGGTTTAGGGTTTGTACACTACCACCATCTACTCGCCAGGGCCAACTAACCAGACACTTCGTTTCACCTCAACCTTCCACCACATACTTCAACATGCTCAATGGGACACCATCAATATTTTTCCAGAATTTTTTCTCATTACCCAATATTTTTAATTTAATTATCTTCTTTTAAATGTAATTAATTCAGAGTAATTACCACAAATATAAAAAAAAATGAAAAATCACCACGGGAGCCAAGGTAACACCCAAGTCATGCATGCAAAATTTCACGTCAAAATTCATCCGTCAACCATGCAAGCCCCCCACTATCCATGAAAAGTGTACTTAGGTTTAGGGTTTGTACACTACCACCATCTACTCGTCAGGGCCAACTAACTAGACACTTCGTTTCACCTCAACCTTCCACCACATACTTCAACATGCTCAATGGGACACCATCGATATTTTTTCCAGAATTTTTTCTCATTACCCAATATTCTTAATTTAATTATCTTCTTTTAAATGTAATTAGTTCACAGTAATTACCACAAATATAAGTAAAGCACGAAAATTTACCATGTGGGCTAAGGTAACACCCAATTCATGCATGTAAAATTTCACGTCAAAATTCTTCCGTCAACCATGCAAGCCCCCCCCACTATCCATGGAAAGTGTACTTAGGTTTAGGGTTTGTACACTGTCACCGTCTACTCGCCCGTTTCAACTAACCAGACACTTCGTTTCACCTCAACCTTCCACCACATACTTCAAAATGCTCAATGGGACACCATCAATATTTTTCCAGACTTTTTTTTCTCATTACCCAATATTTTTAATTTAATTATCTTCTTTTAAATGTAATTAATTCACAGTAATTACCACAATTATAAAAAAACACGAAAATTCACCACGGAAGTCAAGGTAACACCCAAGTCATGCATGCAAAATTTCACGTTAAAATTCATCTGTCAACCATGCAATCCCCTCTACTATCCATGGAAAGTGTACTGAGGGTCAGGGTTTGTATACTACCACCATCTACTCGCCAGGGTCAACTAACCACACACTTCGTTTCACCTCAACCTCCCACCACATACTTCAACATGCTCAATGAGACACCGACAATATTTTCCAGAATTTTTTCTCATTATCCAATATTTTTAATTTAATTATCTTCTTTTAAATGTAATTAATTCACAGTAATTACCACAAATATAAAAAACACGAAAAATCATCACGGGAGCCAAGGTAACACCCAAGTCATGCATGTAAAATTTCACGTCAAAATTCATCCGTCAACCATACAAGCCCCCCACTATCCATGGAAAGTGTACTTGGGTTTAGAGTTTGTATACTACTACCATCTACTCACCAAATGACCTCCATTTACCAAGGCATTATTAACACTTGACCACCATCCCAAATGGACCGTGAAATGATTTTTCTGGAATTTTTGGGAACTAGTAGCTATATTTTGTGATTTTTCTCTATTTTTCACTAAATAATTCACAATAAATACATTATTAGTTGAAAAATTAGCAAAATTGGGTACACAGTGCTTCACCCACTTTGGGATGTCCCAAATGAAAGGTTGGATTTTTTGTGGTCATTTGGTGATTCTTGTTCTTAAATTGTTAATTATTATAAACTTTTCTTATGAAAAATCAATTAAAAAATTTTGAAAATTTTTGTAAAAATTCATTTTAAGGAGGGATTAAAAAATGGTATCAAGTTAAAGAAATCAATGTATAATAGAACACGTTGAATATTAATTAAAATATTAAAATTTATTATACAAAAAGAATAATCTATTTTATAATTATAATATTATAATTATAATAGTTGAAGGACTTATTTACAAAATATGAAAATTCATGGGAACCTCCTATAGCAGGTCACCAAACTTGTGTACCAACCTTAACCTTACCCTTTAATGGCTTACCCACACACGTTAATTAACGAAATTATAAATAGTATCGATAACTATTGAGAACTATAATAGTATTTAAAATTCATGTCAATATATATTCATATGATCTGATTTAAATTAATTAACGAAATAAATTATAATTTTTATATTGAGTTAAAAATTTATAAAAAATTTATTATAAATTTATTTAAAAAAATTAAAAAAAATCACATTCATTCAAAATCACTTTTAAATAAGAATTTAATATATATATATATATATATTATCAGTGTAAAGAAATTTTACACAGACATCCAATGATATGTTGTCACATCATCTATTGAAATTAATAACACATGAGGTGTCACATTAATTAAATGATGTGGTGACATATTATTGGATGTCTGTGTAAAATTTATTTACATTGTCAATTTATATTAATTAAATTCTTTAAAATAAAATTAATTTTACAGTATTAAATTTATTTAAGCTGATAAAGTTTGCAAATCCCATATAAAAAACACAAAGCAGTCTACCAGTTATTCAACTAAGAAAAATAATATTTTAATAACTTTGCAGGCCGCGTTTTGCTCGGGTCACGCGGTAGCATTCTAGGTTTTCTTTTCTTTTCCCCTTTTCCTTGCATATGTACAAGTAGTCCCACGGTGTATCCAATATAAATCACATAAATTGAATTGAAAAATTAAAAAGTTAATCAAACCGAAAATTAAGGAACCAACGGCAAGGTCTCGCGTTCGGCCCGTACAGGTTTTATGGATGGAAAAAATCTTCGTTATGAGAGCTAATCTTACCATGATGTGGATGTTTTCGACTCGAACATCCATTTTGGTTTAGAAATTTTAACATTCATTTTGGGGTCTTTTTAAATACATGAGGTGAAAGAAAGAGGCCTTAAAAGTTAAAATTCATTTAACAATGATTGAACCATCAACCATTGAGTAGGAAAATCAATTTCTAAACCAATGAACTAGGCCTAATTATAATAATATTTTTAATTTTGTGTATAAAGGATATTACTAACAATTGGGGGCCTAAAGCAAGGGTTTGAGTAGCCTTACCCTTGGGCCGGCCCTGGGTTCGGGTTTTGTGGATGGAAAAAATCCTTGCTGGGAGAGCTAACCCCACCATGATGTGGATGTTCCCTGCTCAAACAGGATTGCCTCTCGTGGAGGATATCGGTGGTTAAACAAAAAAGATCAAAAATTAAGGGTCCGTTTGGGGTGGTTGCGTGTTTTCAGTTTTTAGTTTTTAAAAAGTTTAAATCAAGTTTTTACAATTCAAAAGCAAAAATTGAAAATCTTTCTTTGTGGTTTTCAAAACAGTTATTTTAAAAACCTCAGAAGAGGTTTTCAGTTTTTGGTTTTGAGTTGTAAAAACTTGGTTTAAAATGTTTAAAAACAAAAAACTGAAAACTCGCAACCACCCCGAATAAGGCCTAAATAATTGAAAATCATAAAAATCAATTTTTTATTGAATTTGATTGGATTGGATTTTGATCCTATAATGAAAATCGATCCAATCAAATCTAAACCGAACTTGCGCGCGCGCACACACATTATTTTACCTATAAAATACATATACTTACACATATATACATATATGTTTATGAAATTACTTATACTAATATACATTTTATGATTTTATTATCTAATATCATATTAATATCTCTATAAATATATCAATTTTAAACTAATTTTAAATTAGTATTTTTTATGTCTCATTTTCTTTTTTATATAACTTTATATTTATTAACAAATATAAGTCAATAAAAAAGTTTAATATTATTTTATAATTATAACACTTTTATCTAATATATTATTGTCAATTGTTTCAATCCAATCCAATGTAAAATGAATTGAATTTAAAAAATAACAAAAACTGATGGGATTATAAAATCATAAAATCTAATGATTGAATCGAATATTTTCATATACTTCAAAATCGATTCAAATCAAACAGCGAATACCTTAACATAACAATTACAAGTAGTTATTATAAGAAAGGACTAGGAATGTGAATAGCTTATTGTAATTATAATTATAAACAAATAATTACAAATAAATTCATGTAAATTTATAGTTATATGTTATATATTACTTTTTCTTATACTTTAACACTTTCACCACCAAGGTACATATTATATTATATTATATTATATTATATTATATTATATTATATTATATATTTATTTTTTCATGATCATTATATATATATATATATGATCCATTAGTATATACCAAGTATTAGAATTGAATCTTACATAAAGTATAATTATTTTCATTTATTATCAAAATAATCTAATAATTTTCTTAATTTTTATATAACTACTTAAAATAATATATATAAAAAACAAAGAGGGCACTGTACTATTTTTTTAGTTCTTTTGAACATGTCATATTAATTAGATATGGTGAGTTTTATATAATACATTTTGATTTTATTATTTTTTATATGAATATTATCTTATATTCATTTATTTATTTATTAAAATCCTCTTATATATAAAAATAGATTAATGGTTTTTTAGCAAATTTCTTTATAATTAAAAAAAAGTGACTTAACAAACCAATTCAAATAGATTAAATATAATAATGGTTTTTTTTAAAAAGTTAATCAATGTGTGTGAGTATATATATAGAAAGAGAGAAAAATAATATGAGATATGAATGTCAAATTAAATTTTAATACTTAACTATATATATATATATATATAGAATTATATAGATAATAAAAAATTGTTTATTTGACTATTTAAAAATTATTATACATACATAAATGAATATAAGTAAAAATCATGGTAAGAATTCAATGTCCTTGTAAAACTTTTTTATTGACTTGTAAAACCTTCTTTGAATTTGTATTGAAATTATATTTTCAATAGAATATACATAGTAATTATGATTTTATGATTTAAAGACTTTTATTTCCTTAACAATAAGTGAAACATGTCAAATTTTTGTAAATATAACATATTTAAAATAAAAGATGTTTTTTGTATAAAATTAATTTTAAACTATTATTCAGTACATCAAAAAATATAAAATACTATTAATTTTAATATGTGTGTGTATTTCTAAACAATAATGAAGTTGAACATTTTAAAATTACAATTAAGTGTTTGGTGTTGTGAAGGGGTCAAACTCAAGTTTAGACCTCTCAACGTAATTATTTGTAGCATTAAAAATGTGAGTTTTCTCACGTTCTAACGCTAAACCAAACACACACTAAGATTGTGGCCGTTTTCCCTGATGCATCATCAGAACTTCTGAATCAGCCTCTCAAAAAACATTGAATTCAGGAGCCAACAATCGCTCATGTTGTTACTTCCATTTTATTTTTTATCATCTATAAATGGATTTTATCATTATACATCATTATTTTTATTTTTATAACTTAAGTAACTATCTTTTTTTTAATGATATACCTCCAAAAATTTCACTGAAATAAACCTCGTAACTCTTATTAACACTATTTTTTTACATAATAAATATTGGAATATTGAACTCACATAAATACACAATTTTCACGATTTTAAGGTGCTTATTGCTTATACAAACACCTCATTCTTATTAGAGAATGGTTCAAATTACACTGGTGTAAGTTACACCAAGTGTTACACTGCTAAATAATTTTTTAACGAATCATTGTATTAAATAATTCATCGTTGGATTGAAAGCTACTATCACATAGATCATACATATAAAATTTTCCATTAATCCGAAATTATTTGATATGTCATTGAGATGTTTCAAGATTAACGTTATATATACATTTAAAATATATGAAAAACCCAACCATTTGATTATCAAGTTATTAGTCTCAAAATTATATGAAATTTGACAGAAATAATCATGAAAATGAGTAAACATAATTCAACGGTTAGATTACTAAAAAACACATTCGATTCATAGTTATCAACGGTGTAATACTTTATGTAATTTATACCGGTGTAATTTGAAGTATGAACCCTCCTCTGTTAACTAAAAAAAGTGCTTTAAGCAAAAGATCAAAAGATCCAAATCTTCTACCGAAAAAGAGAGAGAGAGATCCAAATCCAACGCATCATCAAAAGAGATCCAAATCCAACGCATCTTACTTCGTACATGCCTGATAGTCTGATAACAAGTTCGGTTTTCCATTCAAATTTTACCAAAAATTGATGAGTATCAGCTAGCGCCTAGCGGATAAAATCTAAGATAGTACACCTCTTGTCGTCTTTTGTTGGCAGTGAGCCAGCTGAGGCAGTGACCACGTGAAATGTAACATCAATGGTGCAAAACTGATTATATTATTAAGATATAGTACACCAGATATTGTATTATAAGAAATGTTATTAGTAGAACAAGAATATTTACAATAAAGAGACGTAGAGATAAAGCAGAGAAAAAAAAAGAAATATGGCATGTGATGAACGAAATGAAGAGAGTTAGAGAAAAAAAAAATACGTTGTATAAATTGTTGTATGTTTTATGTTGTATGAATATGTTATTTCTTAGACCACGTACAAAATCAATGAGTCTTTGAACTAATTAAGCATCCTTCTGTTTAATCTTAAAAAAACATTATTAAATTGTGTATTTAGTATTTACTAAATAAAGAATTATTATATATATGAAAATCAGAAGTTATATTTGTTACAATCACACAAAATATTTTTTAATCAATCCTATTCTACTATCACATTTGATTATTTGTAAAAGCTGATAAAAATAACTTTCGACTAAAATCAAAATTCTACTTCTTTTATTCGGCTTATTTCCAAAATCTTAAACAAATACGTTGAAAAATTCTAAAAGTTATTTTTAAAAAATAAGCGATTTTTTCTAAAAATATTCTCAAACAAATGCACTCTAAATTTATATGAAAAAGTAATTCTTTTACACTGAAAGTATAGAGAGAAGAGGGATAAAAAAGAAAAAAATATGATAAATGATGTAATGAAAAAGAAAGAGTGAAGAAAAAAAAGAGATATATGTAAATAAAGGTGTAAGAGAGAGTGAAGTATGAAAAACTTAAGATTGATGAATTTAATTTCATAAATATCATATGTTGGATTCATTGGATGTTGATCTCAAACAACTTATGAAAGACATGTTTCATGCATAAGAACGTGTTTATTTTTCATATCTAATCATTTCTATATGTGACTTGAAGTTATTGACTTAGATAATCCGACATATTTGTACATTTGATAGGGCTTTGAAAGTGTACCACGCTAACAACGGATGTAAGGTGCTTAAAGCAAAATTTAACAACATAAATGGGTCAAGATAAATATGTATGTTTTACAAAATTTCAAGCAATTATTATTTGAAGAAAACTTGCAATTATAACGAACTTTAACTTTATTTTTTTTATTTTTTAGTGCCTTCACCAAACTAACAATACAGATTATGGTTAGGATTTAATAACTATACACCGTCACTGTAAAATAATTTTTCACAGTCATCCAATGATGTGTTGACACATCATTTAATGAGTTTAATGACACATGAGGTGTCATATTCATTAATTGATGTGGCAAACTATTATTGGATGACTGTGTAAAACTTCTTTACACTGACAGTGTATAGTAATTAAACTCGGTTGGGTTATTATGTGATAAGGTTTATGAAGAAGATTATCTTTTTAGTGAGGATGCAATAATTAGGGGTGTTTGCGGTTTAGTTTAGATCGATTTTGAGTTAAAAAATTATTCGATCTAATTATTGTGGTTTTTTTATCATCATATCGATTTTGATATTTTTTCAAATCCGATCCAATTCAATTTAAATTGGATTGGATTTGATCGATTTTAGGATTTTTAAAGAGACAATAAATATTAGATAAAAGTGATAAAATTATGAAATAATAATAAATATTTTTTATTGGAACTTATATTTATTAAAATAAACATAACTATATAAAATGAAGGACATTAGACATAACTATAACTAATTAAGGAATGATTAAAATTTAATTAGGTTCTTAAGCGGAGATTAAGACTTAATTAAGGAAGATTTACCTTAAACAAGACTTTATTAAGGAAGATTAATCTTAAACAAGACTTAATTAAGGGAGATTAACCTTACATGAGGCTTAATTAAGGGTTAGACCTGACCCTACTTAACTAATTAAGAATTATTAAGCTTTTATTAACTATACTAAAGATTAACTAAGAAAAGTTAGACTTATTTAAGAATAGGTAATACTTAAGGAAGACTATATAAGACTCAACAACTATCATATACATATGATGAACATGATATAACCTAAGTTTGAGGTTGTAGAGTTGGAAAGCCTTAGGAAATGGATTCTTTAAGTTATAAACCTTAAAACTCAACGCTTGAAAAAATGTGAAGTATTATTCATAAGACATTACCATAAGCCTTAGTAAGTTATAGGATACAAAGGTAATTATTTATTAATTACGAGAAAAAATAAATGCAACTTACTCTAAAATCTTATAATAAACACACTCTGTTTATATACGACTTGAGGAGCTTGGAGAGAGAGTGTGGATTGACCCAAGTTGGGGTTTGAATTTCTTACGAAGGAAAGTCATCGAATATGGGGTTACACCACAGGGAGTGGTTGTGTGAAAGGATTCAAGATGACTTTGCCGGTAAGAAATATGTATGTTGTGAATGCATAAACTATATGACATGAACCATCGTGCATTGGTGATGTATAAGGTTGTGCACCTTACGACAAGATAATGGAAGAGACACCTTGGTATGGGTGTCAATCCGGTTGGGACTAGTGCACCAGGTCTTGCAAAGGACGCCAATGGGTCTTGAAAATGATGCTAACCTTGAGGATAGTCGAGTTTCAGGATGAACTTAGGGGACGTAGGCTCGCTACCTACTATCGAGTTCAAGGAACAAAACTTGAATATACCTGTAGCTCTCATGGTTTCATGACTAGTGGAGATTGTCTGGAAGAATCACAAAAGAAAGTTCGGTCGAAAAAAATATGAGAAAATGCTCTTAGTACCAGGACTAGTACAGATTCTAACTCCTGATTGTTTCCAATAAATTTACAGTTGTTGTATGAACTGCAGTGGTGATTTCCCTTGGGCCCTCAAGAATTATACATAATGTTATGGTTTGTGAATCATGAATTTAGTTACATGCACTACATTATGCATTTATGATGCTATAATGGATGTGTTTGAGTATGTGTATGTTGTTGTTCGAATTGTGTGAATCCCCCATGCATGTACTCTAGCTATTATATCCTACACCAGTGAGTTCATGTGAAGTGTTCTCAGTCCCCTTATATTTTCTTTGTCGGGTTGTTGGTGTTGTTTTGTTTGTAACACGAAGTAGAGCACAAAGATGGAGTCAGATACCCATACAGGAGTTCAAATTAGATGGGACCGGAAGGGACGCTGGCAGATCACGGACATACCCCATACATGCGTCTACCGGGTAAGGGTGCATACTTCTGTGACTCTTCCTCTCATACCCGGAGCCCCAACAGTGGAGTTCTTTATCCCCTCACCTTGGATTTCCAGACACCTCCGGATTTAGTATGCCACACTACCATTCGTCGTGTACGTGTTGCTTCTTTGATTGCTTCCCGCACGTCTCGAGCGTCAGATCATGAGCATCCTTACCAGAAGCATTACACTCCTACGTATGATGGGTCTGATTCTGTAGAGTTTATTCCGCTTGTAGGAAACTCCCATCTGCCTTCTATTCCTCCTGGTTTTTCCGCCCCTCGTTTTTCTAGGGATATGATGGTGATTAGTGAAGAAAATGTTGCAATCACAAGAAGGGGTTGAATTTTTATGTCTTTTAAATTTATGCAACTTCTTGTAATTTTTTTTCTGCTCAAGTATTACTTGGCTTAATATTAGAAGATTAAAATCAATTGAAAGATAGTTATCTTGTGAGAGTGTATAGTATGAAGAAAATATAGTTCCTTCTTTAGTTGAACTTTCTTTGAAGTATCACTTACTTAGGTATTAGGTAGATTTCAAAATATTTTTTGTGAAAATGAAGTGATAATCATAACCAATGTAAGGCATAAACTATAAGGAGGATAAAAGAAGAAGAAATGCACACACAATTTTATACTGGTTCACCTCTTAACCTTGAGGCTACGTCCAGTCCCCACTTCCAGTAGAGTTTTCACTAAATCAACCTTGTTACAAAATCTCCTTGGGAATTCCTTACCACTAGTATTCTTCTGCAGCCTCTACAGGATCAGAACACACACAAACTTCTTCTGCAAGAATTACACAAGGTATCTGCAGCCAAATCTAGTCTCACAACAACTAGAAGATACAATTTGGTATTTTCTCAAGAAGAACAAACACTCTTATGTTGTTCTTGAGAGTTAAATAAGATGAAAATAGGAAATTACAATTAAATAGGGCTGAAAATTATAACAGACATAGCACAACAGAAATAATTGAGCCAACACTCTCTCTTTCACACTTTCTAAACTATTAGACACAAAATCTAAGAGATTTGTAGAGAGAAATTCTTTCAGAAGGAAGAGATGGTAATTTTGATGCAT
The DNA here is from genome assembly GCA_026901365.1 of Sesbania bispinosa. Classification (NCBI taxonomy): domain Eukaryota; kingdom Viridiplantae; phylum Streptophyta; class Magnoliopsida; order Fabales; family Fabaceae; genus Sesbania; species Sesbania bispinosa. The sequence goes on along the minus strand of QLOH01000088.1, from coordinate 1,778,723 downwards.
TGTTTGCTTCTTCCAGTGCTGTGTGTCTCACAACAAAGAGAGAGCTCCTTTTATAGGCAAGACCATGCTACTAGCCGTTGGAGTGCCTTGGAGAAGAGGTTAAACCTCCAGCTGTTAAAGCAAGAGCTGTCACTTTCATGTACAAATTTTTCTCTTTCTTCAGTTTGACTGGTCATATCTTCTGGAGAGCACATCTTCTGCAGCTGGGATTCCTTCTTAAACTAAATTTCCTTCTTTTGGAAAAGTTCTTGAGACTTCCAGAGGTGCAGGGCATATATGTAAATCTAACATTTGCAGCTTGTAACCTCAAAAGATTCATATAATGATGAATTAAGACAATTTGCTTCTTTTGTAGGCATACTGTCAGTGGAGTTTCCTTCTGAAGCTTTAACAACAACTTCACATTCTTCTTCTTGACAGTTTTCTTATACTCTTTTATATTGAGAGGGATTTTGTTTTTCTCTGAATATGAATCACATGGTAGAATCTTAAAGAATGAGCTTTTTCTGTCCATAATGCTTTTACTAACAGAATGTACCTTCTCAGGAATTAACGACAACTTATCATAAGACCTCTCAACAGCTTTCTTGCTTTCCTTTATGATTATTTCCTTGTTTGAAATATAAATGCAAGTTCTGATATAACAATATTTGATATTGTAGATGTGTCCTTAGGAAGCTTAGACAATGATGAAACTGTTTCTTCAAAATAACAACCTTTTGTTCCTTCTGAATAAGATCTTCTGGAGGCTTTTATTTGTTTCTTCTTAAGACAATCTCAATTAAAACCATTAGTACTATTATTCAGAATTATGTTAAGTGTATTTTGAGAGTTTGTCATTATGAAAACATCATAAGAGGATTCTTGGATCTTACAATTAGTTCTTTGAGGACAAGGATCCTGAGGAACACCTTAAAGAAGATCCAGATAAGGATCTTGATTCATCGACATAGTTGTGTATTTTTTTGTAGAGGTGCGCAGTGTGGTTAGTGATTGAGTCTAGTATTCTACAGCTTTGATGTCGTTATCTCCGCTTTGTATTTTGGATGGGATCACCCTTACATGCTTTATGGATAGAACTCATATTTTATTTCTTATGTTTACATTTGTTCCATTCGGGGATGTACTGGTGATTATCTACTCTATTTTCTTTCTATTGATGTCGATTCAGTATATTATCTGTGGTATGATTTATTTTCTGTAATTCAAATCGCAATTTCAAAAATTGGTTAATAAGGAAAGAATTTTCATAACAACTAAAATTGGTATTAGAATTACGATAGAATGAATTCACAAGTACTCAACATATGAGTCCCTTTTATAAAAAAAAAATCTCATTTTTACCGTCTACGAAATCAAATACATTTTACGAAAGGTTTAACATGTGATATTCTTAGTGGGAACTAGGAGTGTCACAGTATAAGTAATAATATATGTATATATAAGTTTGATTTGGATTGGATTGGATCGGTTTTAAACATAGGATCTAAAAACCAATCCAATAAAAAAAATTCGATTTTTGTGGTTTTCAATTTTTTGGATTTTGATTTGATTCGTTTTCGGTTCGGTTTATATGGTTTGAATTGGATTGGAATCGATATGAACACCCCTAGCAATAATCTCACATTGACACACTGGGGTTTTATTTTCATACTAGTATAAACTTGCCATAGTTCCTTACATAATGTTTATCCCTTAATTTGGTTAAACAAATGTATCTCTCGAGCAATCTGGGGAAGAGATACGAATCCTCTTACTGGGTTCTTTAAGTGTTGTTTTTAAGGTTTTCAAATGGAATATTAAAGGAGAAGAAGAATAAGGAACAAATTAACAGTTTGAATTTAACTTGAGCATGAAAATGTACATTACAAACGTGAAATAGAAAATAAATTGCAGAAACATAAAGAGTACAAGAAAATGAAAATGGTGGTCTGCAGTCCCTACTTGCTCTCTACAATTGGTTGCCTTGATCTCTGCATGTACATTGTGGCTTTTGGGCTTGAGTGTTCAGTCTGCCGACCTTGTAACCTTTGTCCTAATCCTATTTATAGGCCACCTTCACAATTGCTTCGGGTTAATTGCTTCTAACTACCTGTGGGTCATCTTTCTGCCCAGTCATGAATACGCTCCCCACATCTCCACATCCCTCACTATAACATGAATTGATTGTAACTGTTATCTGACATGGACAAAGAAATCTCAGAAGACCACATTCGAACTTTGGCTTCGACTAGACTCCTTCAAACCTTGAGGCTTCGTTCCACATTGTTCTTCCCATAGCTTAAAGTTCCCCTTGGAGCTTCGTGCTAATTACTCATATGACCTAGACTTTGATGTCATTTGTAACATCCCAAAAATTAGGGCCTAGAAAATAAAGTGAAAGCCTTAGGTTGTGAATCTGGCCAAGAGAGGAAGGTTAGAAGTAGGAGGAGAATTGGGGGTTAGAATGTGAATTTAGACAAGAATTAGGTAAATAAACTAAGAGTCTCGAGTTTTAAGAGATTTTGGAAGAATAACCAAGTGTTAAGTCAAACAAATATAGGTCGAACGTAAAAGAAATCCCATCCTGAGACAGAGAGAATTATAATGGTATAAAGATGAGAAAATGAGAATTGGATGAAGATGAACTAAGTTGGAAAGGTATGTTATCAGAAAGGGTTAGGGAGAAGTGTAACATCCCAACTTTTGATCATTTTATAACTTAAAATAGTAATGGAATGGGTTTTAGGAAGAAATGAATGGTTTTGGAGTAAATCGTCAATTTGGTCCCTGAAAGTGTTGCTCGCTGTCAAGTTAGCCCTTGAATTGGCAGAAACTAAAAATTAGTCCTTGAAACTGTATTTCGTCCGTCAAAGCAGTCCCTCTGTTAACAAAAACAAATCTTTCAGGGACTACTTTGATAATGGTTTGTTAGTTTTAGGGACTTATTTGAATTTACGTACTAAAACTTGAAGGATTAAAATGACAGTAAGTATCAACTTATAGGGACTAAATTATACTTCTGTTAATAGAGGGACTACTTTGACGGATTAAATACAGTTTCAAGGACTAATTTTTACTTTCTGTTTATTTAGGGACTAACTTGACAACGAGCAACACTTTCAGGGACCAAATTGATAATTTACTCAATGGTTTTGGTAAAGTTGAGGTAGGAAGGATTGGGTTATGCAACAAACCAGAAAACTGCATTCTGGTATGCTCGCTCAAGCGAGCAAGGGAATTTAGGTGCAGGAAGCTCTCTGACTTGGTACTCGCTCAAGCGAGCCAGGGCTCGCTCAAGCAAGCATATCAGCAGAGAGTTGGTTTTCTGGTTTACTGATATGGTTTTCCTGGTTACTGATGGAGCTCGCTCAAGCGAGCAAGGATTTTAGGTGCAGGGGTGCTCTCAGACTTTGCACTCACTCAAGCGAGCCAGGGCTTGCTCGAGCGAGCGCAAAGTCAGAAAGTAAGGATGTTTTACTGGGCGTTCCTTGCTCAAGCGAGCAAGTGTTCTCTTGAGCAAGCCCCAACTCAGAGAGCTGGGTCTTTGCTCGCTCGAGCAACCTAATGCTCGCTTGAGCGGGTGAGCGCGTTTTCAGTTTTTAAAAAGGGACACAGAAACCCTAACCCCTCATTTTATTTCCCCTATCCATGGTTCTAGAGAGAGATTTTAGAGATAGAAATGATGCTTGGAGCTAGGAGGAAGCTTGGGAAGTCAAGGGTCTCACCCTCCAACCTTCTTCAACCTCTTTCCCTCTTCTCCTTGAGCTCTCTCGAGGTGAGTATAACTCATACACTCACCTCCATATTGGTTAAATCTCTTGGATGAGCCCTAATTCCTTCCCATCCCCTTCTTTAGCTTTGTCTGTTATTATTTTCTTGTTGGTTGTTCTTCATTTTGTTTGATTTACATATTGTGAATTATGGCATAGATTAGGGCTTGTATGTTTACCTAAGGTTGATTATTCATGGTGCACCTGTACGTTGTTAGCATTATTCCATGTACCTTTAAAGTTGAAAGTGAATTTGGCCTATGGCTACCAAACCCTAATCTAATTAAGCTTGACTTCGATCTAGAATAAGACTAAAATGAGTTTGGCTTCAGCCTATAGAATTTGGCTTCGACCTAGATTATGAACTTTGGCTTCGGCCTAGACATTCATGCATTAAAACTTGACTTCGGTCTAGAATAATAACTCAAGTCTAGAATAAGTGGCGGGTATTACTCCCCAAGGGAGACATTCCTATGATGTGAGGCGTGCTAAACTGCATTATTAAGAGGACAAGCTTAAAAGCTTTTAATGATTTTCATATCCCTTATAGGTGGTGTATGAAGTCCAGTATACACTTGATGAAATCACCTATATAAGTGTCAAGTGGGGCCGCTTGTATGAGATTGTGGTGAAATCTCTAGAGCACTCATGAATATCAGGCACGCGCATGACCTATTAGTGCAAAACGACATTAATAGTGAAAATTGTGGGGTTGTAATGTGATTGGAAGACCTCTAACACACATCAAAGTGTTTTGGTTCATAGAGCTTGCTCCACCAACTCAACTGTATATTAAGTCCTATCAGTCTAGGTCTGGGTCATAGTTCAAAACACACCAGATTCGACGCATTAACATCCATGTAGTAACCCAGAGCAGTTTCCTTCTTTCTTTATTCTGAAAATGTTTTGAAATATGTGGGGAATTGTTGTGAGTTATTAGTGTATTTCAAAACCTTTCTAAAATCAATGTCCCACATTGCTTGGAGTAAAGCATGGTCGAGTACTTATATATTAGAATGTGATTGGACTTTACAACAACTTCTGCAAGGCTTGGACTCGCGCCTATGAGAATGGGACTTGATGGTTCGGTTCAGTGCAAATCAATGGATTAAATCAGTGGATTTGCTTCCCTGCGCGTGATGTTGGCCTCACATGCTTTTTGCTTCTGCTCTGTTTTTAAACAAATTTTTGAATTTAGAATTCAAATCTCATTTTAAATCGAATGCTTATCCATAACCGGCTATATTTCGAAAATCTGTTTTGACTTGGTCTTCCGGCTATTTTTCTGGTAACCACTATCTGATAGTTTTTTGGTCTTATCTAAAATGAGCTTTGGTTTTAAATTATTATCGAAATTCAATTTTTAAATACCTTTAACCTACCAAATTTCAGAGTTGTTACTTTACTTCCTATTTTTCCCACTTGCTAAACCGAAATGCCTTCTTCTCTTCTTCTCTGGTTGATTGCTTTGCTTTACTGACAATTACCATTGTTCTAATACCTCGGTGAATCCAAGAAAGACCTGTTATATATTGGGGGGTTACGTATCCCGTGAATTAACCCTTATGGACAACATATATCTACACGTCTCAGGCTATTGTTTCTTCAATTTTCAAGGGTATTTGGCAATCGCCGTCAATAGAAAATCTCCTGTTAGATGTTATAATTCTAATAAATTTGGAAACGAAAAAAAGGGGGGAAAAGTGAAACTAGAGAAAGGACATGAAGTGTTTTTAAAAGTAATATTATGAAAGACAAAAGGATTAAATTACAAAATTTTTACTTTTTCTCTAAAGAGTAACGAGTAATTAATCCTTACCGTTGATTAAATTAATAATATATTTAACGGTATTTTTTTTTGTTCTTGTCATGAATCATCCGTGCTGTGTTTTATCCTAATCGTGGCCAAGATGGGCTCATTTTTAAATTTTTAATTTTTAACTTCAACCAGTATTCGTTCATCAATTTGGATCGTTGATTAACTCACCAGTTTTCTCTTGATTTTATTTAGAAAAGTTTTAAAAAGGGAAACATTCAGGGGTTGGATTATTTATCTTTTTATTGGAAGCTCTGTTTCACTTATTGCTGTCGGGAATCCTGTTGCAGTCAATTCTGTTCATTAATAGGAATATAGGATAAATCATTATGTAAGGTTGCATATTAACTAGCTCAGTGCCCGTTTGGTTTAGATTTTAAACTATCCGGAATCAATTTTATAGAATTGATTTTAAATCACTTCCGTCCAACGTATTTCGTAAAATGTACATCCTCCATTTCAACCATTCATTTTTAGAATCAATTCTACTCAATTATAAACCAAACGGACCATCAATCAGCTCTTTTTTATTTGTTTGTTCTTTTAGTTAATATATGTTCTTATTAATATAAAAAATGTTATATTATGTTATTTTTATTTTAAAATTATTTGTAAAGAAAATTATAAAAACATTTTTTAACTTTTATATCTTTATCATAAATTCTTGAAAGTAATGACAATAAAATAAAGTAATATTTTACTAATTATATTAAAATTATATCATTTAGAAAGTAAAATAAAAACCATATCTAAGGTATCATCAATTTCCCATATTTTTACTTCTTTTTATCAATTTCTGAGTCTCTTTCCAATTTTTTCTTAAAATAAATACCTCTACCTCTACCTCTACCTCTAATGGCTTTGCTAGCTGATGTATGTATAGACTCTGATTGCAACCTGCTACTTGCATTGCATGCGTGTACTTGCAACGACACGTCCTGATTTTCTGACTTTCACTGCTAGTGCTAGCTACTCCCACTGCATGACTGCTAGCTTGCTAATTAGATGCACTTATATATTTAAGTATTTTAACTAAAAACATACCTATTATTTATGGAAATAAATTTTAAATTTTTTATTTTATCCTTTTATCATTCTTACTACTATTGAATCTCATTAGTTTTTAATAGTGAGTCATTTCTTAACATAAGAGTAAAATAGAGAAAAGTATATTTATTAGTACATTAGATTTGTAAGTGGACAATTTAATAGAAACAAATTTTTTCTTTTAAAGTGTTGACAGTTAAATAGAAACAGAGGTAGTATAGTAGGACTGGTATACCCTTATCTTCTTACTTTCACTCATAGCCACATGGCCCAATTAAGCTTCATGCAGATCTGATGTCAATAAAAATGAAAATAATGCCACCTAGGTACCTTGCTTATTGCTGATGATGCAAATCCTATGCTATATAGGAACTATTCATTTATTAATTCAACTCTCCACATGCCAGATTCCCTACGCGAACGCATCCTCTCCATTTCTTAGATTTCCATTCCATCATTTGTGATAATGATGTCGATAGGTCACTAAAAAATCCAACGACTGACATTTAACTTTTTAACCAATTTAATTTAAATTAAAAAATAAGCTACATATAGAGAAATGAAATGGAAGACATTCACGCCATTGCTGGTTCATTACCCTTGCACTTGAGAAGTGATACTCTTCCATACTTGATTGCAGTCTGCCTCCCCATTGGATTGCTGCCACTCCCTGGTCACTGTCCCCGACCACCGTCCTACCACTGGGCCACTTCTTGGTGTGCAAAACAGAAGAAATGAATTTTCCCCCAAATTTCTATGCTTCACCGTCTTGTCGTGAGTGGGAATTTTATTATTATTTTAGTCCAATGTAACTGAAAAGTGAAAACAAATTACTCTTCTGAACTCATTTTATTGATAGAATCCTCATTCCTTGCTTGATTGAACGATTGAAAACTGCATATTGATTCTATATTTTTTTTTTCAGAAAACATGAATATATAGCTTTAATTCCAATTGCTAAAGGTGTAGAGAAATGCGTCAACAATATTCACGGTAATATTGTGCAACATGGTCAAGAGTGTGTTACTGACTATATACCACACTTGAAAATGGAGTTTGAACCTGAGGCAACGGCCTATGAATTTTACAATGAGTATAATAAGAGAGTTGGGTTTGGTATTCGTCGAGAATATGAAAATAAAAGCAAAAAAGATGAAATTTTGACTTCAAGAAAATTCTCATGCTTCAAAGAGTGTAAACGAGGCGCTGACAAACGAGATCACTTGACGAAAGAGCCTAGAGCAAAAACCAGAACAAGATGTGAAGCCCGCATGGTTATTTCACTTGATCGGAAGATAGGGAAATACAAGGTTATTGACTTTATAGCTCAACATAATCACCCTCTTCAATTGACAAAATATGCTTATATTATTCGTTCTCATCGACACATTTATGAGTCACAAGCATCACACATTGTATTGGTAGATGCATCTGGATTAAAACCAAAAGATTTTCATGAATATGTGTCCATGCAATCTGGTGGAATTGATAGTATTGATTACACAAGACAAGACCATAAGAAATTAAGAATTACCTTCGAACTAAAAGGAAACAATGTTTAAGGTATGGTGAAGTGGGTGCATTGCTGATGTACTTCAAATAACAAAGTGAAAATCCTTCATTCTTTTATGACTTTCAAATGGATGTTGAAGAGCAAATAACGAATATATTTTGGGCAGATGCACAAATGATAAATTATTATGGGTACTTTGGTGATGTCATCACTTTTGACACCACATACAAGACAAATAAGGATTATCGGCCCCTAGGAGTATTTGTTGGGCTTAATAATCAGAGGCAAACAATTGTTTTTGGGGCAACATTGCTATATGATGAAACAATCCCTTCTTTTCAATGGTTATTTGAAACTTTCCTCAAAACAATGGGTGGAGAAAAGCCAAAAACCATTCTAACCGATCAAGATGCAGCGATGGCTAAGGCTATTTCTTTAGTTATGCACTTGGCTAACCGATCAACATGCGGAATGAATTTTGTCATAGAAATATATATAAAAATAATAAAAACTAAAATTATAAACTTCAAAATTGTTAAATTAATATATCGTTTTAAAATATAATTCCTATATAATTTAATTTACTATTATTTTAATGAATTTTGTTTTTAGGCTTGACAAGTAACAAAAATATTTTATGGTTCTTCAAAATTTATCGCTCAATTCGTTTATTGACTTTCATTTTGTGACCTGGTATTTTAAGTGAAAATAATGTATTAAAAATAAGGATGTAGTTGTAAAAATGGCAGCGACTAACGTAAAGTAACACATGGGTGGTTTATAGTTAAAGCAACAAAAATCACCGTTGGATATAATATTAAAAAAAATAACGGCCCAGATTCATGACCGGTTACTCACTATGAAGGAGGTTTACAATTTTGCTTAGGGAACACCCTTGTAAATCTTTTCATTGCATTGGAGTCCCTTTCCAAATCTAGGGTTCCCAAGCGGGGATTGGTGAAGAAAGTGTAAGTTCCCGAATCACCATGAGAGCAAGTGCAAGCTCCCAAGCAGATGTTGGACGAGAGTGAACACAAGAAATAGATCGGGGCAAGAGGTATGAATATCAGTCGTTTTTGGTTTTCCATGTGGTGTAGGGTTGATTTGGTTCCGATTTTTGGTGGGTTTAGGGTTTTCGATTTGGTTTACGGATGATTTTTTATTCCGGATTTTGATTTGGTTTAGGGTTGATTTTCCATGTGGGATAGGGTTCATTTGGTAATAGTAGATAGTGGAAAGATTTGATAATAGTAGATAGATAAACTAATCAAAGAAAATAAGAAAATATGCATTGGGTTATTCCAATCTTTTTATTGGACAAATTTAATATACATGCAGATGTAGATGTAGAGTACTGTTAAACATGACAGGAGCTGATCACAAATTGTGCTCTTATTATTTGCAAACCAGAAATTTGAGAGTTCAAATTACAGCATTATTTAAATACACACATGATAATTAAAACATAGATAAGATGCAGGATTTTGGATTTCTGATCCTACATCTCTTTATTGGAAGGTACAGTAATAGTAAAAGAAACCATGCACAAGTTCCTTTAGATAGAGATACTATTAGGAATTCCTCTAAAAGTTAACCCTTCTTCACTGGTAGGATGAAGCAAAGTGTATGGCAATTGAACTGGTCCAATTCGATTTCTCAGATTTGCATCATTGTTCTTCTCTGCTAGTTTTGCCTCAATATCTTTCAGCTTATTTCCAAACTTTTGAAAGGCTTGTAAAGCTCTTGAATCAGAGGTCCAATGAGGATTTTCCCTTTTTCCAAGGTAAACCTCATCAGAAGCATGCCTTGACAAGATTTCTATCACTGAAAGATCAATAAGAGTCTGAAACTTTGGTGTAATTGTTCTCAAATAAGCCTTTTGATGACTCTTCACCATTTCCTCATATTGTGCAGTGCCTTTCTCAGGAAGCAATCTTCTACTAATAGTTGGACGGTTCAGAATAAAACCTCCATAAGGGTATTGTCCAAAATTAACAGCTGCATGAAGGGCTGAAGCAGTCCATATGATAATAATGCAAGTTTCAATAAGCTCTGCAATTGTTTGCATCTTAGGCCACCATGTCTTATCTTTCAAATCAGCATGACCCACCTCTACAGCTTCTTTCCACCAATGTTGAAGTTCAGAATCACTTTGGACATCTTGATCTGCTGCATAATACAATGAGACATAATCCTGGACCCATGATTTAATAGTGCCCCATATCTCTAATCCATCAACAGCATAAGGGTAGTCCTCAATCAGAAGACGAATTCCATGTGGGGAAGATGGATCCTTAACTGCCACATTTCTGAATCAAGAAAAATAGATATATGTTAATCATTAACATCAAAAGAGCATCATTATGCTCTGTAGTTCCATATTTGGATTAAGTCTTGTTTCTGTAATATAACAAAATATATTAAAAAGTACAGACCTTTATTTCCAATTTAAGTATCATTTTTAGTGGCATTTGTTTATGGAAATTACCTCTTGATAAGATCAGCAGGCAGTGCTTGATCAGGGAAAACCCAATTCTTATAAACTGCTGAAGATATTTCCACAGCATACTTTGAAGGCAAAAATGTTTTCTCTATTATGCCATCAGCATTAATTAGAGATTGTCTTGCAAGTGCATTGATGTTCATTGTGTCACGAAAATGAGGATTCAGAAGTTTATGAATTGGGTGAAGCACACTAAGGTGTCGATTTGTTGCTATGATGAATGGCTCAATCACTGCATGAGTATTCAACCTACAAACACATGAAAAAAAAAAGAATGATACATAACACACATATACAAAGAGAGATTGAATTTATGTTAGATTGCTATAACAAAATTTATACCAATGGCTCATAAGTTGATGATAGCAAGAATCATTTACAACCACATAAGCTTTGGCTAGTAGCCAAATAGTACTCTCAACACCTTGGTCAGCAGGTAAGATTACTTGACTGACAGCACCTGATATATCTCCATTAGGATGGGGCAAGCTTAATTCAATAGCCACTGGCTTTAAAGTACCATTTTCTTTTAAGAAAAGGATAGTCCTTGTGGCATAAGCCTTGGCATAAGTCTGATTTATCCTTCTCAGATATGGCATGAATGCATCATGGTAATCCAATACAAATAGCCTCCTATTAACAAGTGCCTGTTCCACAGAATCAGTTTTAATCATTTCACATCACAAGAACACAGGCACTATTACTTTATAGTGGAAAGCAATTTCACAAGTCCTTCAAATGGCTATTATGACTTATGAGAGACTAATTTTTACCTCATCCACTGTGCATCCATCTAGCTCCAGGACATCAGCAGTTATTTTACTGGTCTGATCACCATAGATTGTGGGATCCAGATTGCTTTTTGGAGGAAACTCCTGCCATTCATCAAAGAATTATAATATCATGTATGGAAGATGAGAAATTATGGTGATTACTATCAATAACTCAATTTAAGATTGACAACAGATTCTAATTTTCAAACTGTTTAGCAATAAATACTTGAACTTACTTGAAGACCGCGAATTACACAAGGATTTACACCAGCAACCATCTCTCTTGCAAATTCCTCATCAGTCATCCAAGCTGACTTACTCACTGCTCAAAATGATAAAGAACATCATATTACTAATTGGAATTACTTCAACAAAAGCATGAGTTTTGCATTGTTTGGAATATGATATGATACTATATGATATAATTCAAGTTGTCCAAGTGTCATTTTATACAAGTGGTTCATTCAATATGTATATTAATTTGTCATACCTTGAATGACATGAGGTGGTGGAAACTTGAGGACTTGTTCACCATCAGTACGGAAGAGTTCTTTGATGACTGGTAAGGGAGCAATTGTGCTAATTACATCTAGAGGCAGCCTAATTCCACCTTCATAGAGGTCACGAACTTCTTGGAAGCTTTCAAACTCATTCGGCGTAAAATTCAAATCGAAGGCAGATTGGAACGCTGGTAAAACATATTGAGATAAAGATTTGATTCCATATGTAAGAAAGTCAGAGGACTTCAAGTGACCAAAATTTTCATCTCTTGGAACATAAACTTCGCCTGGTTTCTCACAGTTTGGATCTGTTAATTAAAAATATGAAAATGTCAGGGTAACTATATTAACTAAGAAACAACAATAAAAAATTAATAAGAATCATATATAGCACATAAATCAATGTTACAATGAAACTTCACATGTTATATATACCAAAAAAACATATATTGTATGTTTGTTTTATCCCAAAATCACGTTTCAAACGTGAATAAGGTGAACGCTACAGAGAGTAGCCGCTACAGAGAATAGCATTGGCCCACATCCTTTGAAACGTGATTTTAGAGTAAACCAAATACACTAATAGTGGATTACTAACCTTTCCTTGTTGGATATCGACCAGTTCTTCCCCTACGAGGGTAGGGATAGGTGCTAGACCCTCCAAGAATTGGGCGAACAAAATTTTCACCGTGATCTGGATTGCCCAAATCATTGTAGACATCATAATCATAGATCCTTTCATGTTCCCTGCGCTCTCCTTTTCCATCTCCTCTTAAATTCTTCAATTCCTCTTCTCTGTACTTGACTAGTGGAGCTGGTGTCTCACTTGGAAGATATGTCTGCATAATATTAAATGCATGTGATGGCATAAAGTTCAAAAACTCGTGGAATAAGCAAATTATTAATTAGTTTGGGACTTGGTAAAAAGTTGTATATGATTTGATGAACTGCTTGCTGGGAAAATAAATAAATAAAAGTACCTTGTTGGCAAAGAAAATACGTGGACTTTTGTAAAGTTTTGAGTTGTAAACCCAGGAGTTGCAAACAAAACGGATGGTTCCATGGTTTGGAATGTCTTCAAGAGTCAAACTCTTGAGGAAGAACTCAACTTGCATATAGTTCTTTATGTAAAATGCACCAGGAATTCCCATGCTATCATCCCATTCAAAATGAATGTTGAATGCAGACTCCCCTGCTCCCAAGGTTGGTAATGAGGCAATAATACCTTCCAAAAAGGTATCTTTTCCAACTTTGCCTTTTCCATTTGCTACAAAAGTGTCACACATAATTCAGTAACGTCCCAAGTAAAATACTATATACTAAGAGTGTAAATATAGATATTCAATTATATTTTACTATTTTATTATATTAAAATATAATTGGATGTGTATATAAAATTTGTTATTAAACTCATATATACCATCAGACTGAGTAGCACTGATCAGCTGGAGGGAGACGCTACGGCCTAAGAAGGCAGTAAGGCCATCGACTGTTGAACCAAGGACGTTGAGGCCTGTGCCAATGACTCCTCCAATGTTCCCAGTGGTGACACTGCTAAGGGTGTTGAAGTCCAACACATTCTTGCGCATTAACACCACTGTCCCTTTGATCTTATGGCCTCTGTTGAGGATTCCTGTGACCCCTGAAAACATCTTTAATTGCTATACTTCCTGAGCTACAACACTATGTAGTGGTGCTATTTTTAATTTGGCAAAGTGAGAGAATATATAAGGTGGAAAAGTATGTGACTTGCGAGCAAACCAAGCAAGCTATGCTATGTATTTATATAGTTGGACGTGTATATGTCATAATTACAATTACAATTTTAGCATTTCTATTATAAAAGAGTGAAACTCTTTACTTTCTTCACTCTCTCAATTAACTCGATTTTTATATTTTTTTCACTTCTCTTTTTAAAATGAACACTTTGGAATGTGAACAAGAGAAAACAAAATCATATAACAAAAAGAGTTTAATATATATACATTTTCAGTGTAAATAAATTTTACAGGGACATTCAACACTTTTTCTTTTATATCTCTTCGATCATATCATCCATCACATTCCACATTTCTCTCTATTCTCTCTATTTTGTCATTTTATGTTGTATTGTTGTATTAGTGTATGAAAAATAATACTTGAAACATATAAAGAGATGTGAGAGAAGTGATAAATAATATGACGTGATAGAAAAACGATAAAAAAATTAAAATGGATGGTGATATTATTATAATGATTTTTCTAACATGTGCAATCTTACACAGAATAATTAATCAAAAGTGGAAATGTTTTATTGGAAATTGTAGCTTTTAATGATATTACCAATGTATTGAATGTTGTGATAGTTGTAATTTCCAATAAAACTTTTTCATTTTTGATTTATTATCCCATGCAAAGGTTACGCATATTAGAAAAACCGTTATTATAATATGTACTAATCATTATTCAAAGAGTTCTCTTTCACCCTCTTATATTTTTTTAATTAAGTTAAAAGCATCAACAAAATGTAAATTTCAATTAAGATGAAATTTTTTATTCTTTAAAATTTTTATTTAAATTTAAAATATATTTAATAAAAAATATATTAATAATTTTTATTTCAATTTTAAAACATGTTATATTTTATATAGTGAAAAATGTTTTTGATTTTTGTAAATAAATAAGTTTTGTTTTTTATTAAGTGATTTTTATAAAATTTTCTTTTTCATTTACATTCTCTTAAAATTCTAAAAATATCCATTCCATATTGTAATGTGGCAAGTTAAATTATTACCATATAACAAAGGCTAATGTCTATATGGTAATTTTTAGCTTGTAACATCACCAATAATAATATTTTTTTAAAATTTTAGATTTTAGAAAGATGTAAATGAAAAAAAAAATTATAAGGATAAATTTTTTTTTATCCTATTATATTTCTTACTTTTTTTATCTCAAATATAAGTAACTCAAATTGAATTTTATTGATCTTAAATATAAGCAAAATTCTAACAACTTTCACCCTATTACAATATCTTTATTTAATTTAAATTTTCTTTTTAATGATTCACTTTGTAATAATATTAAAAAAATTATTTGAAAAATACAATTCACTTTTTATATGAATTCGAGAAAATTTAATGTACTCAACTAATCTTCTTAATTAATGTGAATTAGTTAAGTTTTACTTATATTTAAGATTGGAACAATATTTAATCATTTATTTTAAAAAATAAAATAAGGATATTTTATTGTATATGCATTTCCACGCGTTATTAAAATACTAGTTCCAATAAAATCACATATATATCAAATCCCGTACCAAAAATAATGACATATTAAATAGGTATTTAAGTATTTTCCTTACTATGAAGCTAAGAACTTATCATATATATATTTATCCCAGGTGTCGGACAGACTTCATGCAAAAGAAGACAACAGACATCCGTGAGCCAGAACAATAATAAATGTGCATGTAATATTAATTTGACACGAAGTGCAAGTGTCACTTGGACTGCATGCAAGAGAGACACATCCCATATGAATGCAATTTAGTAATAAGAAGAAGATTTGTCATTTTTCAATTTCATTAGTTTAATATTTGATATAAAAATAAAAAATAAAGCTTAAATATGTTTTTTAATCCCTATAAATATGGGTCATTTTATTTTTAGTCCCTGTAAATTTTTTGGTTTTTCAACCTACAAAATTTTCTGTTAGCCTTTTTGGTCTCTACTGTTAACTTTTAGCTGATGTGGCAAAAAGAGTGTCACATCAGCATGCCGCATGTGTTATTTCTGTCCAACTTGAATTTGTTTTTAGTCCCTATAAATATGATCATTTTAGTTTTAGTCCCTATAATTTTTTTTTTGTTTTTTTTACCTCAATTTCATCCACATCCAATATCACAGTGTCTTTTTGCTTCCACTGCATTGTTACACTTGAAATTTCAAAACACTTAGGTTCAATGTATATAGGGAAAAAAACTTGTAACGACATTTTTTTCTCTGCAATTCTCTTTTTCTATCTATTATTGACTGACAAATTTTTTATTTGATTTACAATTACAAGCCTTTTTTTGTTACACAACACAAATCCTATTAAGTTATAGGTTAATAGACATAAATCAAATGAAAATTTTGTTACTCAATAGACAGAAAAAAAAAAAGAATTAGCAGAGAAAAAAATCGTTATAGGCTTTTCCCCTTTATAGAGTAGATCCATGTGCATTGAAATTTCAAATAATTGAATATATAAAGAATTTATTTTATTGAACCCAGGAGGAATTCAAGAATTTCAAGTGTAATAATGTAGTATAAGCAAAATGACACTGATGTTGGATGAGGATGAAGCTTCCATTACTCCAATTGTCGCCATCCTGTATGTTTACATGCATGTAAGTAATTTTATCTTGATCTTGTGACAAAATATACGGTTTCCAATTTCTTGTTATGCATAGGTTTACCCTAATGAGGAGATTATTTATGAAATCCCTAAATATGTGTCTGGTTTCCCCAATGAGCGCTTTGATTTGGTATTCCAGTCTCTGAAATCGCGCTGCTACAAAAACAACATTCTACAACGGCCATTCCACGACGGTTATATAGCAACCGTCGTGGAAAGCGACGCGGTGACATTTTTGAAATTATTTGCGTAACAAACTACGACAGTTGTATGGGAACCGTTGTGGAAAGTACATACAACGACGGTTCCTATACAACCGTCGTTGAACAATACAGGAAAAAAAAGAAAAATCAACGTTTTAACGACGGTTGTACAGGAACCGTCGTTAAAAGTTCCTACAACGACGATCATAACACAACTGTCGTTGAAAAGTCCAAGAAAATTTAAAAGAAAAAAGAAAAAATCAAGTTTTTAACGACGGTTCCAGAGGCATGAGCGTTTCAAAAATTGGTGGGTGTCAATAGAAAAACTTGGGGGTGCAGGAGTAATAGGGGGATTCTAGTAGGGGTGTTCAGATCCAATCCAATTCATTCAAAACCGCAGCAACCGATCCAAAAAACCGCAATCCAAATAAACCGCAAACCGAATTAACCGCAAAAAATCGAACTTTTTGACTGGATTGGATTGGATTTCGGTTCTGCTGTGAGATCCAATCCAATCCAAACCGATCCAATCTTTTAATACATTTTAAGATTGTATTTGATTATTTGTTGAGTTATTCAGATGTTGTGTTAATGTGTTTGGAGTTTGCATCATGTTTATGACTTAGTAGTATTTTGTTCACCTTTGGAGATTGTCCCGATTGGTATTTTGGATGTAACATGTTGTTCTATTAGGCTATTTTATAGCTTTGGTAATTGCTGGATATTTGGAAAGCATATAAATTTCATTTAGATAATTTGTATCCATGTATTTGCTTTGTAAGGTTGACATGAGTACTAGTTTTTTTTGTTTTGGAGCAGCATGGTGTTTTTTTATTTTACTATAAATTAACTTAAATAATATATTTTTTTTGTTTCTATGAAAACTGAAATCCAATCCAATCCAAACCGATTAAAATTGGATTGGATTTGATTGGATTTGATGAAAAATCAAAACCGATTGGATGACTAAGTAGCAAAACCGAAATGATCAGATTGGATGATTTTTCCTTCAAAACCAATCCAATCCAATCCGCGAACACCCCTAGATTCTACGACGGTTGTAATCGTAGAAAATTACCAGAAAAATGAATGGGGGTGCAGGAAGTTAAAAAGGGGATGCGAGGGCATAAGGATTAAAGAAAAATGAGGGGTGTCAATAGAAAAAGGTTGGGCGTGCAGGAATAAAATGGGGATTCTATGACGGTCCCTTTTATAACTGTCGTAGAATCCCTGGTTTAAACCTAGTTCGCGCAGCGTCTCCCCCACAGCGCCGCGCGACACTAGAAGAAAATTTCTCTCTCTAAAAATTTCCTCTCTCCCCCACAACCATCCCTCTCTCCCTCCGTGTTCTCCTCCGTTCTCTCCCTCCCTCCCTCCGTTGGCTCCACCTCCCTTGGTTCTCTCCCTACTCCGTTCTCTCAGACCTTCTCTCGTGGTACCCAACGACCCTAATCTCTCCCTCGTTTCACACCTCTTCTCAAGAGTCTCTTCCTTTCCCACCAAACCTGCCCTCATCGATGCCGATTCATCCCAAACCCTCTCCTTCGCTCAGTTAAAGTCCCTCCCCAACCCTAAACTCATCATCACCGTCGCTGAATTATGCTCTATCTGTGACCAGGTAGTCCTTTCTTTCATTCACTATTGCCCATTCTCACTTCACCTTTTTTCTTTTAGAAAAATTATTTAACCATTTTCCTTCTCTCACGCAGTGGAAGAAGAAATACTTGAAGGTGCAAGAGTCGCGGAATGCTCTGCGTCAAGCTGTGAAGGTTCTTGAACTTAAAATTAACGAAATTCAGGCACAAAATCAGAAAGGTAACAAATCCGCTTTGTTATTTTTGCCTTTTATATGTCTATTTTTTCATTTGAATAAGCTTTAGGGTATCAATATGAATATTTGGTTCAGTTCACTGTATACAACTGGGTTGGTTGAATTGAGTGAAGATACTTTTATGTTATCGTCATTTAATACTGGCTTATCTTTGCCTATGTTGTAATGTGAAATAATGCAATGTGTTCTCTGCAGCATGTGTGGCGAAACTAGAAACAGGGGAAAAATTGGAAGAACTTAATGCTAGGGTTCCCTCAGAGAATGAAATCTGTAGCATCAAGTCTCAGATTGCTTCACCTACGATTCAGCAGGGACGTGGCAGCGATGCTCGGGTGAAAATGGGAATGAGAATGAGAATGCACAAGGTTTTCGAGCTTGTATAGCTGATAAGGAAAAGGAAATATGTAGATTGAAGGAGCTTATGGAGACTGAGAACAGTAGGGCTGATTCTGAGATGAAGAAAGCTGCTGAAGCCTGGAAGTTACTACAAGAAGAGAAGAATAAGACTGCTGAGAAGGGGATGCAAATTGCCAGAATTGAAGCGAAGGCTGAAGAGTAGACCATTAACAATGTAAGGCCAGTCATGTTAAACACACATGGTATAATACTATACTATGGTTTGAATCTGCCTATTGTGTTTTCAGCTGATTCAGCTTAACCAGGTTTAGTCCGATTACATGCAATTGTACATTTCCTGGCTCTTCCTTGTCTAGAAAATAGAAATTTGTTTTATTTGATGAGGCTTATAAGGATAAATTAGAATTAGAAGAAATATGATGAGCTTAGTCCTTTATGAATAAAGAAAAAAGACAATGTCTGGATTCTGAAATGTACACTAAAGGGGCTTGCACTTATTGAAAGATGCATCATAAAGCATAAAGCATGTTCTGATAGTGAGAAGATTTTATCATAAAGCATAAAGCATCGTTGATCCGTAAAAACTTTTCTTTCTATTTCTGATAGTTAGTTTAGACAATTAGAACAGACAGTTGGTTAGTTAGAGGGGGTTAGTTGGATATGTGCGGGGATCATTCAGGGAATTGTATTTGGAGAGAACCAAGCAAGCGCTCAGTTGTGAAAAGAGAAGTCCCTTGGAGGAGAGATCTCTCTCGTTCTGTTGACTCCAGTCAAGCAGTAAATCATTTTCTTTTATCTATTTCCATTGTGAGTTCCTAAGACCAACTCTCTTGCTAGTTGAGGTGTTGCTCCTATAGTGAGGCACACACCTCATGCTTGAGGATGCTTTGTTTTCAATCTGCTTTCTTCCTCTCTTCTATACTTTCTATCATTAAAATTTTTCTTTAAATACTTTTCTAAACCTAAACCTTTTTGGTGGACTTTGGAAAAGACAGTGTGGTGCTATTGTTAGAAAAATAGTTGGAGTTGATTGTTGATAACTTGGGAAAAAGAGAGATTTTTCAACTGTTGTATGCTTGAAGAAGGTCACTGATTAGTAAAATTCTTTTTCCATGGAGTATAAATTTCTTGATAAAATGCTTGGATCATCATTGTTTATTACTTTTTCCATGGAGCGATTGAAATTATGTCTCCTTTACTCTACTGCTAATTTATATTGTGTTGGTATACTTTGTTGTTCATTCGTAAGTAATATGTGAGTGCTGGACTGGTTCCTTTTTTAATCAATTATAATTTTGGTGTTAGCTAGTGTTCAGATATACTAATTTTCATGTCGTTTCTGATATTGCCTTGCAGGCCTATGTGCAACAGTTAGAATCAAGTCGTTTGAAGTTGATGCAGTTGGAGCAAGAGCTTGAACGTGCAAGACAACAGGTTGGGGGAAGATGAGTCAATATATTTGTAGTTTCTGTTGTGGATCATTTTATGTTGTCAGTATCTTCTTTCCTTTCCTTCTATCTTTGACATCTTGAGGAAACAAAACTGCAGGGAATGTATATAGGTGGTGGGTTGGATTCAAATAATCTCTGTTTTGCTGGACATGTAAATTCAGGTTGGTTTTTTTATTATGCTATTACTGCTAGATATTTGTTTGCATTGAACTTGAGTTTTTCTTTGTCTTGTTATTCCATTTCTTGGTGAGTTAATGTTTTCATCTTTTATTTAAATCTTATTCTGTGGTGAAATCAGCTGTTTCAATTGTGCCTAAATCTTATATACGAGGTGTACATCTAAAATCTTCTTTTAGCATTTGTCATCTCTGAAAATATTTGGAGAGTTTTTCTTTGCAACCTTTTAGGATAGGGTGGGAAGGTATATCTGATCTACATGATGATGAAAGTTTAGGATCACATTATAGGGTTTGCAGATAAAGGGAAGAAAACTTTCCATAGAACCAAAATTGTAGTGGCTGTGAATATCAGAAAATGTGACTAAAGAAGGAAGAACATACTCACTAGGGGGGGTGCTGGGTCTTACATGTGGCATTTTTCCTTATAAGCTACATATACAATAGTTTTATTCACAAGAATTTTATTATGGTAAATCAGATATTTTAGAACTTACCCACGGGATGATTCTCTTCCAAGTTGATTAGGATATATAGGGATAAAAGAGGAAAAATTATCAAATAAACCTATTACATTCAAATATTTGATCAATGATCAATGAAATATTAATATATAAATTTTTCATGATAATTATATTGAATATTAACTAAAAATATATTAAGTCTATTCTATTTGTCTTCTCACTCTGTCCAATAAAAACCAAGAGGACAAATGCATGATACAATAATAAAGCACGAGCAGCAAATTCTATATAAAAATAGCATTTTGTATAATCAAAAGAATATTATTATTAAATAAATTGATAAGAATTGGACCATGATATTTGGACAACGAAAGCTTCAAAACTAGATTTTTAATCTCAATACTCCAAAATCAATAAATCATAATTTATGTAATTTCTTGCACTCAGTTTAATGAGCTAGTTTAATGAAAGGACACCTCTGGTTTTTTTCTATGCTTTATCAATATTTATAACTAGAAAATAAATAATATATATTAAAAGAGTTTAGCTTAATATTATATTTAAGATAAAAATTAATTAAATTCATTACAAATAACAATGATAAAGCTGCAAACTCTTCTCAATTATTACTATTATATCTAGTTCTGTGTGGTAAAAAAGTTGATAAGTCCTATTTACATTTCTTATCCTCCATTTATCATATTAGTAGTATATAAAAATTAACTGGATGAGTGATTATCTTTACATATATTTTAACATACCTTTGCAAGTTGCTCAGCCATGTTGTAGTAGTACTAGTGCATTTCCTCATATATAGCTGTAGTTTCTTGTCCCATAATCCCTTATGTCAACAACTGCTTCTGATGTGATTTGCATAATTATGGCACTAATATCCATAAGAGTATATTACATTTAATTTGTGAAACCTCTGGAATACCATATTAAGGAAAATAGTAATAAGGCATGTCCTGCATCATGGATCAATAGAATTCGAGCTTCTTTTTCTTATGCCTAAGGCTTTTTCTTACCATGCATTGTTTAGTTTCTCTTTATCTTCTTAATTTAAATCAAAATAAATATTAATTAATATGTAGTAGCTAGCCGAGTTTTAATTTAATTCAAACTATGAATCCTCGTGCTATTAATATATCAAACATTGATTATATATATTAATTTAATATATATAATCAATGTTTGATATATTAAGAATCTTTTATACTCACTTGAATATTATCCTTGAACTGTTGATAAAGAAACATAATATCTTTCATTGAGATAAGCATTTAAATTTTTTTAATATATTTTATTGTCATGATTATATCTTTTATACCAGGACTAAAGAGAGGGGTGTTCAGCAAAAACGAAGATTGATAGGATCAAGACGGGTGGTAGCAATATTTTTACCCAGGTTTTGTCCTCTTCCTATCTTTGCTTAATTGGCTTCTATAAACTGAACTACAGGTCTATGTCCATATAGACCATCACAACTAACTGACTTTCAGTTAGCCGTTAAACTTTTGTTATTTATTAGTTGTGCAGTTATACATTACCTCTTCATTTTGCAAGTAGATTTTTTGTACCTTTTTTAAGGTTCATGTTTAATATATCATAAAAGTATAAGGCTTTAACTGAGTTTAAATGAGTTTGATTGGTTAAATCTATGTAAATAATAGTATGAGGCTTACTGTCATCCAAAGAAAAGAACAATGCAATTTTGCTTGATGTAAAATTAATATAGGGTAAAATAACATTTTAGTCCCTATAAAATACCCGAGTTTTGATTTTCATCCCTGTAAAATTTTTCTTTTTTATTTGATCCTTATAAAATATTTAAGCTATTTTTTTAATCCCTGTTATTGATTCCACTATCAATTCCTAATGTCTCGAACGTCCATCACAATTAGTAATCATATGTATTGTACCTTGGCACATTATACAACAGTGTTAGCCTCTTTAAACACATTCAAAGACTATTTGTGATATATATGAAGGAGGAAATGTACAAAGAATTTATGTTCAAATTGACCATGAAATTTGACTTTCTAAATGAATTTAAGGAAGCTAACACTCTTATATAATGTGGTAGGGTACTTCTTAAGTATTGTTGACTATTATTGGTGTTCGACACATCCACAATTAATAGTAGAATCAATATCAGGGACTGAAAAAATATCATAAATATTTTATAAGGATGAAATAAAAAAGAAAAATTTTCCAGGGACGAAAATCAAAACTCGAGTATTTTATAGGGACTAAAATGTTATTTTACCCATTAATATATTATCATTAGCTTCGGATTAGCTACGGAATTTCTGTAGCTAATCTACAACAACAAGAAACAACGACGGTTGGCAACCGTTGTCATTGGTTAAACACAACGACGGTTATAGCCTAAACCGTCGTTGTTTGTGGAACCGCCGTTGTATATCCAGGAAACAACGACGGTTCGCAAAGCAACCGTCGTTGTTTCCTAGACATACAACGACGGTTCCAGCTTTTAACCGTCGTTGTTTCTAACTTACAACGACGGTTGATAGACGTCGTTGAAAACCCACTTTTTACGACACTTGGATCAACGACGGTTTGTACAACCGTCGTAAAAAGCCCAATTTAACCACCGTTAAAGGATCTTTTTGCACTAGTTGCAACCTCAATCATTTGTCGGAGATGGCTCCGAGTTGAGAGGGATAAAAACATCATTGTATCTCACTCAATGCACAATTGGATCTATTTCCGGTAATCCCTTCCTTATTATCTTGTTTTGACTTTTTGCTTTGAATTTTTTGTTTATCAAATTATTTTTTCATTCGTAAAATTTTGATGGAATTAATTCATTGTGATAATTTCTTCATGATAATTTTGTTGTGTTGTTTTTAATTGGTTGAACCATTATTAATTTGTCATGTTTTACTATGCATGTGTATAGTTGGTAATTGGTAAGATGACTAAATCTGTATTTTTAGTTTTTAGGAATATTTTTTATATCTATATAAAGAATTCATTGCTTGAAGAGGTATTACTGGATGAAACGAACAAAGATGGCATTTTAAGAATTGTTTGAAGAGGTAATGCTTCTCTATTTGTTATTAGTTTTTTATGCTTTTTACTTGCTATTCATGACATGGGAATTGCATCATTGTTTTCCATTCAGGTCATGATTTTTTATACCATTCTCAAAGGCTCTGATTTGGTTAATCAAGTTCACTAGTAATGTGTCTGAAATTGATTGGTCACTTATAGTATTTATTTCACTTAAAGGCTTACTATTTTTATGTTAGTAGGATAATTTGGCTACTAGCGATTGAAGGGGGAAGATATGGGAATTTTCATCTAAATTGCTACTAACAGGGGAGTTCTGGATTGTTGTAAAAAATGGTAACCATTTTCTTTCTATTTTACTTGAAGGCTTCAACCTTCAAATATATTATGAATCTCATTATTTTTTATTTGTGGTGGCTGAATCATGCTACGAATCGGTGGGCAATTGGATTTGCACTTGAACACCAGTTGCATTCTTCTTTATGGAATTTGAACTTTTTAATATGTTCTTTCTTTTGTGTTTACTTAAAGTAAATTTTTTAAACTACTATAAATTTTAAAATGGTTCATAGTTACTGGTACTTTCTTCATAATTTTTATTGATTATGTGATCCTTTTAATCTATCATTCTTTGAGTATCCTTCTTACAAACGACTATGAACTTTGACGTTTTTTCTTGTATTGTTTATAAATTTGTTTCTTTCTGAATCTGAAATTTTAATTCACTGAATCTGTTGTTGGTCCCAGAGAGAATCTAGAAGAGGGGGTTGAATAGATTTACAAAATCTTGTTCCTTTTTCAAAATAAAAAATCGTTTCCCCTTTCTAATTTGCCTTCAAGATTCTTTCAAATTGGGTTTTTAAAAGATAAATTTTTAGAGTTTAATATTAAAAGTGCGGCGGATCAATGAGTTACAGAAGGTGATTGATTACCAAATTTGATGCAGTGAGTAATTGATTACCAAGATTACTCAATTTTGTGATTCAATTTTCAATATTCAGATCAATATTTTAGTAATAGTCAATTAACACTTAACAATTCACAATTATAATGAAGATCAAGATTCAAATTTGTATGCCAAGAAACTCAATTCAAATAGAGTAGGGATATAGAAGATGACACAATTGTTTATATTGGTTCAGTGTTGTACGTTTGGCAAGTGTACCAATCGTTACTGTAGTAATAAAAATATCGTCCTCAGGGATTGAAATTGTTGAATACCAGTTTACTAATTTACGTTAAGTTTGAGAAATTATAAAATAGAATTAGAACGCTAAATTATAAAATAAACTAAATTTAAAGATAAGTAAAATTATAAAGGAAATTCAATTACTAAAAATAACACGTTAGAGAATTGATTTCGTATTCTTCCTTATAGGTTCTTCCCCTATTTCAGCTGATGCAAGTATTCTAACTATCCATTTGAGTTAATTAAGAGTTGTTTACCCCTAATCCCTTAGGCAAGTAAATCTGTTCATTGAACCCTAATCCCCAATTCCTTAGGAAAATTATGAAATCCAATAGAACTATGAAGAACACATTATCATCTCATATGAAAACTAATTAAGCAAACCGAATTTCTCAATTGTGATAAAGCTTAATTTGCTCTACCTCTAATCGCAAACAATCTCCAATTTCCCAATTGTGAAATTGCTCATAGAATAACCATTCACCAATGGACAATAGAAACAGAGATAGAACACAATGAAAATTAAAATTACTAAGCATCAACAAAATAGGTTCAAAACATATAATTCAGAAAACTACATCAATCCTCTAACTAAGAAAATTAGTTATGCATAATGTAAAAGATAGAACCACAGATTGTTGAAGCAATTGGTTGCATGAAGGTAGCCTCCACCTCCCGGCCTTGGTTTTCTTCTCAGCTGTCCTTTTGTCTTCTCCAAGTCTCTCTATCTTTTCTGCATGCCTATGGTAAAACCCCCTCTTTCCATTTATAATGAATTGCCTTTAATCTGGGCCAAGCCCACTTTGGAACTCAAAAGTCACGCATTAGGTCGAACCACAGGTATGGAGAAAATCCACAACCTGCCTGTGGTTTGTTCTGACTTCAATTTAACACTCTGCAGCGTTTCCACAGGCTATGGATCGATCCACAACCTGCCTGTGGACTTTCTGACTTCAATTTTACAACTCTGCAGCGTTTCCACAGGCTATGGATCGATCCACAACCTGCCTGTGGACTTCTCTGACTATAAAACTCTACTCTGATATATTTCCACAAGCATGTGAGCTGTGAAATCTTCTTTCTTGCCTTTTCTCATTCCATTTGATTCCAACTTGATACTTGCTCTTCATCTTCTTTCCAACACATGATTAATGCACCTAAAACATTCATTTACAAAGAAAAACAAGAAAACCAAACATATAATCTAAAACAAAAATAATGCATGATAAAATAAACTAAATGATGCAATAATGTATGCAAATGGCCTAAACTAAAGCATGAATGCAAATGCAATTTAAACACACATCATTCAGCCACAAAAAGGGGCCTACATGCAGTTTAGATTTAGCACACCACTAAACCTGCTCTCATATAGAATTGATTACAAACACCATGCACATTCAATCCTAAAGAAAGACTTTCTAACAAACAAACAAAGGTTTGACTCTTGCACCCCACAAGAGCATATTCTTCAATGACACCCCGTCATATGAACATCAACCTTACTCATGACACCCCGTCATAAGATTTCAAACAAATCTCTATGAATACCCTATTCAAGAGATAACACAATTCAGAACAATCAATAAAGAACTGAGTTTAGAACAATAGCACCTTGTTTGTGCAGATAAACTCCATGAGAATATCAAAAGCTTTCTTCCATTTGTCTAATCATCTTGGATTAAGAGTTCTTGATGCTGCAGATTTTGTGGACTTTTTTAGTAGATTTCTTGGAGAGGGTTTCTAAAAAGAATTTTGCATACTTTTGAAAATTTATCTCTTCTCTTACTTTGATTTCGAAAATCACAGATTAAATTAGTTTCTAGTTTGTTAGTAACTCACAAGTTGGTTAAAATTAGGTAAAAACAGTTTTGAAAACGTCCAGTATTATGCAGACTCTGTGGTAATCGATTACTAGTTTGGGTAATCGATTAAACCAGAGCTTATTGACAAAGAACTCTAATATGATTATGCAGGTAATCGATTACCTACATCAGGTAATCGATTAAATCGATCCTCATCATAAATTCAGGCAGTTTTCAGTTTTGGGTCAACTTGGGGTTTCTTACAAACTGAAGTAATCGATTAAACCAGTGGCAAATCAATACTTAGTTGAGTAATTTAGCTACCAAGTTATCCATACCTGAAAACTCAATCATGAACTCAATTTGCATAATCATAAATCAATCAAGGAAGAATTATCAAACACACATATTGCCTAAAACTAAAAATAATCAATACAAGTGCCACATCTATTGAAACTTGTTTGGAACAGCAAAATGAATTGAAATATAAAGCATCTACTTTCTACAACAAAACCAAAACAATTCATACATGAGAGACTTGAGGAATAACTTGTATCTTCCATTGTAACTTAAGTCCAACAATCTTCCCCTTTTTGGTTTTGATTCACCAAACACTTTCAATAACAGTTACGATGAGCACATAGGCATTTACTATTCCTTCAATCCCAAAAAGAACTTGAAAACACTTGTATAGCAAATAGGATAGGACATAGCATATGTGTTTATGAAACAAATCACAATAATATATCCATTCAAAATATTTTCATCATTTCCATATTCATTCACATGTATATATCCATACACATCACATTTATACATCCATACCATATTCTTCTCCTTAATTCTTCTCAATATTTCTTCTCCCCTTTTTGGAAAATAAAAACCAAAATTTCAGAGAGAAAATCTATTTCCATCTTCTTCTTACTGGTTATATTATGCTATTTAATCATCAACATAAAGATCACAATCAAAAACCAGTAAACACAAACCGCAATTGTCATGATTAAAAACATATAAGGAGCAGAGTAAACATTGTTCATATTACAGTACCATTAATCAAAATGAAATGCAACCTAAATGATGAAAAACAAAAGAAATGAAGTTCTAAGAAACTGAAGCTCATCCTAAGCATCCAGAAATGGAACTTGAAGCTCATCCAGCCTTTCAGAGACACCCTCAATACTGTCCTTCAACTCTTGATAATCTCTCTTCTGAGTTTCTGAAATTTCATTGAGTTTGTTCAGGAGCATTTGTTCAAAAGCTGTGAACGGCTTAGGTTCATCCATTTCAGTATCTTCTTCGTCATTTGCATTTCCAGAAGTGTTTCCCTTAGCATTAACTTCTTTATTTAACCATCCTTAAGTATTCAATTTAACTCAAGACTCATTACCCTTAGTTTTAATTATTATCAAAATTGTTAATCACATTATCTCATTAAGAAACAGATTCTGCTCAAGGGTATTTGTTTTATGTGTTGCAGGAAAATACTATAATTGCTTGTGCCAAGCGATCTAAAGCAATCATAGGAAAGAAGCATACTTTGAACCTGCTGATCTAAGAGCAACACGAGGAAGCTATGCAATCATTAGAAAGCTCTCAACCTGTTGAAAGTATGTGCATACTAAAAGTCAAACCTGCTGAACAACATACTCTCCGAACTATCATAATACGTAGAAATTCAAGCTCACCATAATGATGGACTCTCTGAAATGCTTGAAGCTGCTGAAGACTCTCTCAATCGTCTGATGACGTGTTCAAATCTCTAAGCTTAGAAGTCTTACTGAGGTCGTGCAAGAAGCTATCTGTTAAAGACAAAAGACTTTATGTGTAAAGGATTAAAAGGTCTCTAAACGTCTTCTGCTTTCATCTACAAAAAGAAGTCTTTACAGAGTTCCTTCTGCATCTTATGGAACTTCGCACATGTAAAGGGAACCTCTGTACCTGCTGTATGTCAGAGCAGTGCTACCTCTGCACACCTACTCAAGTCAAAGACTTTCAAAAGTTTATCTCTCAACGTTTATTTTATCAACGAGTATTTTTCCAATGCTATATATAGCTCAATGAAAGACCTTGAAACGTAGAGAGCGAGTAATGTAGAAAAATCTCACAAAAAGTTGAACCGCTCCAAAAAAAAGAGTTAAGAAAGCATGAAGATATAAAGTAACTCTCCAGAAAAGAAGAAAAGAAAAGTCTTAAGAAAAAGAGTGAATGGTTCATGTTAAAGAGAAAATCCTTTCAAGCCAAAACACTCAGTTATAACCTTTCCTTGTACTTAGAAATCATTTCATGTATCTTGAGAGGTACTCAGTAATCCCTTTGTAAAAGAAGAACCTAAGCTTAAGTTTCTTAGAAACTTAACCTGAACTTTATATATTGTAAACACTTTTATGTGTCTGAGAGCCTGGAGAGGCTTGGTGGAATAAAGAATACTCGTTTGAGCTTGGAGAGGCTTGTCTGTAAAAGAATACTGCATGTGTTGCCTGGAGAGGCAGTTGAAAACAAAGAATACTCGTTGGTCCTAGAGAGGCCAGGTGTGCAAAGAATACTGCATGAGTTTCTTGAAGAGGCAGTTAAAAACAAAGAATACTCGGTGTTAAGCCTGGAGAGGCTGGGGTAAAAGAATACTTGTAATCTTGCGGGAATAGTGGAAAATACAGTGGAGTTTTGCCCTGGGACTGGATGTAGCTCACTGGGTTAGTGGGTGAACCAGTATAAATCTTGGTGTTAAGTTCTCTCTTCCCTTAGCTCTTTACTTTCCGCTGATATCTGTTTAAACTAACCAAGGAGGGTTAAAGAAAAGTCGTTTTATTAATCTGAACAAAACACAATCTTTTCTTTAAAGCGAAAATTATTTCAGAAAGGTTTTTATTCAACCTTCTGAGTTGCATCAGCAAGTTGCTGAACATCCCAGTTTCGGAAGGTTGATCAAATATTTTCAAAACAGTTGCGCTTGTTAAGAAAGGTTTTCCATAAATTTGTAAAGACTATTAGAACACTATTCAACCCCCCCATTCTAGTGTTTCCTGTGGCCCTAACAGCAACTTCTGCTGACAGAAAATTGATTTGTCCTTAATGATGTTTGTAGCCCATATGCTAAATTTTTTGTAGTGAGGGAATCTAGAAGGGGGGTTGAATAGATTCACAAAAACTCATTCCTTTTTCAAAATCAAAAAACATTTTCCCCCTTCTAATTTGCCTTCAAAATTCTTTCAAATTGGATTTTCAAAAGATAAATTTTCAGAGTTTAATATCAAAAGTGCAGCGGATCAATGAGTTGCAGAAGGTAATTGCTTACCAAATTTGATGCAGTGAGTAATTGATTACCAAGATTACTCAATTTTGTGATTCAACTTTCAATATTCAGATCAATATTCCAGTAACAATCAATTAGCACTTAACAATTCAAAATTATAATGCAGATCAAGATTCAAATTTATATGCCAAGAAACTCAATTCAAATAGAGTAAGGACAAAGAAGATGACACCATTGTTTATATTGGTTCAGCCACAAAAAGGGGCCTACATCCAGTTTAGAATTAGCACACCACTAAATCTGCTTTCACTATAGAATTGATTACAAACACCATGCACATTCAATCCTAAAGAAAGAATTTCTAACAAACAAACATAGGTTTGACTCTTGCACCCCATAAGAGCATGTTCTTCAATGACACCCCATCATATGAACATCAACCTTACTCATGACACCCCGTCACAAGATTTCAAACAAATCTTTATGAATACCCTATTCAAGAGATAACACAATTAAGAACAATCAATAAAGAACCGAGTTTAGAACAATAGCACCTTGTTTGTGCAGATAAACTCTATGAGAATATCAAAAGCTTTCTTCCATTTGTCTAATCATCTTGGATTTAGAGTTCTTGAAGATGCAGATTTTCTGGACTTTTTTTTAGTAGATTTCTTGGAGAGAGTTTCTAAAAAGAATCTTGCATACTTTTGAAAATTTAGCTCTTCTCTTACTTTGATTTTGAAAATCACAGATTAAAGCAGTTTCTAGTTAGTTAGTAACTGAAAAGTTGGTTAAATATCAGTTAAAAACAGTTTTGAAAACATCCAGTATTATGCAGACTATGTGGTAATCGATTACTAGCTTGGGTAATCGATTAAACCTGAGCGCATTGACAAAGAACTATAATATGATTATGCAGGTAATCGATTACCTACATCAGGTAATCGATTAAATCGATCCTGATCATGAATTCAGGCAGTTTTCACTTTTGGGTCAACTTGGGGTCCATTACCAACTGAAGTAATCGATTAAACCATTGGCAAATCAATACTTAGTTTAGTAATTTAGCTACCAAGCTATCCATACTTGAAAACTCAATCATGAACTCAATTTGCATAATCATAAATCAATCAAGGAAGAATTAACAAACATACATATTGCCTAAAACTAAAAACAATCAATACAAGTGCCACATTTATTGAAACTTGTTTAGCACTGCAAAATGAATTGAAACATAAAGCATATACTTTCTACAACAAAACCAAAACAATTAATACATGAGAGACTTGAGGAATAACTTGTAGCTTCCATTGTAGCTTAAGTCCAACATCTGTTTCATTCTGAACTTATTGGAAGCCAAACAAAGTTCAAGCATATTTTAAACAATAATATATCTGTTTCAGTCACCTTTGCTTTATCATATCCATGGACAACATACTTGTCCCTCAACAGTTGTATTATGATCAAGGCACACCTGGTTACATGCCAACTCAACCATCAGGATATAGCTACCAACAACAATTCTATCCAGATATGCACTCTGTTGTTGCTTCAAATTTCATTATGCCGTACCATCTTCAGAGGCAGGGTCATCCTAGGCAGAGGATGGGTTATCGTAGAGGTGGAAACTGCCAACATGTGCAACAGAACCAGGTAACTAAGTATCCCTTAAATTTAAACTTTACTTTCATTTTATATAAACAACATTACTAATTTAATTTCAACACATTTTAAAATTTCAAATTTTGAATCCAGATTCAACACCGTAACTCCAACCAATGGTTTAGAGATAATTAGTAGCAACCTGGTGCATTGTCTAACACACTTACCTCAACTTTGGCCTCTGCTACCCCTAAA
Organism: Sesbania bispinosa; assembly: GCA_026901365.1. Classification (NCBI taxonomy): domain Eukaryota; kingdom Viridiplantae; phylum Streptophyta; class Magnoliopsida; order Fabales; family Fabaceae; genus Sesbania; species Sesbania bispinosa. Next base: position 1,746,811 of record QLOH01000088.1, on the reverse strand, counting down.
AATCAACGTCTGGTGTGTAAAATTTTACTAATCACATAAATTAATTTGTAATTACCAGTATCATGACACTACTGAAATTTATATATACTTGTCATGGTTTTGAGAAATCTAATTTTGTTTTTATATGTTGGTTAAAACAGACAGATGTTGCATGAACATCTTTATCCACTTGTGGACCATCTTACACCTAACCATCAGACAGCAAAGGTGACTAAAACTAGATGAGCGTGAAAGTACAATTTCAACTGGTTTTCTTTGCATTAGGAAAAGAAAAGTGACTATTTGGTTGAACAATGGTGATTTAAGTTGGGATTTTTCATTGATTTCAAGGGAAATATCACCTTTTTGTTTGGCTGTAGGAAGAGATTGTTTTTTGTCTTTGTCAACTGGAGAAAGCAAGTCAATGTGTTATCAGATACCCGAATTGGCAAAAATAGGAATTGTGTTTTATGTTTGTCCTTTAATAGGTGAATCATGTTTATCCTTATTCTAGAGTCTTCATCTTTGGCTAAGCTAAATGTCGCATGATAATTTACTTAGTTTTACATGAGAGGACACTGTTGTGATTTCTGACTTTTGTTCTGATGTTAGCCTTAATGGTAGGAATCTTTTCAACTTTATCGAATTTATGGTTTTTTGAAACATGTTGAGTTTCTAAGCTAAGAGTTTGTTTTGGAATTTGGCTCATGTTTTCTTTTGTTTTTTTAACTATAATTAGGAAAACCAAGTGATGGCGCTAAAGGAGAAAGGACTTGATGCGGAAATTCTCTCCTCAACAAAACCAGCAAATGTGAAAATTAAGGTGAATTATTAGAATGTTGATATTTTACCTCAAAGGTGAATAGCATTCTAATAATTCACCTTAATTTTCACATCTGTTGGTTTTGTTGAGGAGAGAAATTTTGCATCAAGTCTTTTCTCCTTTAGTGCCATCACTTGGTTTTTCTAATTATAGCCCAAAAAACAAAAGAAAACATGAGCCAAAATCCCAAAACAAAATCTTAGCATAGAAACCCAACATGTTTGAAAAAATTATAAATTTGATAAAGTTGAAAAGATTCCTACCATTAAGGCTAACATCAGAACAAAAGTCAGAAATCACAGCAGTGTCCTCTCATGTAAAACCAAGTAAATTATTATGTGGCATTTAGCTCAGCCAAAGATGCAAACTCTAGAAAAAAGATAAACATGATTCACCTATTAAAGGACAAACATCAAACACAATTCCCATTTTTTCCAATGCGGGGATATGATAACATATTAACTTGTTTTCTCCAGTTGGCAAAGACAAAAAACAATCTCTTCCTGCAGCCAAATAAAAAAGGTGATATTTCCCTGGAAATCAATGAAAAATCCCAACTTAAATCACCACTGTTCAAGCAAGTAGTCACTTTTTTTCCTAATGCAAAGAAAACCAGTTGAAATTGTACCTTCACGCTCATCTAGTTTCAGTCACCTTTGTTGTCTGATGGTTAGGTGTAAGACGATCCACAAGTGGATAAAAATGTTCACGCAACATCTGTTAGTTTTAACCAACATATAAAAACAAAATGTGATTTCTCATAACCATGACAAGTATATATATATATTTTCAGCAGTATCATGATACTGGTAATTACAAATTAATTTATGTGATTAGAAAAATTTTACACACCAGACGATGATTTCAGGGGTAGCTGAAGCCAAAGCTGAGGTAAATGTGTTAGACAATGCACCAGGTCGCTGCTGATTATCTCTAAACCATTGGTTGGAGTTACGTTGTTGCATCTGAATTCAAAATTTGAAGTTTTCAAATGTGTTGAAATAAAATTAGTAATGTTGTTTATATAAAATGAAAACAAAGTTTAAATTTAAGGGGTACTTAGTTACCTGGTTCTTGTGCACATGTTGGCGGTTTCCACCTCTACGATAACCCATCCTCTACCTAGGATGACCCTGCCTCTGAAGATCATATGGCATAATGAAATTTGGAGCGACAACAGAGTGCATACCTGGATAGAATTATTGCTGGTAGCTATATCCTGATGGTTGAGTTGGCATGTAACCATGTGTGCCTTGATCATAATACAGCTGTTGAGGGGCAAGTCTTGTTGTCCATGGATACGATAAAGCAAAGGTGACTGAAACAAATATATTATTGTTTAAAATATGCTTGAAATTTGTTTGGCTTCCAACAAGTGCAGAAAGAAACAAATTCAGTGAATTAAAATTTCAGATTAAAAAAGAAGAGAATTTATAAACAATACAAGAAAAAAGGTCAAAGTTCATAGCCATTTGCAAGAAGGATACTCAAAGAAGGATAGATTAAAAGGATCACATAATCAACAAAAATTATGAAGAAAGTGCCAATAACTATGAACAATTTTGAAATTTATAGTAGTTTAAAAAATTTACTTTAAGTAAACACAAAAGAAAGAACATATTAAAATGTTCAAATTCCATAAAGAAGAATGCAGCTGGTGTTCAAGTGCAAATCCAATTGCCCACTGATTCGTAGCAAGATTCAGCCACCACAAATAAAAAACAATGAGATTCATAATATATTTGAAGGTTGAAGCCTTCAAGTAAAAAGGAAAGAAAATGGTTACCATTTTTTACAACAATCCAGAACTCCCCTGTGAGTAGAAATCTAGATGAAAATTCCCATATCTTCCCCCTTCAATCGCTAGTAGTCAAATTATCCTACTAACATAAAAATAGTAAGCCTTTAGGTGAAATAAATACCATAAGTGACCAATCAGTTTCGGACACATTACCAGTGAACTTGGTTAACCAAATCAGAGCCTTTGAGAATGATATAAAAAATCATGACCTAAATGGAAAACAATGGTGCAATTCCCCTGTCATGAATAGCAAGTAAAAAGCATAAAAAACTAATAACAAATAGAGAAGCATTACCTCTTCAAACAGTTCTTAAAATGCCATCTTTGTTCGTTTCATCCAATAATACCTCTCCAAACAATGAATTCTTTATATAGATATCAAAAACATATTTCTAAAAACTGAAAAATACAGATTTAGTCATCTTACCAACTATACACATGCATAGTAAAACATGACAAATTAATATTGGTTCAACCAATTAAAAACAACACAACAAAATTATCATGAAGAAATTATCACAATGAATTCCACCAAAATTTTAAGAATGAAGAAATAATTTGATAAACAAAAAATGCAAAGCAATGAGTCAAAACAAGATAATAAGGAAGGGATTACCGGAAATAGATCCAATTGTGCATTGAGTGAGATACAATGATGTTTTTATCACTCTCGACCTGGAGCCATCTCCGACAAATGATTGAGGTTGCGATTTCAGAGACTAGAATACCAAATCAAAGCACTCATTTGGGAAACCAGACATATATTTAGGGATTTCATAAATAATCGCCTCATTGGGGTATTCCTATGCATAACAATAAATTTGAAACCCTATCTTTTGTCACAAGATCAAAATAAAATTACTTACATGAATGTAAACACACAAGATGGTGACAATGGGAGTAATGGAAGATTCAAACAGTGGTGGTGGCTTCAGGCGTGAGCGGTGCGGTGCGGTGAAAACAATGATGGTGGAAGGCTTACGATGGATTGTGAGAATGACGAGAATAAGCAACGAGGGAAGGCGATGTTGTGGAGGCATTTGCAGTGATGAACAAGGAATGAAAGATGAAGATGAGTGACGAATGGGGGAGATGCGGAAAACCACAAGAGGAGACACAGAGGGCGATTGAAGCACTTTGAAGTGAGATATAAAACCCTTCAAAGCGATTCAGAAACGTCAAAAAACTTTTTTAAAAAATATATTGTATAGAATTTTGTGGTGATTGAAGCTTTCCAAAAAAAGACCCAAACTGCCTGAGATAAAAAAAATCTCGTGGTTGGGTAACATGCCAGCAATGCATATTTTATTAGAGGTTTTGTATTGAGCGCTAGTAATAAAATGCAAGTAAAATGGTTATCTTTTTTTTTTTTGTAGTGGTACATGTATAAAAGTTAACTCAATATAGGTATAGGAATTTTATACGTTAAATGATTTTAGGTTTGAATTAGGTAATTGCTCATTAAAAATGTTTTATAATTAAAATTTAAAAGTTTTCTAGTATATTTTTTAAATTTAGTTAGGTGTAACACTTGGTCAATATTTGTTATTTTGTTGGCTTTTCATAATTAAATTTAATATGAAAGTAGTATTTTTATTTTACTAATTTGTTAAAAAATGCACATGAATAGAAAAAATATTCATTTAATAAAAATACAGTTATTAGGAATGGTTATGGACAACCCCTGCATGTTTGTGTTTAAGTAAAGTCTTTCCTTAAATATGGGGTATGAACAAAAATACTCTATTGTACCCTACTTAAACCATATTGTTGTCATATCCATATTGTAGAGCAGTCTTTGAATTGACATTAACATAGTTTCTAACTTTGTGTTGTCAAATAACACTATTCATAACAAAAAAATTATAAGGTTATCCTGGAAATGACTCAAACATATGAAACATTAGTTAATTGTGGTGCGTAATGTCCCGTATATCATTACACATTTGGTATGTAAATTCAAGCTAGTGATTGCTTCCATTATAAGGTTATCCAAACTTTATAATGTAAATAGGGTAAAATTACATAATTGTCCAAGTAAAAATGAATATGCATTTTTCCCATTTAACTCAAAAATCAAATATAATTGTTGTCATTTTTTAGAATTAAATAAATTGAAGTTGAATTGAAACTTGGATGCAAATGGCCAAAGAAATACTTGAGCTAAAAAAAACATTCTTACTAGAATCTTAATTAGGGGTCCTAAAAATTAAGAAAATAGAAAATAAAAGAAAGAAAAGAAAGAAAAACACCAATGTTAATCTTCATCCTCTGTATCTTGTGGGTCCTTGTCATATTTTCTAGCTGTTGCTGCTTCACCTCCCTCCTGGAAGAATAGGCTTGTCCCCAGGCCAATGCTAGAATATCCGGATTTCTTCCAACAACATGCCTGGGTATGGGTCTTGCAGCAGCCTATGCACTCGGGAATCTCATGGGATCATATTTTCTGATCCTTTTCCCCATGTCTTCTCCTCGTGAGCTAAAGCCACGGGAAAGACTAGCAATTTATTCCTAGGCATCTGAAAAGTCAAATAACAACAATTAGTTGTTAAACATATTTATTTTAATGATGCCTTATTGCAAATACCAATTCATGAAGAACATGGAAGCCTATCATTAACCAATTGCATGCATAAAGAATTATTTTCAACAAATTTTTTTTTTACTGCACTTGGTAATGCCTTCCTAAAAACAACATATACTCATTTGTTTTGCAAGTATTCAATCAATCCATAGAAAGTGAGAGTTTAAAATTTTTGAAAAAGATAGAGCATAACACTTTCCAATTTAATAACTCACAAAACAAAGAGTATTCCTATTAAGCACATTGTTCTTCAGCCAAAAACACATTAAGGATAGCAGATAATAATATTCATAATCTTAAAGTTGCTATCCTAAAGTGTAAATCATGAAAGCAGAATAGATGAAGATTTTAATTGGTAAAAAAAATAAATAATAAAAAAATGCATGGAATTTGAAAGTTTCAAAATTGATTGAAGTTTGTTAGTGGAAAAAGTGAAAAGAAAGCTTAGGAAGCAGAGAAACAGTACATGAGAAAATAGAAGATTTTTTAAAATTTTGTACTGCTACGCTTCACCTGCGCTCGGCGCAGGTGAAGCGTAGAAAACAGTGACAAAAATTGCAATTGTGCGCTTCTCCTGCGCTTAGCGCAATTGAAACGCAGAAAGCAGAATGAGACTTTGCAATTTGCAGTCACGTTTTCTGCTACTCCCTATTGTTTTAAAAAAAATTATTTTGTTTTCCACAAACTTATTCCAATTAATTTTGAAAATTTCCTAAATCCTAAAAAAATGAAAGATCCTAATTACTAAAAAAAAGACAAAAGAAAACAAACTAAAAACTTAAAAATCTCTGGGTTGCCTCCCAAGAAGCGCTTGTTTAACGTCTTATAGCTCGACGCCTGCTTTGTTAGGGTGGCTGATACTGAAATCTTTTGGTGAGCTTGTGAGCTGCACCTTTCCTTTCTTTGGCACATAAGCCTCCCCATAACATTGCCTTGGAGCAACCTGTAGTGTGAAATTTCTTTAAGCATTTGGGCTTCTTTTTAGAATTAGACCATGCCTCTGACTCCCTTGGCTTGACTCTTCTTTTCTTTATTTTCTTGCTCTCAGGTGCATGAGTCTTCTTCTCTTTAAGCCTTAATGATTCACCATTGGTTGCTCTCAAATTCTTTGCCTTGCAGGGATCTTTGATATGAAACACTCTTGACCACTTGATCTTCAATCTGGCTCTAGGCTCTGAGTTTGATTTTAGCATGACTTTCCTTCTCTTTGCCTTGTTCTGGTCAGTGTGCTTCCATGCCTTTCTTTTGGGAGGTCTGGAAGGATCATTACTAGTACCATACCTTTCTTGATCTTCCTTTGTAGGACTGGTTGGATAAGGCACGGTCTTTGGTCTTGATATATCTTCCCTTCCTTCCTCGAGCTTTGATTTATCATCCCTCTGTTCACCTTTTTCCTCTGTTTCAGGTTCACCTTTCTCTTTTTCCCTTTCACAGTCAGATTCTTCTTTAAGCACCATCTTTTGTGTTTCATCATCTCCTTCTTCCTCTTCTACCTCTACTACACCTTCTTTTTCTTCCTTTTCTTCAGCCAGATTATCGTTGATATCATTGCACTGCTCTTCAGAGTTGAGTGGTGCATTTGCTGAAAACTTTCAATATATATTTTGTATTTCTTCTAGCACGAGGTCAACTGATAGTCCTTCTCTTTCACAATATAGCTGAAAATAGTCTTTGTCTGAATGTGTGAACTCTTCTTTTTCTGCTTCACATTCTTCTTCTTCCTCTTCTTTATCAACTTCTTCTGATTCTCTTTCTTCAGCTTCCTCTTCTTGTGCTCCTTCAGTTTCCTCTTCTTCAACTTCCTCTTCTTGAATGTCTGGAAAAGAGCATTCACTGTTGAGATGATTACCTCCGCAAAAGTCACAAATTAATTGTGATGACTGGATAGGATAAGCGTGAACTGTTTGCGGTGGTTGAGAAAGGTTGGTTATCTTCTTATTGAGTGCTTCTGATGACTGCTCCAACCTCCTGAGTCCATCTTCAAAGATCTGCTTGTGGGGTGAAACATCATCTTGAATCGGTGCATGAGAGAAATATTTTGATTCTTGCTTGAATGAAGAAGTGTGTGCCTTAGTTTGAATGCAACATGGCTTGCAACAAAATCTTCTTGTAAATTTTTCTGCTACCACGTTCCAATTGTTCAGACTTCGGCTGGGGTGTGACATTAACCAATCCTTGGCTTTTCCTGCAAGAGAAAAGGAAAATAAACGTAAGCATGCAACTTCTTTGTCCTTCTCTTCAAAACCCACAGTTTCAACTAGTTTAAGGAATGTAAAAAGATGATTATTTGGATCCTCGTGAGCCAATCCTGTGAACTGTTGAGCTTTAACAAGTTGAAGATGTGCTCCTTCTATTTCCACAGCTTTTGTATAAATTGGGTGAACATGTCCTGGATGATGAAATGTCCCCTTAGGCATGATATAATCCCCCAAAGTCCTTCTGGCTTGTGTTCCTTCCATATCTTGAGGTTCGTCTGTTATTATCCTCCTTCTTCTTTGGCTTCTTTTCTTCCGGGTTGTCCTCTTGATTTCTAGATAAAAAATTAATTGCTTTGGAAACACCTGGCTTCTTAAAAGCATAAACAGAGAAGCTAGAAATAGGGTAAGATAACAGACGAATAACATTTTCTTTTTTCGAAAATAAAAAATGAAAAAAAAAATAAAAGAAAATTAAAATTTAATATTTAATATTTTTTTAAGAAAGAAATACAAAAAGAAATTAAAAAAGAAAATAAAAGAACCAAAATAGAAAGAACTAAAAAAAATTTAAAGGAAAAGAAAAATATTTTTTTATTTTTTTGAAAAAGTTTTGGAACAATTGAAAATTCAATTTTCTAAAACTTTACAAATTGATACACCGCTCCCCGGCAACGGCGCCAAAAACTTGATGGATTTCCTGGCAAGTTTACAAGTAGTCCAGTGGTTTTAGAGTAAGTAAGATATCGTATCCACAGGGAGCGATTTTAACTTGTAAAGTTAAAACAATTGTATTTTCAATAAAACGTTTCAAAAAAGGTTGGTTTTAATACTGAATAATAAAATACTGAAATAAACACAAATAACACGAGATGAATAATAATTAGGACTAGGATTTGATTTCGTTTTATCTCCCCCTTTGTGCATTCGAATCCCTTTTCCCTTATGATCGTACTTGTAGTTACCTTAGCATTGTTTAACTACAATAATTATAAGGCATGCCTGGTAATTCTTCGGACCCGCAAATTCCCCTATAACATCATAAATAAACGCCAAAAGTTATTCTCTACAGGCATTCAAAGTGGCATTTGGCGACCCCGAACATTCCCCGTATTTTGCAATCAGCGCTATCGATGTAGCCATACTTTCACATAAGGCACCTACGGAGGGGTGTGTCACTCACTGAACCTCCGATCGTTATAATACAATCCTTATGCTACGATATGACTAAACCGAGTATCTTTAGCAATCCGAGAATAAGCTTCATGAACAGCTCCGTGCTCACCTACCTCTGATACTAGCCGGAGTTCCACTTTTTGTATCCAGAGCACTAGCCTACCATCCCGGCGCACGCGCGGAGTTGATGCATTACACACAACATAAAGATACCGATAAATTACAAGCATAGAATCATAAATAAAATAGAAAAGAGAATTCTTATACACAAGGGGATTGAATCTACTACATCAAATCCTACTAGAGAGCTTAGCTACTCATGGTAGCCATTACAAACTACTGAGAAATCTGTCACCTTTCTCAATCCTATACTACTCTCTCTGTATCAGTGTTTTGGGTCCCGAGGACCTGTCTTGTGACCTTTGCAAAGGGTTTTATTTATAGACTAGGAAAACCTTGAAGAGATTAGGTTGTGATGTCACTGGTGAGTGTTTAATCCAATCAGAGGTTGCCTTTTCATTAATTGACGTCACTGTTGTGAAGCTTGACCAATCAGGAGCTTCCCTTTCATTAATTGACATCACATGCGCGCAGCTTCATTAATCAGGACACGCGCTTCATGTGCGCTTAGCGCACATGAAGCCTGACCACTCTGGTTACGCGCTCCACGTGCGCTAAGCGCGCGTGGAGCGTGGAATGCGTTGTTGTTTTCCTTGATTTGTGGATCTAACCTCTTGATCTCCTTCTGATCTTATATTGTTTTCCCTTTATCCCTTTATCCGAATTATTTTGTATTTATCTGCTTTGTATTTGAATTGGAGATATTCTTTGCAGGATTCTCTGATTATCCTTTATTTATTTGAATTTGAATCTGCAACCTCCTCCATTCTGATGCTATTTTCACTCTTGTCCCAAATCTGCTGTAAATCTGCATAAAATAACAGATTTCTATTTAAAATAGCATCATATTCAAATTTACATCAAATAAATATAATTATTATAATTATTAACAAAAAGGGATATTTTGGGGCATAAATTACTATTTAATCCTTGATAAGTGTAATAAAAACTATATGAAATTAACGCTAATTTTACACTTATCAGTTTCCTTGATGAAGATAGAGATATAAGACAAGCTACACAAGAAAGCTTAACTTCACATAGACAATGGGATGATAGGCAGAGATTCAGGCAACAAACTGGAAGATTAGAATCTGTATATGAAGGTGGAGGTAGCTCTGGTGTAGGTGGTAGTAGTGGAGCTTCTTGTCAACGCCAACAAAGTGACATTGAATTTAGATTGAGGTCTGTAAATGTTGGCCAAACAAGAAGTAAAAGTATGAAGCAACCGAAGATTAATGTGGGAATGATGAAAACATTGAGAAAAAAGTTAGGGGAAGCAGTGTCTAGATTGATCATATATGAGCGTCTTCCCATGAATTTATCTAATTCACCATGGCTACATAATTTTCTAGTTGCAGCTGCAGAGTTAGGACCAGGTATTAAATGTCCCACTCCCTATGAGATTTCAGAGGTGTACTTAGAAAGTGAATATAAGTCTATGCAAGAGTGGATAAATGAATTGAAACCAACCTGGAAGGAAAGAGGGGTAACTATCATGTGTGATGGTTGGACTAATAGCATAAATCACATGCACATCATGAATTTTCTTGTGTACTGTAGTAGGGGTACAGTGTTTTTGAAATCTGTTGATGCATCTAATGTTGCTAGCAGAAACACTGAGTACTATTTCAAATTGCTTGATAAAGTTGTTGAAGAGGTGGGGGAAGAAAATGTCATTCAAGTGGTGACTGATAACAAAGCAGCATTAATAGCTGCTGGTTTGAATTGATGCAAAAAAGGCCTCATCTTTATTGGTCTGCATGTGCAGCTCATTGCTTGGATTTATGCTTGGAAAATATTGGAAAAAAGTCTAATGAGCAAAAGGTACTTGATGATGCTAAAAAAGTTACTTTGTTTATCTACAACCACATATGGACTGTAAATCTCATGAAGAAGTATACTAATGGCAAGGAACTTATTCGTCTAGCAATCACTCGTTTTGCAACACAATTTTTGCAAGTTGAATCAATTGTTAAGCAAAAACAAGCTTTGAAAAATATGTTTGATTCTGATGAATTTAACAAGTCCAAGTGGGGAAAGGAGAAGTCAGGGCCTGGACATGAAGCTAAAAAGATTGTTATGAGAAAAGAGTTTTGGAATAAGGCTAATGACATAATTAAGGTATTTGAACCAATTGTCAAGGTTTTGAAATTGGTGGATGGTGATGAAAAACCAACAATGGGCCTTGTTTATGAAGCAATTGATAGAGCTAAGCAAGCCATTGAGAAGAATTGTCGATACCACACCCATTATAATGAAATCATTGACAAAAGATGGTTTTTCATGCATTCTGATTTGCATGCAGCAGGTACATATCATTATGAATATATTTAATTTAATTTGGTTTACAATGTTTATATTTGATTTTAGGGAACTAAGTATTCTTTTACTTTGAAGGTTACTTTCTCAATCCTCAATTTCAGTTTGGAGTTGAGCATGGAATCGATGTAGCTAAGGAAACTATGGACGGAACTACAAAAGTAATAAGCAAATTGGAACCAGACATTGATAATCAAATAAGAGCTATTAATCAAGTAAGTAGTTTGTAATTATTATATTACATTGAGTTTTATTAATAATATATTTATTAAAGACTCATTTTGATATATTTGTACTTGTAGTTGTTACTTTTTCGTGATAAGAAAGAGACATTTGGAACGTTACAAGCTCAAAGAGCCTGGTCTCAAATGAATCCTGGTAAGATTTTATGGTTTTGTGATATGTATATATAAGAATAATTTTAAATTTTATTTATACTGATATACTTTTATTCATAATCAGCTGAATGGTGGTTAATATATGGATCTTGTGCTCCTGAACTTCAAAGTATAGTGTTAGGATCAGACCTCCAATAAAGAAGAGGTATGTTAGGCGCAATAAAGGAATAAGTCGGGCACAATAACTGAATAACTAATTCAGTTATGGTTAGTTGTTGGAATGTTTTAAATAAAGGAAATCAGAGGAGAATGGGTAGGAAAATTAGTAGGAACTGGTTGGGAGAGGTTAGGCTCTCGAATCCCTAACAAATTTGTAAATTCTCTCTGTTTTCTATTCAATACAATTCCCATTTGATTCAGTTCTTACAACTGGTATCAAAGCACTCGTTCTTTGGAAAATTGTTCATGGTGCTAACAAGGATGGAAGCCAGACTAGACAGCTTGGAGAAAGGCTTTGAAAGCCTACTGGAATTGATGCAAAACATCAACAGCGCGTTACAACAGAAGGCGACTCCAACAGGTGGTAGCGGCCAAAGAGGAAACGCAAGAGAAGGTGACGGCATAAGGAGTGAATTGGGGGAGGACCGGTGGAGGAGACTGGAAATCCCGATTTTTTCTGGGGAAGACGCATATGGGTGGGTCAATCGGGTGGAGAGATACTTCAATTTGAAGGGAGTTATGGAGCAAGAACGCTTACAGGCTGTGATGGTGGCTATGGAGGGAAAAACTTTGACTTGGTTCCAATGGTGGGAGTTTTGCGCGATCAGCCACACATGGGAAGAGTTTCGCACGGCTGTTATAAGAAGGTCTCAACCTTCTATGACCCAAAACCCATATGAATTGCTGTTGGGTCTCAAACAAAGCTCATCAGTGGAAGATTACCGAGAAAAATTTGAGCTATATGCTGGGCCTCTCAAGGGAACCGACCCAAATTACTTGAAAGGCATTTTCTTGAATGGGTTAAAGGATGTGATTAAGGCGGAACTGAAATTGTATAAGGTGGAGTCCTTACAGGAGTTGATGGACTATGCCCAGAGAATTGATGAGAAGAACAAGGTGATAAATAATGGAGGGGGGTGGAATGATAAAGGAGGAAACCGCCCAAGAAGTTATCAACCAGCAAGAACGGTAACATGGAATGGGGGGAATAATGCAGCTGGAGGAAATCACCCAGTTGGAGGAGCTAGTTCAGCTGGAGGTAGCAACTCAACTACTGAATCCAATAGTCTGAAATCTACTGGCTCATTCAGAGGAAAAGGCTTCAAGAAGTTAACAGATGCAGAATTCCAAGAAAAATCAAGAAAGGGGCTCTGTTTCAGATGTGATGAAAAATTTGAACCAGGTCATATATGCAAGAGCAAGCATCTTCAGGTGCTAATATTGAATGAAGAAGAGGAGGAAGAAGGGGACGAAGAAGGAGGAGGGAGCCAATTAAGAGAAAGCCAAGAAGAAGAGATAGATCTAAGGACATTGCAGCTGTCCATGTATAGCATAACAGGATTGACCTCCAAAAAGTCCATAAAGATGTGGGGAGATATTGAGGGAGAGAAGGTAACTGTTCTGGTGGATTGTGGGGCTTCCCATAATTTCATCTCTTCTGCCTTAGTTCGAAAAAGATTAATTCCAGTTACGGAAACAGCAGCCTATACTGTAGAAGTTGGAGATGGGCGAAAAATAAGATGTAGTGGTGTTTGCCAAAAGCTGGTATTACAAATTCAAAGTCTTAAGATTCAACAAGACTTCTTTGTCTTTGAATTGGGAGGGGTTGATGTGGTGTTGGGGATGGAATGGTTGGCTGAACTGGGAGACATCACAGCCAACTTTAAGGATCTCACATTAAAGTTGCCTACCAGCCAAGGAACCATGGTCTTGAAAGGAGAAACAGCCTTGTCTAGAACTGAAGCATCATTTCAGTCAATAACTCGAGCATTACAGGATGAAGGCCAAGGTTTTTTCCTGGAATGCAAAAAATTAATTCAGGAGCCAGACAACACCACCAGTATTCCAGCTGGAATTCAGAAGATTTTGGAGGAGGCTGAGGTAGTGTTTCAAGAACCCCAAGGGTTACCCCCTTCAAGGAGACATGATCATGCCATAGTGCTGAAGGAAGGAGCCCAAATTCCTAATTTACGCCCTTACAGGTATCCTCACTACCAAAAGAATGAGATTGAAAAATTAGTAAGTGATATGTTACTGTCTGGAGTTATAAGGCCAAGTGTGAGTCCCTATTCTAGTCCCATTATTCTGGTTAAAAAGAAAGATGGAGGATGGAGGTTTTGTGTTGATTATAGGGCACTAAATAAGATTACAACCCCGGATAAATTCCCAATACCGGTGATTGATGAATTGTTAGATGAGTTGGGAGGTGCCATTATCTTCTCCAAATTGGATCTCAAATCCGGGTATCATCAAATCAAGATGAAAGAAGAAGACATTCCCAAGACTGCTTTTCGAACACATGATGGCCATTATGAATTTGTAGTTATGCAATTTGGCTTAACTAATGCTCCTTCCACATTTCAATCTCTGATGAATGACATTCTAAGGCCATTCTTGAGGAAGTTTGTGCTAGTTTTCTTTGATGACATCCTGATTTACAGCAAGAGTGAGGCGGATCATGAAGAACACCTTAGACTGGTTCTAAAAACATTGGAGGAGCATGTATTGTTTGCGAACAAGAAGAAATGTAGTTTTGGCCAATTTCAGATTGAGTATTTAGGCCATGTAATTTCAGCTCAAGGAGTAGCAGTTGATCCAAAGAAACTGGAAGTCATGATGTCTTGGCCAATACCCAAAGATGTGAAGGCACTTGGAGGTTTCCTAGGCCTCACCGGATATTATAGAAGGTTTGTCATAAATTATGGCAGCATTGCAAGGCCTCTAACTCAGCTCCTACAGAAGGATGGGTTTAATTGGGATGAAGAGGCTCAGAAGGCTTTTGATGATCTAAAAGCCATGATGGCCAAGCTGCCAATCCTAACAGTTCCTAATTTTTCAAAAACCTTCACGGTGGAGACGGATGCATCTAGCAAAGGATTAGGAGCAGTTTTGCTACAGGAAGGCAGACCTGTAGCATTTTTGAGTCAAAAACTTTCAGACCAGGCCCAGAAAAAATCAGTCTATGAGAGAGAACTCATGGCCATAGTTATGGTTGTACAAAAATGGAGACATTACTTGATGGGGAGTCATTTTGTGGTTCATACTGATCAGAGGAGCTTAAAGTTTTTAACTGATCAGCGTTTGCTAAATGATGAGCAACTAAAATGGACCTCTAAACTGATAGGATTTGATTTCGAAATCAAATATAAGCCTAGTTGTGAGAATGGAGCAGCAGATGCTTTATCAAGGAAGATGATGTTTTCAGCTATTTCTGTAGTCCAGTTTCAGGACTTAGAAGATTGGATGGATGAAGTTCAATCTGACCCTAAGTTGAAAAAGGTAATTCAAGATCTTCTACAAAATCCAAACTCTCATCCTGGATTCATGTGGCAGAATGGGAAATTGTTGTATAAGGGGAAATTTGTTCTACCTAAGGGGTCTCCAAGGATTCAGTCACTACTTGCTGAATTTCACAACTCAGCAGTAGGAGGTCACTCAGGTTTCTTCAGGACCTACAAGAGAGTAGCTGCTTTGGTATTTTGGGAAGGGATGCGCAAGGATGTGCAACAGTATGTAGCTGCATGTACAGTTTGTCAGCAAAATAAACATCAAGCTTTGACTCCAGCTGGCCTTCTACAACCATTACCCATCCCAACACAGGTTTGGTCAGATTTATCCATGGATTTCATTGAAGGTCTCCCTAAAGCCCAAGGTAAGGACAGCATTCTGGTAGTAGTGGATAGATTCACCAAATATGCTCATTTTTTGGCCTTATGTCATCCATATACTGCAAAGGATGTAGCTGAAGTCTTCCTCAAGGAGATAGTCAGATTACATGGTTTTCCTACCACCATTGTATCTGACCAAGATAAAATTTTTCTGAGTCATTTTTGGACTGAACTTTTTCGGTTAGCTGGAACAAAACTGAAATTCAGTTCAGCATATCACCCACAGTCAGATGGTCAAACAGAAGTTGTGAATAAATGTTTGGAGACTTATTTGAGATGTTTATCTGGGAGTAAACCTAAGCAATGGCCTAAGTGGTTAAGCTGGGCAGAATTCTGGTTTAACACCAATTATAATGCTTCTACTGGTCTCACTCCATTCAAGGCCTTATATGGACGCGACCCACCACTTCTGTTGAAAGGGACAACCATTCCCACAGCAGTAGAAGAGGTCAACAGAATGACACAGGAGAGAGATACAATTCTGCATGATATGAAGACTAATCTAGTGAAGGCACAAGATCAGATGAGAAAGTTTTCAGATAAACGTAGAAGGGATGTCCAGTTTGAGATTGGTGATTGGGTTTATCTCAAGTTATAGCCTTATAGGCTTCGATCCCTAGCCAAGAAGATGATGAATGAGAAGCTGCGACCAAGGTTTTATGGACCATATGAAGTGATAAAAAAGGTGGGACAGGTAGCTTACCAATTACAACTACCTAATGACAGTAAGTTACATCCTGTTTTTCATGTCTCTCTTCTCAAGAAAGCCATTGGCCCAACTACTTCTCCACAACCTTTGCCTCCTATGTTATCAGAAGAATGGGAGTTACAAGTTGAACCCTTGGAAGTATTAGAAGCTCGCAACAGTTCTTCTGGCAATAGTGAAGTTTTGATCAGATGGAAGGACCTTCCAGACTTCGAAGCCACTTGGGAACCATTTGAAGTCATCAAGACACAGTTTCCACAATTTCCCCTTGAGGACAAGGTGAAACTTTTGGGGGGGGAGTATTGTTAGGATCAGACCTCCAATAAAGAAGAGGTATGTTAGGCGCAATAAAGGAATAAGTCGAGCACAATAACTGAATAACTAATTCAGTTATGGTTAGCTGTTGGAATGTTTTAAATAAAGGAAATCAGAGGAGAATGGGTAGGAAAATTAGTAGGAACTGGTTGGGAGAGGTTAGGCTCTCGAATCCCTAACAAATCTGTAAATTCTCTGTGTTTTCTATTCAATACAATTCCCATTTGATTCAGTTCTTACATATAGCTGTAAAAGTACTCAGTCAAACAACTTCAGCTTCAAATTGTGAGAGAAATTGGAGTGCTTTTAGTTACATACACACAAAGACAAGAAATAGATTGAAGTATCAAAGATTGCAAAAGCTTGTCTTTACATTTTACAACATGAAGTTGAAGATGAGGCACATCATGAGAAAAAGTCAGGAAGAGATTGAAAATGGCTTTAATCCCATTAATCTTGATTATCTATTTCAAGAAGAAGATCCTTTATCACCGTGGCTTGAGGAAAGAGAAGGACCATTGTTGGAGGGGGCCCAAAACTCAGAATGGCTCCCTTTTGATTCTGATGATGATAATGAAGAAGTGGCAGGTGAAAATGATTCAAATTCAAGTCAATCACCTAATCAAGGTAGTGATGGTGGTTTAAGTCCACCTAGCAATAACAACAGTGGTGGTAGTGGCGGTGGTGGAAATATAGAACAAAGTTATAGAAGAGGTGAAGGGTCATTTCATTCTTTTCAAGAAGAATCATATGAAAGGCGTGATCAAAATCTAATGAGTGAAGATCCTTCTGTTGATGTAATTGGTGGAAGTAGCAGGAGAGGTCAAGGTAGACATGGGAAAGGTAGAAGGCATGCCAAGGCTACATTGGATGATTCTTCCTCATCTAGTGTAGCACAATCCTTTAAGGATTTTGGTGTTGCTTCATCATTTGAAGGTAAAAAATGAATAACTGAGCAAAAATGAAACTAAATAACGTATCCTCTTACCAAAAAAACTAAAAATAAAAAATAAACATTGCTTGAGAGTGCTTTCTAACTTGTAAATATCAGATTGAGAGCCTAGTTTATAAGAAAAAAACATATAATTAGAAAATCTAATAAAACATTCCATTTTATATATAGAGATAATTGAGAAAAGCATACATGTTTTAATAGCAGGTAGGGAATGTGCATTAAGCCACATATCCAAGCAATCAGAATGGTAGGGGTGCTAACATTCTATTGACAATTTCAACTCTTCATTATCCCCTGGAAAAGACTCAAACATATGAAACATTAGTTAATTGTGGTGCGTAATGTCATGTATATCATTACACAATAGGTATGTAAATTCAAGCTAGTGATTGCTTCCATTATAAGGTTATCCAATCTTTATAATGTAAATAGGGTAAAATTACATAATTGTCCAAGTAAAAATGAATATGCATTTTTGCCCATTTAACTCAAAAATCAAATATAATTGTTGTCATTTTTTAGAATTAAATAAATTGAAGTTGAATTGAAACTTGGATGCAAATGGCCAAAGAAATACTTGAGCTAAAAAACATATTCGATTTGTAGTTATTAGCGGTGTAACACTTGGTGTAACTTACACCGGTGTAATTATAACCCTCCTCTATATATATATATATATATATATATATATGCTCAAATATAGATATCTTAATCTAAATTCTAAAAAAAGAGTTAACTATTAATTAATAGAGACCAAGATTTAAAAATAAATATATTTTTATTCACTTCTATTTTATCTAGGTGCACACTAGTGGAGGCAGTAATGTATTGTTTTACCAACCCAGCCAAAACAAACAAACAAACTCCAATTAGTGGAGAGAGCTTGGTGAATAACTCAACAAAAAAATGCATCAAACTGGCTCATAATTAAGCAAATCCATTGCATCAATAACGATTTATCCATTTTTTTAAAAAAAATTGTTTTGGCAAGAAAATTACTTTTATGTATTTAAGAATCCAAACATAGTGATTAATCATTTCCCTTTTGTCTAATTTTTAAGTCTCATGCTCCTGGAGGCATAATTTTTGCTTGCAAAACAAATAAAAGATTAGAAATTTCAATTAAAATAATAAACTTGGAAGATAAATGCAGCAGCCCGTTTTCAATTTTCTTTCCATGCTATGATGTCATCCATTCATTAATTAAATTCAAAATAAAAAATTGAAAATAAAAAAAGGAGCATACCCGTTATTTGGTATATATCTTGGTGCAAGTGTGTTCATGGCCACTGGCTATTGCTCCATCCATGGCACCCACATTGAACAAAGATCAAAACAGAGAACTGGCCAATAGAAGTTAAAAAAAAAAACAAACGAGACTGTGAAATAGAACAAAAATCAACATAGACTTAATGTAAAGAGAACTAACGGTAGTGAACTTTTTACGGCTTATTGAGTAAATTCATTTCAAAGAACTTCATGTCAACTGTTCTTGGGACCTTAAAAGGGTTTACTTACAATTAATAAGAGTAAAACTACTCTATTTTTTATCTAAAAGACATATATGTCCTCAATTTCATTCTTTACATAAATTGTCACAAGCAAGTAAACATTGGAAAGTAGTTTAGAAGAAAAAACCCCTTCCTCTGGGGTCTATCAGAAATACATTGAAAACTATTTGTCAAAAGTGATAACCTCAGCTCCATCAAGAGCAAGAGCACCTGCTGATTCTAAGATGCTCCTTTTCTCCTCAAACATGTCCTGCAACAAGTTTTACTATTGTTATATCCTAAAAGTTTAAATCATACAGAACCTGTGGTGCTTTCCATTCAATGAAAAAGACATTCAAAGGTCAGGAAGAAAATGAAGTTCCAATTCTCATTGATACAAACAAATTAATGAGCAACATATGGGCCAATTACAATTCACTGACTAAACAGCATGTGTACTAAGAGACAAAGAGAATGTCTACAATATAGCAGATAGCCTCTAAAAGTATAGAGTAAAATTAACAGCCAGGTTCATCTAATTATAGCACATGCATCCCTATAATCACCCGTGGTGATAAATTGGGACCTGATAAAAAGTAAATCTGGGGTTAACTGTTAAGTAACGCTGTAACAGGTTCTTCTTACCACTGCCACTACTCTCTCTAACCCCATTCACTCAACAACAACTAAGATACAGAGAGAGAAAAAACATCACCAAATAAATAGAGAAACAAAGTATTTGAAATTACTTTGATTACATAAGAACTAGAAATAATTTGACTATTTATTCTAGTTCTAGCTATTATATGCAAGATACTCCTCCAACAACCAACTTGCAGACTGACAGGTATAATAAATCATCAAGCATGTCTCAATTATTGATTAATTCAATTACTTTGAACTTGAACTTCTGATCAGCTCTAAACTATCCAGAACAGTAGATGGCAATGAAAATTCAATCCAGCATCAACAATTAGCTTGACCAAATAATCTCTACACTATTCAAGCAAACAAAATAAATAAATAAATACATACATTTGACAAGATACAATGAATTTTTAAATTATACAACATTTGCAAATATAGATATAACATTTCCACAGAAGTAAAGAAGTGTGTGTAGGAGGCATATCAAGTGAGAGCAAATAAGAGAATCTAATCTTGACCATTTATTTATATTGTATGGTCAAGATTAACTCCTCTCATGAGATCATGATCTCGCCTAATGATGCACAAGATTCTGAATGCAAACTAACTTTCACAAGCAAATGGGTGTCTTACCTTTATTGATGCACAAATTGAATCACGACTCACAAGAACTACGCCATCTTTCTGTAAGGATCAAAATCCTCCAAAAATGTTTTAATAATGTCAACCTCTCAAAGTTTAGTAAGTATAATTCTGATTCAAGGTACTAATGATTTCATTTAAGTATGATAAGAAAGTACAGATATGAAGATTCAACAGAGAAGATACCATTATTAGCCCTTGAAGATCTTGAACAGAAGAAACAAATAATCTCTGAAGTCTATCAGAAGATATATCATGCTTCAAATATATTATAAGAATTAAAGAAAGCAAGAAAGTCGTTGAGAAGAAGGTCTACCTCATTCAAACATGAATGCCATCTCTTTAAAGAAGCAAAAAATTGTTAGAAGAAGCAATTTGTCTAACAGAAGATGCAAATTGCTCAGAATACCAAAACACAAACAAATTGGGCTTATTAAATTAAGAAATCATGCCCAGAAGAAAAGGATAACACACAGACAAAACATTAGAAGGAAGATTCACTGAAGGAATATTCTGCAGAAGAAGACATCTCCTGAAATTCCATAATTCTTAGTTTATCTCTGTCTGCAAGTGTTTAAAATAATTTTAAATTAATTCCTTCATTTCAGTATGTCTAAAATAATCTTCTTCAAAGGTTTGAAGGATAAGTTTCAGAAGGAATAACTTTCTGCAGAAGAAATGTTCTCCAGAAGATACAAACCAATCAAAGGACAGTTGTCTCTGAACATGACAGCCTGCACCTGCAAATAACAGTCTGCCTTTGAAAGGGACGTCTCCTTACTCACAGCTTGAGATGCATAAGCATTCACAAAGGTTTCCAACGGCTAGAAATTTCATTTTGCCTATAAAAGGAACTCAATCCCTCATGGAAAAAATACCTCTCTCCAGAAGAAGCTTCAAATCTTCATAATTACAGTATATACCTTCAAGACAAATTCTCTCTATTCAATTTTCTAAGTTTCTGCTACTAAAAGTCTTTGAGAGAGAGCTGGCTCATTACATCCTCTGTTGTGCATAAATTATATTTATTTTTTAGCCTTGTATTTATCATTTTCACTACTCACATCTTTTATAAACTCACGAGGAGGCTTAAGATTGTTAGTGCCTCTTGTGACTGTATGGTGTGTTTGTAATCTGAGAGGTTTACTGAGTTATGGTAAGATAGGTTAAGCAGAAAAGTCTGCAAAGTGTGTTCTGCAGTGTTTATGGTGGATGTACCTTTTGCAAAAGAAGCTGCAATAAGTGTGAGGTCTTAAGTAATAGAAGAAGGAACTTGTTAGGAGCCTGAAGAGGCTGCAGAAGAATACTAGGGGAAAAGTGTACCCAAGGTGACTGTAAACTGAAAGTTGAGTAAGAAAATCCTACTTGGGGTAGGGACTGGACGTAGCCTCAGGTTGGAAGAGGTGAACCAGTATAAAATCTGTGTGTGCAATCTTCTTACCCTTGCTCTCTTTAGTTCATATTAATTACATGTGCATAAATCTATTTTGAAAACTACTTAATACCTAAGTAAGTGATACCTACAAGAGTTCCTATTAAAGGAATCATATCTTCTGCATACTATACATATTATAACACCTATCTTCTTAAGTTTCATCTTCTAATACTTAGCCAAGTTTCACTTTAGCAGAATATGTATTAAAAGAAATTTGTAGAAAATCAAAAGAGATCACAATTCAACCCCCTTCTTGTGATTGGAATTTCAACTTCACTTTCAACTCCTTGCATGTGCAAAAAGTTTCTTCACCAACTTCTTTAACAGCTACACCATATGCAATTCCTCCCACCTGGTCCAGAATCACTCTCTGACCATGATGAAGTGACAATGCCATTGCATTTGCATCAGTCGGCTCCACCCCAATAATCTTCACCTGTGTATTTGTAATAGATGTCAATTGTCATTTTTCTAGATGAGGGAAAACATACACAATGAAAAGACTATTAACATAACATCATGTGAACCTGTGGAGAAACCCTCTTCACATAAGCAGCAATACCAGCACTGAGACCACCACCTCCCACAGGCACAAAGATTGCATGCACTGGACCCTGCATTTGGCGCACAATTTCCATCCCAACAGTTCCCTGACCCATGATGACATCAGGATGTTCAAAAGGAAGTATGAATGTACGACCCTCCTCTTTTGCACGCTTCTTAGCATAAGCTTGTGCTTCATCATAGGAATCCCCAATAAGGACAACCGTAGCACCCAGCCTCTCCACAGATTTCCACTGTAAAGTCAAAAGAAAAATCAAAACACATAACCTTATTGATCGGAATTTTTTTCTAGGAGATATAACAAGAAACAAACACTCAAGCAAAAATAAACAAATAAATAAATAAATAATGTCCACCTTAATTTCTGGAGTGGTAACGGGCATTGCAATCACGACATTGCACTTCAATCTCTTGCCAGCTAAAGCAACTCCCTGAGCATGATTTCCAGCTGATGAGCAGATGACCCCTTTTTCCAATAGTTCTTCTGGAAGTTTAGCCATCATATTATAAGCTCCTCGGAGCTTAAATGAGAAAACCTGGGATAGGTAACAATCCACAATTTCAAATACTCGATCAGCAGTGCACAATCTTCCATTGAAATACACCTGGTATATTATTTATTTAATTTTGATTTTCATACACTCATTTTCTCACAAAATATACAGGGAAGTACTGCAATAGTGCTTATTCTTCCTCATCTTCACTTCAAAGACATAGTGATGAGTAGCTACTAGTCTAGAATTTGTTCCTTCTAAAATAATATTAAGGCCTACCTAAGAATAAGGAACGAAATGTACACATTTGAAGCACAGGGGTTTTCTCAATATATAAATAATTTGATAATTTGAAGGCTATGTATTATTATTAAATATAGAGAACATTGTTTAAGTATGACAACAACTTATAGTCTTAGCTTGTTTCAGTGACACTTACCAGACAACTGCTACGTCTGCAATGGAAGGGAGGCTCAAAACACAGAAGAAGGCTTTCAAGTTCAACTCGCAACACCTGTATAAAACAATAATAAGTATGATTTTTGTGAGTTTTTCAATCCTTTTCTTAAGTATATTTTTTAAGTCAAATTAAGAACACATACATGTAAGCCTTTAAACTTGATGAGTTTCTTCACCCTATCAACATTCCAATAAGAATACCTTATCAATCTCACTGCTAAATAAAATAGAGAGTAATCACAAAACTGAATCCAAATCCCATAACCGAACCCTAGATCACTATCTTGGAGATTTCGAATTAAGAGTGAGACATATACAACATTCAAACTCCCTACATTATCCCAGATCGACGAGCATAGGCCGAAACCAAGTTATAGAGAGATCCAATACCTTCCATGACCAACCTTCGCAAATTGTGAGAAAAGTGAATATTATTCAATCGGTAGGAAACGAGAAGCTTTCTCCACAGCCGCGAAAACAGGTCGCGGGAAATGGAATCAATTTTTCGGTCGGTAGAAGATGTTTTCTGATGAGGTGAAAAACGAAGAGAAAATACGGTGAATGAGGGGAGAGAGAAATATTTGAAGGGAAAGTTAAACAATCAAAAAAAGAAAAGGAAAGGGATAAGAATTTCATATTTTATTTTCTTATTAACAAAATTGCTCACAAATAAATGTGTTGATTAAAACACACTGACGGGCCAAATACTTGTGTAAAAAAAGTGTTGATCTCCAGTGACAGGTGTTTTAAAATTGTAAGTGCGGTTGAGTCTCAATATAAATTAAGTATTCAATTTAACTCAAGACTCATTACCCTTAGTTTTAATGATTATCAAATTTGTTAATCACATTATCTCATTAAGAAACAAACTCTGCTCAAGGGTATTTGTTTTATGTGTTGCAGGAAAATACTATAATTGCTTGTGCCAAGCAATCTGAAGCAATCATAGGAAAGAAGCATACTTTGAACCTGCTGATCTAAGAGCAACACGAGGAAGCTATGCAATCATCAGAAAGCTCTCAACAAAGTATGTGCATACTAAAAGTCAAACCTGCTGAACAACATACTCTCTGAACTATCATAATGACATAGCAATTCAAGCTCACCATAATGATGGACTCTCTGAAATGCTTGAAGCTGCTGGAGACTCTCTCAACCGTCTGATGACGTGTTCAAATCTCTAAGCTGAGAAGTCTTACTGAGGTCATGCAAGAAGCTATCCGTTAAAGACAAAAGACTTTCTGTGCAAAGGATTAAAGAATACTCGTTTGAGCCTGGAGAGGCTTGTCTGTAAAAGAATACCACATGTGTTGCCTGGAGAGGCAGTTGAAAACAAAGAATACTCGTTGGTCCTGGAAAGGCCAGGTGTGCAAAGAATACTGCATGAGTTGCCTGGAGAGGTAGTTAAAAACAAAGAATACTCGGTGTTAAGCCTGGAGAGGCTGGGGTAAAAGAACACTTGTAATCTTGCGGGATTAGTGGAAAATACAGTGGAGTTTTGCCCTGGGACTGGATGTAGCTCACTGGGTTAGTGGGTGAACCAATATAAATCTTGGTGTTAAGTTCTCTCTTCCCTTACCTCTTTACTTTCCGCTGATATCTGTTTAAACTAACCAAGGAGGGTTAAAGAAAAGTCGTATTAATCTGAACAGAAAACAATATTTTCTTTAAAGGGAAAATTATTTCAGAAAGGTTTTTATTCAACCTTCTGAGTTGCATCAGCAAGTTGCTGAACATCCCAGTTTCGGAAGGTTGATCAAATATTTTCAAAACTGTTGCGCTTGTTAAGAAAGGTTTTCCATAAATCTGTAAAGATTATTAGAACACTATTGAACCCCCCCTTTCTAGTGTTTCCTGTGACCCTAACAGCAACTTCCGCTGACAGAAAATTGATTTGTCCTTAATGATGTTTGTAGCCCATATGCTAAATTTTTGGTAGTGAGGGAATCTAGAAGGGGGGGTTGAATAGATTCACAAAAAATCGTTCCTTTTTCAAAATCAAAAATCATTTTCCCCTTTCTAATTTGCCTTCAAAATTCTTTCAAATTGGATTTTCAAAAGATAAATTTTCAGAGTTTAATATCAAAAATGCAGCGGATCAATGAGTTGCAGAAGGTAATTGATTACCAAATTTGATGCAGTGAGTAATTGATTACCAAGATTACTCAATTTTGTGATTCAACTTTCAATATTCAGATCAATATTCCAGTAACAATCAATTAGCACTTAACAATTCACAATTATAATGCAGATCAAGATTCAAATTTATATGCCAAGAAACTCAATTCAAATAGAGTAGGGACAAAGAAAATGACACAGTTGTTTATACTGGTTCAGCCACAAAAAGGGGCCTACATCCAGTTTAGATTTAGCACACCACTAAATTTGCTTTCACTATAGAATTGATTACAAACACCATGCACATTCAATCCTAAAGAAAGACTTTCTAACAAACAAACAAAGGTTTGACTCTTGCACCCCACAAGAGCATATTCTTCAATGACACCCCGTCATATGAACATCAACCTTACTCATGACACGCCGTCACAAGATTTCAAACAAATCTCTTGAATACCCTATTCAAGAGATAACACAATTAAGAACAATCAATAAAGAACTGAGTTTAGAACAATCAATAAAGAGTTTAGAACTCTAAAATGATTATGCAGGTAATCGATTACCTACATCAGGTAATCGATTAAATCGATCCTGATCATGAATTCAGGCAGTTTTCAATTTTGGGTCAACTTGGGGTCCATTACCAACTGAAGTAATCGATTAAACCATTGGCAAATCAATACTTAGTTTAGTAATTTAGCTACCAAGCTATCCATACTTGAAAACTCAATCATGAACTCAATTTGCATAATCATAAATCAATCAAGGAAGAATTATCAAACATACATATTGCCTAAAACTAAAAACAATCAATACAAGTGCCACATCTATTGAAACTTGTTCGGCACTGCAAAATGAATTGAAACATAAAGTATATACTTTCTACAACAAAACCAAAACAATTAATACATGAGAGACTTGAGGAATAACTTGTATCTTCCATTGTAGCTTAAGTCCAACATCTGTTTCATTTTGAACTTATCAGAAACCAAACAAAGTTCAAGCATATTTTAAACAATAATATATTTGTTTCAGTCACCTTTGCTTTGTCATATCCATGGACAGCATACTTGTCCCTCAACAGTTGTATTATGATCAAGGCACACCTGGTTACATGCCAACTCAACCATCAGGATATAGTTACCAGCAACAATTCTATCCAGGTATGCACTCTGTTGTTGCTCCAAATTTCATTATGCCATACCATCTTCAGAGGCAGGGTCATCCTAGGCAGAGGATGGGTTATCGTAGAGGTGGAAACCGCTAACATGTGCACCAGAACCAGGTAACTAAGTATCCCTTAAATTTAAACTTTACTTTCATTTTATATAAACAACATTACTAATTTTATTTCAAGACATTTGAAAATTTCAAATTTTGAATCCGGATGCAACAACGTAACTCCAACCAATGGTTTAGAGATAATTAGCAGCAACCTGGTGCATTGTCTAACACACTTTCCTCAGCTTTGGCTTCTGCTACCCCTGAAAATCAGCGTCTGGTGTGTAAAATTTTGCTAATCACATAAATTAATTTGTAATTACCAGTATCATGACACTGCTGAAATTTATATATACTTGTCATGGTTTTGAGAAATCTAATTTTGTTTTTATATGTTGGTTAAAACAGACAGATGTTGCGTGAACATCTTTATCCACTTGTGGACCATCTTAAACCTAACCATTAGACAGCAAAGGTGACTAAAACTAGATGAGCGTGAAGGTACAATTTCAACTGGTTTTCTTTGCATTAGGAAAAGAAAAGTGACTATTTGCTTGAACAATGGTGATTTAAGTTGGGATTTATCATTGATTTCAAGGGAAATATCACCTTTTTGTTTGGTTGCAGGAAGAGATTGTTTTTTGTCTTTGCCAACTGGAGAAAGCAAGTCAATGTGCTATCAGATACCCGAATTAGCAAAAATAGGAATTGTGTTTGATGTTTGTCCTTTAATAGGTGAATCATGTTCATCCTTATTCTAGAGTCTGCATCTTTGGCTAAACTAAATGTCGCATGATAATTTACTTGGTTTTACATGAGGGAACACTGTTGTGATTTCTGACTTTTGTTCTGATGTTAGCCTTAATGGTAGGAATCTTTTCAACTTTATCGAATTTATGGTTTTTTCAAACATGTTGAGTTTCTAAGGTAAGAGTTTGTTTTAGGATTTGGCTCATGTTTTCTTTTGTTTTTTTTGGGCTATAATTAGGAAAACCAAGTGATGGCACTAAAGGAGAAAGGACTTGATGCGAAAATTCTCTCCTCAACAAAACCAACAGATGTGAAAATTAAGGTGAATTATTAGAATGTTGATATTTTACTGCAAAGGTGAATAACATTCTAATAATTCACCTTAATTTTCACATCTGTTGGTTTTGTTGAGGAGAGAAATTTTGCATCAAGTCTTTTCTCCTTTAGTGCCATCACTTGGTTTTTCTAATTATAGCCCAAAAAAACAAAAGAAAACAGGAGCCAAAATCCCAAAACAAACTCTTAGCATAGAAACCCAACATGTTTGAAAAAAACATAAATTCGATAAAGTTGAAAAGATTCCTACCATTAAGGCTAACATCAGAACAAAAGTCAGAAATCACAGCAGTGTCCTCTCATGTAAAACCAAGCAAACTATCATGTGGCATTTAGCTCAGCCAAAGATGCAAACTCTAGAAAAAAGATAAACATGATTCAACTATTAAAGGACAAACATCAAACACAATTCCTGTTTTTTCCAATGCGGGGATCTGATAACACATTGACTTGTTTTCTCCAGTTGGCAAAGACAAAAAATAATCTCTTCCTACAGCCAAATAAAAAGGTGATATTTCCTTGGAAATCAATGAAAAATCCCAACTTAAATCACCATTGTTCAAGCAAATAGTCACTTTTTTCCTAATGCAAAGAAAACCAGTTGAAATTGTACCTTCACGCTCATCTAGCTTCAGTCACCTTTGTTGTCTGATGGTTAGGTGTAAGACGATCCATAAGTGGATAAAGATGTTCACACAGCATTTGTTAGTTTTAACCAACATATAAAAACAAAATGTGATTTCTCATAACCATGACAAGTATATATATATACTCAGCAGTATCATGATACTGGTAATTACAAATTAATTTATGTGATAAGAAAAATTTTACACACCAGACGCTAATTTCAGGGGTAGCTGAAGCCCAAGCTGAGGTAAATGTGTTAGACAATGCACCAGGTCCCTGCTGATTATCTCTAAACCATTGGTTGGAGTTACGTTGTTGCATCTGAATTCAAAATTTGAAGTTTTCAAACGTGTTGAAATAAAATTAGTAATGTTGTTTATATAAAATGAAAACAAAGTTTAAATTTAAGGGATACTTAGTTACCTGGTTCTGGTGCACATGTTGGCGGTTTCCACCTCTACGATAACCCATCCTCTCCCTAGGATGACCCTGCCTCTGAAGATGATATGGCATAATGAAATTTGGAGCAACAACAGAGTGCATACCTGGATAGAATTATTGCTGGTAGCTATATCCTGATGGTTGAGTTGGCATGTAACCATGTGTGCCTTGATCATAATACAGCTGTTGAGGGGCAAGTCTTGTTGTCCATGGATATGATAAAACAAAGGTGACTGAAACAAATATATTATTGTTTAAAATATGCTTGAAATTTGTTTGGCTTCCAATAAGTGCAGAAAGAAACAAATTCAGTGAATTAAAATTTCAGATTCAAAAAGAAAAGAATTTATAAACAATACAAGAAAAAAGGTCAAAGTTCATAGCCATTTGCAAGAAGGATACTCAAAGAAGGATAGATTAAAAGGATCACATAATCAACAAAAATTATGAAGAAAGTAGCAGTAACTATGAACCATTTTGAAATTTATAGTAGTTTAAAAAATTTACTTTAAGTAAACACAAAAGAAAGAACATATTAAAATGTTCAAATTCCATAAAGAAGAATGCAGCTGGTGTTCAAGTGCAAATCCAATTGCCCACTGATTCGTAGCAAGATTCAGCCACCACAAATAAAAAACAATGAGATTCATAATATATTTGAAGGTTGAAGCCTTCAAGTACAAAGGAAAGAAAATGGTTACCATTTTTTACAACAATCCAGAACTCCCCTGTCAGTAGAACTCTAGATGAAAATTCCCATATCTTCCCCCTTCAATCACTAGTAGAAAAATTATCCTACTAACATAAAAATAGTAAGCCTTTAGGTAAAATAAATACCAAAACTAATTCACCATGGCTACATAATTTTCTAGTTGCAGCTGCAGAGTTAGGACCAGGTATTAAATGTCCCACTCCCTATGAGATTTCAGAGGTGTACTTAGAAAGTGAGTATAAGTCTATGCAAGAGTGGATAAATGAATTGAAACCAACCTGGAAGGAAAGAGGGGTAACTATCATGTGTGATGGTTGGACTAATAGCATAAATCACATGCACATCATGAACTTTCTTGTTTACTGTAGTAGGGGTACAGTGTTTTTGAAATCTGTTGATGCATCTAATGTTGCTAGCAGAAACACTAAGTACTATTTCAAATTGCTTGATAAAGTTGTTGAAGAGGTGGGGGAAGAAAATGTCATTCAAGTGGTGACTGATAACGAAGCAGCATTAAAAGCTACTGGTTTGAAATTGATGCAAAAAAGGCCTCATCTTTATTGGTCAGCTTGTGCAGCTCATTGCTTGTATTTATGCTTGGAAGATATTGGAAAAAAGTATAATGAGCAAAAGGTACTTGATGATGCTAAAAAAGTTACTTTGTTTATCTACAACCACATATGGACTGTAAATCTCATGAAGAAGTATACTAATGGCAAGGAACTTATTCGTCCAACAATCACTCATTTTGCAACACAATTTTTGCAAGTTGAATCAATTGTTAAGCAAAAACAAGCTTTGAAAAATATGTTTGATTCTGATGAATTTAACAAGTCCAAGTGGGGAAAGGAGAAGTCAGGGCCTGGACATGAAGCTAAAACGATTGTTATGAGAAAAGAGTTTTGGAATAAGGCTAATGACATAATTAAGGTATTTGAACCAATTGTCAAGGTTTTGAAATTGGTGGATGGTGATGAAAAACCAACAATGGGCTTTGTTTATGAAGCAATTGATAGAGCTAAGCAAGCCATTGAGAAGAATTGTCGTTACCACACCCATTATAATGAAATCATTGACAAAAGATGGTTTTTCATGCATTCTGATTTTCATGCAGCAGGTACATATCATTATGAATATATTTAATTTAATTTGGTTTACAATGTTTATATTTGATTTTAGGGAACTAAGTATTCTTTTACTTTGAAGGTTACTTTCTCAATCCTCAATTTCAGTTTGGAGTTGAGCATGGAAGCGATGTAGCTAAGGAAACTATGGACGGAACTACAAAAGTAATAAGCAAATTGGAACCAGACATTGATCATCAAATAAGAGCTATTAATCAAGTAAGTAGTTTGTAATTATTATATTACATTGAGTTTTATTAATAATATATTTATTAAAGACTCATTTTGATATATTTGTACTTGTAGTTGTTACTTTTTCGTGATAAGAAAGAGACATTTGGAACGTTACAAGCTCAAAGAGCCTGATCTCAAATGAATCCTGGTAAGATTTTATGGTTTTGTGATATGTATATATAAGAATAATTTTAAATTTTATTTTTACTGATATACTTTTATTCATAATCAGCTAAATGGTGGTTAATATATGGATCTTGTGCTCCTGAACTTCAAAGTATAGTTGTAAAAGTACTCAGTCAAACAACTTCAGCTTCAAACTGTGAGAGAAATTGGAGTGCTTTTAGTTACATACACACAAAGACAAGAAATAGATTGAAGTATCAAAGATTGCAAAAGCTTGTCTTTACATTTTACAACATGAAGTTGAAGATGAGGCACGTCATGAGAAAAAGTCAGGAAGAGATTGAAAATGGCTTTAATCCCATTAATCTTGATTATCTATTCCAAGAAAAAGATTCTTTATCACCGTGGCTTGAGGAAAGAGAAGGACCATTGTTGGAGGGGGCCCAAAACTCAGAATGGCTCCCTTTTGATTCTGATGATGATGATGATGACAATGAAGAAGTGGCAGGTGAAAATGATTCAAATTCAAGTCAATCACCTAATCAAGGTAGTGATGGTGGTTTAAGTCCACCTAGCAATAACAACAGTGGTGGTAGTGGCGGTGGTGGAAATATAGAACAAAGTTATGGAAGAGGTGAAGGGTCATTTCATTCTTTTCAAGAAGAATCATATGAAAGGCATGATCAAAATCTAATGAGTGAAGATCCTTCTGTTGATGTAATTGGTGGAAGTAGCCGGAGAGGTCGAGGTAGACATGGGAAAGGTAAAAGGCATGCCAAGGCTACATTGGATGATTCTTCCTCATCTAGTGTAGCGCAATCCTTTAATGATTTGGTGTTGCTTCATCATTTGAAGGTACCCAAGACAACTATCCATCATACTATCAACATGATTCTTACATGTCACATGAATATTATCCATATATGCCAAACCCACCATATTACCAACCTCCCATGAATTATCAGGAATCTTCTGAATTATCATCAAATTTTTCCTATAGCCATCAACAAATGGAACAACCAAGAAGCTCTGATTTTTTTTATTATGTCTTTGGGGGAGCAAGACATGATGATGATCAAAGTAATAGTGGAGGATATGATCCTGCACGTCGTTCTACCATGTGGTGACTAGTGAGGTAATGACTTTGCATAAGCTTATATAAATATATTAGTAGCTTTTTTATGTTAAAGACTTAAGATTTGTTTATATCTTTGGGAAGCAGGATTTAATGATGGACAAAGTGGTAGCAGTGAAGGTTATGATTGAACACATTGTCCTACTATGTGATGACCGATGAAATTAAGACTTTGCATGAACTATATTTATCTTTCTTATGTTAAGGGCTTGAGACAATTAACTTATGTATGATTATGAGCATTGTTTAAGTATATGAGTAGCTATTAATTTATTTATGTTGTGAAGACACCCATACAGGTATGGATTATATTAAATATATTAGCAACTGCTATTTTATTCATAATTTTATACTTTTAATTATGTTTTTTTACTATAAATATCTCATAATAATGAAAAAATAACAATTATAAGCTATTATAGATTATATAATATTATAGAGAATTTTATCATAATTTTGTGCAACGTTGTGCACATTTCACACTACAACAACCACAATCTTAATTGCAACTGTTGCAACGGCCATAATCGTGAAAACCTTAACGCGACCGCGACAGTGACCGCGAACGATATTTAAAACCTTTGGTAAACCTATGCATAACAATAAATTTGAAACCCTATCTTTTGTCACAAGATCAAAATAAAATTACTTACATGCATGTAAACACACGAGATGGCAACAATGGGAGTAATGGAAGCTTCAAAAAGTGGTGGTGGCTTGAGGCGTGAACGGTGCGGTGAAAACAATGATGGTGGAAGGCTAACGATGGATTGTGAGAATGACGAGAATAAGCGATGAGGGATGGCGATGCTGTGGAGGCATTTGCAGTGATGAACAAGGAATGAAAGATGAAGACGAGTGACGAATGTGGGAGATGCGAAAAACCACAAGAGGAGATGCAGAGGGCGATTGAAGCACTTTGAAGTGAGATATAAAACCCTTCAAAGCGATTCAGGAATGTCAAAAAACTTTTCTAAAAAATATATTGTATAAAATTTTGTGGTGATTGAAGCCTTCCAAAAAAAGACCCAAACTGCCTGAGATAAAAAAAAAATCTCGTGGCTGGGTAACATGCCAACAATGCATATTTTATTAGAGGTTTTGTATTGACCGCTAGTAATAAAATGCCAGTAAAATGTTTTGTTTTTGTAGTGGTACATGTATAAAAGTTAACTCAATATAGGTATCAGAATTTTATACGTTAAATGATTTTAGGTTTGAATTAAGTAATTGCTCATTAAAAATGTTTTATAATTAACATTTAAAAGTTTTTTAGTATATTTTTAAAATTTAGTTAGGTGTAACACTTGGTCAATATTTGTTATTTTGTTGGCTTTTCATAATTAAATTTAATATGAAAGTAGTATTTTTATTTTACTAATTTGTTAAAAAATGCACATGAATGGAAAAAATATTCATTTAATAAAAATACAGTTATTAGGAATGGTTATGGACAACCCCTGCATGTTTGTGTTTAAGTAAAGTCTTTCCTTAAATATGTTTAAGTAAAGTCTTTCCTTAAATATGGGGTATAAACAAAAATACTCAATTTTACCCTACTTAAACCACATCGATGTCATATCCATATTGTAGAGCAGTCTTTGAATTGACATTAACATAGTTTCTTACTTTGTGTTGTAAAATAACACTATCCATAACAAAATAATTATAAGCGAATGATCATTAATTATGCTATATAAGACAAATATTCCATCGGAAAGTAAATAACAAAAATATTAGCAAATTGTAAATAATTATTTTATGATCTATATTGGTGGAGATTGGTTAGCTTAAATTAGGTTTTTTAAGATCTAGGCCTAACTTGTTTTTCAAACTCAAGGGCTAAGTTTGGTCTATTTATTTGATATAGACCTTTTAAGGTTTGATCTAACATTTTTAAAAAAATTAACATGACCAAAAATCCTATTTAAAATACTTATTTTGTAATAAGGTTTTTAAATAAGTCATTAAGTCTATTTATATAAAGATATAATACGTTCAAGTCTTTATGTAGACCGAGTTTAAATATTTAAATAGGTCAATAAATATATGATATCAAGATATTATAATAAAAATTTAATACAATAAATATGATAATAAAAATGTTATTATATTATTTGAGGAGTGCTAGCAACACACTCTTTTGAACACTCTCTTCAACACACTCCATGTGATTGGTTAAAATTCACATGAGTCCCACCAAATTCATGGGCTCCACTCCCAAGTGGTGGGACCCATGTGAATTTTAACCAATCACATGGAGTGTGTTGGAGAGAGTGTTCAAAAGAGTGTGTTGCTAGCACTCCTCATATTATTTATATTTACATAACTAGGTTGGCTTATCAAGTTTAAGAACCATTTTAGGTGGCATAAAATCTGATCATTTTAGCTAAATAATAATCTTAACCTAGTACATTTTGTAAATAGGTATAGCATGGAGACCTAAAGTGGACTAGGTTGTATGCGCCCGAGAAGCATCTAATTTATTTTGACCCTTGTGACTAAATGACAAAAATAATTATACCTTATTTGTTAATGTAAATACTTTTATAATGGTTTGTCATTTAAAAATAGATTTAAAAAACATGTAAAATGCAACTTCAATTGATATAAAATTATTTTATTTCTTAAAAAAAACCGTAGTTTTTTATGGATAAATGGGCATACAGGCCAACAAACAACAAAAACACTAGCTTAAAAACCCCTCTGGATCCCTATTCCAGAGTTATTAAAAAACATAGGACAAAATAGCAAAATGAAGCAAACTCCTTAGATAATCTAAGCCTGTAAAAAATCCCAAACCAAATTTTACAAAGCTATTAGCTAAAGAGTTTGCTTCTCTAAATGAATGTTTCCATGATATATGCTGGAAATGCTTGCTCTGACTCCGAATCCTTTCTACCAGCGAATAGGCAAGATGATTTTCATGGCAACCTTAGTTAACCTATTTCTTTTTACTTTTTTAAAACCAAAGAATAAAGATATTATTATTGAAAGAGTTTGAGCATTAAGTTAGATGCTACACTCAATCAACAAGTTTTCTTTTTTGTTTTTCTTATTTAAGCTTAGTATTAGAATAGTACTATTTAAAAAAACACATTAAAAAAATTATTCCATTTAATTAAAATATGTGTGACTAATCGGCCATGACATCATGGACTCGAGATTCAACCGGTGCGTTTGAGAGACTGGAGCGTTGACTGTACTTGCTCGCCCAATAAGTGCCTTGACCGCGTTGAGAAAATCCAAAAACTTAGTTGGGCAAGATTCGAGCCTGGGACACTTGCAACATTAACATACGAAGCAACCACTAGGCTACTTTGTCTCTTACTAAGATATATGCGAGTTATATTATATATCTCGTTCTAATACTTCTGTTGTGTTATCAACCATTATTTATTTTTCTTATTATTTGTTTTTTCTTTTTATAACATATGTTCTCTTCAATTTAATATAATAGTTATTATTTAAAAAAATTATTTATAATACATATTATTGAAAATAAATATATTTTCATATATTTGATTATATTATATTACTCGTATACTAATTTATTATTTTGTACATTATAAAAATTTTAAAATTTATTTATTAAAAATTATCAATTAATGTATTTACCTATTGAATTATCATTCAAGTATTTGAAATATGAGTTTATATTGTTTTTTATACTTTTATAAACTTTATATTTTTTAGTATAAAATTTATAAATTTTAATATATATCGGTTTAACCGGTTCAACCAGTGACTCATTGGTCGGACCAATGACTCAGTGACCCAATACCTTGACCGAATCGATCACCGGTCTGAGTTTTATAACATTGAATTCGGGGATGAATCTGAATATGCACCTTTATTCTTAAATATGGGCATGAACACAAATATGAGTAATCATGGGACAATATAAGCTCGATCATTTTAGTCCATAAAAAAGAAGTTGATCAAAATAGCCCCTCAAAGTGTAATCCATCAATTGATTTTGATTCCTACGTTCACAACAATTGCTTAAGGATAATAATAGACTTGTTCATGTGGCTCGTTTGAGTGATATGTAAGATGTTTTTGTGGCTATAATTGTACAACCCTCTCCCTATAGGGCCTAAATTGACTGATGCCTTATTATTCTAGTCAATCCACATTCACCCCACCCCACCCTCAATCAAAATCCACCCACCTTTACATTCCTTAAAACTCGTTGCTAAGAAAGAAAGAAACCCGAGAAATAAAAGGAACCCATTTGCTCATCAATTACCTTTGTTCAACTAGCGGAAAGAAACCCTTTTACCCTAAAAATATCATTCGTTGAAGAAGAATGATCAAAGGAAAGAAAGCTCTAGGAAACCCTTTTTACCTTGCCCTAAAATCTCTATTAGAGAGATATGCCATCTTCTCTGAATAAAAATTTAGGTTATAGTCCCTGTTGTCCCTTTTTTATTTATGTGAGTGATATTCCTATGTGATCTCATGTGTTTTCTGTATCTGGTATGGTCCACCAAGTCTCCTATTTTTCATTGCACAAGACAACCTTTTTAATTTATTTATTTATTTAATTAATTATTTGTGCAAGATGTTGTATATATGAAATAACCCTTGTTTTGCACTACATTACATATGATAATAAATTAAAAGTATTTAATTTTTATTGAAAATTATACCTATCACAATATTCAATGCATTGGTTATATTAAATATTGTACTTTTTAATAAAAATCTTTAATTTTTTATTTATTATCCTGTGAATATATTAGAAAAATCATTATTTTAATTAAAAAAATTAGCTCGCATGCCAAGCCCATTCCATCCTGCTTTTGACATGCATAACTAGCCGGATAAGCTGTACGGGCCAAAATGGGTTATTTGATAAAAAATCTATCCTGCCCAGCAAAAAATTGCAGGTTGTGCAGAGAAGCATATCGGGCCAACCCGTATTACTAACGCTAACCACTTATCACATGATTGGTATTCTGGGATTGACCATCCTCTCACCCTAAATTTTTCTGTACAGAAAAAAAGCGATAAATTTCTTATTATATGCTGCATATTTTCTTTCACTTTAATGCTTTTCTTTCGAATTAATTTTACTAATAATGTATACTGAAATTTTCAGTAACCCTTCGTGAATTTTTTAATTTGTGTCAATATTTTTTTCCCAATCTTTTTAATTCCTTTGATTCTCTTTTGATCATTACCGTCACAGTTTAAAGAGAGAATTTTCCACATTAACTTTTTCCCTGTCTATTCTTTGAATTGAATCTATTCTTATTGAAGAACAAAAGTCAGAGTTTTTATGCAAGTTAGAATTTTGTTCATTTTTTTTTTAAATTTCATTTTATTAACGATAATTAAGACATTTATAAAATATACTATACTTATTTTTATAACAAAACTGTATTTAGTGTCTTTAAAAAAAAGATAAATAAAATGATATTATGTGATTATGGACTTTATTACATATTTTTTTAAAAAATTTATCATTTACAAAATATTATAAAATTCCCTATTAGTACAAATTTAGTTTTTTATATTTCATTTTTCATTATTACAAAAAAGAAAGCACTGAGAAAATTGATTCAAAGAACGGACACTGGCGCACCAGACCCTCGTGGAATCTAAATCTACCTAACCATTCACAGCGATCTTTCAAATTGTTGCAACCAACCACCAATCTTCATTACATTGTTATTCTTTTGTTTTTCGGTGATTTCTTCGTCTTAGCAAAAAAATGTCCTACGCATTTCACATACTCAATCACTCCAGAAAGGTATTCATATTCTTTCTTTTTTCGCGCTTTTTTTTTGTTTTTTTTTTCTCTACGCATCTCATACACATTCACATTCCTACAAGTTATGCATTGCAGACTTTTGTGTTGCAGCTCGTGCTCCATGTCCATACTCCATAATGCTATTTGTTTGCCTCATTTTATTTATTGCATTTATTCTTCACTCGAGCATTTATTGTTCTCGTTACTTTATTTGAGAATTGATTGAACGTTTTGGTGGGGTTGTTTATAGTTGTATTTATTAACTGATTTTGGAGATGGGTCCTTGCACTTTAGCTTTATTCTGTGGTTACTGAATGCTGCTTACAGAAATTTAAAGAGAGAAATATTTGATTTCTTTGCAGTTGAAGAATGCTCCAAATTTACTGCATCACGAACATGCCATTTTGGTTCGTTGGTTTTCCGGTGGTACTCAACCAACTATCAATAGAAAACATGGTACTTAGTTGATTTGTATTGACTTTCTTTTTATTAGTAGCAAAATTCATCCAGCGTTTTATGCTTGGTCATTTGAGCATGCTTGGTTTTTGGATTTTATTATATGTCTTACTGGGCGTAAGCTTGGGTTGAAAAAGACTGACTCTTTAGGGCTGTGGCAAGTTTTATCTAGCTGCTCTAAGGTCTATTCTATTTAGTTTTTGTTTACTTGTTTTCTGTCTGCAGTTTATGGTTGATGAATGATTTACTTTATTGGAATTTGAAACAACATAATCCTGTTTGGTTGTTTTTTGTTTTTCTTTTTAAATAAGAAGGGAGAAAACTCGTGTTGGATTTTGGTGCAGTATGTCCAAAGTATTCATGTAAAATTCATTTTTTTTTTTATTTCTTGTAAGCTCTTAAATGGTGGAGCAAATGGTAATAGGGAACAATGTTGGCTACTTAATATGCTATAGGTACATAGGCAATGATCAATTAACCATTTATGGTATGCTCTGGTGGGTGGTGTTTTGAATAATCTGTATGTGTGTGAACAAGAGGGAACAGATCCTTTCATGTTAAAATTTCACATGATGTCATGAGAATTTTTTGTGCATCTTCCTCTCCATGAATATCAATAAACGTTGATGGGGTACCATCTATTTAATGTCGATGAAGAGAGCAATAGACACAAATATCACATGACCGTATCATATAAAATTTCAACATGAAAGGATCTATTCTCATGAACGGGAGGTGTTCTGATAAAGGTAATTTTCTCCTAAATTACCTTAAGACAATTTTTCCATGCTTATATTTGAGTTTGATTGTTTTCAGATATGTGGGAAACCCGATTCCGTGGTTATGAGTCTTCAACAAGAAAGAGTGTTTCTGAGACGGCTTATTGTACTACTGTGAGTAAAGTTCATTCTAGATTCCAATCAATCAATATATAATTAGAAGTTTTCTCTCTGCACTATCACCTCATCATTTTTCATTGCCTTTGCTTTCTTGCTTCCTGTTGATGCAAATGCTCTATGCAGATTCTTTCATTTGGTATACAGAAGAGAAACATCTCCAAGGCTACCATGAAAATGGGTTCCATTGCTGAATCCTTATGCAACAATGAGATTTTGCAGTATGTCATTCTTTGTGGTTTCCCCCCTTTGTGTTTGCTTTGCTTCAATAGTGCAATGCCTGTAACTTATTTCTCTTGTCCATCCTGACACCCAAAAGAAGTTTACAGGTACAGCCAAGGAGATGTTATTCATCATCTTCAGGTACAGCTCATGTTTTGTGTGTCTCTTAATTTCTTTTCTCATAGTTTTTTATGTCAGGTATCTCATAATGTTTTCCAATTCCATAATTTTTACTGGTCGATGAATATCTGATATATTCCATGAATAATGATGATAGCTGAAGAAGCTCTATGTCATTTGACATTCATTATCATAGAATATATTCAGCATGTTCTCATTGAAATAGAGGCAGGCTTGAGCAAAAGTATATATAGATAGTAGATGGGCAGACTGGTTTAAATATTCACTGCTCTGTGTCTTTCACAATTTGACAAGTTTAATTTTCAAACTTGAACATGTATGACAATGCTATTAGGTTGTGATAAACTAGTTCTGTAATGCATCTTTGACCTATTAATTTTGGTTTGTTACTAGTATAGATTATGAATAGGAAGGAAATCTTCTCTGTGCAAATCTGTAGAATGAATTTGTATCTATTGTGCTTGACAATGGATTGAGCTCTTGGGCATGTGCTCTGTGTGCGTGTTGGGAGGGGGGGGGGGGATTTGACAATATGCTGATAACCTTTTACTCATTTGAGAGTACCCGTATAAATGATAGCACTTCCTGATTTCATTACAAACATGGTGAATCTCTTTCAGATCTTCCTCCACACCAGGAAATTGGAATGCCTTCACTTTCTCCAACAATGACTGAGGTTTGTACATTTCTGAAGCTTATTAGGTTGATATACATTGGAATATTGTTTCTGCCAACTGATTTCCAATAATATGAAGGGTAACATTGCAAGATGGATGAAGAAAGAAGGTGATAAAATTTCTCCTGGTGAAGTGCTCTGTGAAGTTGAAACTGTATGGTTCTTGTTCCATTGAAATAATTGACTCTGCATTTATCCCAAATAATATTCTTATGTGAACTTTGACTTATTGTGTTATATGAAGGATAAAGCAACAGTTGAAATGGAATGCATGGAGGAAGGTTACCTTGCCAAGATAATACGCGGGGATGGGACAAAAGAAATTAAAGTTGGTGAGGTATTGCTATATTCCAGCTGGGAGCAGTATCAACCTTTTATCCTCCACCTTGCTCTTTGGGGAGGGATTTTCATTTGTTGTTCCATAAAGTTTGAATGCACAGGGAAATTTTATTTTTGCTTTATACTCCAAACTTTATTGTCATCTAAAAGGCATCAATGTTTGTAACATGAAGAATTTCTTTCGTAGGTGATTGCCATAACTGTTGAAGATGAGGATGATATTTCCAAGTTTAAAGATTACCAACCTCAAGCAACAGATTCTGGTGCTGCCACTGCCAAACAATCATCTCCCCCTCCACCAAAAAAAGAGATGGTAGAGGAGCCTGCGCAAAAACCTGAGCCAAAGGTTTCCAAACCCAGTGTATCACCTTCATCTGGAGATCACATATTTGCTAGTCCTCTGGCTAGAAAATTGGCTGAAGAGAAAAATGTCAGTTACTAAAATGCTGCGGTTGAAAGTTCTACTGAATTAAGCCATTTTTACTACATAACCAGTTTTCCCTACAAATGTAGGTCCCTCTCTCTAGCATTAAAGGAACAGGACCTGAAGGTCTCATTGTTAAGGGTGATATTGACGATTACTTGGGTATGATTTATCTTTCTATATGTTTCTGTAGCTTCATCCTTATGCTGGAGAGATCCTCTAGCTTTCTATCTCTCTTGGTAGCTACAGGAATTCCTGTTGCACTTGGATGATTGAGTTGATTTTATTAAATTTTTTGTCCATCTAATGCAGCTTCTGATACTAAAGAAGTTTCTGCACTGTCAAAGGCCAAGGTTGCAACAAATGCACCACTGGATTACACTGACATTCCTCTCTCTCAGATAAGGAAGGTAGTATATCAAACAAGTTTCTGAAAATAAAAAATTTCTGGAATTTTATTAGATACTGACTGTGTTCAGTGGGTGCAACAATCATAAAACATTCTTGAGGACCATCTCTTCTATTATACCTGATAAGTTCTATGTGATGATGGCAAAGCTAGAAGCTTGACTCCTTAAGTTTAGTATACCACTGTAATTTATCCTGGAATAAATATTTTTCTTTTTCAGTGCAACTGCTGACAAACATTATTTATATATATCCTGTGTCATCCAGATAATGTTGTTGTCCATTTTTGTCCTTCCAGCTCATAAAATTTGTTATGACTGACATGTCATTTGTTGCTATCCATTCATATGAATTAGAGTTTCAGATGCTTCTTGCCTCTTTTGTTCTTTTACAACTGGAACATTTCATTTTCTCCTTGTATGTGTTTACTTTTATTCAACATTTTGCTCTGTACATATCATAGCATAAGTGAAATTCTTTTAATTGAAACTAACTTGACATAATTTTACAGGTCACAGCATCTCGCCTATTATTATCAAAACAAACTATTCCTCATTATTATTTAACAGTAGATGCATGTGTTGACAAAATCATGAGGTGAGTTTCTCTATTATCGATTAACTGACCTATGATACAGATAATTTGTGATAATTTGTACTCTTTGTCTGCAGTTTGCGAGCCCAACTCAATTCATTGCAAGAAGCATCTGGTGGGGCACGGATATCAGTTAATGACCTTGTCATCAAGGTAGCATATTTTTCTTCTGACCAAAAGATTTGTGCTTGTAATGTGCAAATTGTCTTTCCTGTCTTGTGGTCATCAATTTTCAATTTAAGACTAGGTGCTTGATGAGCTTAAGTAAGTGAAATTTATTACTACTAGGATCACATTGAATGACTTTTCACTTGTTTGTTCACTTACAACATAATGCCAGATTGTCAGCCAAAGGGTTGCTTGGAGGGGTTTTCTCTCAGACCTCTGCTGTCTGTCTTTTGCCACATTCTAGAATACGGACTCTCTCAAGTCCTTTTTCTAACAGCATATGAAATTAGTTAACTTAATTGATTTCAGGCTAAACTGATTCATAAAGAACTTCTTCCAAGAGCAGCACATTAGTTTGCTAGTATGTGCTTATACATGCTGTGATATGAGAAAATAGAATGGAAAGTATTGAAATTGATTTTAGCTTAATACCGTTACATTATCACCTCAAAAATTCTAAGGGACTTTTGCTTGTTTGAGTTGCAATTATGTCTAAAACCTAGTGTCTCACAAGTAGAAATTGGAGAATTTTCTAGCTGTGGCTATCAGTTCTGTTTAGTGACATATTAACTATTTTTATGCTTATCTTTATATCAGGCTACTGCTTTGGCTCTCCGTAAAGTTCCTCAATGTAACAGTTCATGGGCAGATGATTACATTCGCCAGTAAGCCAACAATTTTAATGTAATTATTGCCATCAAATTTTGTATAATACATTCAACGTGACATTGGTTATTTAATTTTTATGCAGATATCACAATGTGAATATTAATGTTGCAGTACAGACTGATCACGGACTCTTTGTTCCCGTCATCAAGGTGAGCCATGGCCTCTTTCTATTAATGTAGATATTCATATTTATGGCTCCAGGTCCTTCTACAGTTCTAACTTGACCTTATGTTTATATTATTTGCAGGATGCAGACAAGAAAGGCCTCTCTACAATAGCTGAAGAGGTCAAACAACTGGCAAAGAAAGCCAAAGAAAACAGCTTGAAACCCCAAGACTACGAGGTTATTAAAGCTTCATGTTAGTTCTTCTTCGCGTGTGAATGATGACCTCTTGTGCTGGTTTATGGATTTTTGGGTTGATTCACTTTGCAGGGAGGTACGTTTACAGTTTCTAACTTGGGAGGGCCATTTGCTGTCAAACAGTTCTGTGCCATCATCAACCCTCCACAGTCAGGCATTCTTGCGGTTGGATCTGGTGAGCAAACAATGCCATTTTTGTTTGTTTTGTCCCTCTTCCATTACCATTTTTAAACTGCGGTTGATGTTCTCCTCATAATCATCATCTTGCTACTTTGCCTTTTGAATGAGCAGCTGAGAGAAGGGTCATACCTGGTTTAGGTGCTGAAGAATATAAGTTTGCTTCCTTCATGTCTGTAACCCTCAGTTGTGATCATCGTGTTATAGATGGTAATCATTCTTTTCAAGTCGAGTTGAATTAAGATTGTTTTCTAACTTCATGACATGCTAACAAGTCACTTCGATATTTTGTTTGTTCAGGTGCAATGGGAGCTGAATGGTTAAAAGCATTCAAAAGCTACATTGAAGATCCAGAATCCATGTTGCTGTAAGAATAGACAGAAGGCCTCAATAAGGCGGGGGGATAAGCGTTGTTGACCTGGTTATATTATGCGGGTTGATTGTAACGCTGGTCAATTTTTATTTCTTTCACCTTTTAAGGAAAATTTTGCAAAATTGTATATTTTTTTCAAATAAGCTGGGGTGATTGAGGAATTTAATACATTGAAATTCGGCTCTTACAAGGGAGTGTGCCCCATGATACAACATGGGTATTGGGTACGTGTCAAGTTTTCTCATAAGACGGTGTTAATAATTGAAAGTTGATTTATTTCATATGGTATCCTCCCATTTCCTATGTTAATTATATATTGGTCTTTATTTTATGGAGAGGCCTTGTGTTTTTCAAGCTAGAGCTGTCAACTTTGGCACTATTTTTCTAGGTCATTATCGGGTATGGATAAAAATAAACCCATCCATACTTTATTTTGA
The DNA here is from genome assembly GCA_026901365.1 of Sesbania bispinosa. NCBI lineage: Eukaryota > Viridiplantae > Streptophyta > Magnoliopsida > Fabales > Fabaceae > Sesbania > Sesbania bispinosa. The sequence goes on along the minus strand of QLOH01000088.1, from coordinate 1,702,952 downwards.
TCCGTACTTGAACAAATAGAAGCTACGATAGTGGACTTGGTTTATAGTTACATTGAAAATGGGCTCATCCTTCAGTATACGGACACCAGGTGCATAACTAAAAGCAAGGAACACTGTTACTTTCGTTCTGGTTAAGGATGCAGATGCAGATTATGTCGTGAGCGCAAGATGACTACAGTGCTTCTGAAAGTTTGAAAGAAATGGAGAGAAAGGGTTAAGAAGGAAGGGAGGAAAGGAAATAAGTAGATAGGTTTTGTTGGTCATATATTAGAACAGAACCATACTTGCAAAGAGTTTTCCATAAGCTCATCATTTCCATCCTTTCTCCTCCCTTTTCCCATTAAGTTCCCGGTACTTGAAATTTATTTTTCATCCAAGATATTGAGCGGGATATCAAATTGACTAATTGAGTGAGCGGACTTGATTGTAAGTCTTCAGCGATGAAATTTCAAGTTCTATTGAATGAGCAGATAAGCATACACAGCAACAGTTTTCTACATTTTTTCATTCAGCCAATCCAAACAAGTTCAATTATCATAGCAGGTGCACAATTCAGTTTAATTCCATGGATAATATCCATCTGGACCAGTTTGCATACATTTCTCCAAAAGAACTTTTAGGAGAGGAAGTGCAATGAATGAAGAAAGTAAACTGAATTCTACGAAAGGTTTATCCAAACCGGCCCTAGTTCAAAATGGCATCATCTAATCTATACTATATCATGTAGTTACGGTTAAATCATTTCATATTGGTTCCTAACAATCCTGCTAGACAGTAATTGAGGCATCCAATTTCCTTAGGACAAAGTGATATTAAAATATTTCGAATGCATCTAAGGATCACAATTCATATTCATATTAGAAACAAAACCACATCCCTGCGGACAACATTTTAAGTTATAGGCAGGACTCCAAAATAACAAAGGCAGTCTATAATAATCAACCTAAACAATAACAGCCAAAGCAAACAAAAAGAAGCATGAGTATATCATAAAGACAAACTCCCTCCTTTTTTTCTTATTCACTAAGAAGAAAAAGTTCCACCACATTTAATTCTATATCACTTACTAAAACAAATCCAGCACGAGAGAGAGAGAGGAGAGAGAGAGAGAGAGAGAGAGAGAGAGAAATAAGAAGGTTCCTAAGGAACAGACCAATTACAGCCAAAAAAAATCCAGTAAAAGAGAAACACAAGTATGCCCCAAGTTAACAGCAAGCTGCTAAACTAAACTAGATAATGAACATAAGTATCAAAGGCAAAGTGCAGGGTAAATCCAAACAAATAACAAACAACACAGGTTTGGGAATATGGGCGGGGAGGGTTAGGGGTGAAATGGAGGGGGAGAAGGAAGGTGGGAGACTCTGTAAATATTTGGACATTTTCAAACACAGCCTCCCTCTCCCTCTAACTCCCCTTCCCAAACAAAGCCTTACTATATTTTCGAAGTTCAAATCTTTAGGGCCATGCTAAAACTTTAACAATGTTGGAGAAACCAACTATTATAATCTAACAGAAGGATACACATACCAAATTGAGGTTGTATATATAAGATATTAAGATATAAAAACATATGCATAAAAGATGAACTCCCTATGTAATAAAAACAGAGATGCAGCTATCCATCCCTTTGATAGAAAATCAAATAACAGCAATAATTTACTCAGAAAATTTACTTCATTCAACTCTAGCCCTAAATAACACCTTGTATGACAAGCAAGAAGTGTTGGGTAATTGTACACAAAAGCTCAATGAATAGGTTTATTATTTTGGTCAGAGCAGAAAAAATCTACAACTAACAATGGCATCATTCAACTTGTTCATGTGCTCATTTTACCACAAGAGTAAGCCACATCACCAATTAGAAGTTAGTACATGATCCAATTGGCATCCATAATCATTATCTGTGAAAGATCAACTATAAGGATGCAAAGAGATAATCATTATCTGAGAAAACTCAACTACAAGGATGCAAAGAGATAATCTTTTGAAGGTGACCAAATTCAAGTAAAATATCACATCAACAGGCTACTAAGTCCTACAAAACACTAATTATGTGTACAAACATGATTTTCTTTAGAAAACTGTTCCTAGGAGGAAGTAGTGGTTTAACAATGAAAATAGTTCATTTTATTTACACAACAAAATCTACCAGTTGATAGCTTCATAGGATAATATGTAGTCAAAACTAGAGTACAACAGCATATGTTTTGTTATTGTATATAGAGAACAATTATCTTCTTTCAAGTTTCAACTAAACAGAAATTACCTGAATACATGATTTACCACTCATTGACAATACACAAGTAGCCATTACCCATTACAAAATTATTTAGATAAAGATTGAACGTGACACACTTTGCTAGTCTCCCTCAATATACCAAGATATGAGTACACAATAACATGGAATATATAATACAATGCTCATGCATAATCCAATCATACCAAACTGGCTAAACAAAAAATCAATATATTTTCTACCAGGAACCATCAATTGACGTATAAGAGAAATGGTTAAGTGAACGAAAATAGTAACTCAAAAATCTGTATGAAAGAGATAACTCAAATGTGATTGGCTGTTTTATAATATTATCCCTCCTTGAATACCACCAAAACAACATTTAATTAGTTTCACTTCTCTTCCTTATATTTTTCATATAGAATTCGATGCAAACAACACTAAGAGAGTAAATTATTATAATCTACAAATGCAAATCCCCGGAATTAATAAATCCTACGAAAACATATATCTATATGAGATTCTCAATGCACAAAAGTTAACTAACCACTAAGCTTGTATCAAATCATATATCACATTTTTTACATAACACCATTCACACAATCTTCTATTCCCATGCTTTGACATAGGAACAACATTTTTTATACTGTATCCAGCATTGAAGCCGTCCCAATTATTCATTCAAGATGATTCGACAAATTACATTAGAAAGGTTAGCCTTTATCAAGCTGAAAAAATATGCATTAAGCCAATTGTTTGCAGCGGCAGCACTGCCACATACTGGTATAAAACTTATACCTCAAAAATTACTCAAAATTGATAGTAACCAAAAAAGAAAAAAATAGCGAGCTCACATAATATGCTGTTCTCATATGGGTACGTAACGTTTCAATGCCTGCTTCGCCGTGACAGCCACTCCAACCACAACTCCACCAACAGCACCCGCCACCGCCGCGGATCTCACTCCTCTCGCCGCTCGATACAATGCGCCAGTGCCGAGCCCTGCTGCTACGCTGTTCCACACATCATCAGTGTCTCTCACCGCCACAATCCCGCTCTCGATACCGGCGTAAAGCAACCCGATCACGCCCAAACGGTTACCCCACGCCCGACCAGAGTGACCGGACGAGTTAAGTACCCGGTTGATTCGGAGCTTGGCGGTGTCGCCGGACTCGAAGGATTTGACGCCGTCGACGAGTCCGACGGCAGCACCGCCAACGGCACCGGCGAGGTAGCCGCAGCCGGTGTAGAAGGTGAGGTTCTCTCCCCAAGATCGACGTTTGCGGCGAGCCTCCTCGACGAAGAGGTATTCGGGGGAGGTTGGGAGCTGGTAGAGGTTTCGAATGGGAACCTCGAGGTCCTTGTAGGGGTTGTAGAGGCGTGTTTGGGTGTTGGGTTCGGAACCTGATTCGTGATCGGGGGTCTGGTACGCCATGGGAGAGGCTTCCAGACTCTAGGGTTAGGGTTAGGGTTTCGTGGGTTGGAGAGAGAAACAGAGAGTTTGAGTTGCCGAAGGACGACGCTGGGTGCCTGTGTTTTGAGAATTGAGATTTTGGGGAAATTCCGAAACGGTATGGCGGCGCGTTATTTGATACGAAGATGGACCGGGTTTGGTGTAGAACCGGGAGTGGTCTTTCTAGACCGGAGATGGACCGGTCTTGGTGTCGAACCAAGAAAACGATGTCGGTTTGGCGTCACGTGCTTACAACTTACAGGTACAGAAATCAATCAGAGCCGTCAGTCAACGTTCAAATGATTGCTAACTTCGTCCTTTTCAATTTGGATTCACGAATTGGTATAAATATAACTCCTATCCAACCCGTGGATCGACTGGTAAGGGGCTGTTATAATTTAATCAGTGGTCTCGAGTTCAAACCCTGGAAATACAACTGTGTTAAATACTTAGAGGGAGAGCTTTGCCGCGCATAGAGGTCCTACCCGGCTCGACAGGATTGTCTCCCGTGAAGGATACTTGTGGTCTTGCACCAAAAAAGTATCCAACCCGTGCGATGCACAGATTTATTATTCAAATAAATATTTAACTTAAATTTTAATAATATATTTAACCTATTTAATATATGTAAATATTAAATCATAAGATTAATTAATTTTTAATATTTAATTTAATATATTTTAGTAGATTAAGTAACTAACTAAAAAGTAAAATTGATTTGAAAACATGAAATAGTCACATCTAATATTTATAAATGAACACTGTCTGTAATATTACTTCATTTAAATATTTTGAAACACTTTGTTGTAGACAATAATTTTTGTAACATCACAACACTTAAAGTTGTCATCACATATAAGAATCTTAAGTCTTTGTTGAGACTTAACCGAGATACAACATCATATAATTGACCATGAGAGAAAACAGGTCTCACTAAATACACACCAACATATGACAACCTTGACTTTTATTAATGGTCGTAGCAAATCAAAGAAATATGGAAGTTGTCTTCGTTGAAATTTTAAAGGGGTTAGAGATTTTCAGATGAAATTAAATTCATTCGATAAATGAATACCTTTATTCCCAAATGTGTTCTCGTAATAAAGGTTTCTCCAATGACATTAGAACCTGATTAATCAACTATCTAGTTCCATTGCAAAGTCCAACGGATATATCAAGATTCGTCATTGGCATAACAATCACTTCAATCTTTAACACTAACTTATGATCATGGAGCCCGGAACACCTTATATCATTTAAGAATTCTGTTGTCAACCAATCAGCTTCAATACTGACCTCCTCATCCACCTTCCATACATCATTTTCTTCTCCTAGAAATAATGTCATGGCATATTCATTGACGAAGTAAACAACATCCAATGTAGGAGCAATAATTGCTTTATCTTGAAACAATTATATGTTTTCAAAATTTGATAGCAAATTAGGATAGACAAAGGAAATTATATCTCTAATTGTATTACCTATAGACTTTATCAGTAAAGCCTCTGGTATTTCAATATTAGTTTGATTATCAATAATTCATATCAATATTAATATGACATGTAATCTCGTTCAATATAAATTTAATACTATATACATATACGTGTAAAATTAAAGGTTTATTTCATCTATCACATTTTAAAATTATTTTAATATAAAAATGAGATATTTATCCATTTATGGTATTTAGAGTTTAATACGATGTCTAAAAGAATAAAAAAATTATATTCCAATAATAAATAAATTGATAAAAGGATTTAATAAATATACACTGTCGGTGTAAATTAATTTTACACAATCATCCAATGATATGTTGATACATCTTTAATGAGTATAATGATATATGAGGTGTCCTATTCATTCATTGAGGTAGCAAAATATTATTGGATGACAATGTAAAATTTCTTTGCACTGACAATGTGTAGTAATTAAACTCTTGATAAAAATAATTGGGAAGTAATCTTTTTGTTAATTTATCATCGAACATGTTTCTTACTTGATAAGTATATATATACATGATCTTTATATTGTGATTACAATCGTAAAGGTTTGACACTAAATCCAACTCATTCATTTCAAGTTAAAGCTTGTACAACATTTATTAATTACAAAATAAAAATATGTCATTAGAAGAAAGAAACAGTGAAAAGAAAAATCACAAAATCTTATAAAAAGAAAAAAAATAAAAAATAGAATGTTGTTACACGATCTACAAATATTAACTCAAATATTATTTTAACATTATATTAACAAATAGATCTATTGACATTTGTTGCACGGGTAACACGACTTAGGGAAAGGAACCACCATCATCCACCTCTCACCCTCTGTCTTTGTTCATCAACATGTACAACAAGGAAGATCCTACCTAATTTTCCAAACATTTAGGATCCTACATAATTGATTACTTTTTTATTAGTTTGAGTTGATATATAAATATAAATAAAATAATGAAATTATTTATATTATTTTAAATAATATGGATTTCAAATATATTACATGTTATAATTTATGATATAATTTTTTTATTACACATTTAATATTTATTTATTAGTTTTTTAAAGGAGAAAAACTTAGACTAACACAAAAAATATTTTATTCAAACCATTGAATTGGACTAGATTGTATTAGATTAAGTTCAAATTAAAATTAATTTGATTAAATAATTAAATAACATTTCTACTATATCAATTTTACCTATAACTAATGTAACGTCCTAATTTCTAAATTCAAGAATAATGTCCATTGGAGACACTATTCCCAAATTCCTGAAATTATTTCGCGCCATTACTGATATCTTTACATACACAATCATCAAGTACTTACGTAACTCCAACGATTACATAAGCCCGTACAATAAATCAAACACCAAAAATACAAATGTCACTCTGTGGCTCAGAAATACAATCCTCTATAAGTACATATATTCTATTCTAAATCTGTAGGGCACACTATATGTTTATACATCAATTTCCCCACATGGGGTTCAGAATAAATAATAAGAGTGGAATGATCCACTAAGGAGCTCCAAGCATTCCTTTCATGCATCCGGCTAGACAATCCTGCATATCTAAAATGAATCCCACAACACGGGGTGAGACTAATGTCCCAGCAAGTATAATTATGCATGCAAGCAGTGTGGGGCGGGCAAGCATATGAAATGCAACATATTATTCAACAATTCCATATATAGACTAGTTCAATCTCAAATCATCATAGCATCATAACTCAACATAATTTAACATGATCACTAATGCCAAACTCAAATTAGATATACTATGCATGATCTGCATTGTCCGGCAGAACGGGGTCTTTTCACTAATTCTAAGGCTAGACCTGAGTTCAAACTACAAGGAACGTCTCCCTTGGGGAGTAATACCCGCCACTTATTCTAGACCGGAGTCATTATTCTAGACCGAAGTCAAGTTTTAATGTATGAATGTCTAGGCCGAAGCCAACTGATTCTAGGCTAAAGCCAAAGTTCATAATCTAGGCCGAAGCCAAACTCATTTTAGTCTTATTCTAGACCGAAGTCAAGCTTGATTAATTAGGGTTTGGTGGCCACCAGCCAAATTCATTCTTAACTGGGAGCCGAAAGTCAAATACAATTCCAATTAACTGGGGCCAAAGGCCTTAATTCAAATACTTCACTCATAACAAAGAAACATGTAAATCATGGTAGATATAAACATTTTCATAGTAATAATCCCACCCTATCATGTGAACCCCAAGATAAAAGCCCCCAAACCAAAGCCCTAACTAGGAGTTCTATGCATCCAATCAAATGATACTCATACATTGAACCTAAACCAAATCGAATCAACAAGCAACCACATACAAGCCTAAGAGAAAGGAGAGAAAGGATAGGGTTCATGAAGGAGTACTCATACAAATATGGATGATAGTGTGTGAGCTATACTCACCTCTAATGGAGGAAATAGGAAGAATGGAGGGGTAAGGATGAAGATCCAAGCTCCTTTAACGGTGTGGGTGGCTTGAAATCAAACTTCTCCCTTTAATCTTTAGCTTCTCTCGCTATAAAGAGAGAAAATGAGGGCAGAAGCCCTAGCTCTATGTTTTTAAAAATTGAAAACGCGCTCGCTCAAGTCAGAGAGCACCCCATGGAGCTCTCCTCTCTCTCGCTCAAGTGAGTATCAACTCGCTTGAGCGAGCCTCAACTCAGAAACTCCCCCCTCTTTGCCTTATCCCTCGCTCGAACGAGCCCTTGCTTGCTTGAGCGAGCCTACCTGAACTCAAATTATTCCTTTCTTCACTCTTACTCCCTTCTCCCCTCTATTCCTTGTGTATTAACCTCCTTCTAACTTAACTCCTTTGATCCAATTCTCTTCCCTCATTCCCGTCAATCCTCTACCTAATCCCTTCCTCCTATACCCATTTCCCTCGTTCAACGCCTTTACCTCCAGTCTTATCTCTATACCTATAATCCTCTCCGTCTTAAGGTGTGATTCCTTCTAAGTTAGATCTACAACTGTGTTGGGCTTAACACCTGGTTTCACTTCTAAATTACCTTAAAACTCATAGCTCTTAATACATTCCCCACTTCTCATCAAAATTTACACTCAAGCCCCCAAGTCCTCTTACTACTTCTAACCTCCCTTTCCTTGGTTGGATCACATCCTAAGGCTTCCACAATATTTTCTAGATTCTAATCTTTGGGATGTAACAACTAACATAAACATTGAATGGATTTTTTCAAGGAATCAAAAATAGTAAGTTTTTATTGGAGTGTGTAACATTTAATGTTACAGATGCAATTAATGTCATGATTTCCAATGAAAACATTCTATATATGCATTCTTAACCAGTGCCTCGGTTGTAGCGAGATCATTTTTTCAATACTCGTTTATGCATTTAATGAGAAATCATCCTATCTCTCGTTCCAATGTTGATAACTCCATGTGAGCTTTTAATTGGCCCGATAAAGATGTATTGATTGCTTTGAATGAGATCCATGTATCACCTTTATTTTTCATCACAATCAAAAGAAGTAGGGACCCGAATCCTCTCCTCCCCCTCCAGCCTCTCTAGCCAATATTAGCAACGAAATATCTACGAAAGCATAAGGTAATTCAAATCCATAACTAAGTTGTAGCTATTTCGTAGTTATATCTTGCTGAAGAGGCAGCACCGCTAGAGAGAATCTTCACACAAAGAAATTAAGCCGACTCTATATTTTACAGTACTTACTATAGAAACCTCTCCACTCCAGTGCATGTACAAGAACCTTCACATGAAGAAGTATGTCAAGAACCCTTGCTAAACTAAAAACAAAAGCAAGTCATTGATTGGCTATACAACTTTCCTTTTTAATTAAAAAAATAAAAAAGATAGCTAATAAAAAAGTCTACAATTGAATGTGCAGACTTTTGTATTTCTTCAACTCATTGTATGGCTTACCCTATCTCTATTTTGAACATGCATCATTTTGGGATTTTAGATGCAAATTACCTCATTGGTAAAAAACAAAAATGTTGTTAACAACTAATGTAGAAATGACCATAATAATAGATTAAGCTTCGACTTCTTAATTGTTGTTTTTGCTTTTCTCTAATATTTCAAAATATTCCCTACTTTGGTAGGCAAAAGAGTGAAAAGACTAATCTCCTATGATTCATCGAGAACCAATGGTCAAGACTATTTCAATATTTTTTCCACTGTAAATGAATCTAAAGATTGAATCTAGTACCACTTTCTTAAGTGACAAAATCCCCTTCCACTCAATCAACACATAATAGTTATGTTTAAGAGCACTTATTCCTATTAAAAATTAATTATTCTTATTTACTCTAATGATCTTCATTTCATTCCTAATAAAAGATAATCACTTTTTCATAATTAGATAATTTTCATTTGGTACTTAGAGTACACATTTAAAATATTAAGAGCCAAAAATACTCTTCCCATCTTGTGAAAACCTAATAAAAAATTATCAAGAAGGGTTAATTTTAACAGTATTATCAACAAAAGAAGAGAAAGAATTAAATAAAGCCATCACAAATTTTAATATGCAAAACTTTCTTTATGAGGGAATAAAACTCATGAGACTTAACTCGAAAAAAGAAGCTTCTAGTATATAAAGTTATGGATAGCAATAAAGTCTTTATAGTACCATTAGAAAAAAATATTCTACATCATGATTGGCATACGGTGAAATCACTAGGGGAAAACAAAAAGAAACACAGGGTAAACATGAATCTCAATATTTATTTCTTTAACCTTTTTGGATTTTATTTTTTGTAATCATAATAATCTCAGCCTTAGTTTCCTATGAAAAATAATGTAAATGGTTATATTTTATAAACAGAATAGAATTAAATTAAGTCAAAGCTTCATTAAAATGATAAAAAAAATTATTTTTTTTCACTTTACAACTCAAGCATATTGTTTTGGTATAAAGATATTTAGAAATGTCCATATCATGCTTTCACAAATTCTTACAAATTACATGACTATCACGAATATACATTATCACATATCTCAATTTATATGATAACCATTAGCATGCATTTTATTTATGCATTAATACACTAAGCATTTTACCTATTGCATCAAGTTATCATGGTCATTTTTAATGTTTTGCAAATTAGTCATTTAACTATTGTAATTTTAGAGTAGACCATCAATTTGTATTATAAATTTGTGTATTCTGATGAACATTCAACAACACATTTTATTATACACAAATTTCTTTACTTTGGTACCATTTTTCATCTTTATTTCCTACAATAATTTTTTTTCCAAATTTTTCCACTATGGTATTTTTTAATTGATTTTTTTTTGAATTCTTGTGGTAAAAAATCACAGTGATTACATTTTGTGGAGTAAAATAATGAAAATTGATTTGGATGCTAAAGATGGTTCCACCAAGGTTTGGAATGAGTCATGGAACAATTTATGGTTGGGAAGCCGTTGTGATCGACCAATCTTGCTGACATTTTACTTGTTCAAAATTAATTATAGTAATTACTCGTCCAAGTGATTTATCACCACAAATAAAGGTCTACTCTTCATTTGGGATAACCCAAGGTTGGTTAAAATGTTTTAACAAAAAATTTCACACAGATGTTTTTTTAATAATTATCCAGTATGTTTGTAGTAAAAAATCATAATAATTACAATTCATGGAGAAAATCACAAGAATTGATTTGAAGGCTAAGGACAGTTCCACCAAGGTTTAGAATGACTCAAGGAACGATTCATGGTTAGGAAGCTACGGTGATCAACTAATCTTATACTTGCATTTTACTTGTTCAAAATTATAGTAATTGGTTGTTCAAGTGATTTGATCATCACAAAAAAGGAATACCCTTTATTTGGGACAACCCAAGGTGGGTTAAAATGATTTTTCCCAAATTTTTCCTAATGGTGCTTTTATTAATTGATTTTTAGTATTTTTGTAGTAAAAAAATAATAATATATACAATTTGTGGAGAAAGTTCATCGACATTGATTTGGAGGCTAAGAATGTTGTTACAAAAGTTTAGAATGACTCGTGGAATAATTCATGGTTAGGAAGCCATTGTGAGATCTTATATGCTTCATTTTACTTGTTCAAAATTATGGTAATTGGTTATCCAAGTGATTTGATCACCCAAATAAAGGAATACCCTTTATTTGGGACAACCCAAGGTGGGTTAAAATGATTTTCCCAAAGTTTTCCTTACAATTTGTGGACAAAATTCATCAACATTGTTTTGGAGGCTAATGATGGTGTTAGCAAGGTTTAGAATGACTCACGGAAGTTCATGTAGGAACACAGGAAAACACTAGAAGGGGGGGTTGAATAGTGTTTCTAACTATTTTAAGAAGCTTTTCGTAAACAGATTTACAAAACAGACTTTCAGACAGGTTGCTAGAGGGTTGTCTGAAGTTTTTAGATAGCTGTCTGAAGTTGGTTTCAGACGGCTTTAAAATGGTTCTAAAAGAAGTTTCTTCCTTTTTAAAATATTAGATTAAATATTCAGTCCCCTTAATTAGTTTAAAACTGAAATGACAAAGATAAGGGAAAGAGAAACTTAGCCACAGAAATTATCCTGGTTCACTCACTACCACTTGTGAGCTACGTCCAGTCCCAATGCCAACTAGCACTTGGATTTTCTCTTAATCTTGCAAGATTACAAGTATTCTTTTCTATCAAGCCTCTTCAGGCTCTACAACCAAGTATTCTTTTTCAGAAAAGCCTCTCCAGGCTCAAAAGCAAATACAAATGAGAGAAATGCTTAAGCTCACAAACTATATCAGTTTTGAGACTTAAACAGTTACAAATTGTACAGAAATTACTGAGGTATGCTCAGAATAAAATAATTTGTGTGTACAAAGATGATAGATTCTATCAGAGTGTTGCAGCGAAAAACTTGCAGAGTTTCTGTTCTTTTTCTATGCTTCTCTATATTTCAGGTCTTCAAATGAGGGGGTATTTATAACCAAATGATTGGCCCATTGAAGACTCTCGTGCTTGTGAAATCCATGCTAGCCGTTGTGAGACAGCTGCTGCAGTACAGAATATTCTCTGACATATTCTGATATTCCCTGACAAATTCTGACACTTTTACAAGGTTTGCTCCTGCCAAAAAGGTGCTCTTTGTTGCTGTTGCAATTGCTGTGTAGCAGAGGACACGTTGTGACAGAGAACGTGCTTGAATTGCATTGCACAGGTGCCAGCTGTTTGTAGCAGAGAACGTGCGTGAAAAACGTGCAGAGGTACATGGATTGTCACAGCTTCAGACAAGAGATGCCACGTCATCAAAAGCTTTCAGACGGCTTTGATGCTTCAGACAGGTTGATCATCTTCAGACAGCATCAGCTTCTTCAGACGGATCCAACACTTAATCTTATATAGTAGGCTTTTTGCTGAAAATCATAGATAAACAATTAGACAATTGTATCTTATGAGAAACAACTTAAGTTGAATTTGTTGATCATTAAAACTTAGAGAAATTTCAGTCTTTAAAAACATCATAAACCTCTTTATGATATTTTTGAGACTCAACATTCTCCCCCTTTTTAATGATGACAAATTTAACTTAAATTATGCAAAATTGAGAGATTAAGATTTAGCTCCCCCTGGGACAAATATATCCTTTTAGATGCTTTTATATATGATTTTCTCAGAAGTTCAGACAACTTTGAACTTTTTCATGTACTCCCCTTGAATCCTGTAATCACTCCTGATTTTGTTAGATTTAATACTCCCCCTTTTGTCATCAATCAAAAGGGAATCATAGAGCACTAACAGTAACAGAGCAATAAAACAAACAGGATTATGAACTACAGATAAGGTATAAACAAGTATCAGAGCAAGGATCATGAGCACATGAGATGGAATAAAAACACCGATTGTATTAAAATGATGTAAGGATTAAACAGACAATCAGCACTTGAAAAAGAAATATGAACATAAGACAATGGCAATAATTTAGTCCTTCTTCTTCAGCAGGGCTTCAGACAGAAAGGAGATGAGTTCTTCCTTGGCCTTGTCTATGGAAGCTTCAATAGAAGACTTCAACTCTTGTTGACCACTTCTTATCAGTTGTTGTTCATGAAGAATTTCTTGCTGATTCTAAATAACCTTTTGTGTTTTCTTCTCTGAGACTTCACATCTCCTCTCAGATTCTTCACATCTCTTCTCAAGGGCCTTGACCTTGGATTTTAGCTTCTGGTTCTCTTCATACAGGTCAGGTTCAGACTCAACTAGGATGAGCTGAAGGTAGGGACATACAAATCTCAAAACTCCAAAACCAGGCTGCAAGCCATATTCTGAAGGATTGTAGATTGGACAGAAAAAGGTCCCAACATACTTCAGAAGCACCCAAGCTTGGTTGAATGAATCTGCCTGTGGGGGAAAGTGATCTCTTAAGAAATGGTACTGAACATTTGTGAAATGTCCAACACCCATTGCAGACTCAGCATCAGGACCACTACACCCAGAAGAAGACCCATCATCTTCTCTGATCTGCCAGTAAGACTCCCACATCCAATTTTCAAACAGGTGATTCAAGCCTCCTCCTTCTGAGATGATGAACTCAGGTAGACCTTCCCATTCTAAAGCAGTCATGGCTTCAGACAGAGGTGCTGATACAGAATAGATCTTAGGACCCTTCAATTTTTCATCTTGTCCTTCCTTGAGGGGATACCTAGGAACAATCCTATCAGGTTTCACCAAGATTTTGGTTGAAGGCCTGATTGAACTTGTTCTAGGGGGCCTGTAGCCCATCATTCCAACTCCTCTAGCCAAGTCTCTTTGGAATAACTCAGCTTCAGTGTTCAGCATCCTTACCATGAGCCATTATTCATTGCTCAGCTTTCATGAGTCTTCATAGAATGGGTTGATAAGATCTCATGCATGACCAGGAGGGACAACACCCTTCCTTATCTTCTCCAATCCATCAGCATCATTGGAGTACAAAGCCCTTTCATCAGACACAGTCCTCTTAGTGAGACCATGATGAAGTGAGACAGCAGGGGCTATTCTAAAGTGTTGCAGCTCTTCAGACAGATGCTGGAATTTTGGAAAAGGGCAAGAGCCAAAGGAGGTTCTTGTCAGTCTCTTGCATAAGGCTGCTATCTCAGCTGAAAGGTTGAATTGATGAACAGATGGAGGTGATGAGGGTGGTAAAGGTGTAAGAGGTGGAGATGAGGATGGTGAGGAAGGTGATGAAGGTGAAGATAATGAGCTATCAGATAGCTGTATGTACAGAGGTGAGGGGGGTTTGGATGGTGAAGGTGTGGGTTCAAGAACTTGGTTTTCTTGAGGTGCAGGGGGTTCAGACAACAGGTTGTCTGATGGTATGATGGGTGTAGGTGATGAGGGTTCAGATGGTATTAAAGGTTCAGATGGTAATGTAATTATCTGTAAGGTTGGTAAAGGTTGAGAAGTAGGTGGAGAAGGTTGTTTTTCTGGTGAGGTGGGTTTAGATAAGGGTTGAGGTTGCTTTTCTGGTGAGGAAGGAGGTGAGGGAGTTACATTATCAAATCTCACCTTGATCCTCTTGTAAGGTTTGGGAGCAACAACTTCTTGAGCCTTAGCAGCTCTTTCTTTTTCTTCCCTTTCCTTGGCTTCCTTATCCTCCCTTTTTCTTTCTTTAGTTGAAGGAGCCCTTCTTCTCTTGAAGTATTGATTAGCCTTTACAAACTTCTGATACCTTCCAGCAATATCTGCTTCTTCTAGATGAGAAGCAGTACTTCTGGTAACCCTAACTTCAGACACTGTCTGAAGTAGTTTACCCTTCTTCCTTTTCCTTTGAGGTGCACTTGACCTCTTTCTTTTCTTTGAAGCCTCAGCAATGGCTGCTTGCTTGTCATCCTCAGCATAAGCAAGTTGTGAAGCTATTGCAAGAGCTCTGTCAGTCCTCTCTTACTCTTCCTTCAGTTCTAACTCCTCTTGCTCAATGGCAGTAGCCAAAGCAGCAACCTGAATCAATTCAGGGTCAGAAGGGCATGCAGCTAGAGGTTGAGCAGCAACTGCATCAATATCCACAGCTTCTTCAGCCTGTCCTTCCATTATAGAAGTAGGCTTTGAAGATTGTGCAGGTTCAGACACCTGACCCACAATTTCAGACAACCTTTGAGAAGGTTTCTGAACAGGTTCAGATGCTTGAATCTGTACAGATGCAAAAGCTATCTTAGCTGAGCTTCTCACAGGTAGCTTCTTCAGCTTAGGTTGAGGAGATTCCTTTGAAGGCTTGAACTCATGTCTTCTGATATCTCCTTTGAGTTCATTTTCCAGAATCTGCATTGTAGTACTTCTCCTCTGAGCTTTCTCCATCAGCAAACTTTCTTTCATGGTTGGAGAGGGAGGCCTTGGAGTCAGCTTAACCTTCATGCTCTTCAGATTTGATTCACCAAACATAGGGATTGAGTGGTGATCAAAGAGCTGGTGAACTGGAACTTTAAAATGCAACAACACCTTGGTGATGATGGTGTTGTGAGGAAAACTTCAAGCAGAGTCTCTCAGCCTCTTTTGAAGGTGGTACATGATGATATTTGGAAGGTTGATCTTCTGCTTCTTCAGAAGGTGGATGAGACAGAATCTCTCCAGTTCAGACACATGGTTTCTGCTGCCACTTTTAGGGATTACAGAGTTCCCTAAGATAGCATGCAGAACCCTAGCCTTGTCTGACATATTCTTAGCATCCAGACTTGCAGGAGAGGGAGTTCCATACAAAAACTCTGTAAAGTGCTTCTGACCTCCATTTCTTGATTCCCAGCCAGGAGAGAAGATAGCACCTTCATTCTTGACACCACAGACAATGGCCAAGATGTCTTCATCAATAAAGATAGACGTACCAAGCACAGTAGCCCTGATGGTGGTGTAGATGCCTTGAGGGTTAGGGATTCCTCTGGCTGTGGCCCAGAAATCAAGAATACTCTGCTCATGCCACTATGAACGATTTTTGTTGAAATATTCAAGCCACCCAGCTGCTTGAAATTCTGCATGAAGATCCATTCCTAGTGCTTCAAGATCTTCCAGAAAGACACCCTTGGTCTTCACAATATTATCAGCTCCAGACTTCTTAGGTGCCATTGTTGAAGGTTGGAAAGAACTTGAGAGAAAAAAATGCTTTCTTGAAGATGAAGAATAGCAAAGGTTCTGAGAGGGTAGAGAGCTGTAACGTACCAAGGTCTCACAGCCTTACTGTACTTATAGACCTCTAAGGCAATGATGGCAGAAACTGGCTGCGCAGACATAGGGTAACGTGCAAAGTGGATTTAAACTGTCCCTTTATTGCCACGTCATTTGTTCATTTCAGACAAGTGATAGATTTCAGACATCCAGTTAATTTCAGACGACCAAAACTTCAGACAGGTCACATGTTTCAGACAAGCTGAAGTTTCAGACACATCATTTTTCATACACACCCACAATGCATGAATGTTCAATTTATCTCTGATGGACTTAAATCTATCTTCAGTTAGAGGTTTTGTGAATATATCAGCCCATTGATGCTCTGTATCAATAAACTGAATATCAAAAACACCTTTCTGAACATAGTCTCTAATGAAATGATGTTTGATTTCTATATGTTTAGCCCTAGAATGTTGAATGGGCTTTTTAGATAAATTAATGGCACTGGTATTATCACACAACACAGGTATAACAGATATTGTAATATTAAAATCTTCAAGTTGATACTTCACCCATAACAGTTGTGAGCAACAACTGGCTGCTGAGATGTATTCTGCTTCAGCTGTTGATAATGCAATTGTGCTTTGCCTTTTGCTTGACCAGCTGATCATATTTTCTCCAAAGAAGTGACATCCACCACTGGTGCTTTTTCTTTCAACTCTGTTTCCAGCAAAATTAGCATCACAGTATCCTACTAACCTGCAATCCTTACTTTTCTTATAGCACAGACCAAGGTTAGTAGTACCTTTAAGATATCTGAAAATTCTTTTTACAGCTTTGTAGTGAGTGATTCTTGGATCAGATTGAAATCTAGCACACAGGCACACACTGAACATGATGTCAGGCCTGCTTGCTGTTAGATACAATAATGAACCAATCATCCCTCTATACAAAGTTTGATTCCCTGGTTCTTCATTCTCATCTTTATTTAAAGATGCAGAGGGGTGCATTGGAGTTGTCATGGGTTTGCAATCACTTAGGTTGAACTTTTTAAGCATTTCCTTTGTATATTTCTCTTGATGGATCCATATACAATCAGAATCTTGCTTAATCTGAAGTCCAAGGAAAAACTTTAGTTCACCCATTAGGCTCATTTCAAATTCAGATTGCATTAACTCAGAAAACTCTTTGCACAATGAAGAATTAGTTGAACCAAAAATAATGTCATCAACATATATTTGGACAAGTATAAGATCCTTGTTAGACTGTTTTCTAAAAAGAGTTGTGTAACTTTTCCTCTTTCAAAACCATTGGTTGCAAGAAAACTGCTCAGTCTGTCATACCAAGCTCTTGGGGCTTGTTTCAGACCATAGAGAGCTTTCTTAAGTTTAAAAACATGTTCAGGAAAAGTTACATCTTCAAAACCAGGGGGTTGTCTAACAAAAACCTCTTCTTCAATGAAACCATTGAGGAAGACACTTTTGACATCCATTTGATATAGTTTGATGCCATTATTTACAGCATAAGATAAAAGAATTCTAATTGCTTCTAACCTGGCCACTGGGGCAAAGGTTTCAGTGAAGTCAATACCTTCTTGCTGGTTATAACCTTGAGCTACTAGCCTTGCCTTATTTCTGATAACTTTGCCTTCTTCAGACATCTTGTTTCTGAACACCCATTTGGTTCCAATAATTGTTTTCCCATGGGGTTTAGGAACAAGGGTCCAGACATCACTCCTAGCAAATTGATTTAGCTCCTCTTGCATGGCTAGGATCCACCCTTCATCATGCAGAGCTTCATCAATGCTCTTTGGCTCAATTTCAGACAGGAGAGCAAGAGAATTCAAATTTCTGAATTTTGATCTTGTCTTAACTCCTTCTGAAGTGCTGCCAATGATTTGCTCTTTAGGATGATGTGACTTGTATCTCCAATCAGATTTATGAGGAGGTATCACATTTGTCTAAGACTCAACATTTGTCTGAAGAGGTTCAGAAACAACAGGAACTTCAGACAGTTGCTCATCCTTCAAGTTGTTGTGATCATTCAGCTCCATACCTGCAAAATCATCCTCTAGATCTGATAGTTCCCTATCAGTCTCTTTGTTATCATTGAATTTTACATGAATGGTTTCTTCAACAGTTAAAGTTCTAGAGTTATACACTCTATATGCTTTAGATGTTTCAGAATATCCAATGAAAAATCCATTATCAGACTTTGCATCAAATTTTCCAAGATCATCTTTGGTGTTAAGTATAAAGCACTCACATCCAAAGGTGTGAAAATATGATATGTTGGGTTTTCTTCCTTTCCACAATTCATATGGAGTCTTTTTCAGAATTGGTCTTACCAATATTCTGTTTTGAAGGTAACAAGCTGTGTTAACAGCTTCTGCCCAGAAGGTTCTTGGTAAGTTGCTTGAGTTGAGCATGGTCCTTGCCATCTCTTGCAAACTTCTGTTCTTTCTCTCAACAACCCCATTCTGTTGAGGTGTTCTTGCCACAGAGAAATTGTGTGAGATCCCATTCTCATCACAGAACAATTTGAAATTTGCATTCTCAAACTCCCCACCATGATCACTTCTTATGACAGAAATACATAATCCCTTTTCATTCTGTACGTTCTTACAAAATATTGTGAAATTCTTAAAAGTCTCATCCTTGTTTCTAAGGAATATCACCCATGTGAATCTAGAATAGTCATCAACAATGACCAAATCATATTTCTTTCCACTAAGACTTTCTGTTCTAATAGGACCAAACAAGTCAATATGTAAAAGTTCTAGTGGTCTGCTAGTTGAAACAACATCTTTACTCTTGAAAGAGTGTCTTGTTTGTTTCCCTTTCAGACAGCTATCACATAAAATGTCAGATTTGTAAGAAAGCTTGGGCAATCCTTTAACAAGGTTGTGTTTTGCTAATCTTGAGATTAATCTCAAGCTGGCATGCCCAAGTCTTTGATGCCAAATCTGTTTTTCATCTTCAACAGAAATGAAGCATTTTACATTTTGACTTGCTAGATCCTCTAGATCAATTTTATACACATTGCTGTGTCTCTTAGCAGTAAAAAGTGTTTGATCAGAGGAGTCTTTGACTATGCATCCTTCCTTGGTAAAGGATACTACATAACCACTGTCACATAATTGACTTATGCTCAGTAAATTATGTTGTAGTCCTTCCACAAGAAGAACATTTTTAATGAGGGATGAAAGAATTATACCTATAGTCCCTATGCCAGTGATCTTCCCTTGCTGATTTCCACCAAAGGTGACCACTCCTCCTTCCTTAGGTCTAAGGTTTTGGAACAAAGACCTTTCTCCCGTCATGTGTCGCGAGCACCCACTGTCCAGGTACCATTTGTGGGGTCTCCTTTGTCCTGTTAAACACATCTCAGCTTCAGAGCTGTCTGAAGATGGTAGGCTTGCCATGAGGCACAGATTTGCCTCTTCTGAGGTGTCTTCCTCATCTTCTGAAGTTGATTCATCCAGGTCCTCTCATGTTTCCATGAGACCTTTCTTTTTCTTGAAAAACTTCTTCTTCTTGAAGTTGTTTTTCTTCAGCTTTGGACACTCAGCCTTCATGTGCCCTAGTTGCTTACACTCAAAACAAATAATTTTGTCAGTTTATATGTCTTTACCTGACTTACCTCCTTTTGAGGTTGAGGGTTGATTCTTTCTGAATCTTCCTCTGTTCTGCAGCATTCTCTTGATCTTCCTACTTAGAAGAGCAAGATCATCATCATCTTCTGAGCTATCTTCAGAGTCTTCATCCCCCTCTGAAGCTGCCTCAGCTTGCATAGCCTTGATGTTGCCATGCCTAGACTGTTTGGTCTTGGAGTTTAGGGCTAGAGATCTTCTCTTGTTGTCATCTTCTCCAAGCTCAAGCTCATGGACCTTAAGAGATCCCAACAGTTATTCCACTTTAAGAGAGTTCAAATCTCTTGCCTCTTGAATGGCAGTAACTTTGGGTCTCTAGGACTTAGGCAAGCTCCTTAGAATTTTTCTGTTATTATCTCCAGAGTTGTATGTTCTGCCTAAGGACCTGTGTCCATTTGTTATGGTCTGAAACCTTCCAAACATTTGGTCAATGGTTTCAGATTCTTCCATCTTGAACATATCATACTGATGTATGAGCATACTTATCTTGGATTGCTTGACAGTCCCAGTTCCTTCATGGGCTGCTGCAAGAGTATCCCAAATTTCCTTGGCAGAGGTGCATCCATGAACCTTCTCATATTTTGATTTGTTCAAGGAACATATCAGACAGAGTTTGGCCTTAGCATTCATCTGGACTCTAGCCTTTTGCTCCAAAGTCCATTCAGTCTTAGGTATAGGCCCATCATTTAGCATAGGCACATAGTCTCCATCAGTGACCACATCCCAAACATCAATGTTTGTGCTTTCAATGAACAACTTCATTCTATCTCTCCAGTAGTGATAATCTTCTCCATTGAAAGCTGGAGGTCTTGTGATAGAGGCTCCTTCTGTGATGTATTGCCTGTTACTGTTTGAAGCTTCCATGTGGATCTTTCAGTCCTTAGACACTTGTTAGGTGTTTCAACCCTAACCAGGCTCTGATACCAACTGTAGGAACACGGGGAAACACTAGAAGGGGGGGTTGAATAGTGTTTCTAAATATTTTAAGAAGCTTTTCGTAAACAGATTTACAAAACAGACTTTCAGACAGGTTGCTAGAGGGCTGTCTGAAGTTTTTAGATAGCTGTCTGAAGTTGGTTTCAGACGGCTTTAAAATGGTTCTAAAAGAAGTTTCTTCCTTTTTAAAATATTAGATTAAATATTCAGTCCCCTTAATTAGTTTAAAACTGAAATGACAAAGATAAGGGAAAGAGAAACTTAGCCACAGAAATTATCCTGGTTCACTCACTACCACTTGTGAGCTACGTCCAGTCCCAATGCCAACTAGCACTTGGATTTTCTCTTAATCTTGCAAGATTACAAGTATTCTTTTCTATCAAGCCTCTTCAGGCTCTACAACCAAGTATTCTTTTTCAGACAAGCCTCTCCAGGCTCAAAAGCAAATACAAATGAGAGAAATGCTTAAGCTCACAAACTATATCAGTTTTGAGACTTAAACAATTACAGATTGTACAGAAATTACTGAGGTATGCTCAGAATAAAATAATTTGTGTGTACAAAGATGATAGATTCTATCAGAGTGTTGCAGCGAAAAACTTGCAGAGTTTCTGTTCTTTTTCTATGCTTCTCTATATTTCAGGTCTTCAAATGAGGGGGTATTTATAACCAAATGATTGGCCCATTGAAGACTCTCGTGCTTGTGAAATACATGCTAGCCGTTGTGAGACAGCTGCTGCAGTACAGAATATTCTCTGACATATTCTGATATTCCCTGACAAATTCTGACACTTTTACAAGGTTTGCTCCTGCCAAAAAGGTGCTCTTTGTTGCTGCTGCAATTGCTGTGTAGCAGAGGACACGTTGTGACAGAGAACGTGCTTGAATTGCATTGCACAGGTGCCAGCTGTTTGTAGCAGAGAACATGCGTGAAAAACGTGCAGAGGTACATGGATTGTCACAGCTTCAGACAAGAGATGCCACGTCATCAAAAGCTTTCAGACGGCTTTGATGCTTCAGACGGATCCAACACTTAGTCTTATATAGTAGGCTTCTTGCTGAAAATCATAGATAAACAATTAGACAATTGTATCTTATGAGAAACAACTTAAGTTGAATTTGTTGATCATTAAAACTTAGAGAAATTTCAGTCTTTAAAAACATCATAAACCTCTTTATGATATTTTTGAGACTCAACAGTTCATGGTTTGGAAGCCACTGCGAGATCTTATATGCTTCATTTTATTTGTTCAAAATGATGGTAATTGGTTGCCCAAGTGATTTGATCACCATAGATAAAGGCATAACCTTCATTTGGGACAATCCAAGGTGGGTTGAAATGATTTTTCCCAATTTTTTCCACATCAATGCTTTTTAATTGTTTTTTTAGTACTTTTATAGTAAAAAAATCATAATAATTAAAATTTGTGAAGAAAAATCATCAAAATTGATTTGGATGCTAAGGATGACGTCACCAAAGTCTAGGATGACTAGGGAACATTTCATGATTGGAAAGCCATTATGATCAATTGATGATCTTATGCTTACCATGAACTTAAGTCAGGGTTATATGAAACCTTTTCCTATAATTTTGGTCTTCCAACAACCTTGGTCATCCAAGTGATTTGATATCCACAAAGAAGTTCAACCTTTCATTTGGGACAACCCAATATACAACGCTTAGGCATTCCAACGTTACTTAAGCTTGCACATTTACATGAACTGGATACATACACATATGATTGTCGTCATTGGCTCAATAACAATATACGGTTTACATAACCACAATCATAGCTGGGATACCACCATACATGTGCTCTCAACAAAATAGAAGGGCTCGAAGGTTACACATGAACAGTCATATCCCACAAAAATATAAGGGTTAAAGGAGAAAACATCTCAATACACATGTGCGGAATATAACAAAATAAGGTCTAAACTCCCATAGCTTCAACGCTCTCACTGTTTTGCTTGAGGGGGGACTCTGTGCATCTAAATAAATATCCATAAAATATGTGGTGAGACTAGAGTCTCAGTGAGCATAACATGCAACAAGCAGTGTAAGGAAACAAGTAGATACCATGCAACAAGAGAAATATATGTATATAGATACAACATTCACAATAGGCTAAATCTCATTCAATACCTATAAATGATATGCATGACCTGCATTGCCCGGCAGACGAGGTCTTATCTCTATTTTTGGGGCTAGACATGAGCTCAGACTACAAGGAACGTCTTCCTTGGGGACTAATACCTGCCATTATTTTTAGGGCCGAACCCAAGTTTTATCTAGGGAACGAAGTCCATTAATTCTGGGGACCGAAGTCCATATAGCTTTCTCTGGTTATCTGGGGGCGGAGGCCCAAGTAAATTACTTATTCTCAACATGTATATAGCGTGAACCATGATATTCATAAGAATTCTAAGGATTGGCCATGATTTGGGCAAAATCCTCAGAAACTTTTTACCCCATTTTACTGATAGATTCGCTCAAGCAAGGTTATTCTCACTTAAGCGAGTTGTAACGTCCTAATTCCTGAATTTAAGAATATTGTCCATTGGAGATCCCAAAATTATGAAATTATTTCATGCATTGTCGATATTAATATACAAACACATAACAATCGCTTAGGTAATCCAACAGTTACTTAAGCTCAACATCAATATATTATCCAATAAATCCAGTAAGATGCCATCATTGGCCCAGTACAACATATAATGTAAAACGTATAGGTTTAATGGGATACAATTATACATGCGTCATGACTTAATAGAAATAGGCCTCTAATGCTCCACATGTACCAAAATATCCCATCAAAAGAATACAATCAAAGCCTATACAAAATAATCCTAGATCAAAGGGGTTGGACCACAACAGGCCCAACCATGAATTCCTGGCTCCCAGTCAAGCATTCGGTCGAGAACCCTGCACATCTGAATATAAAATCCACAACGTGTGGTGAGACTAATGTCCCGAAGAGTGTGATAAAGCATGCAGTGTGGGAGAACAAGAATACGAGGTGCAACAATCATTACATGAATCAAATCAATTCATCAGACATAAATAAGAAAGAATACTAAAATATTAGATGTGAAGCGTTTAACCCAACACTCTAGGGGTCTTTCCGTTTTTCTGTGATGGCCAGACTGAGCTTAGACTAACATGAACTGTCGTCCCTGAAGGCCACTAGAACCTTACCCTTAAACTGTGATAGATTATACCCAACATGAATACCATGAGTTTTATCATGAATAAATTGAATTTCCTCTTTGGCTACATATATCATATGGAAGTTCCTCTTTAACCATAGGCCCGTGAATGTACTTACATGATTAAGGTTCTTAAACATGAATTTTGAAATTTATTGAACATGAAAGTGCATAAACAAGCCATCTCATGAAGTTCATCATCAATAATCAAGCTAAACATGGAACCATAATTGTAAACCCTAGGGTTAGGCAAACATCAAGCAAAATAATCGTATATAACAATCTATAGCCCTAAGGATAACCAATCAATCAAAAGCAAGATAAATAAGCAAGGGAGAAGAGAATAGGGGGAATTTAATGGTTCAAGGAAGATGGGAGTGAGTGGGTGAACCACACTCACCTCAAAGGCAAAGGAAAAAGATGATGGAGGGGTGGAGAATGATGATATGAGGCTCCTTGAGTGGCTTGATGTTGCAATCCAAGTTCCTTCCTCTTCCTTCTCCCTCTCTCTAGGATCCTCTCTCTAAAAGTATGGTGGAAGACATAAATGCCAAGCCCTAATTCAGAAAATGCATTAAAAGCTATTCTGCGTATTTTCGTTCAAGTGAGGACTTGCTCGCTTGAGCGAGCAAAAAGGTGTTCTGCAATATTCGTGTTCTCGCTCAAGCGAGAGCCTGCTCGCTTGAGCAAGAGAAAGTCAGAGAGCAACCTCAGAATTGAGGGGCAATTTTACTCAAGTGAGGGAATTGCGCTTGAGCGAGACCAAGTCAAAGAGAAA
The DNA here is from genome assembly GCA_026901365.1 of Sesbania bispinosa. Lineage (NCBI taxonomy): Eukaryota > Viridiplantae > Streptophyta > Magnoliopsida > Fabales > Fabaceae > Sesbania > Sesbania bispinosa. The sequence continues at coordinate 1,678,098 of QLOH01000088.1, read as the reverse complement.
ATCTGAGATTCCCCTCAATTTCACTCAAGCGAGAGCCTTCTTGCTTGAGCGAAAAAACCAGAAACCAGTTCCCCTGTTTTTACTGATAGATTTGCTCAGGCGAGGGCACTCTCACTTGAGCGAGCATCCCTCTCGCTCAAACGAGGCTACTCCCGCTTGAGCGAGCTTACTGCAGAATGGAATTTCCATATTTCCATCCCAAGCCTTCTTTACTAATTATTATCCTCTTTTCCTAGTTCCTTTTTACAAAATTGCCTTCCTAACCCTATTTGATTTATGAAAATGATTCGTACAATTTGGGATGTTACACGAGCTGCCTTCTTGCTTAAGCGAGGCTATCCTCGCACGCCTCGCTTGAGCGAGAATGCTGCAAAATGGAAAATCCTAGATTTCCATCCCAAGCCTTCTCCAACACTTTTTACCCTCTTTTCCTATTTCCTTTTTATAAGAATGCTTTTCTAATCCTATTTAGCTTATGAAAATAATTTATGAAATTTGGGATGTTACAAAACTTATATCTCAATAAGTGTTAAACTTAGGGTTAGGGTTAGGTTATTGTACTTATGTTTTGAAGAAATGTCTAGTGAAACACCGAGTCTTAACCATGTTTGGAAATAACATCTCAACTGGTTAGCCGACACGATAATGTTCTAAAACTATTTTTCGTAATTTTTGTACTTTTATATAATTTCAAATTATTTAATTTGTATTTATTGGTTAAAAATTCATTAAAAAGCATATAATATCATAAAATCACCAAATCACATGGGTGCGTCATACAGGGTGTTCCACACACAATGGCACATTCACTATGCCAAGTCCTAATGGACCAAACCTTACCCCTAAGTTAAGTGTTGATTTTTTAATTTATTTATTTGCATAAATACCAATTAATCATTATAAATTAGGAGAAAAATTAAAAAGTGTGGAAAAATTATGTCGACTCTCTCTTGGATATATTAGAGAGTACAATGTGCCATTAGGGGACGTAGGTTCCATGCTGGTATGCTATAAAATTGGTCGGAGCATTGCATCCCCCAAAGCACACGTTCACAAATCCGAACCCCACATTCCACACTAGGCTACTTGAAGTCAATGTGATCCAAATGATGGATTGGGTTTGGGAGCAAGTGGACTCAATCCTACTTATTTCAAGGTAATTAATTTTTTTTGGTGATTTATTGACTTTAATTAATTTTTTAATTGATTTATTTTCATAGATATACTAATTAAATCAATATAAATTCAGGGAAATTTTGAAGAAATAGAATCTGTCACCAATTTTATTAAGAAAATTTTTTGAAAGCATTTAAAATAATTTGAAAATGGTTTGTGAAAATAGAGTTGAGTTTAGAAATCCGTTACGCATAGGAAATGGTGAAGACTAAACTCCACAACACCCCTTATATATTCGTCCTTAGACAATTGCCTTGAGTTAATTGTGAAAATCATTATTAGATTTTAAAATATTTATTTTATCACAAAAGAAGCAAAAAAACTAATATTATTTACAGTCAAGATTTAATTCTACCAACCCGACTCATTCCACCATTATCCAACCTAATAACCATAAATATAATTTCCCACTTACCATTACCATCTTTTTTTTCCCTCTTTATGAAACAACTTTAAAAAATAATCAAAAGAATATATTTAACATGAAGTCAAACATCAAACAAAATAGAATATGAGATTACACATTTGTATAACATTTGAATGAGATTATTATTGGGAAAATTGATATTAAGCTTTACAAATGCAATTTTTTTTACTTTCATGTATTTTTAATATAAAATTATGATGTATTTTAATACTTTTTTCGATCCTTTCTCAATCTCAATATATTTAACCTTTTATTTTTCTTTCTTTATTTCATTCTCAAATATTTCTATTGAGTTATATTACTCATTTATTTGTGTTCATTATTTTCATTCATATTACATTAAATGAATTTAAATATATAAATGATAACCAATTACCTAATGAAAATATTAATAACAACGATATGAAAATTTATTCATTTTGAGTTCTAACTTAGTATAAATCTAACATTTTAAATTCAACATGGATTTCCATGATTTCTTGTAAACAGTGCTCTAAAATTTGAAAACATACCTAATTTTTTATCCAAACTTAAACAAAATAAAACAAACAATAGAATAAAAGTAGCAGTAAAAAATAAAATTAACAAACAAATCCATTATCCTCTAATTGATCAGGTGAAAGAGACCATGCATGGGAGAAAAGTCGCATATTGTGGTGACGAGAGGGCAAGGTGTGATGGCGCTGAAGAGGTGACAACGACATGCGCGCATGGATAAGAACAACAACAACAATGTCGGGTGGGATGTGTGGCCTCGCATAGTGCAACAGAAAGGTACGTAGAAGGAATTAAAGGGTTGTAGCAGCCTTTCGCGATGAAGATGGTTGGATGAACTCCGATAGTGCATGACGAATAGTGAAACATAAGAGATATTCATGGTTGTTTATAATCAATTAGTGGAAGTATGAGGAATGAAGAAAGGGAGTGCGATAGAACGACAACTCTAGGTTGGGTTCACGACGACATTTGTGGGCCACCCATGACAGTGTAGCGGAAAGACAAAAGACTTGGTGGTGGATGAAGACGCAAGCACAACTATGATTGTTTCCTTCCTAATCCGCTCGTGACGCAATGGGAGGATGGAAGTCATAGGTTAGGAAGGAAACAATCGTAGTGGCCATGAGGCTAGATGGTTCGATCTCGTAGTGGTTCATAGGTGGACAATGAAAGAGACAATGTTGAATTTGGGTGGAGGATTCACTGGTTTGGTGATGGAAAAGTGTCGCATTATGTCCATCCTTCACCCCCAAAGGATGACTATGTAATTGCATTCAATTAATTAACAAAATTCCCGGGACTGAATATTAAAACACAAACAAAAGTCTATGACCCCTAAACTGGTTTATCCTTTTTCTATCTCATCCATCTATTTATTTTACTATTATATCAACTATCATTAATGTTGTCTGCTTGTACAAGTTTTTTCAACTCATGTATCGCAATTATAGCTTTCATTTCCTTTATATTGGAATAAGTTCATATTTCCCTTACTTTGTAACAATAAGAGAAAGCCCCAAAATAATTTTAGATTGTTGTCAGGATGTTGAGAGCTTGATTTTGACAAAAAGAAAATAGGGCACAAAACATTGTTTTTATATTGAAAAAGATAGAACTAAAATCTTTTTAGAGAAATATTGATTATATTAATGAAAACGTGGTCGAGTTTAACTTTTTGAAAATAATTATTATAAAATTTTATTATTTTATTTCTTTTTATTTACATTTTATATGTAAGTATTAACAATCATGAACTCTTTTTATTATTGATTAAGTATAATAAATTTATTTTAAAAATAAATTTTGTTTATCATCTTTGTGTTTGGCCCTGTCTAGAAAAAAAATGTTTCCAGTTACCCTTGACCCCACTGATAAGTACCACAACTAATGAAATTACCACATTGGATCATTTCTCAACTTTTAATTATTCGTCTTGGAGTAATTTTTAAAATTTTCGTTTGTTATGGTACTTTTATTTTTTTTTAAACAGAAATTCAAATATTTTTTAAATTAAAGTTATGTTTTATTACTTTCTATCTTTGTTCAAATGAGTAATAAGTAACTTAAAAAATAAACAAGTTTTGATTTTCCCCTCATAAATATTTTATTTTCATTTGTATTTTCTCAATCCAAAATTTTAAAAAACGTCCTTACCGGTGATGTGGCAATTATAATATTTGAATTTGAATATGAATGGGAGGATCCTATAATTAAGGAAATGTGGTAATTAGTGATTAGCCACATCAATAATATAACATCTTAAATTTTACACATAAAAAAATATAGAAATTATGTAATATTATAAAATTAATATCTACAAAATAGGATATGGTTTAAATGATAATATAATGAAAATATATTTTAATTATGCTAGTAAATATTTAGTTTTTAGGATAGATTTAGCTTTATTTTTCTCATGAACCATGTTTTATAATCACGGTTAAGATTAATTTTCTAAAACCATCATAATAAATTTTATAGAAAATATATATTAATATGTTGTATATATATATATATACACATTTACAGTAGTTAATAAAATAATATAAAATGAATAGAAGAAATTAGAATTAAATAGAATTAGATAGAATTGAATAAATAATAGAAATAAGTAATTCTGGATCTAGCTCAGACTATTAAGTGGGTGTTTGATCTCAATAGGGGTTTTATTAGCCACCCTACAATTAAAACATTGAGGCATAGAAGAGAGGAAAATGATAGAAAGATGGAGAAAGAGACGCAAGGATTTGGAAGCTAATCCTAAAGAATTTCATAGAGACTCATTGAGCCAATGAAGGAAAATAGGAACAGCTAGACATAAGGGAAGCCTATCTTGGAGATGAGACTCGAAGCCAAAACTATGATTGACGATCGCCTCTTCCTCAAGAGACTACTAGGTGACAATAGAAATTCCACTAAAAATAAAATGTCACTTGGGTGTATGATTACTTATGTACAATTAATTTTAATAATTTATGTTACATATGTGCTTGATTGTTTGATGTGGGGAATGGATTCCCAATTGTATCTTTAACCTCTTGATTGAATATGCCATTCATATAAGCTTGCATTGTGTAAATAAGAATGGATGAGATGATTAGGTTGACAAATGTTTCCCATCCATGCTTACTTAGAAGTCTCTATTTTCAGGATGCAAGTTTACTGCCTATACAATTCATAATCAGTTGCAAAAGCTCATTTTAAGAACGACCTTGAAACACAAGAAACCCCAGGTATCGACCTAGGTTTGAAGTGAATCTGATAGATGAGATCTGCATAATTTGATATTTCTTGGCACTAGTTACTCCTTTAGATGCTATAGCTTGAGATTTTTCTAGGTTAATTTTAAGACCTAAACCTACACAAAATTTCCAAAAGGTTAGTCATCTTGTAAATTTGAGCTTGATGAAAAGAAGAAAATCGTTTATAAAGGACAACTGAGATATTTACAGCCCCTCCTTTAAAATCTTTAGGCCAACGCCTTTCGATCATTGCCTCAAATATTATAATCCACAGATTCTTTTTACAAAAGACAAACAAATACAGAGAGAGAGAGAGAGGGTCCCTTTGCCGAAACCCTCTATTAGGAGAAAAAGTGGATGATATTCCTCTATTTCACAACATGTAGAGAGATGTTGTGAGTATTTGACAAATGGCGTTACACAGGCTTATGGGTATAAACTCTTTAAAGGACTGGGGGTGATCCGTTTTTAGAATAAAAATAATAAGCATTTCAGTAGCTCTTGCATTGAAACTCCTTGTGGCAACCACTTTGCTAAGAACTCTTCAAATCTTAATATAATTTAGAAAAATGTAAGTTGGAGCTCGTCAGGACCTGGAGCCTTGTAAAATTTGATGCTCATAAGAGCTGAGAACACTTCTTCCTTGGACATTGGTTTAGTTAGATGAACTATAACATCATTACCAAGCGTAGGCATTAAAGGTGTAAGGATTATGACATTTTGGACTTCCTTAAAAAATTTCTTAAAAGAAGGCAAGAGCCTCTCTCTACAAAATTTCATTATCAGTACACCATTCCCCATTGCGAAGGAATAATCCATGAATACGATTTCACTTTCTGCACACTATTGTATGAACATGAAAGATTGAGGTATTTCAATTCCCAAACATCACATACCGTTCCCTGGATTTCTAATACCAGTGTACCTTCACCTAGAAAAGAATAGAGTCATATTCCTTCCAAAGTTACCGTTGAAGTTCCAACATAGATGTTAAATCCATTATTTCCAAATATCTTTATATTCATTTGATATGTCCTTCGATCTTCCTCTTTCTTAAGAATATGTTGCCAAATTTTTCTTTGTTGAATTCCACATATGAAATTTGTACTGTGTTCAATAAGGAAGCCACAATGTCATCACTTTTTTTCTCCCCAAGTGTTAGAGACAAGTCTAGAGTAGTCTTGATAGGTAGCCTATACCGCTTCAAACCGGAAAGGTCTATTTCCCTGTCTTCTATGCATGGCCCTACACCTCAATAGAAAAGGGTTGGGGTATGAATAGGTTCCAAAATGGTGCTTAAAAAGATTCTTCAAGGAAGGAGAGCCGCTAATTATGGTCTGAAAGTGCTCCATCCAACCTTCAGGAGTGAATTTTCCCTCTTGAACCAGTGTGTTTCTAAGTAAACTTACCCACCAAATACCCTATATCTGTTAGGAAATAAGCCTCCGTCATTCTGGAAAATGCATTTACTCAAGCATTATTAAAGTTTCCACCTAGCTGCTCCATTGAAAGCAATATTTCATTAAAATCGCCAATGAGTATCCACAAGAATTGAAGAATGTGATGAAGATGAGCTAAGTGGTCCCAAAGTTGCATCTTGACGTTGACACTTTGGGTTGGCATATATGCTCGAACACACCTAGTTTTGTGATCCTGACAGGATTAAAATCATGATAGCCCGTGACATTGTGTCAAGTACTTGAAATGAATATGAGCTCCCCGTACACGTGACATCCTAAACCCTACTTTGACGCCCCCTTTCCTTCTCAATAGAAACACTTTAGTATCCTAGTTTCACCCATACTCTCGTTGTATTATGGAAAGTAGTATAAATCTCAAACAAAAATACGAGAGAGGGTTGGTGCTTAGCTAAGAGCTCCTTCAAGTTCCATTTCCCCCCTGTAATTTATGGCTCCCCCAATATTCCAAGCAAGGATAGAGAGTCTTTGAACTGTATGATCAAAACTAACAGTGAGAGAAAGGTCATGAAGAGCCCTAGAAATTTCTTATTCTGTGAGGAGTTTCTGCCACCATATCTTGAATTCACTTTTATCCTCCACTTTCACGACGTCCTTTAGGTTTGACACACCACCATGCATGTTGCCTATATGACCATTCATTGCATCTTGCAGTCCATGCAATGGGTCAGGTGGTTTCGGTTCATCAATGAATCTTAGCCTGTTTTGTAAGATCACCTCCACCTCCATGGAAGTCTCAATGTCGTGAGGAAGCTTCTTTTGGTTATGGCTACTTAGTTCCCGCCCATTCTAGCCCTACTCTTTTTCTTCAGTCACCATCTCCACATTTTGTTCCAGTCTCAATTTAGGGAGATTTAGCTTCTCCATATTTTTTTCATAAGTGTGCTCATCCACGACATTAGGCGCATTAAAGACAGATTCTTTTAGTTGGTGTTTCTTTCGCACCCATATGCGAGTTAGGGAAAGTTGGAAAAAGCTTAAGACTCTACAGGCTAGCTGGGGAATTAAATTGTAATGATTATGATTTATCTTGTAATGAATCATTGATTTCTTGTCTCACTTGGTTTCCCAAAATAGGTCCCTTAATCAACGCCTTATATTAATTGTTACTTTCTCGCCTTCATTGTGTACTGAAGTTGGCTCCTGTCATGAGATTCTTTGAATAGGATTTTAGTGGGGCATTTATTTTTTGTAATCACTAACCAATCACCATGGAGATCCTGTCCTGATTTCTTTCCTGAACTTAGGCATGGGTTTGCATGTACACCGGCCGGGAACATCGCATCCCTTTGGTTCAAGGTGGTTGTAGTTGCATTGCTATTATCCCAATGGTGGTTTCAAGGAACAAGCTCTTACCACATATCCATAGAAACCATATCTAAATGTAGTCCCGTATACTCCATTTTATACCATTTCCCACATATACATACTTTTCAAACTAATGGGCAATTCAGCTAAAACTCCACACATACTCGTGCAAACTTGCCTCGCAAAGTGTTCATAGTCATCATGTCCACCTTTAATGCTTGCCTACCAATGAGGCCAAGCCCAACAATATACTCTTATCGTAGTACTCCGTGCCTAGGTTGGGAAACTTTAGTTCTTTTCAGTCGTTACTTATGATGACACAAAAATCTAGAATACTGTAAGATAGTAGTCGAAAATCATTCAAGATCCACCTCTATAACATTTTCTCTGTCTTCCACAATAAATTAAGCTACACCACGAAAAAGCCATGTCTAACATCCATGATTTTGAAGCCTCTTGAGGTCATCTACGTTGTCTTTAGTTTGTCCTTAATTGTTGAGAATCCAATATTTTTTCCAAGAAGTTTAACGAATTTAAATAGGGTATCATGACATGGAAACTAGAGATCCTGGAACACCTTATCATCAATGTAGCAATGAGGCAAAAGTCTATTTCCATCTTCAAGTTTTATATGTAGCGACTTCTTACTTATTAAGTCAATTTTCTCCTTACGAGAAATAGAGTCGCTACTCCCTAATAACATACCACAAAATGAGACCTTTGAGGTTTCAACCCCTCTTCCACCATCAGGGTTTTTTTGGGGAGGGGCTCACCTGAGTATTGCACAAAAAAGAAATATAATATAAAACACTTACATAAATATTTGATTAACTTTACAAAAATAGTTTATAATTGACCTCTAAGCTCTTTTAAATTTATTTCAACAATTTTTAAATAAACTTATGAAAATCTACTTATAATTAAACACCTATGACAGGAAAAAAAAAACTCATGTAATATGTGTTAACTCTTAATTAATTTGTTTATCTAAACAAAGTCATAATTGAGTGTTTGATATACCCTGAAACATTAAAGCTCTAACAATAGCTTTTTACATTTTATTATATTTTAATCTAACATGATATTTAATTTAATGTTCAATGTAAGATAATAATGGATATTACCTTCAAAAAAAAATAATGGATATTTGAAGAGCTTAACGTTTTTTTTTATTTTTTTAGGTTGGCAAAAAGGTTAATTTTTTTTAATCAACTTGACCTTAGATAAATAATGAGTTAGGTTTAAAGGATATAAGAGGAAAATGACACAAGAAAAAAAGAAGAAGAAGAGAGATCCATTTTTATGACCAAAAATAAATTATTTAATTATAATATTATATGTATATATATAATTGTAATAAGAATTCTTAAATAATTTTGGAAAATAAAGGTTAGAGGTATTCAGATTTTCTTAGGTATGATAGTTGAATGTTAATGTATTGATAATAAAAAAAAGAGATATCAAATTTATATATATAAAAACATATAACAACTCATACAACACGTTTTTCAGTTACATTACCTATTACATCTCATATTATTCTCTCTATGTTGTACATGTACAACATGTACAATTTACATTTCTAAAAAAAACTCGAATTATATTATCTTTTAGGGGTTTGATTCATCATAAATTTATGTTTTCACTTTAAAATTGATAAAAAAAATCAACAATTAAGATTGTGATAAAATACACATATTCATTTGGTTTATTTTTCTACTTCTTGTTTTCATTTCTTATTTTTAGTTTTACTTATATAAAATACTTTTAATTTTGATTATAAAAGACAAAGTATTATATATCTTGTTTTCTTATTTTCAAAGTTTTATATAGGAACCAACGAAGTTGGTTTAAGTGGTACATGCATGTTTGATTCCCCTAAAGCAATATATCTGGTTTGAGACTTGTGGATAGAAAAATCCCGTAAAGGATATCTGTGGTTCTTCACACTAAAACTTTTATGTAAGAAATAATAAAAATAATTTTTTATTATTTTCATTGTTGGTGTTTTGTATACAAAAATTATGAAAACATGAAAAAAAAAAACATAAACTAGATACGATCATGCATTCAGCATATTCCCCCTGTACAATGGGTCTATTTTTTTCTTTTGTCAAACAGTAATTTCTCTAGTTCGCCTCTAATATTCTGTAGATTTCAATGGTACTATATTGTTTTTTTTTTGGTCAAGCTATATCGTCCTTTTGAACACCTTAAAAAAACGTATCTAGTTTATATTGGGAAGAAAACGTATCGACCAAAAAAAACGTACTAGCATCATATTACGAATCAAAATTTATTTGTTTTTAAATTCACCTTTAAAAACATAATAATTGTAACTTTTTCATTGAAATGAAAATTTTATATTAATTTTTTACTGTAAATTTACTTTTTTTTTAAAAAAAGTTTTCTAACATGAATCACATCACTTCAAAGTTGAAATTCAGATTTAAATAAAATTAATTGTACAAAATTAAATTAATTCAAATTCAAATTTCCAAACACAAAGTTAGAGCGGAGATTTTAGTTTATATTGCACAATCTGCAAAATTGATCGCTGTTCAAATTTATGAGAATCCAATAGAAGACATAATTGTACTATTTCTTGTGAAACCTCCAAACCGAAGCCATTATCCCACTGGAGATTGAAGATTTCGACTTGCCGGTGCTTTGGACCTGTAATCATATTACAAAAACTCAACCATACTTTAAATAAACTGGGGATAGAATTAGAAATGAATTACGTATGTCAGATCTAATGTTATCTTAACTTATGACGAATATTGACCTATTTTTTGGTCAAGGCTAGTAGGACTAATCTCTTATATAGACCAAATAAATGTAAAGCTTTACATTTAAAAAGACTAATAAACACAGGCATAATAATAATGATGATATCAACAAAAATAAAACTATCAATTTGTATTATTTATATTTATTTAAATAAATCACTTCATTAACCCTAACAACTTTTTGAAAATCCTAAAACATTCCAAATGCAAGCCATGTTACTCGTGCATCCCTCGTGAGTTACCTCACCTTAAATAATTCCAACTACTTATAATAATTACTAAATTTAAAACTTAATTGATTACAGCTACCTGTAATAATTACTTTTAAAATCAGTTTGGCATCTTCTTAAGACTTTAGGGGATTTTATGTCATTTGAGTCAGTTTTCTAAGCAAATTACCATTTTCTTTTTTCTTTTCCAAAATTTTTTACTAACCTAAAATAACTAAGAGTAATGTTTTTCATACACCAATACAACAATACAACATAAAAAGACAAAATGGAAAATGGAAGTAAGAGAGAGAAATGTGGGATGTGATAGGTGATGTGATGGAGAGATATAGAGAAAAAAAGTGTGTTGTATGAGTTGTGTATTTTGTTGTATGAAAAACATTACTCAATACCTAATGCTACCACATAATTTGATAGGACTCATGTAAATTTCAATCAATCGTCAGAGTGTGTTTATAGTACTCTTCATTCTTCAAAACAAGAAGTATATATCCATTGCCCAGTGAAATTGAAAACAGCTGCCGCACAAAAAAATAAACAAAATTGATAAATAGTTTGATTTTTTCGTTTATTTAAAAAATGACCAAATAATAACAAAATTAAATTAGAGGCGAAGAGTTAAAATTTTGGTATAATTTATTTTATATAACTTGTTTTCTAAATTTTTTATATAAATTTTCAAGTGCAGTGCTATTTGGCTCAAAGCACTGGAGAGCGAACATGTCACGTTCAAATTAAACACTAAAGAACGAACATGTCACGATGTGATGTGATTATTTCACTTTTTTAAATTCCAACAATAAAAAAGAAAAACTAATTGTGATACTGATAGGAGAGGGATTAATTGATCTTAGGCTCTTATCATGATTAGTTTTTCTTTATTACTGTGATTTTAAAAAGCGAGCGTGCGTGACATGCTCGTTCTACGGTTCGAGCCAAATAGCACTACACTTTTTAAAATAATATCTAATAAAACATTAAACTTACCTTATTCTTCATCTTTTGGCCCTTTGTCATTTTCAAATCTTCAGGGTGATTTTCTAAATATCCCTTAAGTTGCTGGTCGTCCATGGTCTCTACCAAATCAACCTACGAAACACCAAACTAATTCTGAGGATTTTTTTTTGTTTGAGATTTATTAAATAGAACACAATTATTTTGAGAATTAAAAGAGCTCAATATATAAGAGGCATCAATTAACTCAAACAGCTTACAAATTTAAAAGTAATGGTGGAGGAAATATTACCCATGTCTGGAAATCTTCTATATCCTTTCTTAAGACTGCTTCTTCCTTTTGTGCAAGTTCCTTCTTCTCCTGCCATGACATTGGTACCTCCTTTGCTTCAGCTTCTGGTTTCTTCTTGTTACTTGTTCCTCCAAGTGTGTTCATTATTTTATTTCATGGACCACCCAGTACAAAGTAATTATACCAGGAGCTTGATGAAAGTAATGGAACAATTCAACTGAGAAGAAATATATGCCAGCTAAGAATGTATTTAAATAATTATAAATGTCCATTCATATTTAAGGAGGAAAGAACATAGCATGTGAATTATGTGATGGAATAACTTAATTGCTTCTTGGCTGTATGCCAACTATAATTATTGACTAATAGTGACAAATGTAGTAGGTATTAATGGCTTAAAATCTGATTTAATTGGTTTAATTTATATATGGGAAGTTTATTATTTAGTCCTTCCGGTGTTTTTATAAGATATTTAATTGAATTAAAAGTAGTTAAAATTGGGAGTTTAATATATGTACACGGTCAGTATAAAGAAGTTTTACACATACATCCAATGATGTGCTGCCACATAATTTATTGAATTTAATAACACATGAGGTGTCATGTTCATTAATGATGTGGCGGCACATCATTAGATGTCTTTGTAAATCTTTTTTACACTAACAGTGTATACTAATTAAATCCTAAAGTTAATTTTGTTAGGTTTATAAAAAAATAGAATTACACTACAATTTTACCCTTATTTAATATTATTAATTACTAACTTCACTATAAAATAATAGTGGAAACATGTATATTAAAGTTTTTAATAAGGATAAATAAGGAAAATGCTTAAATGCACTTTTTTTACCACCGAACGCGTGGATCAACTCGTAAGCGGTTGTTTCAGCTTAATCAGCGATCTCGAGTTTGAGCCTTGGGTATGCAGTTGCATTAAATACTCAGAGGAAGAGCTTTGCCGCCCATAGAGGTCCTACCCGACTCGAACAAGATTGTCTCTTGTGGAGGATATCTGTGGTATTACACAAAAAAATGGATATTTTTTGTCCTCATAGTTTTAATTGCTCAAATCAATCCCCTTATTTTTTAAATTGAACAAATTTGATCTATGTCGTCGCACAATGTTGCCACATCATAAAACATTATTCAAGTCAGTGTTTTCCATTAATATTGGATGGTGGTTGGTGGGATTAAATTTATTCAATTTTAACTTAATTGGTTTGAGAAATTAAAAGTATAGGGATCAAAAGTGCATTTAAACAGTTAAATAATAATAAATGCTTCATTGAAGTACTTTATAAAAAAAATCATTAAAACCTTCTAGATGATGTCTTATAAAAAGAATCAAAGGGATAAAAAAAGATAAAACTCTTGATGATGTGTTATAACTTTCCATTTTTACCCTCAATAGCATTAGCTTATATCATTATTACTTTTGAGCTTATAACTTATACCTTATTATCTTTTTTTCCCATTTTCCCCTCAATATTAATTTTTATATATTTTTTCCTTTCTTAATTTATTAAAAAATTATTATAAACTAATTGTAAAATCCTAATGATGTACTTTCACTATCATATGCAACTAGATTTATACCCGCGCGTTGCGCGGTTGAAGAAAGTTTTCCTGTTTTATTTTATTAGATTAAAACTTATTATTGAGTGTTATAAGTATAAAAATAATATAATTAATATCCAAAGATAAGATGTAACAAAAAATTACAATTATTTTAAAGAAAATTGAATTTTTGATGTTGAAGTCAATGGAAGAAGAACATTTATGTAAATAACATTCAATGAATATTGTGGATTTTGATGCCACCATCATGTGGTTATGCTTTTCCCCCCTTATACGTGTAAGGATTGTCTGCAGCCCCCGCAGCCTCTGTAGTAGGCATTAGCTACCGAATAGCTACGGATTAGCTATGGATTTTAATTCCGTAGTTATTCCGTAGCTGATGTCTGCTGCAGGGGCTGCAGACGATCCAGATCCCCCTTATACACACTACTTTTGCTCCTAACTTGTATTTGGTTGGATTCGTTTCTCCTTTAACTTTGAATGCGAAATTATAAATATACCCGTGGAATTGAATTTCATTTCATAGCCATTAAATTTTACAAAATTATTTTACTTTTTATCATTCTTTTTTTTTTGTTATTTCAGTTTTTGCAATTTATGGATCCTTTATTTCATTACCTTCATTAGGTTTTTTGGTATTATGAGTTATTGTAAAAAGTAAAATAAATTATTTAATATATCATATAGAAGAAAATAAGAGTAACTCGCATAAAACTCTATATTATGCAAATAATCTTTGTCGACAATTGTGTTAAGTGAGAGTACACCACTCAAATGTTAGTTTATAGACATAACTCTACATTTTTTGTTTTATTTTGTTGGTTTAATTTTAATCAATCTTAGTACTGTATAGATGAAGTTAAAACAGTTTAGGGAAATATATTTTTTATCAATATAAAACAACTAAAAGAAAAGAGAAAATAATATAATATTAATATTCACTGCATAATTTTGATAAATTATAGAAAATACTCCATGCATTTTATTCTTTAATGTAGGTTCACAACATTAGATACAAATATCAAGTTCCCTTTGTTTCTTAGGTTTGTTACGTTGTGTAATAATAGAAAGCCAAATTAAAAATCACTTCCATAAGACACATAATTAAAAGGGAGGTAAAACTTAATCTAAAAAATAAAATACAAGGAAAAAATGAGTTGAAAAATGTGAACATGAAATATTCAATATTATTGTTTATCTTTATTCCTTCCATTTATTTTTCCAACATAGTCTTGTGAAATGATCCGACTCAATAAGTAATATAATTGAAAAAATGGATTTAAATAATTAGAAAATATGGTCATATAGCTAATATTATTTTTTTTCATGTTATTTTAGTATTTTTTGTAGAGTAGTCATTTGGTCATATATATACCAAATCGTAAATGGTAGCTTAAGCTACATTTGACTTCTTATTTTATTGGGTACTAATATTTTGTATAATTTGATTTAAAAAATAATGGAAACTATAGACCCTAAAAATAACGTGACTCCTCAAGTATCTCTGTTTTTATTTCTAGGGACTTCTAGCAATTGCCTGCAAAGTGCAATCATAAACACATCCCTTCTAAGAATTGTAACTGCTACTTGTCTTGGGAGTGTAACTGTGTATTCAACCCTTAAACCACCTTTTGAAACAAGAAGTGTGACATTTCTGCATTTTAATTGTCTACACAATTTCACCAATAAAGTTTTTCATAACCAAATTAGTGAGTCATGACTTTTGAGCTTTGGGATATAAAACGTTTAATTAGATTAAGTAAATGACTAATGAGAGTAAATGGATTAGAAAACAATGAAATGAGAGAAATTTGACAACTCTAGCAAATATGCTGAGTTAGAATATATATATATATATATATATATAATAGTTTATTAAATTTATAAATCATGATATGAACATCTTTTTATTTTTACTCAATTCATGATATTTGAAATTATTTTTATTTAATTATTATATAATTATAATATAATCTTCTAATTTTTTTTATCGTAATAAAAGTATAAATATAATAGAAATTTAAAGAATAGATGATTTTATTTTTTGAGTTCTTGTTAAATAAAAGTTTGTTTATAAGAGTACGAAAATAGAATGTTAGTTTGTTGTAGAAGTTGTTATATAAGTAGGTTTATATTAAAATATAATTGAATAAAGAATTTTACATTAAATTTTCAGTTATGCTATGATGGGTGAATAAGATTAAATAAGTTAAATTAAATTTAATGTCTATAGTGCAGAAATAATAGCAATAATATGAAAAAAATATATAATAAGAAAAGAATTTGTAATATGATAAGTGTCTTTTGGAATATCACATTATGTAACTATTTTGTAACATATTAATTTATTATTGTTTGTTATTAATATGGGAAGAGGTATTGGTGTGTGCATTTGGAGATTTTGGATGGTCTAGAATGAGTGAATTGCAAGGAGAGACATGACACATCATACTATTCTTGACGTGGCACAAATAAAGGTATGCGGCAATAGTATGGATGACATGACAACGTGTGAGCTTGCGACTCAGCTTTAATATATATAATAGATTACTATTAATATAAAATTAAAATAGAATGAACTTGTTTGCAATTTTTTTGGCTTGATATTGATGTGCGGGCGTGCCAGAGATAACTTATGTGATCAGCCGATTGGAATAATATAGAATTAGCCTAATGATTTGGCTTATTGTAAACACAACAATCTCAATTTGATAAGACCATTACAAAGAGGGAATTTATCACTTAGTTGTGGATTCCTATGCTAACAAAAGAAAGTGCCTAGTGGTTGAAATTCAGCTATGCAGGAGAGTAAAATTGAATAGAAAGGAGAGAGACAGTTGCAAATAAAGGCTAGAAAAAGCAGTAAATAATGGAAATAAAAATTTAAAAGAATAATTCATAGAGTTAAATATGTTTCTAGTCCCACAAAATATAGTTGATATTTGATTTTAGTCCCTATAATTCAAATTGGTGGATTTGGTCACTCAAAAAGTGAAAATACCGCCTTTTATATGTAAATACAAGAGATTACTCCCACTAAACCTATCCACCACGCTCTAACCCACTAACTCTATGTTCTAACTGATAAAGAATGTTGGCAGACAACTAAAGTGTGAGTAGTCGTCCTAGTCAGCTAACCTATCATTGTGGAAAAGGCTTCAATTGTGGTCACAATTGTGATGGCTATGGTGATGCATGGGCTGAAGGGGTAGCATATGGGCTATAATGGTCGTTTGCGACTTAACCGTTAGCTTTTCCTAAGGCTACTATTCCTTTCTTTTGGGTGTAGGAAAATGGTTTATTGGTTGACTTTGTTTTGTTATTAGCTGGTTCATTTTTAATTTGCCTTTTATTGAGAAGAAGACATTCTTGAAAAATTCTCGCTTAACTTTCATTGTTTCCTTCCTATTTCAATTTCTCTTGTTTCAAAGGTTTTGTGACCTCTCTCTCTTTTTGGTATGGGTTGACGGGTCCAAATTCCTCTTGTTGATTCTTCCGTTTCATAGTTATGGGGGCATGGGTGGTGCATGGTGCAATGAACAAAGAGATTGCAAGACTCAAAGGTAAATGGGACAACGACTATGGTGGCTTTGGGAGGAAGAGGAAGAGTAATGGGGCTAGTTTGAGGGTTGGAGTTGATGATGAGTAGGATGGTGATGATAAGTGGGACCATACAGTAACACATAAGCATTTAAAAGATTACTTGTTATGTCAGTGATCATTTTGGAACAAAATTTTGTTTGAGAGGACGCTTTAAAAAAGAAAATTTTGATAAGGACTAAAATTAAATCTTGTTAGAGTGAAAATATATTTTACTCTTTGGGTAATTATAAAATTAGAGTTTTTAGTTAATTTTAAACTCTTATAATTTTTTGTTTAATGACCAGTTGTTTTAAGCACTCTATTTTTTTAGTTTTAATTATTTTATTTTATACACAAACATAGAATAAGACCATTCTTTCACTTCAATTATTTAATATTTTTATAGTGTATATTCTATTGTTAATCTTTTATTAACAGTATTTTTATAAGATGGTGAGAGTATCATCAAAATTTTACAATGGGTTTATGATAACCTCTAATAAATTAAGAAAGGGAAAAAAGGAATTGTATTAAAATATTGAGGGTGAAAATGAAAATGAAAAACAATAAATTATAAGATATAAACTCAAACGCTAGTAGCATATGCATGAAAAAACGCTATAAACTAATGGAATAAGTTCATTTATCAAACAATTGTATATTGGTCAAAATAGTTTATAAGCTAATCAAATATATTATTTCAGCTATGTGCTAGCTTTTCATGTTTCATCTAGCTTATTAATTAACCATTCTTGCCAGACATAACCTTATATCCTATTTTCTCTAGTACTTGTTGAGTCAATAGGATAAGATATATCCTATTGGGTTATCATATCCAACTCAAGTGAAAATTGTATCCAACTCTTGTTGAATCTTTTTTTTTACTCAGTTGCATGGATAACACATGTTTTGGTGATTATAATTCTAAAAATTCCTGCCTATTTACACAAAGTAAGGTTCCTATCTCTTTTCATGAACTTGAAAATTCTCGTGGATTTTAAGCTAATAGTTTTTTTTTCAGTTCTGCACTAATGTGCTTGTTGATTCTAAAAATATTTTGTTTATATATATATATATATATATATTATACAAAGTTTACCTTAATATGAATGCAAATTGAATTCATTGAGCTATTAAGTGCAAAAAAGTATTTTGTCTTTATGTGGTAAAAATTAAAAATGTGTCTAATGTTCAAGAGAAAATGAAATAATTTCTTTGTTTACTTTTTCTTCAATTTTTTTCTAATGTCAAATATGTGTATTATATCTTTACCTGACTTTGCTCTTTGTGTAGATAACAACTTGTGATGTTGCATATTATAATTTAGGCATTGCAAAAACTATTTCCACATTAATATAAGATATGTTGAGATTTTGGTGACTTTTTACGATTTTAAAACGGGTTTTGGTTTTAAGTCATGGTCATGGATAATTGACAAAGACTTTGTCTAATATGCACCCATAAAAAACAGGTGTGTAACCTTACATCGGTTTTTTTTATAAATTGTAGGGAGTCATCAAACCAAATATCTCATATTTAAGGATTAATAGTTCATGTAAGCAAGAAATCTTCTATTTTGCAAATCAAATTTAACCCATCTAACCAAAATTTCCAACTTTAAGGCTTTGTTCAACCTTTACTTTCGAGAAAAAAAGTCCATTTATAAAGAGAAAAAAGTTCTCTATACACAAAAAATAATAACAAATAATTACCTTTTATTTTATTAACTGGTCCCCTTAAAGACACACTTTGGCCTAAGAGGAGAGTTGAGTTGCCAATAAAGCTGACTACAACGTAGAGAATGGAACATGAGTTCATCGTATCTCTGCTTCAATATTTTTTGTTGATATTGCTCCAAATTATTTGTTGTTGTTTTTGGTGTATATATAGAGAATTTTTTCTCTCTTTACAATGAGCTTTTTTTTTTTTTCCGACGAGTATAGGTTGAACTAAGTCCTAAAGGTGGAAATTTTGATTAGGTGGGTAAAAATTGACTTGTAAATAGAAGATTTCTTTTTTACATCAACTATTAATCCTAAAATATGAGTTATTTGATTAAATGACTCCGTACAACCAATAAAAAACGGGTGTAAGGTTACGCCCGTTTTTTACCGATGCATATTAGACAAATCCTTTGACAGACTATCTTCCATTTCTCTTTAGTCTCTAGCAAATGAAATTGAGTCACCTATTTATTTTGCTTGATTTGCATAATTATTTTTTCTATCCATCATTGAAACTAATAATTTTTTAACTAATTTTACATAACCCAAATTTCTTTTCTTTTCTTATTATGATTTATTAATCATTCTAATGTATAGGGATTTATTCACCATCAACTAATAAAGCATTAAAAAAAGTATCAATTTTTTCACCTAAGAGGTTCGACTGAGACTTGACAACCTGCTAAACTCTTGTATGAAAAAATTGCATCTCTTTCATGCTTGAGGGAAAAGGTTCTACAAATAGGGGTAGGAAGTTGAAAAGCGACTTGGACGTTAATAAAAAAAGAAAGGATAGTGATCAGGAAAGGTTAGATGGATGGGAAAAATCAAACCAAAAAGTATAAATTCATTGGTATATGTAACATCCCAAAAATTGGACCTAAGATGAATCTAGAGAAGAGCTACGAGAGGGTTGAGAACCTGAGAAAGTAGGAATGGGTTACGAGTAAAGAAATGAAGTTAGTGAGAGTTCATGAATATCAAGGGAAATTTAGAAGGAGAGCTAAGTGGGAATGGTAGGATTTTGGAAGAAGTAATGAGGGATGGCAAGAGTCAGAACAACCTAAATTGTAGTTGAGTTCATTTGTTGAGATGGGGTTAAGGGTCTTAATAAAAGAGTGGAGAAAAGAGAGGAGTTTTTTAGTGTGAGGGCGCGCGCTTCGGAACACTTCAGGTGCGCTTCAGCGCACCCCTTGTTGAATCAGGAAGGGTAGCCTCTGTTTGAGATGCGCTCCAACACACTCCAGGATGGTCTCTGTGTATAGCACGCTCAAGCACACTTAAAGTGCTCAAGCGCGCTTAACTCAGTAAGCATCAAGGGGACTTTGCACGCTAGCGCGCTCAAGCGCACTTTGAGAACCATAATCTCTTTTAAAGCAAAGCACGTTCTTTCTCCTTTCATTTTCACTCGTGGTTAGATCTTCTTAGGGAGAGAAAGGGGGAATCTAGAGAGAGAAAGAGTGAAAAGAAGAAGAAGGCTTTGGGTAGAGGCAACCTTCCACCATCTCCTAGCTTGGGTCTCCATCATCTTCCTCATCCTCCATTGTTTCTTCATTTGAGGCGAGTGGGGTTTTCTGATATGAACCTTGAGGTTCTATTTTTCATGGATTTTAGAAATTTCTGAATAAAACAACACTTTTCTTTGACAAACATTTTTCTTTTTTTTAATACTTTTCTTTTGCTATTTTCTTTTCTTTTTCTATTTTGTTTCATTTTTCTTTCTTTGAATTTCGAACAACAAATAAAATAAGATAGTAGGTTAACAAATTCTAACCTTGACAAAAATTGATATTCAACCTTGAATACTTGAAAAAATAAATCACTTATAATTCAAGCAATACGTATAGGAAAATAGGTTTTTGAACAAAAATAGAAGAAGTTGGAAAAATAGAAGGAATAGAAGGTGAACGTCACACTTTCAAGACTTGAAAGATAAGCCCTTGAAGATACACACACAAAGGTGAAGAACCTTTGATAATCTTCAACTCTTGACTAGCAAGAAATTTAGAAAAAATCACTTTCACGTGTAAGGATAAACTTTGCATAAAACATCTAACTTTTCTTGCATGCATGAAGCATGTATTTATAGAGTTTACAAGGTGAATTAGGGCCATGCAATCAAATGCATTTTCACGCCCAAAATACTCCAAAAAATACCCCTTATACACTTCCCATGCAACCCTAATAAATTACTAGGAATTAACTAAATTAAAGAGACAAAATAAACTAATAAAACTCAACCTAAGTGAGCTTATTTGGCCACATTCTCCCAAACAGATTTTTGGCATATGTGGCTGCAATAAACCTTAGAAAGTAACCACCAAACATGAAGTAAAATGGCTATTGATTCAGCAATAAAGTGGTCGTACAAAACAACCATATTCATCAAGCTTCCAATCAATTTTGTAACCTCCTTCTTCATGGTGTGGCCGCAACTTAATGGCTCTTCATTCAGCTCATTACAACCTTCTTAGTCCTCTTCGATGACACATAAATCAACCATTTCAAGCACATGTTGGCCGCTACAATGATGACATATAACTCAGCCATTCAATCACATGTTGGCCGCCTCATTTGGCTTGTTGAAGTGTCTCCATGTAGCCTCAAATTAGACTAGATTCATGCACATTAGGTAAGCCTCCCTAACGGTTTTTAGACAAGGTTTTAATGCAATTAAACAACATAATAACATTGTCTTATAACCACCAGAAAATTAACTCAATGTTTTTGTAACTTCCTAATTCTTATTGAAAGCAAATAAAAACAATAATTCAGCAACATTAAGAATGAGTTGGCCGCCCCACATGGCCTCCTCCATGGCTCTTGATTGGCTTTCAACTGGTAGTTGCATTAATGGCAACTGGCACTTCATCAATGGATCCATCTTCTTCAACTTGAATGCAATTAATGAACTGATCACTTTCATTAATGCTCTTGTTGTTTTGAAGTTGAGCATCTTTTATGACAAGTTGTAGAGCCTCCTTTGCTTTTCTTTCCTGCGCCTTTGTCATGGGTCCACCTAGCCTTTTGACTGCATTATTGATGTCCTCATACGTGAAAGTGATTTTCTCTAAATTTATTCAAATGATATGAGCCTTAAGGTTCTATTTTGCATGGACCTCAGAAATTTCTGAATAAAATATCACTTTTCTTGATAAACAACTTTCTGAATAAAACAACAATACAAGGAAAGGGTTTATTAGGGAGGTTATGGTTGTATAATAAAATTATAAATCCTGAGAGGCCCTCTATTTATTTTGTGCATGGTGGACGGAGAATTAAGTTGATAGGTCTTTCATCCGACGCTGTACGTGATGATCAACTAAAATTGAAGGAGAAAATAGAAAAAGAAAGAAGAGAAAAAGAAGAAAAAGAAAGAGAAGAAAAGAGGAGAGAAGAATTAGAAAAAGAAAGAGAGAAAATAAGCAAGGAAATTTTAAATTCTAATGTTAATTCCTCTCTTCTTTGTGATACTATTTTACAGGTGCAAGAAGATGTAATTATGAATGAAACGTACCACAAGTTGCCAACTTTGAGAATGAATTGTGTTGATATCATTCCTAGTGCTCAATTGTACGTTCAACCCACTTTTGGATGCCAAACTCATGATAAAATTGAGAACAAGCACATGGAATCTTATGGTTTGTCATGCAATGTTACATGTTATAATAATTGTGAGAAGTGATTTCTCTTTGGGTTCTTGTAATCCAACAATTGAGATTTATCAAAGGTTTTCACCCCTTTGTGTGTTCAATCTCCTGGACATATCTTCCATCCTTAGGAAGTGTGGCGTCCTCTCATTTTCCATTCCATTTTCTGTCTTTTCCATATTCATAAAATTCTGATTTCTTGCCCATGTTTAAGTGTTGATTCATTGACAATAAATCTACTCAAATTCTGACTTTGAAAACAAAAAGAATTCTGCTTGTTTTATTTGGTTCCTGGTGCGCTGAGTTTGTTCCAAATTCTGCTCCAATTTTATAGTTTTGAGCGTAGAGTTTCTACACAAAAAATGCACCTTAATTTTCTCTGATTAAATTGCACGCTGGCTGCACATTATTCCATCCTATTTGGACGCTGGTTATGAAAGTATTTGCGCTGGAAAAATAGAAGGAATAGAAGGTGGACGTCACACTTTCAAGACTTGAAAGATAAGCCCTTGAAGATACACACAAAAAGATAAGCCCTTGATAATAACCTCCCTAAATAAAATATCACTTTTCTATTTTTCCTTTTATTCAAAGTGAAACCTTAAGATAAATACTCACTTGTATTCTTGGTTGCTCTCCTATGAATTCTCCCTATTCCTTTTTCCCCTTGCTATTATTGTTGATTGATTTTATGCAAACTGATGGATTTCTGGCAAGCGAACCAAAAATCCCGTAGTATAATAGTAAGAAGAGTATCGTATCCACAGGGAACGGTCAATTCGCGTATAGTTGTGATCTATTTATCAAGGGTAAACAATGGATTTATGAGAGTATTTTGTGCGGAAAATGTAAATTGTAGATTAATAATCAAATGAAATAGAAAGGAGGAGTTGGAGACACTTTACTTGGATTAGGATTGAACTTCGTGTCACCGCACTCTTCGTGTATGTGAAAACTATTTATTATTTATGGCTTTGATCTATAATACTGTAGACAAACTAAATTGCTAAGACCCCGAGTTACCAGCAGCCTCACCACTCAAAGGCAATCCATGCGGGCTCTCCCAAGCGACAAATTACCCTCGGCTTATTTACTCTATTTATTCCGTTTGTTAAAGGACTCATTGACAAACCAAGCTTATCCTTTAGACGCCCTTCATTAGGATACTGTCACTACCCATCAATCACTAGCAACGCCCATGTTTCAGTCACTGGGATTACTATCAACTAACCTTTACTATCGATAATTTAATAACTATGCTTATCCTTTAGACGCCCTTCATTAGGATACTGTCACTACTCATTAATCATTAGCTACGTCCATGTTTCAGTCACTGGCTACCGAGTACTCTTATTCACTCAGAGTTTGAGTTTCCTATGTCTAGGCTCCCTCATCCTCAATCCTAGTCGTAACGTTAATTACAGACACTAGCCTATAACTCCGGCGCAAGCGCGAAAGTTAGGAATTAAGCACAGAATAAGATTACCAATATTATAGATAGGGAACTCATAAATAATAAGATAGAATTCACATACACTTGGGGATAGAATCAACTACATTCAATCCTACTGGAGAGTTAGCTACTCATGGTAGCCATACAAACCACTGAAGAATCTATCACCTTCTTCAATCCTCGTGCAGCGCTCCGCCTCTCCTATTCTAAACTTAAAAGTGGTGCATTATCACTGGAATATAGCTGAATTACAATAATCGTGCACACCTGATCTGGTGCAAGAAGGTCCTATTTATAGGCTAAGGAAAGACAAAACAATTGGGGAGAAATCTATCTAAAAATGGCAACAAGGCAAGAATCACATGTCCTGCGCTTCACCCTGCGCTACAGTGCAGCTTGCAGCGCAGAAGTCAGAGAGTTGCGCGTCACCCTGCGCCACAGCGCAGGTTGAAGCGCGCAATGCGAACTGCACAGCTTCAATCTTTCTCTTTTTACTTGATTTCTCCCCGAGACTGGTTTTGTTTGATTGTCTTTCCTTGTTTCCCTTTTCTTGATGAAATCTTGCATTTATTGAGCATCTTGGATTTAATTGGGAAGGTTGTCTGCAGAATCCTTGTTTAATTGGCAGCTGATATCTTCATTAATTGCTCTCAAATAATCTTCAAATCTTCATTTATTGCCTTCAATCAAACTTCAAATCTTGCAGATATCTCCCTCATTTAATGCTATCTTTCCTTCATATCAAATCTTCGCAATATTCTGCAAAAATCAGTACAATTTATATCAAAATAGCATCAAATTGAAATTCAAGATTAATAAATACAATTTATCTAATATTAAATAAAAAGGGATTACTTTGGGGAAAAAAATACCATTTTATCCTTGATAAGTGAACTAAAAAGTACTCTAATTTATCATATATTTTTCACTTATCAAAATACCCCCAACTTAACTTCTTGCTTGTCCTCAAGCAAGAGACCTCTTTGCAATCAAGAAATCAATTCTATCCCCTGTATAACTTAAAAATTAAAAAACAAAATCAAGGAACCTTCCATCTCCTTGTTAAGCAGCAGTCACTTTCCAAACATAAGAAAAAATCAGGATTAAGAGATGTTACCAATCCTCAATCAGAATAGAACACAAACATCAGTCAAACTTCTCAAGAATAGAAATTAAAGCTATAAGTGATAAACCAAGAAAATCTCTCATTCTCACGGGTAAGTGTTTCCCTCAATCTTTTTCACCACCGTTGAACAACTAGAATTGATAGTCGTTTCCAACTTTCAAACCTGTAAACAATCAATATGGATCAAAAGGTCTTTTCTTTGGTTGTAATGAGGCTGGACTATCAAGAAATCATGGTTTTTCTAGATATGCAAAGAACACTTTGGATAGAGAGCATCTTGTGATTGTGCTTGGGACTTCTCTCCATTCACCTGGTCATTCTTGAATTGTCACCCTTTTTCAGCTTGACCTCTATGTTTGAAGAAGTACTCCCCCCCAACTTATTAAATATCCACACTCTTTGTGCAGATTTTTTTTTAAGCATAAAGAATTTATTCATGAGGGAGTACTCTTCTTTGTGATTTCATATGCCTGCTCTTTGAATTTCTTTGATCTTTCAATTTACCAACCTCTTGTCCCATTTTGTTGTGTTTCACCTTTCTCTCTATCCCAAGTGTGAAGGGACAGGATATAATCATTGAGTATGGCTAGGGTGCATCAAAAGAAATATTAAAGGCTCAAATGGGCAATGAATAAATGGAAACATTTAATCAAGGTTGGCTATTTGGCACTGAGCAGAATATTATAATCACAAAGTATGCCTTTGTCACTTCCATGTCTTCCATTAGCAAGACAAAATTCAGAAACTCAAGCAATAACAGTTGACAAGCAGCGGTGAAAAGCTCTCAAATTCAGTGTTTGGGCTCTCAGCTCACCGGTTATTGGCTAAAAATTCCTTGATAAAGCACTTAATGGTTTTAATTAACTATCTTGATATGTTCTCCTGAGAAGTATCCTAATCCTAACTGATTATGGAATTAATCACAGAACCCTATCATCTTTCCAAATCTGGTTAGTTAAACTACCTAATTACAGAGAATTTTGAAAAAGTTGCCTTAAATCCTAATTTTCTATGAAATCACAAAGAAGAGTACTCCCTCATGAATAAATTCTTTATGCTTAAAAAAAATCTGCACAAAGAGTGTGGATATTAAATAAGTTGGGGGGAGTACTTCTTCAAACATAGAGGTCAAGCTGAAAAAGGGTGACAATTCAAGAATGACCAGGTGAATGGAGAGAAGTCTCAAGCACAATGACAAGATGCTCTCTATTCAAAGCGTTCTTTGCATATCTAGAAAAATCATGATTTCTTGATAGCCCAGCCTCATTACAACCAAAGAAAAGACCTTTTGATCCATATTGATTGTTTACAGGTTTGAAAGTTGGAAACGACTATCAATTCTAGTTGTTCAACAGTGGTGAAAAAGATTGAGGGAAACACTTACCCATGAGAATGAGAGATTTCCTTGGTTTATCACTTACTGCTTTAATTTCTATTCTTGAGAAGCTTGATTGATGTTTGTGTTCTATTCTGATTGATGATTGGTAACATTCCTTAATCCTGAATTTTTCTTATGTTTGGAAAGTGACTGCTGCTTAACAAGGAGTTGATGAAAAGTTCCTTGAATTTGTTTTTGATTTTTTTAGTTACACAGGGTATAGAATTGATTTCTTGATTGTAAAGAGGTCTCTTGCTTGAGGACAAGCAAGAAGTTAAGTTGGGGGGTATTTTGATAAGTGAAAATTATATGATAAATTAGAGCACTTTTTAGTTCACTTATCAAGGATAAAATGGTATTTTTGCCCCAAAATATTCCCTTTTTATTAAATATTAGATAAATTGTATTTATTAATCTTGGATTTGAATTTGATGCTATTTTGATATAAATATTTCTGATTTTTGCAGAATATTGCAAGGATTTGATATGAAGGAAAGATAGCATTAAATAAGGGAGATATCTGCAAGATTTGAAGTTTAATTGAAGACGTGTAATGAAGATTTGAAGATTATTTGAGAGCAATTAATGAAGATATCGCTGCTAATTAAACAAGGATTCTTCAGACAACCTTCCCAATTAAATCCAAGATGCTCAATAAATGCAAGATTTCATCAAGAAAAGGGAAACAAGGAAAGGCAAATCAACCAAAACCAATCTCGGGGAGAGATCAAGTTAAAAAGAGAAAGATTGAAGCTGTGCAGAACGCGTTGCGCGCTTCAACCTGCGCTGTAGCGCAGGGTGAAGCGCATCTCTCTGATTTCTGCGCTTTAACCTGCGCTGTAGCGCAGGGTGAAGCGCAGAACACGTGATTCTTGCCCTGTTGCCATTTTTAGATAGATTTCTCCCCAATTTTCTTTGTCTTTCCTTAGCCTAAAAATAGGACCTTCTTGCACCAGATCAGGTGTGCACGATTATTTTAATTCAGTTATATTTCATTAATAATGCACCAGTTCTAATTTTAGAATAGGAGAGGCGGAGCGCTGCACGAGGATTGAAGATGGTGACAACATCTTCGGTGGTTTGTATGGCTACCATGAGTAGTTAACTCTCCATTAGGATTGAATGTAGTTGATTCTATCCCCAAGTGTATGTAAACTCTATCTTATTATTTATGAGCTCCCTATCTATAATATTGGTAATCTTATTCTGTGCTTAATTCCTAACTCCTGCGCTTGCGCCAGAGTTATAGGCTAGTTTCGACTAGGATTGAGGATGAGGGAGCGGATACTGAAGAAACTCATTCTCTGAGTGAATAAGAGGACTCGATAATCAGTAAACCGAAACATGAGCGTTGCTAATGATTGATGGGTAGTGTGAGTATCCTAATGAAGGGCGTTTACAAGATTAGGCCTGTTTATCGATAACAAAGGTTAGTTTATAGTAATTCCAGTGACCGACACATGGTCGTATCTAGGGATTGATGGGTAGTGTGAGTATCCTAATGAAGATGCGTCTACATGATTAGGCTTGGTTTGTCAATGAGTCCTTTTACAAACGGAATAATAAAAGCAAAATAAGCTGAGGGTAAGTTTGTCGCTTGGGAGAGCCCGCACGGATTATCTTTGAGTGGTGAAGCCGCTGGTAACTCGGGGTCTTAGCAATTTAGTTTGTCTAGAGTATTATAGAGTAAACCTAAAATAATAAATAGTTTTTACATGCACGAAGGGTGTGATGATACGATGTTCAATCCTAATCCAAGTAAAGTGTCTCTAACTCTTCCTTTCTATTGCTTTTGAATATTAAATTACTATTTAGATTTCCGCACCACAATATTCTCACAAAGCCGTTGTTCTCTCTTGATAAATAGATCATGACTATACGCGAATTGACCGTTCCCTGTGGATACGATAACTCTTCTTACTATTATACTACTGGATTTTTGGTTCGCTTGCCAGAAACCCATCAAGTATTTTTGGCGCCGTTGCCGGGGAACGGTTTCCAATTCGTGTAGACCTTGGCGGTCTAGTTATCAAGTTCTTTATTTATCGTACCATCAAGTGCGGTCTAGTTATCTTAGAAAAACAATAAATTTCCTAAGATAATAATAAGTCCTAAAAATAATATGAAGAATAACTAAAAGAAATCCTAAGAAAAATAAATAAACAAAATCGTACGATAAATAAGAACTTGATAACTAGACCGCCAAGGTCTACACGAATTGGAAACCGTTCCCCGGCAACGGCGCCAAAAATACTTGATGGGTTTCTGGCAAGCGAACCAAAAATCCAGTAGTATAATAGTAAGAAGAGTATCGTATCCACAAGGAACGGTCAATTCGCGTATAGTTGTGATCTATTTATCAAGGGAAAAATAATGGATTTATGAGAGTATTTTGTGCGGAAAATGTAAATTGTAGATTAATAATCAAATGAAATAGAAAGGAGGAGTTGGAGACACTTTACTTGGATTAGGATTGAATTTCGTGTCATCGCACCCTTCGTGTATGTGAAGACTATTTATTATTTATGGCTTTGATCTATAATACTGTAGACAAACTAAATTGCTAAGACTCCGAGTTACCAGCAGCCTCACCACTCAAAGGCAATCCATGCGGGTTCTCCCAAGCGACAAATTACCCTCGGCTTATTTACTCTATTTATTCCGTTTGTTAAAGGACTCATTGACAAACCAAGCTTATCCTTTAGACGCCCTTCATTAGGATACTGTCACTACCCATCAATCACTAGCAACGCCCATGTTTCAGTCACTGGGATTACTATCAACTAACCTTTACTATCGATAATTTAATAACTATGCTTATCCTTTAGACGCCCTTCATTAGGATAATGTCACTACCCATCAATCATTAGCTACGTCCATGTTTCAGTCACTGGCTACCAAGTACTCTTATTCACTCAGAGTTTGAGTTTCCTATGTCTAGGCTCCCTCATCCTCAATCCTAGTCGTAACGTTAATTACAGACACTACCCTATAACTCCAGCGCAAGCGCGGAAGTTAGGAACTAAGCACATAATAAGATTACCAATATTATAGATAGGGAACTCATAAATAATAAGTTAGAATTCACATACACTCGGGGATAGAATCAACTACATTCAATCCTACTGGAGAGTTAGCTAGTCATGGTATCCATACAAACCACTGAAGAATCTGTCACCTTCTTCAATCCTCGTGCAGCGCTCCGCCTCTCCTATTCTAAACTTAAAAGTGGTGCATTATCGTTGGAATATAGCTGAATTACAATAATCGTGCACACCTGATCTGGTGCAGGAAGGTCCTATTTATAGGCTAAGGAAAGACAAAGAAAATTGGGGAGAAATCTATCTAAAAACGACAACAAGGCAAGAATCACATGTCCTGCGCTTCAACATGCGCTACAGTGCAGCTTGCAGCGCAGAAGTCAGAGAGTTGCGCTTCACCCTGCGCTGCAACGCGAACTGCACAACTTCAATCTTTCTCTTTTTACTTGACTTCTCCCCGAGACTGGTTTTGTTTGATTGTCTTTCCTTGTTTCCCTTTTCTTGATGAAATCTTGCATTTATTGAGCATCTTGGATTTAATTGGGAAGGCTGCCGCAGAATTCTTGTTTAATTGCAGCTGATATCTTCATTAATTGCTCTCAAATAATCTTCAAATCTTCATTTATTGCCTTCAATTAAACTTCAAATCTTGCAGATATTTCCCTCATTTAATGCTATCTTTCCTTCATATCAAATCTTCGCAATATTCTGCAAAAATCAGCACAATTTATATCAAAATAAAATCAAATTCAAATTCAAGATTAATAAATACAATTTATCTAATATTAAATAAAAAGGGATTACTTTGGCGCAAAAATACCATTTTATCCTTGATAAGTGAACTAAAAAGTACTCTAATTTATCATATATTTTTCACTTATCACAAACCTAGGGTGGATTGTTGGATTAATTGAATGTATGACCTTGTTACTCAAACCCTAGGTTAGAGGAATTGGAAATTTTGGGGAAATCTTGGATTGTTGATGTTGAACCTTGAATTTATTGTTGATTATGCATATGTACATGCTTATGGAAGTATTATTATCCTCATGAAATCATTTACTCATGTTTTTGAAAAAGAAAAGGATTTTGGGTCTTAGGACCTCATGTTTTGAAAGGATGAGTTTTGGGTCTTTTAGACCTCATGTTGAAATTAATGATTTTGAATCCTTGGACTTCATGTTTAAAAGATTTATTTTTGAGTCCTTCGATTTCATGTTTAAA
This sequence comes from Sesbania bispinosa, assembly GCA_026901365.1. Classification (NCBI taxonomy): domain Eukaryota; kingdom Viridiplantae; phylum Streptophyta; class Magnoliopsida; order Fabales; family Fabaceae; genus Sesbania; species Sesbania bispinosa. The sequence goes on along the minus strand of QLOH01000088.1, from coordinate 1,647,446 downwards.
ACGATCATGTTAAATACTAAGAGTTTGGTCCCCGGACTCATGTTCCCAAGACTTTGTCTTCGGTCCTTGGACTCATGTTAAATAATCAAGATTTTGGTCCATAGACTCATGCTTAAAGACTCTGTCTTTGGTCCATGGACTCATTTTAAAATAAAGAAATTCTTGTTTAAATTTATCACAGTTAATGGGTAAGGTCTTATGGCCTTCAGGGACGACGGTCCCTGTTAGTCTGAGCTCAGTCTAGCCTCACAGATAAGTGGAAAGAACCCTTGGGTGTTGGGTAAAACACTTCATGACTAGCACTGCATTATGATTGTCATTGAATGGCTAACCCTACATGTCTTGACTTTATATTAAGAATGCTTTTATAAACTGTTAAAGTTATGCTTTACTGTTATATATCATGTGTTCTGTTTTCCCCCCACACCGCACACATCGTGACCTCACTCACTGGGACGTAGTCTCATCCCATGATGTAGGAATTATATTTCAGCTGTGCAGGTTATTATCCAGATTCTTGGCGGAAGAGCCGAGGACTAAATTGAAACAGAAAGTTAAGGCTTCACATTTGTAAATGCCTCTTGTGTTGTGGGATTGTGCCTAGGATATGAATACTAGGGGAAGGGATGTTATCTTGTTTTAAGAAATCAGATTGTAATTGTATATTTGTATGTACGGTATTGGATGTATTCTTGTAGGTATTTTAGATTGACCATGGAGGCTTGGTTGTAGTGGATATTGTATTGCACTGTTATAAATTGTATTGATGGACTTTTCTAGCTTTCAAGTTTAGAAGGAAATTTTGTTATACGTCCAGTTTTTAGGGGAAATTCTGCCGGAATTCTGGTGAGAGTTTTATGAAGCATAACACTCTAAGTGTGGGTTCATTCCCTCATTATTTGTATTAAGGTTTGCATTGAAAGTAATGATGTATGTGTTAGGAATATGCACTAGAGACCTATATGTTTTTGTACATCCATCACTTGTATCATATTATTATTTATAAAGGCATTTCATTTTATTAATTCTTTTAGAATATAATTATTGTCCTTAGAATAGTAAGCTTAAACTTCATAAGAAATCAAGTAGATGACTTGATCGTGAGATCTTATGAAGAACTATTCTTAAATAGTCCCTAGTCAAGTATCAACTTAGGACAAAGATGCATTTAGACTAGTATGTGAGTTCATTGATGATCACATCTCACAGATCATGGATATGAGATATCATGTGCTCACATAGGTACACATTGAGAGTAATGGTGTACTGGACAGACCCACCTTAAGAACGTTGTATGGGTTGTTACATAAGTGTCATGAACTTTTCTTAAATTGATAGATGTTATATGAAGTCCTTTTTCCTGAAATCACTACGATTCCTATATAAGGAATTATATGTTTTAATTATCATCAAACGTTACTTGTAACAGGGTAATCATAAAGTTGGTTTTTGGACATATAATAAATTATGTGGTGGAATGTGAGTGCCCTAGATGGGATTTGTCCCTCCTATGTAACGAGAGTTATATCTGTAGGCCTCTTGATAAAATGAAACTGCAAAATGCATGGCCATACTCAGGAGGATAAACATGAGATGTTTATTTTATGTACACTCTACTTGGGGATCAAGAAAATATAAATTGAACTATACAAGGTTGACACAATCCATGCACTTGTGTTCAATTAGATATTTGGACAAAGGGACAAATCAAATAAATTATCATAAAATAGGATTTGTCAAAGTTGTTGATATTCTCAATATTTGGATAATGATGTATTTCTAGATGCCGCTCACTATTTATGATATTAAATATAAAAGAGTTTAATTTTAATATCATAACCAAATATTAAAAGCCTATTGGGTCACACGCATACAACAAGCCACTAGGAAAGGATAATAATTCTAATTTAATTAGAATTATAACCTAATGGGCCAGGTCCATATGTGTTAGGGATAAGTGAGTGAGGGGTAAAACCCTAGCCACCACTCTATAAATAGAACATGAGATGCATTCCCCACACACATGAAAATAAGAGTAGTCGCTCTTACTCTCTAAAACACTTCTAGCAAAGTTGAAGAGGGTTTCCTAGTTCGGCTGTTGGCATGGATACCAATTGAGACGCGACTGCTCTTGCCTCGTTTATAATCCTAATAAGGTAAGACCTTTCATTTTAATACCTTTTATGCCTTGATTCGTGTTTTCGCATAATGATCACAACAAGGGAGAGAATCCATTTATTTCCGCTGCACCCTGACCACATGCTTGATTCCCTTCAGTATGATGTTGTGGAAGCTTAAGCAAACGTTGGATTGTCTAAGCAACTGTGTGATTGTATGGCGATACTTGAAATGACGCAAAATAATTTCAAAAATTCGGAATAGTGTTTCCAACGGACAATTTTCTTTAATTGAGAAATTAGAATGTTACATGTTAATCAACGAAAAAGGGATTAATTAGGAAGGAAATTTTGATTTTTCTCAAAGTTTAATGGATGAAAGTGGAGATGGTGAGTGATCATAGGATCATTGTAAAGTTGTTGTAGTCATGTACCTATAAATAGGTTGTGACATTTCTTGTAACATGAAAGAAGCGTTTGTGGTAAATATCAATAATGGAAATTGTGAAAGAAGAAATTGTTCATTTTTGCTATCCTATTTCTAGTCTTGAATAGTTTATTATCACAAATATCAGGTTTATCATATATAATAAAAATGAAAATTTTGAAAGGTTAAACAAATTGGTGTCTTGATAGGGTAAATATGAATTTAGTAGAGATTCTTGAGATCATGTCATGTTTCATCTTGGACTAATTTTTTTTAGAGATCAATGGTTGTGTTTTGTTTTGTCATTTTTATGGAAGTTATTTTGCACTATGATTTTACAAAATTCAGTCCTAAACAATAAATGATTAGAGAAGGCTTAAGGGGAGAATTTTTAGAGTGATTAATCAATCAGGACTATGTAATATGTTTTGTTCAACTTCACATGGATATTATCTCCTTTTGTTTATTATGCATTCTCCTTCGTCCTAAAGGAAAATTAAAAAAGGATGGACAAGTATTGAGGAACAAGTGGTTACGTTCTTACACATTAGTACATTATTCCAAGATTTGTGTTATTAAGTTTTTATCAAAGAAGTATAGAGAAACAATTAATAGGTACTTTAATTTAGTGTTGAATGGTGCCTTATGATTAAAAAAACACATTTTAGAGAACCATATCCTATCTTAGAAGATTACCTAAATGAAAGGTGGAAAACATTTAAGATATATATATATATATATATATATATATATATATATATATGGTATTAGTTTAATGTGCTTTAGAAGCTATTTTATGATTAACAATTCTGTGTTCTACTTTGTTTTTCCTAATACATTCATTTTTCTTATTTAGATGCACTTGAGGCATTATTAGATGGAACACATATCAAAGTTAATGTGCCAACAAATAATAAACCAATGTCTTATAATAGAGATGAGGATATATTTATCAATGTCCCAGGTGTACGTTCGAGATATATGAAGTTTATAAATGTGCTACTTGGATGGAAAAAGGTTAGGGACAATAGTTTACGATATGCTAAATCAAAGAAGATTTTCTTTTTTGTGTGTTAATTACAAATATCGCCTATTATCAGGGGTAATCCTATTCGGGGCTTAGTCACAGGTAAGACTCATCACCCATCTCTAAGAATGTGTTTAGTGGGATCAAACTCGAGAGCTCTTCCCATAATCTCAGCCACAAAGATTTGGTTAGGAAGATAAGAAAAAATTATTAAGATGGACAATGGTAATGAGTAGAAGGAGTATATAAATGTTAGTGTTTATTATTTTTTCCTCTAATAAATTTGTATCACTTTCTATTTATGATAAATAAAAAGTTTTTAATTATGTTATAAAGTCATATGAGATTCTAAAGGCAAAAGATTACAAGAAAACACCAACCGCCTTTCTTAATGAGTTTGCTCTTTTTTTTTTGAAAAGGTTGGGTACTAGTAAAGAATAAGAGGAAGAAGAAGAGGACAAAAAAGGAGGAGTAGAAGGATCAATTTGTCACAATCTAAAAGAAACATGAGCATGTAGAAAGTCAACCAAAGAAAAGAAATAAAGCAGAAAAATGTGACTAATAATAACATTTGAATTATTAAAGAGTTTTCGAAAGTGGCTAGAAAAAGCTTAGAAAGACAAAATCATCTTGGGGTTAACAAGTGATTCTAGGAGTATCATGAATGAGTTGAAGAAAATGGATTTAACATAATACATGTATTTTGCTGCAATAAAAATAGTACTATTTGTGCCCCATCAATTGCACAAGTTTTAGGGTTCACAGGAGAAACCCAAAGCCCTTCTTCTAGCAATCTGGATATGTTGACAAATCTCAAATAAAACATGACGTGAGTAAAACTCAGTGACAATAACATAACATTTGAAAATATTTTGAACTACGACATATCCAGCCAAACCTAGATATGTTGGTTTCAGCCCCTACCTTCATTGATAAGCACCATTTACACTTTCCTCTTTGCCAATTTTGTCTCTAATCCTTCTTCCTCATTCTCCTTCTTTCTCCCTCTTTCTCACTCTTTAGGGATGGGGAAAATTGGATTCAACCAAACCCTAATCCTCAAATGGGACTTAAATAACACTTTTTAAATTTTTGGTGTAGCATCGCAATGCTTGAGCATTCACATACCCAACGCCTGAGCGTTGGTGACGCTTAAGCGTGCACAGGCCAACGCTTGAGTATTGAACCATTTTTCCAGGAAGTTGTTAATGTTTGAGCATTGTTGAGCCCATACTTGAGTGTTGGGTGTTAATTTAATTTTTTTTACCGCTCAAGCGTGATGTGACCCCTTCCCTGCATAAACATTGATGCCCATTAGAAATTCTTTTAACTTTATTTATTACATATATATTTGTTTATCTCATGACTTATATTCTTTATCCTACTTTCTCAATCATCATCATCATCATGTAATCTTACTCAATTTTCCTATGTTCAATTATAAGTAAAATTTGGGACGTTTCACTTTCTTATTTATAGGATCATTATCTCATCCATATTATATATTTGCACTCATTAATTCAAATTTAAATACTCTTGATAGTATTGTATTAATGGCAATTATTATATTTATTACAATAAGATTTAATTATTTATAACATTAATAATCAGATCTCTCTTATAATATTAATATATGTTTATAATAATTTTATTTTTATAATTATCATCACCTGAATAAATTACAATTGTTATAATTATAATTTTAAATTTTTGAATTTTGAGATATTACAACAATTGTTGTTAGTGAAGAGATATAATGAACCACTTGTATTAGTGGAGAGATATAATAGTCTATGCGCATATAGTATACTCAAATAGACTACATCAATCTGTCTAAAAAAATTAAAGAAATAAAACAAAGATTGAGAGTTGCCATTAATTTTATTAAGAAAAAATTAGGAAACTCGAAAAGATACGATATGCGTAAACCTAAGGTAGATTTAAGAGTCGATTATGCATAGGGAAGGGTGGAGACTAAGCCCCTTAACACCCTTAATATATCCACTTAGAAAAGTGATTACCTTAGTTTTAATTGTGCAGATTATTAATGAGATTTTAAATATTTGTTTACCCCAAAATTAGAAAGTTACTTAAAAAAAGAATAAATTACAATTATTTTAAAAGGTTAATTATGAAAACAATTAGTTTTAGAGTGTGTAGCTGAAACCATTTCATCAGTGTTGGGTAAGGTTGCTTTTTTAGGTAGCTACTAGCTTTTTTTAGAAGTTACTTGAGGTAGTTTTTTTTAAAAAGCTTCATTTTTCAGCTATTAGCTGAAAATTCATTACAACTTTATTCCCTCAAACCACCCTTACTCATCACATTTAATAATTAACGATATCCTTAAATGTCATTTTACCCTTTTCAGCTTGTTTTACCAAACACTTTCAATTAAATCAACTAGTTTTTTAGCTTTCAGCTAGCTTTTTAGCTAGTTTTACCAAACACATTCTTAGATAGAGTAATTTGAAATTACTAGATTTCATATGTTAGATTAGTAAAAGAAAGAATTTCAAATGACACGTATGAGAGGTTTTTACAACAGATAGGAGAAATTTCAAATGACACATTGAGAGAATTTCAACATTTCTTTATTATATTTAACTTTTATATTATCATTTACAAATCCTCTCATACTTACAATTCACTTAATATTCCCTAACACAATTTTGAGAATTCTAAACTCTTCATCTAAACACACATTAATGAAAAATAATATTTTCACACTCATATATACACTTATAATTAAAATGATTATGAGAGAAATGAAAAGAAAAAAATAGTTCAAGTGAGAGATGTGATAGTGAAAAATAGAGAGGAATGTAATTAAGCATAGAAATAGGAATGGGAAAAATTAAAATTTTTGTTTAAAATGGAAAAAAGACTTTCATACATAGTCACATATAAAAAATGAAATAGAAGCATATGTATGACATATAAATATGGGTAATTATAGGGTGGATCCCGGTAGATCTTTACCATAAATAGTATAAATTTAATATTAAAAAAAATTAATAATATATTATAAATTAAAATTACTTTTTATAGTAAAAAAGTTAATGGTTTATGGTGGACCCAAACATATTCATAACTATTTTCATTTTCAAAGATTTTACTTTCATTTTGTGTAATAAATGTATATGCAGTTGAAAGCTAATTATAAAGGCTAGTTAGTACATTTGGTTCTTAATGTTACATACAGTAGATGAAGTTCAACCTAAGGATTCATTAAAAGAAAACTACTCTATGCATATGATTGATTTTTTTTTTTGGTCAAATAAGCATATGATTGTTGAGCATCACCATCTAGAAGATCTTTTAGTGAATAAGTGACGTTGATCCACTAATAGCCCTTTGTTTTTTTTGGTCAAAAGTATAATATATTCCTGGAAGAAAAAACGGGTACAAAGCGGCCCAAGGCCTAGTCAGAGAGAGCAGTATCAGACAAAAGGCAATCTAGCTTAGATACACCTTATTGACAAAAAAAAAGCTTAGATACACATATGACAAAAGAATACAATGAGAAAATAAAACCCATAATTCTATCCATATTTTTGTCAAAGATCATCATGAGTTAAGCCTAGGAGGCAGCCAAACAGGACTTATATGAAAGGGGTTATAATCCTTAGAGTGCGATTCTGCAAAGCCCATACAGATAAACAATAAAATTATGGCATGCTCACTCAAATACATAAAAAAATAGAAAAATCAAGAACCAACTGAAAAAAAAATCCTAAACTCCCCATCAGCCACCTTGTCACTTGCAGCTATCTGCTTTCTGTCAAATGAATATTGGATTGTTTGCTATTATCCGATCGCTTGCGTCTTTTTTTCCATGGACCCAATTGGCTATGCCGGCACCGCATGTATGCAACTGAAGGGCCATTAAACTTCAAAGGTGGGCACACTCAGCCTCACCAACTCATCAACACAAAGCAGACAGTGAATGAGACGTCAGTAGAGTCGTAGTGAAAAGGAGAAAAATAAATAGTATGAAAAAAACCGAAGGGGGTGACCAATACCATGAAAGAAAGGGAGGTGGTGGGTGGAGGGAAGTGGTGGTGTGAAAGAAGAAAGAAGAGGGAAAGAAAAACTCTCATCATGGAGAGAGGATAACCCACCTAGAGTGGGTAAGAAAACCCCCACACATAAGGGAGAAAGACCTCACCCCAAAGGGGGGGAGGTGACGACGACTATTGTGACTCGCTTCTTACTCTATTAGGGTTTACTCTATTAAGGTTTAATCTGGTGGTGTTTCTTGCATGTTCCTGGTTGATCCTTAAAGGTCGAAACTCAGTCTTAGGTGTCTCTATTTTTTCAGCCTCTCTTAGGGTGGATAGAAGAGTAAGAAGCGAGTGAGAGACATAGTGAAAACGAAGAAGACAAACGCTCGTGCATCAATTGTTGTTATCATCCAAAAATGTCTCTAACTCATATAAAATTTTAAAAATTGGGCCACAGGCCAAAAACAACACATTCATTGCGGGTTCAAAAAAAATGAAAAATAAGGGGTTAAATAGGGGGGTCATAGGGCTTGAGGCCTTTTTGACCGCTCTAATAAACACGAATGTCTCACGAGTAATAAATTTCTCTAACTTGTGTTTTAAATAGACTAATTTGGTGTTAACCACGTGTATTCTTTATAACTATATTTCACGTGTTAGAATTACTAGATTTCTCGTGTTAGAATAATACAATAAAGAAATTCAAATGATAAATAAGAGAGATTTTATAACAGATAGGGGGTGTTTCAAATAACACATATTGAGAGAGAATTTCAATATTTCTCTGTTATATTTAACTTTTTAGATTATCATTTACAATTCCTCTCATCCTTACAAATCTACAACTTACAATTCACTCAACATTCCCTACACACTTTTGAAAATTCTAAAATTCTCCATCCAAACACACACTAAAAAATAATAATTCCACGCTCATATACACTTATACTTGGGATGATTATGAGATAGAAAAAAAGGGCCAAAAAAATAAAAAGAGTGGAAGTGAGAGATAAAGAGAAATGTAAATAAGTGTAGAAATGACCATCAGCCTTGAGCAACATACAAATGACCATCAGCCAGCCTTAATAAACATCCTTCTTATTCGTCTTCCCAACATGTTTCCCAATTGATGGAAAGAGGCATGGCTTTCGCAAATTGGCACATGATAATGCTCCACATTTTTCCTGCAGACTTGGGGGGTTGATATCTTCTTCTCACATGGATCTATACATATTGGATTTTCCATTTCCACATTAGGATGGTTACTCATTCCCTTCCCGATTACACATGATAGATAATTATAATTTGAAATGCACTTCATGGAAATTTTATATGACATGAGAAACTTCTACCATTCTTTTACACTTATCATTCATGTTAAACTACTGCAAACAAAGATGTCTTGGTCAACACCTCCAAACACATGCAGGGGTCATCAAATTCAACAATGAGTAGTGTGAGTGCCCCCCAGTCACAGATCTCGGAGTCGATTCAGCTCTGGCAAAATGACAGAACCAAGATCTGGCCTATCCCTTTTTCTCATCTCACAACACTTCAAAGCCAACCTAGCATAAGATAGAGTATCTTCAATAGGCCAATCTGTCACATTTGGATCAAGCACCTCTGCAAATTTACCTTTGTGTATAGCCTCCTCAACCAAGCGTGCCACACCTATAGGAGGCTTTCCAGTAATAATCTGTAGCAACATTACACCTAATGAATATATGTCTGATTTCACACCCAATAGTCCTGTTTGTTGATACTCTGGATCAATGTAGCAAAATGTTCCAGCTGCTGCTGTTTTGTAGTATTGAGTGGTTTTGTTGGCTACTGAAGGAGGAACAAGCCTGGCTAAACCTGCATCAGTGATCTTGCTTACATAGTTCCTGTCCAAGAGAATGTTTGCTGGCTTGAGGTCACGATGCACAACTGGCTCAGGTTTTGTCTGGTGAAGGTAAAGAAGACCAGTGGCAATATCTGATGCTATTCTAAATCGAATCTTCCATGGAATTGGTGGGGTATTGTCTTTTAGGAAAAGGCGGTCTTCTAAGCTGCCATTTTCTAGGTACTCATACACAAGGCATCCAAACTCTGGACATGCACCTATAAGTAGAACCAAGTTTGGATGTCTTATGGTGCTCAAAACTTGAACCTGCATTGGGGCCATTAAGACAGAGAATTTAATTTTGTATTATAATTCTTATATATTTCATTTTGAAAAATTAGTCATGTGATGATTACATTCCTTTGTACTTTAATTAATCTTTTCCTATGATTGCACTCCTTATTTTTGTAACATTAGATTACCTGATTCACTTACCAAAGTTGGTTAATTAAGTCCACTAGACCATTGACCAATGTAATTGATGAGAAGTAGAAAAGGACCATTGCTGAATGGAAATGAGACCAATGATACCAAAAACATGAGACTGGAGAATTTTAAAGCGTCAACATACTATATTTTTTTTATATAACATGAAATCTTGCCCTTGCAATATCATTTGCGTAAACATCATGTCAAGTAATTTTGAATATTACAAAACCTCATATAAAGGTTTACTTGTGAGGTGGTTGTAGCTAACAACTAACAAGTGGTGTACTAGACCTGGAGCAAGTATTGAAGTGTTTGATGATAACCCTTTATTTTCAATCTATCAAGACTGTCCTCCATGTTTTGTCAATAATAATTGATCTAATGTTATTTATCATCTTGTAAAAACTAGGTACCAATTTGAAGAACAATATTGATAATTATAATCTATGATGTCCAAAAAACAATATCTCAACTCAAGTAAGTGGAAATTCGTTAAACCATAATATTAAAGATCCTAGTTTTTTGCCAAAAAAAGAAATAAGTTATGGTTACCTCTTGTTGAAATTGCTTCTCCCCTTGGGTTATGTCTGGTCTCAAGGCCTTAACAGCAACAACAGTGTGATCAAGCACCCCTTTGAAAACAGGTCCATATCCACCTTCACCAATTTTGAGAACATTGTCAAAGTAATTTGTTGCAACTTCAATTTCTTTAATGTTGTATCTTATAAATTGAATGTTGTTATGTGCACTTGCATTTGATGCTCTCTTCCTCTCTTCTTCTTCTTCATGCAAGGCTCTTATTTCAGCATGCCTTTTCTTCCGAATCTTCATTTCTTCCTCAATGGCATTGGTTTCCTGCCTTTCTGCCAATGCTAATGTAGCCTCTTCAGCAACCCTAGCTTTTTCCATGTTCCGTTCGTCTTTCCTAATCCTTTCAAGTTCCTAAATGACAAACACAAGTTTTTTAAGTTCTCTTTTTAGTGCATTATTATGAAAGCTATCTAGTGAGGTAGAATTTTAAATATAACATTACCTTATGTTTTGCTGCAGCACCTTCCCTACAGCTACTAGACCTCTGTGTTGTTCTCTTTTGTTCTACTATTAATTTTCTTATTTCTATCTCCACACTTTTCTGAAACAACAAAGGGGGAAATTTTAATTATCCACTTGTGAAGGGAAACAATGTGCACAAAATCTCAAAGCCATTGTCATTCTGTCTATGCTTAAAAATTTTCAACTCTTGTTATTGATATATGATTGAATTGGAAGTGAAACACCAGGAATGGTAATCTAACACTATAACACTTAAACGTCAATCTGTTTTATTAGACTAATGGGCTAAGCTTCCCCAATAAGCTTTGGCCCTCTCCAATTGAACATAGAATCTTCTGTTTCTGTTAGTAAGTTTTGACAGTTAGGAGTTAGTTAAACATTGTAACAGAATAACAATGACTATTATTTCTATACATGTGAGATGGTGCAGTGCACTAATTAATCCATGAAAAATCACATATTCAATAAACAGTTGTGTCTCAATCTAGTAGTTTTTTATATGCAGGACAAGATTGATCAACTAGGTGAAGAAGACCCTCATCCTTGTTTTGATTCTGAAGTGCATATGCCAAATTATTGTTTTCCAATACATGTCAAAAAACTATGCTAAAATAAAGTGAGTGACCCTGTCATTTCATAGTCATATAATGTAGTACTTACTGGGGAATGTTTTAAAGATTTGCTCCTATGAGTGTTTGACATGTCATGTGATGCCTCGGTCAATTGAGAACCAAGCGGGCTTGAAGTGTTACGGGTGAGGGAACTTCGATTTGATGAATTTTGTGAGGAGTGACTTTCATTAGATAAACTTGGCGAAGCATTCTCTATGTCATTTCCATATTTGAATGATTTGCTGTGCAAATAAACATCAAAATGCCAACAACACATAATCAGTCAACGTCCTATTCCATGTTTTAATGATTTTCTGTACAAATGACAGTGTCAAAATTAATGCAAGATCATATATAGGGCCATTTTGGACAAACAACTTGTAGGAGAACAAAATAATCAGCCAAGAGTAAGCACCACGAATATGATTAGCTAGCTAAATAAGAAATTTATAAAACCAATTAACTCTCTACTATCCCTTCTAGCAGTTGTTCTTGTTTGACTAAAAATCGTTAGAATTAATTGTCAATTTTTTAATAAACAAATCAGCACACTCAAAGACTAAACGAAATTCATAACACTAAAATATAGTTAAAAAATAATTAAAACATTATGAATATTTCAAAAATAATTAAAGCATCATATTCATAACTAATAACCGTTGTTCCCTATTCCTTAGTTACTTTGATATTGTTTTGAAAATATTTATGCTATTATATTACAATTCAATCAAAGGGGTGTTTCAAAATAATTATAGCTTTAAATTATACAAGTAAGGATTATTCTTGAGAAAAGAAAAAGAATTTTATTTGATACTTTTCACAAGTGGATATTTATATTTTATTTTTACTAACACCATACATTATTGTAAGCCAATATGTTAGTGGTAAAGGGCTAGGTAATTTAACCTCTCGGTTGTCATTGTAAAAAATAAGACAAGAAAAAGAAGAAAAATCTAGATCTTCTTTATTCAAAGATTGATATGTATTTTGGGCAAGTATTGTCATAAACATCTATCTTATTTTTTAAATGAATATATATGTTATTTTTTCTTGGTAGATATATACAACCGAGCTAAAATTAGAAACTCTATTTCGCAGTTCTTACTTCTTTTCTTTTTTTTAAATGTATATATATTTCTAATATTTATAATAAATCATTTTAATAAATATATTGAAATTGCCTTTCACTAAATATTTATGGATCCATCATTATCAACGAATCAAAAGCTTTAAAGAAGCTAATTAAACTCTAACTCCATCTTGCATCCTTTGTCTCGGTCTTTTAGCATGTTAAAAATAAAGGCTTAAATCACAAGGAAAAGATGTATCAATTAACCTCATAGCTATCATCCACAATTCAAGAATAACAACTAGATAATTCATCAACTTCTTCATTTTCAAGATCAAATTATATTTTTTTAACACAATTCGTTAAAAGGGTTTTGAAAAAAAAAAGTGTCAAAATTAATGTAGCCACTATAATATCAGAAGTAATGAAACAAGTGCACAAACCTGTTTACTTCTTCGAATCCCTTGGGACTAGAACTATCTTTAAAAGATTTTGTCGGCATGATTTGAGAACGACCTGCTGGTCGAATATTTTGCACTTTTCCTTTTGATATAATATGCACCATGCATGACACTGGAACAGACCTCACTAAGCTTGTTGGCACATCATCTTTAAATTTCCTGTAGTCAACATTTAGCAAGACTAAATTACAGGTAAAATATGGTAAATTTTGATATATACTTGTATAATATACAGGGGAAATTTTTTATTTCACCAATGATAAATGAAACTATGAAGCAGAGTAGTTGTTTGTTGCAATTTCCAAATCAAACTATGAAGCAGGGTAGCTAACATACATGCCGGTCTTAAGTAAGAATGTGTGCGTGTGTATTATATACACCAAAAATTATTTGTAGTAGTCATGTATATGTGCGAGAGAGAAAGAGAAAGACCTTATAAGAGCATTCCAGCGACTAGCACCAACAACAATATTGCTGATAGAGTTGTTAATAATGTAATCAATAAGTGCACTTGGAACATCAATGTCATGCAGGACCAACTCCTTTGCTACAATCTGAAATTAATTCCCAATGTCCATAACCATACCAATTCAATTTTAACCCAAATACCAAATGTAAGGATTGATTGAAGAGTTTATATGCACTTAAGACCTTTAGCAATTATAATTATAACCATGAAACTCACCCCTTCCGAGCACAAAACCCTCTGAAGGGAAGAAAAAGATGGTGCAATTCTTCTCAGTTGGTGGACGACCTTGTTTACAGGACAGCCTCAAACTCATCTGCATAAACCAAAAAAAAACCAATAATTGTCCATAGAAAAGCTCATATACATATCTATATGTACAATTATGGAATCAAGCAAACAATGATTAATACAATTAAATGTATTGATTGGACAAATTCCATTTGTTTCAGGTTAGCGTATGTTTGGTGTAGCGTTGAAACTGGACAAACTCAATTTAGCTTCCGCAACCAAAACTGTTTTTAGTGTTGAAAACATGAGTTTACCACGTTTCAACGCTAAACCAAACATGCTCGAATAGGCATCATGACAATAATAGCCATGGAGGCAATAATGTATAGCAGGGGGTTTCATGGGAAGGGTACCTACGGGAATTCAAGGCCTTGGTTCTGTTCTTGACATGGATGAGAGTGCAGGAAGTGTTTTTCTTCAAAAGGTGATCCACAGCCCACTTTACGCGTAGTTGCTGTACTTGTCTTTATCAATGGCAATTACGTGTGGACCCTTCTTCAGCCATAGACGAAGGTGGTGCAAATGCGAATGATGGTTTTGGTTTTGCAAGAATTTTAGAGAAATAAACAAAATGATACATATTCCTTTGCATATGTATGAGGTATTTGACACACTTTTTTTACTATTTTGGGGAGAGTATATGGATAACACCAGAATACGGTTATATGTTTACAATTAACTGCTGGAAATATGTTCCTCCCCTTTCCAAATAATGCAATAGTTGATTGTTGACACACTTCTTTACTACATATGTACCTGGGTTGGATCTAACTGTACAACCAACTTTAGCGTGTTGAAACTGTAGTCATGTACATATCCATAATTAGAGTAATGATGGTTGGAATGAGCATAACAACGTTAACATAACATGGCAAAGAATGGAGTTAGGAAGCTAGTGTAACGATGGTTGGTTTAATTTTCAAAAGACAAATGATTACTTGAAACTTCCTATCATAATTTCAATCATTTATTTATATATTCTTTTTTATATTTATTTTTTAGAGTATAATATTTGTTCTTCATTCTCTTAATTTGGAAATTATGTGCCACTTTTGTATTTTTTCGCTATTTTCGTTGATTATGTCTTTTACACATCTCTGTTTTGTAATTTTTTTTTAAATTCACTCAAAGGCGGGGAACTCGGAAAAGAGGTGAAGAGGGAAGGCTGAAAGAGGGACAAGAATTCGCAGGGAAAACAGAGGGGGCGAGGCCTATTTAATTCAAATTTAATTTTTTATCCTCAGTAATAATATATATCTACAATTCATAAATATAACAAAAAAATATCAAATTTAAAGTTAAATAATATACTAATTGATTAATATATCAAAATTTAAACTATATAAAAGTTATGATAATTTCAAAATCATATAAAATATTGAATAATATGGTTGGAATAATTAATTTTTATGAGTTAATGATTCAAATTTGAACAATTATCATTTTAATATATAGATTTAAATTAAATATCTAATGTATGTGTTTGTTGTGAAAATTTCAATCAAGTTCGAAACTTTCTTGATTCTGAAAGTACAATTTGGGACTAGAATCGGAATCCTCTAAAGGTTCTTTTTGAGAATTAGGTTTACTCAGAAATTACATTCAACAAGTAACAAAAAATTAGAATTACTCACTTATGTGTAGGAATGAATTCAAAATTTGACTAATTAACCTCCTATATTTCCACGTGTTGCATTCTGATTAGTCAATTTAGAGGTGAACTTGACCACCGACCACACGTGGGTTTGACCTCCAACCTGATTGGACAATTCTGCATGCTCATTAATTCCACCGCCCAAATCTTTCGCTATAATATCCCTTGGCTTTTACATTCTTTCTCATTCCTTTCTCTGTTCACTATGAAGAAGTTTCTTCCTTTGGCTACTACGTTCAACCTAATCTTTCATGATTTCATTTTGATAAGGTTGACAAGGTAGCCAAAGCTATAAGATTTTTCAATCCTTATTAAGGATTTTCTTGGGTTGAACGTATTAGCCAAATTTTATTATTTTTCATCTTCACTCTGTAACATCCAAAATCTAGGGCTTATGAATTGTAATAGAAGCCTAGGTTATGTTTTAGCCAAGGGTTAGAGGATAGGGAACAGTTTGAGGGATTGGAGTTTGGAATGTTAATTTAGGATGGAAAATTAGTTATTTAATGAAATTAGGAAGTGTGTGGCTGGTAAGAATTAGGGTTTTAAAGAAATAAAAGGAAAGAAGAGAAGGGGAAAACGAAAGAAGGGGCGACTGAGAGGAGAGAGAGAAAAGGGTTAGGGTTTGAGAGTGATGGAAGAGGGATTATAGAGGTGAAGGCGGCGGCCAGGGCTGGTGGCCACGTATGGTGGCTGTCGCAGCGTCGAGACCACAAGGAAGGGGACAATGGCACTGCTCCGGCGATGATTGGTGGCTTGAACGGCGGATCTGTGCGAGGACGACAGTGGAGGGATCGTTCCGTGCTGCTGCAACGGTGGAGAGATGAGTCTGTTCGGCTGCGACATGCAGTCCGAACAATAACGTCCTGCGACATGCAGATCTCCAGTGCGGGCAGAAAACTGGGGTAATGGTGACCTGTGACGTGCGGTTGCTTTCGGTGGAACCGCGGAGGAGAAGCGGAGCCATGGCCGAGTGTTTGAGCAGCGGAGGAGCGGGAGGCTGCGTGAGGGAGCTTCGGAGGTGAGGGTGGCCGCTGCCATGGTCGTACGACGGGGAGGAGGAGGAAGCGGCGGTCAGTGGGAGGACAGCGACCGGGAGGAGCTGTGTGCGGTGGTGGATGAGCGGTGGTGATTGGAGTTCTCCAGTCAAGGGTTTCTAGAGAGAGAGGGAGCTAAGGAGACCTTGGTTAGAGGTTCACCATTTCCATCTTCTTCCCCCAAATCCTCCCTATTCAGGTGAGTGTGGTCTCACTCACTCTTTCTTGGTTTTTCTCTTATGTATGCTCCCTATCCTTCATTCCCTTGCTATTATTAATGTTTATGCTCTGATTTATGTAAATATAGGGGTGATTGTTTGAATAAATTGAATATGTAATTCAGGGATAAACCCTAGATTAAGAAATTTGGGATTTTGAGGGTTTTCTTGTATGGTTGGTGATTGAACCCTTATTACATGATTAATTGAGAATTAAATATAGGACTTTATGTGTGAATTGTAATTTAGTTAGCATGAGCCTTTCCTTGAGCATGCAAACCTCATGTTTTTCCCTTAATGAACCATATACTATGTTATGTAATCATGAATCATGTTTTTCATGGGCCTTTGGCCAAGAAATTAATCAGACAAATTACAGGCCTTCAGGCAATTTTCATGGGTCTTTGACCATCACAGGCCTTCGGGCAAACTTTCAGGGTCTTTGACCACCTTAGGCCTTCAGGCATAATCACAAGATCAAGGAAAGCTACAATGACCTCATGGCCAAGAGGGAGCTGTGGGCCCTACAATTAAAAAAACAATGCATGATAAAACTTAATCACAGGTGGCCCTGGACGACGGTCCTTGGTCACACGGCCGAGCGCTCAATCATGTAACAGTAAAAAGAACCCTGGGTGTTTGGGTTAAAACACTTCAGTCTGACTCTGCATTGATTGTTTTCATGACTAACCTATGAACTTTTCTTTCAGTACAACATGCTTTCATTGATTTCCTTGTATCTCATGATCTATATGCTATAGTGTGCCTATGTGTAATCATGTTCCATGTTTGTCGGTCTGTTTTTCCCCACACTGCACATACCCTCACCGCACTCACTGGGACGTAGTCTCATCCCACGCTGTGGGAAATATTTTTCAGTGTGTAGGTCATCGTTCTGGTTCTTAGCAAAGGAGCTGAAGACTGACTCGAGGTAGATTATGGAGACGGTCTTTGGAGTTTTTTTAGTGTAGTTATCGATTTGATGATTAAATTAATATAATTCTTCAATAAAGGTTAAGTGTAGTTACAACTAATTGGTAATTGGTGTAGAAACCTGTAGTTGGCCACAGAGGCCCATTTCTCTTGGACATAGATTAGAAATCATATTAATGTGAACTGTACTAGTGGTTTTGCTTGTTTTCAGGTGAAGCTGAAAATTGGGAAATGTCCAGTTTTCAGATGAAACTCTGTCGGATTTCCGGTAGGAGTTTTGGGGAACCATGACACTCTGTGTCTAGGTTCATTTCCCTTAGATTTGAATACAATGTTTTATGTTGTATGTAGACTGAAATGTAG
This sequence comes from Sesbania bispinosa, assembly GCA_026901365.1. Lineage (NCBI taxonomy): Eukaryota > Viridiplantae > Streptophyta > Magnoliopsida > Fabales > Fabaceae > Sesbania > Sesbania bispinosa. The sequence goes on along the minus strand of QLOH01000088.1, from coordinate 1,629,401 downwards.
TGAAGGTTTAAGTAAGCGTTGGACTACCTAAGCGATTGTATGATTTGTTTACCGATATCGAAAATGGCGCAAAATAATTTCAGAAATTTAGGAATAGTGTTTCCAACGGACATTATTCTTGGATTCAGAAATTAGGACGTTACACACTCCATCTTTTTCATTTTAAAATTGAATCACAAGGCTGCTCGAAGATTTAAGCACATTTCCATTTCTTTGGTGTTTCAGTCAAAGTCTGCGAAAGAGGAGGAGGAAGAAGAGGGAAGACAAAATTCAAATGAAAGACAGGAAGGCAGGAGTCAAGTCCCTTCCTAGAACTTAGAATAGCCTTTTACTTTATGTATTTTTTGTATTTCATTCGAACCTCTCTTGTAATTCGAATTGTATTCACATATGAATAAAATACTTGTATTCAATACATAAATTTGTCTAAATTTCTTTCCTTCTGGAAGTCAAAAGGTATTTCAATTTTGAATAAGTATCTAATACAAAAACGTAAACAAAAACGTTGTTCACGTTTCCATATATATATATATATATATTTCAGAGATCAACATCTCTCTCCGAACTCGAAATAATATAAAGCTCTTCAAATTTCACTAAGTTAACCTGGGTTTCGATCAATAATAACCCCTTCGAATTTCTTTTCACAAATCTTTGAATTCGAAGGCATTGGTGTTTTCATAACTTAGTAAAATTTTGAGTTTGAACCCAACAATATGCTAATTTTCTCTTAATATTTGTGTAATGATTTAAAATTATATGAATAATCTAAGCTAATTATGCTATACTATTCATATATCAAATTTAAGTTATTCATTTTTATATCTGATATATACTTCACATTTTAATATACTTATTTATTATTAAATATATATTTCAAATATATAAAGTTTAAAATATTAAATATATAAAATATATATTTTCGTGGATTGCACTGACATAAATATCTTATAATTAGCTAGTAAAAATAAGAATGCATCGCGCGCACACATTGAGTTAAGACTGCACAATGAAATCTCATCCATTGATATCAACAGATCCTATGGTGTAGAATAACCCGATGAGAAAAAACAATAAACCAATCATGTGATTTCAATAGCACCATTTTTCATCTTTTCAACTTCCTATCTTAAAAACCTTTTTTCACTTTTCGATAGTGATGATCCCCTCTTTGTGAAATTTTCAAGCATTTGATTCGAATTTGTTGCTCTCATTCTTGTGGTATTCCAAACTTTTAAAGGTTAAACGATATATTAAACCGCAAAAATCAAGAGGGAATAAAATCCCAATGTATCAAATGTAATAAAGGCACCAATATTGGAGGTGTTTCGACAAGCCATATACGACACCAATCTAATTGGTATAAGCTTAATTTGGTTGTTATTTTGAAACAAATTTGGGTTTTCATATTCTCTCCTTTATATACTATACTTTCCCTTGACAGTGGTATTAAGTTCGTGCCTTCACCGAAAAATGCTAACTTGTGGCTTCTTCGACCAATTTGGTGGTGAAAACATCGTCACCCTCTGTGGGCGAGGGCTCTGTGGGCGAATTCACAGACGAATTTGTCTCGAGAGGTGGATGAGCAGTAGTTGACTGTGGCGAATTAGTTGTTGCGCTCATGATTTCCATTTTGGATGGCATTGAGAAATGGCAGTGGAAAACATTACCTCTCATTTCCAATTCTCAATTAAACAATGACCGTAGGAAAGAAATTTTATTCACTTCCCCATAATCACTAGTAACCTAAACTATTAAAGACACAAGAAGGGTATTCATCTAAGTAAGCTAGCTAAGACTGAGATAAAGACAAGAAAGAAATAATTGCAGTACTTTCTGCATTGTAGAATAAGTGCTTCACTAAGTTCAAAAGAAGCATAAACAGAAAAGCTGAGAAGATACGTGATGTTTATCAGATTTAATCAAAAATTACTGTTTGAAAGAACACTAAAATTATGACATGAAACTGTAACTAATGAATTAGATAGTTTAAAAAGGTTTGACATACTTCCAGAAAGTCTCTGGAGAATAAAAGTTTCAAGAAGGAGCAGAATTTTTTCAGAAGATATAAATCCTTGAATAGTAAAGAACAATGCCAAAATATCCCACACTCCTCATGGTTCACTCCAGATAGTAGGATGTCCAGTCAGAGTTGAGAAACAACCTTCAGAAGGATGGTTCAATAGAAGAACCTTGATCAAACTTGAAGAGAGAGAAAAGTTGTTTTTTTAAAGTGAAAACTCCTATGTTTGCTGACCAGCCTTGGACCACTCCTAACAGCTAGTTTGACTGCAGATTGCTATAAATAGGTGCTTCACCGACAACAAAATTCAAGAGAGTCTAAAAGAAGCATACTAAGCATCAAAATTACCATTTCTACCTTAGAGAGTCGGTTCTTTCTGTAATAGCTTTATTCTTGTGCTATAAATTTCCAGAATTACATAAAGTGTGTTTTTAGGCTCAAATCCATTAGATTGTGCTCATAATAGCTAAATCACTTGAGCCTTTGCTTGTAATTTTTATTCCTATAATTTGTGTAACTCTCAAGACTAACTAAGGTGTTTGTGCTTCTTGAGAGAACTGTTTGAAGCCTGCTATGCTTATCTCTGTATTGTGTTGTAAAGCCTGAGAGACTGTAGAAGAATACTTGGTTGTGAGCCTGAAGAGGCTGCAGAAAAATACTTCACCGAGGAGCCTGAGAAGGTTGTGGGACAAAAGAATACATGTACTATCAAGCTTGATATAGTGGAAATCCAACTGAGAGTAGGGACTGTTCATAGCCCTAGAGATTAAAGGTTGAACCAGTATAGATCCTGTGAGCAAATCTCTCTTCTCTCATCATATTGTTCTGCAGAATATTGCCGCTACATCACACCATCTACACAACATAACTGCTTCTCTCATTTAGTTTAAAATTAATTATAAAAAGGATTTTGAACCTATATCCTTTCAGTTACAGAAATTAATATATCTTCTAGATAAGATCATTTTGAGTCAATACAAAACAATTTTTAAACCTACCTAATACCTATGTATGTGTTTTACCTAAACCTATAGCTATATCTGTCTAAAGAGACCTTTCCAAGAAGAAGGAATTATTTGAAAGCATATATTACTTGATAAACATATTTGAGAAGCATTCACATCTGCATTAGTTGAATACTTACATGTGATGAAATTCCTAACCACTGCTACAACCTTCTAATTTAGCCAAGAAGGAATTCTCGAGCAAAAATTCTTTTAGAAGCTTTTGTAGAAATTATTAAGGTCTTAACAGGTCACAATTCGACCCCTTGCTTAATTGTGACTACAATATTCACTTCACATAATGCATGCACAAGACAACAGTCCATTGTCATTCCTACCACAATACATTATATTACATAATTGCACTGCAATACAATTTAAACAACTTTCACATCCAACCCTATTTCCATAGTCACATTACTAATATAAGGATAATGCATACCAACATCAACCTAGTTACACTTTCATGCCCTCCCATCCCTTTCCAATTTGACCAACCTTTGTTGAAGCTTCACATTCATAGTGCCACATCCTCATTATGACTTTTCAATAGACCAATGTCATTAGCTACATCCACTTACTTGGAATATCTATATTGCAACTCCCTTCTTGGCATTGGCTAAGTGAAAATCGTTCTTCTAGGCACCGGTACTAAGCTCTCCATATCTATGGCATTGCAGTCTTTGGAGCTCGCGTCATGATCTCTATCTTTCTGGACCACATCCATCATTACCTAGTTCAACACCTTCCTCTAAAGTTGTCAATTTGGGCTACCCGACCCAGTTTGATGCAAGAAATGATCTTTTATGGGTCGGGTTAAAATCTCGGGAGTCATTCAGGTTTTTAAAATAAAAGCCCGGGCCCTCCATGTTTGCGCCCGAGCTTTTTGTGGGTTTTGCGGGCTCTTGGGAGTTTTCATAAGCTTTTGTGGGTATAGTGGGCTATCACAGGTCAAACTAGAAAGTCCAGGAGTTATTCGAACTTCTAAAAAAGGCTCGAGCCCTACATTTTTATGGGCTTTTACAAGTAAACCCGATCAGACGGGACCATATTTGTCATCTCTACCTTCCTCCCTCTAGTTTTCTTTATTGCAGAAGTGTGGTTCTGAATTAGATTTGTTTTATAAGTTTTTTAAGAATTTAGGGGTTATGGGGTAAGAAATTTGGGGTTTTTTTTAGGGATTCAAGGACGAATTTGATTGATTTTTGACAAAAATTTGGGTGTGTGACCACCTCAATTGACATGCCACATGGGCACAATCATCAGCATTGTTGGAGATGCATGTCTTGATGACAACGATAAATGTGATCAAGTGCAAAATGGTTCGAGGGTATATAAATGAGTTTGTTTAGTCTTGGGACTAATTTAACGTTAATGAAAAATGTTGGGACTAACTTATGGTTTTAGTCTAATTTTATTATATTATTACAAAATATTTTAGATAATAAAATAAGATAAATGAGGAGGGTTATAATTACACCGGTGTAAGTTACACCAAGTGTTACACCGCTAATAACTACAAATCGAATATGTTTTTTAGTAATCCAACCGTTGAATTATGTTTGTTCATCATCAAGATTATATGTGCCAAATTTCGTAAAATTTTGACACTAATAACTTGGTAATCAAATGGTTGGATTTTTCATATATTTCAAATGTATTATAACGTTAATCCTGAGACATCTCAATGACATATCAAATAATTTCGGATTAATGTAAAATTTTATATGTATGATCTATATGATAGTAACTTTCAATCCAACGGTGGATTGTTTAATACAATTATCCGTTAAAAAAATATTCAGCGGTGTAACACTTGGTGTAACTTACACCGGTGTAATTATAACCCTCCTCAAGATAAATAAAGTTTTATTATACTAGCTCTCTTTTCTTCCAAATAAATGATTTTATCAAAGTATAAAAAAATTGTACAATAATCATTTTTTCTTGGAGTGTTTGTTTCTTGTATAGGGTTACAGCCACAGGTTAACTAGAAGACAAGTCAAATATTCTGTCTTAAAACATGCCCTACACATTACAAGTGAGGTTGCGGCGAAAGATTGAACAGTTTCAAGTTATTAGACGCTTTGTTTTAGCATAAAGAACAAAACTCATACGCTGTCGATGATAACATAAAACTAAAGAAAATTGCATAACACGCTTTCCTTTCAACGTCTAATCAGCATGGTTAAAACATTTCTTATTACATTTATATTATTTTTGATTATTATTAAATGAATCTTTCTCTAATAATTAAAACTCGCATAAAATTCTGGTTCTATTAATTAACCTTTTTCATCACTTGACATATATATTCTGTTTTTTTTCCAAACTGTGTCATTTTCTTCATTGACAATTTCTTAATTGCCAGTTTTGATGCAATTACGTCACTCAAAAATGTTTTAGATCTAACTTGAGAATCTCTGATTGTCTCTCACGCGGAAGAAGGCCATTCATCGCATCATCCTAATGTTGCTACAACCTATAAAATTTTCTCTATCACATTTCTAGCTACTTATTCTGTGGTATCCTTTAGTGAGAGATGAGAGAATTTTGGTACCTTCTTTGACCATTTAATCAATTTTTTTTTCAATTTTCTTAAATGATTTTAATATTTTTACAGTTACGGACAATATTTAACTATTAGAATTTGTATTTTTAATGTTTTGAAAGATTTTTTGACCCCCTATAACTATATCCTGTATTTTTATTGTATTCCCCATTTTTTCACATCTCATTTGAAATACACATGTGTCTCATTTAAAATCTATTCTATGTCTGCAAAATAATTTAAGACAGAATACATGACTTGTTCCTATGTAATTTTGACCTTAAGCCTTCCGTTCAATAAAAAGAACAGAAAGTACCAAAACTCTCTCTGACGGAGGGTACCAAATTGTGACCCATTTAAATAATGTCTTTTGTGAGTCATGTTGACAAGTAAGAGCAATAAACACAATATTAATACCAAAAATCCAGGGTTGATGAGAAAAAGAAATAACAAATACAAAGCATTTGCAGCAAATTCCCAATGAAGATATTATTACGCGATTGATGGATAATTAAGTTACGTGATATAGCATGCATTGAGTTATAGTCCAATGATTGGTGCTTGCAATGGTTTGCAAGTAGCAAATAATTTTGGCGTCAAGTCAAGCTCATTACATTACAAGCCTCTATTTGAACAATTTCTAAGGGCACATGGACGGTGGTTTGCCACCATTTCTATTTGGTTGTCATTCTTGTAGGACAGCCAACAACACTGAATTGCCAACAGTTTATTATACATATATTTCATCTTACCATTTTCATACCCATAATCCCATCAATTCATGCGAAAAAATACTTATCTAAATTATATATGATTGAAAATAAAAAGCATAAATAAATACAATATAACTTAATTTAAATAATTATGTCATCCATACTACTACAAAGATTGTGTCTCATTTAACAACACATGTTGGATGGTGGTAGAGCTCCCGGGTTCGATTCTCACTAAACACATTCTTTAGGAGATTAGATTGTGGAAGAGCTCTTAGGTTCGATCTCCACTAAACACATTCTTCGTAAATGAGATTATGAGAAGAACTCTCGGTTCGATCCCCACTAAACACATTATTCGAGAGATATGGATAGCCTTAATTGTGACTAAGTCCTAATAGAATTCATGTAAGGGATATTTATTGTTTACCAAAAAAAATAGAAATGTCATCCATAGTCCATATTATATAAGCAAGCAAACAACACAAAAGCAAATCAAACCAAAGCAACCATTCCAATAGCCACATATAAGAACAAAGAACAAACCCAAACCCTTGTGCTGAAGAAAAAGATCATATTTTTGATACACCAAAGCCAAATGGAAGAGGATATGTCGCCACCGTTCTGGATGCAAAACGGCCGACGCCGACCGCCGGCGCCTCCAACCGTTCATACTCCGTGTTCCTCACTCCGGCGCTTTCTCATATTCCTTCTGGTGACTGCATTTGCCTTCATCTTCCTTCATTGTTCCACATTTCCACTCTTTTCACTTCCCATTTTCAAACCCATTCAGTGAAAAAGAGTTGGATTCCCTCAACCTGTGCTCGTTCTCTTTGCCATATTCTGCGGCTTCCTTAGCAGAAACAAAACACCAAACAACACACCGAAACCCACGTTCCTACGAGATCGAAGCTCTCAAACACACCACAAGAGTACACAAAACCCAACCCAGAAACACAACTTCATGGTTGATCAGTACCCTGATCGAACCCCTTATTACAGGTTGAGGAGTTTCAACTCCTACCCTGATCTCCGGCAAGAGTCTTCGTGGGTCACCGGCGATGAACGGTGGCGATTTTATGATGCACACGGTTAACGGTTAGGATTGGACTTCGATGTCAAAGAAAAAGAAGAAGAACAGGGCATCAAAAACATAGAGTGGACACATTTGAAACTCGTAGCAGCCGTGTTTCGAAGAACACCACCAAGAAAAAGTATCAACAAGAAACAATTGAGAAATCGAAAAGTATAATTTGAAGCTGAGAGCTCACAAATTAGAGAGAAAAAGAATAAGAACATGCAACTAAAGAGTTGTTAACATCATTGAAGGAAAAGAAGAAACAGAGACATAAAACGTTGACAATTTACAGAGATGCTAAATTCTGAACCTCATACTCGACCATCACAACCGCCGCCACCACCGACCACCGCCTCCTCCACCGTCGTCTTTTCTGGTTTCATACTCTTTTCTCTTCAAAGAAAAGCAAACACAAGAAACTTAACCCTGTTCGCTTCAACCACCAAAACATCATGTTTAATCCAAACCAAACAGTTGTTATAGGAATATGGAAACTATGAAACCCCACGTTCCTACGAAGATCGAAGCTTCTCAACACTCCGACAAGAGCACACGAACCAAACCAAACAACCACGTCCATGGATGATGAGACCCTATCGAACCCCCGTATTACAGGTTGAGGATTTCAACTCCTACCCTGATCTCCGGCAGAGTCTTCCGGGTCACGGCGATGAACGGTGGCGATTTCTGATGACACACGTGTTAACGGTTACCGTGGATTGACTTGATTCCAAAGAGAGAAACAGAGCAAACATAGAAGTGGACACATTTGAAACTCGTAGCAGCAGTGTTCGAAGAAACACACAAGAAAGGTATCAACCAGAAAGTAAAATTTTGAATCCGAGGCTCACAATGAGAGAGAAAAAGAATAAGAGAACAAGTGCAACAAAGAGTTTGTTAACATTAGTGAGGAAAGAAGAAGAAACAGAGACATAAGAGCGTTGAAAATTTACAGAGATGCTAAATTCTGAACATCACCACTCGTCCTTCACAACCCCACCATCACCGCCGCCACCCGCCACCGCCGCCGCCACCACCGTCGTCTTTTCTTCTGGTTTCATACTCGTTCTCTTCAAAGAAAAGCAAACAAAAGAAATTAACACTGTTTGCCTTCGCCACCAAAGCATCATGTTTCATCCAAAACCAAACCGGTTGTTCATAGGAGTGTGGCTACTATCAAACCCAAGGAAGAGGATTTTAATTTTTATACTGTGGAAGAAAATTGTGATTACGGTAATGAGTCACCGTTGATTCCAATTCCTCCGCCACCGCCTCCACCGCCGCCGTTCAAGATGCCAGCGTGGAAGTCCGGGTGCAGGGTGATTTTGTTAGGAGATAGCATTAGTAGTTTCAAGTAGTGGTTCACGATTTAGATGAAGTTTTGGAATCTGTTTCATCACAACCAGTGTAGCAACCAGGGTAATAGACCTCTCATGTTGGAGAATCTGAATCTTATTGTTTTATTATCCGAGTCCTAGCCCTGATTTGATAGCAAAGCTGATAATTTTATTGAGAGGTTCAGAGCTGGTTTAAGGATGGAGAAGATTAATTCCACGGAGGAGAAGCAGGGGATAGGGAGGTCTAATCTTCGCCCTTCAACAAAAGTAGAAAACAAAAAGAAAATGGACCAAGTTAAAGGTGCAAAATTGGTAAATGCTACCATGTTTTAAGTCCTTTAATTTAGTTGATTTTTTTTTTTGTGAATTTTTTAGAGTTTTTCTGAAGTGAATTCTTTTGTTTGATATACACATTTAGTTCAAATCAATATATAGAATTATAGAGGAATAGGAGTATTGGTTCTTTTGTAAGAGAATTACATATATAGAAGTATTAAGTATTCAACTCTTGTTTTTCTTTTTCATTTTTATTATATAACGCTTGAAATGTTTAATTTTGGTCGCTGTGACTTTATGACAGATTTGCATATTATAGTGTCTTTGAATTAAAGTTAGCAAACATAAATGTAAATATAACTTCTGTTCGTAATGCAAAAGCAATATATAATTATATTCGTTTAAACGTGAATTAAAATAAAAATTATACCCAAACATATATTTATATTGTTAACACTTGCTTGGAAATATAAATGAATAGCCAGACCAAGATGCTCTGGTTACGGTTTTGGCAGTAAACAATCTCCCTTCTCTGTTCGGTTTGCTTAACACAAGTGAGGGAAAAACAAGCTTTTAATAAGTTTTTACCACTCAAAATCAAAAACTGAAAATCACTTTTTGTGGTTTTCAAAATGCTTATTTTAAAAACCATAAAAACAAGCTTTCAATTGTTGATTTTGAGTTGTAAAAATTTGATTTAAAATTTTTAAAAATCAAAAATTAAAAACTCGCAACCACCCGATCGAACCGTAGACTAATGTAAAAGTCAAGCTCTTCATGAAGTTACCCAAAAGGATTAAGGCAGATGTTCATCCAAAGCGCAATGCCTTTTGAGTAGAAATATTTTAGAGTAAAAAAACAATTTCCCCCGTATTTTCTTGGACTCTGCTCTGAAAACCTATTGAGTTCTTCCTTAAAAACCTATGCAATGAATAAATAATTATTTTAGTTCTTAAAATAATAGGGGCGATCAATTTGGTTTATGAAAAAAAGTAATTCACAAATTAGCCCATGAAAATTATTTCCAATAGTCACTCAGGTGCCTATGTTAGTTATTCTTGTCACGTTAACAAAAGCGGTAATTTGACACGACTCTTATGTGATCGTCTCATGTAATAAAACATATGAGGGACTAAAATGACAATAAATAATAATTTTAAAGGACTAAATTAATTGAAATAGAACATTATTGATTTGATGCAGAACCCTAAATCAGTCTTCTTCCCTAAATTTCTCTCGTATTCTAGAAGAACTTGACCAAATTATCACTTTTGTTAATGTTACCAAATGAGCATTAACTTAGGGACTAAAGCATTAACATAGAGACTAAAGTACCTGATGAAAGCAACTTTAGAATAATTTATTAATTTTTTTTTTTGGGTTGCAGGAGGCTAAAGCCAGGAAAACTAAGCAGAGACTAAACGGGGAACAATGGTCCCCATACAATCATATCTAAGGTGAACCAAGAGACCAGTAGGAGGAGCAGGCCAAACATGAATACCCAAATCAACATTATGTGAAAGATTCGCAAGGCTATCCGCAACGCTGTTAGCCTCTCTCCAAATATGGTGAATGTGAACCTCCCAATCACGCTACAGCAACAAGGAGATACGGTGCACAACGTAATAATAAGGGTGAGTAGTAGGGACACCCTCAGAAACTAGCTTCACAACCACCTGAGAGTCACACTCCAAAATAATTTTCCTCACTCCAACATCCCAAGCAACATGCAGGCCCGTGATTATACCTCTGAGCTCTGCCAACAGGACTGAAGCGGAACCAATATTATGAGAGAAGCCAGCTAGCCACCTACCATGATCATCACGCAGGACACCTCCGCAACCTGCATGGCACCCATTGTTCCGCACTGAACCGTCTGTATTAAGCTTGCACCAGCCAGGGGAAGGGGGGCTCCAACCCACCAGAACAGTAGATGAACTCGTGGTGCGCAGCAGCGGAGAGTGCATCACGGAATTAGCGTCTTTACTGAGGGAAAGGATACGAAACACAACATTGCTCACATTAGGGGCAGCCCCATTAAACACCCACTCATTTCTAGTTTTCCAAATGTGCCAACAGGTAATCATAAAAATGCATGCCCAAGAACCATCTCTCAGTTGGGATACACGAGAGATGTTTAACCCAATCCAGTCCCATAAATTCATAGACGACCAAGACCCCTCCCTCCAGGGAAGAACTCTGTTCCACACTTCTTTAGCAAAAGCACAGTCTCGAAGGAGATGTAACTCCGTTTCACTATAGGCATTGCAAATGGGGCACACATCAGTTCCACTCAGGCTGCATCTCCTGCGTTTCACGTTAGTCTTCAAACCCCCTTTGAGAACTAGCCAAGCAAAGCTTTTAACTCTCTGAGGAATAGCAAGTTTCCAGAGAAATTTCCAGGGGTTGTCCCTAGTCTCATTCTCGGCATTCTGTTCTACAAGGTCATAAGCAGAACGCGTAGAAAAAATACCATTGCTTGTCAACCTCCAACACATTGTATCACTGCCTAAATGATCTTCAGGGACAGGGATAACTCAAGATTTCAGCTTTGATATTGGGGGGAATTAAATGCTGAAAGTCATTTAGTTCCCACGTACCACCAGGCCCCACCAAGTTGGAAACGGAAAGATTCATAGCATGAAGTGGGATATCCCCCACCACAGTATCACCAATTACAATATTTGAGTGAAGCCACCTATCATGCCAAATAGAAACCGAGTCCCCATTCCCAATATTCCATCGCATTCCTTGAGAGAAAAGATCCCATGTAGCCACAATCCCTCTCCAAACATTCGAGCCATTGGCACGACTAACAACCCGAGGCAGATAATTCGATCCACACCTGTATTTACTGCGAAGGACGCGGACCCAAAGAGCATTGGGTTTATGAATGAGACCCCAGGAAAGCTTCATGATCATAGCCTTGTTGAATGTATGTAAATTTTTGAAGCCCCAACCACCTTTAGACTTCGGCATAGTGAATTCATCCCAAGGGACAGAATGCCAACTTCTTGTGAGGTTTGTCTCCCTAGATAAAGTCTCTGCAATATCTTTCGACTCTAAGACAGATCCCTTTCGGAAGCAAAGTGCTCTGCATGGTGTAAGAAGGGAGAGCTGCAAGAACAGTCTGAGCCAAAGTTATCCTCCCTGCAAAAGATAAGGTATCCGCTTTCCACATACTCAATTTGCGCTGAACATGCTCAATGATGTAGTCATACGTCCGTTTGCGTTGTCTGGCATGGAGCAATGGAATACCAAGATATCTCCCTAAGTTTGCAGACAGAGAGAACCCAGAATGCGAGCACAAGGAAAAGCACGAGAAGCATGGAAATTTTTAGACACAAATAATCGAGTTTTTTCAACACTAACCTTTTCTCCGGAGGATGCACAAAAAGTGTCCAGGCAAGATAGCATCACATCTAGTTGATCAATAGAAGCCTTCCCAAAGAGCAAAAGATCGTCAGCAAAGAATAGGTGAGTTAGCGGAGGTCCCCGGGACCAAGCACAATAGGTTGCCATCTCTTATGGCTACGAGCATCTTCTATCAAATGACCCAACCGCTCCATACACAAAACGAAGAGATACGGAGATAGTGGGTCACCTTGACGAATACCTCTAGAAGGCGAAAAAGCCTCCGTGTGATCGCCATTGACAATAATCCTCATCGAACAAGTGGAAATGCACTGGAAAATAGCACACAGAGAATCATCAAAGCCAATATCATGTAGAGTATCCACTATGAAAGACCAGTTGAGACGATCATAGGCTTTCTCCAAATCCACCTTAATTGCCATGAGCCCATCTCTACTCTTGGTAGTGCGCATGGAGTGAAAAACCTCTTGGGCAATGACAATATTATCCGTCCCAGTACGCCCAGGAATAAAACTACACTGCTCCAGAGAAACCAAAAGATCCATGATGGGACGCATCCTGGTTGCAATAATTTTTGTGATGATCTTATAAATAACATTACACAAACTGATAGGCCTATATTGCTTGATAGATGTAGGGTGAGGGACCTTAGGAATCAGTGAGATTAGAGTTTGATTAATATCCTTCACCTTCCTCGGGCACATGAAGACCTCTTTAACTAGCTGACAAACCGAATCACCAACTACCTCCCATTGGGATTGAAAAAACATGGGATGAAGGCCATCAGGGCCTGGAGCCTTCCAAGGGCCCATACCATAAACTGCACGAAGAATTTCCTCATTAGAAGGGCAAGCATGAATTTTGTCTAGTAAATCACGAGAGAGTTGAGGGAAGTGATTAATCCCCTGCCAACGAGCAACTGTATGATCCTTTTGATAAATAGATTGAAAAAATTGTACCACATGGTCTTTGATAGTAGACTCCTCCGAAGTAGTGTTACCACTCTCATCCGAAAGAAACTCAATTTTGTTATGTCTCCTTCGATTAACCGTGCTAAGATGAAAAAATCTAGAATTGTTATCTCCAAAACGGATTCAATCTCTACGAGCCCGATGATACCAATAAGCCTCTTCTTGTAACAGAATGGATTGATATTGGTCCCATAAAGTTTTATAAAGTCTCTGTAAACCACCATGGTAATTCATGGACAGACAACGATTAATACCCTCCAATCGAGCTAACACCCTTCTCTTCTTTTGGAAAATATTGCCAAAGGATTGTTTATTCCACTCCATAACATCCCTCTGAAAAATAAGGACAGCATCCCTCCAATTACGGTTATCACCCCAAGACTCCAACACAACGTTTTTAAAAGAGTTATCCTCCAACCAGCTAGCCAGGAACTTAAAGGAATAAGACACAGAGAGATTGTGGACAGGGGATGTATCAATGCAAAGCACCTTATGGTCCGAGCAAAAGGAAGGCAAGTGAGACACGAGCTTCTGGGAACATGATCCTCCAAGAAGCATTGCAGACAGCTCTATCCAACCGTTCTTTAACATCACGCCACTCCCAAGTAAAAGGGGGACCAATAAAACCAAGATCCATGAGGCCCACACCTGAAGGGTGTCCCTGAAACGAGACATAGACCTGACATTAGGGGGTGCACCACCAGACTTCTCAGCATTTGAAACATACGCGTTTAAATCACCCACAACCATCCAAGCCTCACTGGACAGAGACGCTAACAGCTCCAGGTTGCACCAAAGGGCTTCTCTGTCAATTTGCCTGGGGGACCCATAGACACAAGTCAAGAACCACTCTGTAGAGCCATCATTAGGAATAACTCTAGCATGAATAAATTGGGAATGGGATTGGAGAATCTGAATAGAGCAAATATCCTCCTTCCAGAGAAACCAACAGCCTGCACCAAATGAAAATTAGGAAAGCCCAAAGAACGGATAATTTTAAGAGCCTTATTCCCACTAGTTCGAGGTTCAAACAATGCCATAACATCAACATTATGTTTCTTAGATAAGTCACGGATTAGTGCAGGGAACACCTTGGCACCTGCACCCCTCACATTCCAGGCCACTATCTTCATAAAAACAATTAAAGTAAAGAAGAGGAGCTCAAGCACTCCGAGTATCCTCTGTGTCCCCAAGAGGGACCTCCTCAATTGCCACCAGCTCCATATTCTGGGCATTGTCCACACACTCCCGAGCAGTACCAGACTCATCTGTAGCTTTCGCCCCTTCCACACTATCTGGAGGTCTCTGATTGAGAACCACTACATCAGTAGGAGTGGCTAGCACCTCATGGTTCATCTCTGGAGGTCTAGTAAGACTATCTCTCACGGGCCCCTGATGAAGAAGAATAGATAATTCTGTTACCTTGCCCACTTTCCTGGCTGCATTTATAACACTCTGAAATTTGACTTGAGATTTTAAACTAAGGCCCATCCTTGATCTACCAATATTATCGGACCCAAGAGGCTGACGAGAATTGTCTTGTGAAGCTTGTAACATCTTACCCCTAATCCCACTCCCTGCTGGACGCTCGTTACTTGTGAGGCTTGGAGCCGCATCATGGACCTTCAACGACCCACTGTTATTGGGCTTAAAAGAAAGTGGCCCGGGATTGGAATTCCCCTTCTTAACTAAAGGAACAGACTCAAAGTGATTGTGAATACCTTTCTTAGCCGCAACAGATGGTCCCCCAATACCAAATTTGGTGATCCCGAGACTCCTCCTGTGACTGTTTACGTCTTTTACTCCCCTCATCTTTCAGAATATTCTTTCCTTTATTATTCCTTGGAACCTGGGCCCTCGTCGTTTCCCTGTCCCCTACACTCCGGCCAGAGCTTTGCGGAAGTGGGACCTGATCATTAACAGCCTCATGATTAGCTTCTGAGTTAGCATTAAGAGCAGAAAATCTGGAACCTTGACCGTTACCATTTGTCACAATCTTTTTTCCAGATCCCACGTGATTAATCCTAGTAGTGCCGCGATCATCTCCAACATCACCGCCAACCTTCCTTGTCTGCCGCCGCTGAGGTTTTTGGACAATCATCCAAGGACCAAAAGAGTCCTCTCCCTCCTTTCCAGTCAACTCCTCCGTCGAGGCACAGTCTTTCGCTTCGCTAGATTGAACTTGTTGTTGCGGAGATGCATCATATAGAAGAAGAGGACAACCCTCCTTCCTATGTCCATAGCGGCCACAATTAAAACATACCAAGTGCAATCCTTCATATTCCACCATATATGTCTTTCCTTCTAATAAAAACTTTGAAATTAAAATTTTTTTTAAGTCTACCTCAATGCACAACCTGGCAAACCTCGCTCTCTCTGTAATGAAATCACCATGAAGAGCCTTCACGCTCTTGGAGCGTATTATTATCAATCTTAACAGTTCTCCCAAGAACATTTCCTATAACCCTTTGTCATAAAACTCTATAGGAAGCCCCCGGAACACGCACCCAAACAGCTACTCTCCTCAAATCATCATCAAACGGAGTAAAACATGGTTTGCCATTGTTGAATGACAATATAATGGTCTGATAACATCCAGGGACCAATCATCAAAAACATGCTGCATATCATCCACATTTTCAAACCTAATCACAAAGTACTCATTGTCAAGATCAATAACCTCCATGCGAGCTCTTGGTTGCCACAAACTTGTATAAACGAGACTGGAAATAACGTAAGCTAACCCTCTTCCCAAGCACCTTGACTATAAGGGACCTTTCCAAGGAATGCGAATCGCAGCTCTCTCTATCTCAGACAGCCTCACTACTAGGCAGAGAGGATCTCCATGAAGCCTGAATTGGCTTCCTCCCCTGAGTGTTCTCCTTCCTCACGACTAGGCCCTTCCTCAAAAAGATCAGCATCCTCTTCACTAAGGTTATGGCCATTGACACCAATGCAGATGTCTTTGTAGGAGACAGTCTTGCGCTCCAGTTCCATTCCTATAGTTTTTTGGAAGCCTCCACCAAGAGAGCATTGATCAACCACCTTTGGTTTGCGCGTACTACGATCTAAACAAGTCCTTTTCCTGGGCAGAAAGACCCTCAGCAGCTGGGGCTCCATTGGAAGAAGTGGAAACCCTAGCAGAGCTCATATTTTTCCTTTTCTATCTGTCTATACTTTCATGACATGTCGACGTAATTCTTTTTTTCGTTACCAAATTAACATACCCTCGATCTTTAAGAGTTTGGTTTCGTTTTCATTTCTTAATATTAGTTTTAATTATAACAATGTCATCTCATTTTTTTATTTTATTTCATATTTTTAAAAATTTTATATAGGAAAAGTCAAAATAATAATAAGTTATTTTCATTGTTTATTGTATAAAATTTTAAAAAACAGAAAGATATAAAATGAAGATAAGGTGATTATTTTGTAAAAAAAAACTCAAAATATGACAATTTTTTTGTGTAAACCATAGGTATCCCCTATTACTAGGGACATGGGCGGATCTTCTTGGTGACATAGGGAGCCATGGCTCCCCCCAAACCTTTTCAAAAAACACACACATATATATAACTACTAAAAATTGTGTATATTTTCCTTATTATTAACTGTGTTTTTCATAATACTTAAAAAATTTATACTATCATCTAATGATACGTTATCATATTATTTAATGAATATTACACCTCATGAGTTACTAAATTTAGTAATAACATCCCTCATTCTAAAAGTCTTGTTATCTTTTAATTTTAATATTTTATTTATGTTTCAAAATTTTTGTTGTTTTAAAAATCTAAAATTAATTAATTCTATTTTTCCAACTATACTCCTATTCAAAATTACTCCAACTATTAACTATAATTATATTTCTTATTTCATCTCTCTTAAAATATTACTACCTTCATTCCTATGTAACTCGTCACATAGACAAAAAATGTGCAAATTAAGAAATACAATCATTACTTTTTTTTCATAAAAATAAATTTTAAACTTTTTATTTATCATATATCTCTCTTAACATTTATTGGGTCTCATTAGTTCTCAATAGTGAGTAACTTATTATTACATTAGAATTAATATATGGGTAAAATAGGATAAAGTGTAATTATTACTGCATTGGATTCTGAATGAACAGTTAAATAGGAATAAATTTTTTCTTAAAAAATTGACAATTAAATAGGAACAGAGATGATATATTCCATCTTACTATACACCTTCTCTCTTTATATTTCCAATGATACTAATGAAATAGGTGAAATATAAATGAAGGTATTTTAGTAAAGATTCTATAAATTTAGGCACATTTAAAATTTTCTTAATTTTGTGCATAATCTTAAATAATATAAATTTTGGAAGAAAGGGAGTAAGAATGTATACATCATTGGATAATAATATTAAATTTTACAACCGACAATATATAACTATTAAATTCATAATATAAAATTAAACATTTAATTTATGCAATAAACTATTAAATTATTTTGGCTCCCCTAATTTTTCAGCTCAAGTTCCGCCACTGATTAGGGGCAATCCTATTCGAGGCTTAGTCACAATTAAGGCTCCTCATCCCTCCCGGAGAATGTGTTTAGTGGAGATCGAATCTGGGAGCTCAAAACATGAAATGAAAACAAGAAATAGAAACATAAACCATATGGGCCTATATTCTCATTTTTTTAAAATTATTAATTCCTAAAAACAATTTCATTATCATAGTTTACTAAACTTCTATTTCATTAGGAAGGGTAGACATTTTTCCCTTTGACATACAGAATGAAAATTATATTATAAACATTAACTTCCATTTTAATTTCTTTTTTTTTCATCATTTGAATATAAGAAATATTAAATATTAATAAAATGTTTAAAAATTCATCTAAAAATAATATTCTACATACATTATTTCTGGAAATATCATTTTCTGACAACATAACTATATATACCTTAAAGGTTAAAACAATCACGCATTGAAGAAACTCCCTGATCCTTCGCTGAAACCAAACATATAGCAACACCAGACATTGAAGTGTATTACAAGGGAAGTTAAAATGTTTTAGTCAATATTTTGCATATGATTCCATCCAATTTCATTTGGTAAAAGCTGCTGAACCCAAGGTATTTGTATTAGTTATTTAGAGAATGGTTTGATTTAGTGTTAAAATATAATAAACTCACATTTTTACGTTATAAATATTTAGAATTAAGAGTGTTATCTTTTAACACCAAACCGAATATACACTTACAAATGTTTGATTTCTATCAAGCTATGTTATAATCGTGAATGTTATAATTGTGGATCTGGATGTTGTAAAACGTGTTTATTAAACACGCGTTAATGATAATGATAATAATAAATTTGATTATATTGTAAAATATGAGTAACAATTAAAGTGAATTTCTTTTAAAACTTAATTATGAGTGTGTTTAGTAAAACTAGCTGAAAAGCGGACTGAAATGTGGAAAAAAAACTTAGGGTTCATGTATTGTTTGGCCCCAGATTAATGTGAACTATATGCTTTCTTTAGCAAAACCTAGCGGCGCACATCTTCAACAAACTCCAGCAGCGGCGCCTCCCACTCCCCCTTCTGGGGGCTCTCCCCTCTCATGGAAGGGTTTTCTCCCCATTTTAGATGGATTTCCTTCTCTCCCTGATGAGAGTTTTTGTGTTTCTCTCCTCCTTTTTTCCCCTTCCTCCACCTATTTTGTTCCTCCTTTCACCACCACTTCTTGATCACCCCATCCACTTCTTCCTTTGTTACTCCTGTTACATCTCCCCCCTTTTTTACCTCTTTTTATCCAATCACCTCTTCCCTTTTAATCTTCTCCAGCCTTGTGCTCCTCTTTTTTCCCTCTTCCTCCAAAGCCTCTTCTATCATGGACTCAAACGGCTCTGATATGAGACTTCAGAGTGTGTTAGCGGCGTTGCACAACATGCCCATAGTGCCAGCAGAGCTGACCAGGAAGATGAAAAAAGATGGCAAGAAAAAAGCTAGCAGTTAAAGCCAATGATTAGGGTGGGCATGGTGGAGATTTGGATTTTGCTTTCTGTTTATTTTTCTAGTTTCTTGTTATGTTGGTTCTCAGTTTTTCGTTTGGATCCATATTTTAGAGTGAACATGCATGTGTTTTATTAGTTTTATCTATTTAAGCATTGCAGTATCACTCTGTGTTTGATCTTAATGTAAGTAAGTGTCGTTTGACTAATAGTAATCTAATCACCTTCGAACCAAAAAAAAAAGCAAACTACAGAAAGGGTAAGGAAGAGGAGATATCTTCCAAAACTGATTTACGTTAACAGGTTAATAGCCTGTTTGTATAAATGTAAAGAATTGGTGTGCATCAATTGCAAGCATTCGTGTGATACGGAAGGATTTGTCACATTACGTTTGAGCGGGTTTTCAATGGGGAGCCAAACTCACTATAACTTTTCCAAAATTTGAAGTACGGTTGTGATTAATAGAATTTGAAAGTCCAAGTGTATATTTAGTTTTGCGTGTTAGAATTGATTTTAGATAATGTGATGTAGAATTGATTTCATGATAAATTTATTTTGATATATCGTGATTAGTATGGTGCAACATTCGGCCACTGCATGCAAACTTCTCCCAATTTGTCAAAATTATCAGCATGGAAAAAACCAAATTTTGGGTTTAAGCATGGAAAAAATCAATAAGTCTGATTTGCTTCTTGGAAACCCATATAATTTGATACAAAAATCGAATCTGCAAACAGACAGACATCCAAATATGTGATAATTCGATCAAAGCTAAATTGCCAGGGTCAAAATCAATTATACACTCACAAAAATTTATCTAAACACACTAAATTACGACCGAAGGACAAATTGAAGGTAGCCGGAAAATGTAATTTGCCAACTAATATAGAATTTGGGTGTTTATAACTTATGCAAGTTGAACTATGCCATAGAAGTCCAATTTGTTATTTACCTTGAATACTTTCTAGTTTCTACACAAAACATCTTCAGCTTCCCCACTTTAAACAATGATTTTCAACAAGTTGACCTGAGACACGGAATTCCAATTTCTTATTAGAGTAATACATCAAATTGGTCCCTTAAGATTGGGCGTCGGTTAAGGTAGTCCAAGACGGAAATTACCAAAATAATCCCTGAATGATGCTAACGTCAATCAAGTTAGTCCCTCCGTCAATTTGTCACCGTTAAACTTAACAGAATGTCAGTGTGACACGTTTTTTGTACACTGTGGATGCTGATGTGTCCTGGGAATCTTTCAGGGACTAGAATGTATATCTTTCAGGGACTAGAATAAAAATCTTTCGGGGACTAGAATGAAAATTTTTCCCTTCATTTAGTCCCTAACATTCAACTTTTATATATATAAAATTCTTTCATCTTTATCATATTTTTCACTTTTTCTCTCTTCTTTCATTTTTCTAATCTCCATCTTCTTTACAAAATATTTTTCTTTATTCTTTTGGGGCTATAAAGAATGTAAAATTATTTTTCAAACTGTTTCTTTTTTTTTCTCCTCTTTATTTGTTTCTTTTTTTTCGCCATTTTTAAAATAATTTTTTATTTTTTAATTTGTTAATATATTTATTATTTTTTCTTTGTTTTATTAAATAAAAATATAAACCAAGAAATACAATAAATGTGTTTCTTTGAAGGGTTGACATAAGTTTTTTATCATCATTATTCTATTTTGATGCTAATAACCAAATATACTATTTATTCACCGTTTCTGTGCACATAATTAACCACACAAATTCAATTAACCAAATATTACACTCTGTTAATCGCCAATGTATACACCATTAACCTTATTTAAAAATATGTTCACCGTTTCTGGACACATAATTAACCTCGTGTTAACAAGAGTTACAATTAACTCACAAATTCAATTAACCAAAAATCACACTCTATTAACCGCCAATGTATAAACCATTAATCTCATTTTTAAATTTGTTCACCGTTTCTGGACAAATAATTAACCTCGTATTAACCGGAGTTGCTATTAACCTCTCAAAATCAATTAACCAAAAATCTTTTTCTATTAACCACAAACGAAAACACCATTAACCTCGTGTTAACATGAATGATTAACACAAATTTTATGTGATCATTTGGTTAATTATGTGTCCCGGAACGGTGAACATATTAAAAAATGAGGTTAATGATGTTTTCGTTTGTGGTTAATAGAAAAAGATTTTTGGTTAATTAATTTTGAGAGGTTAATTGTAACCTCTGTCAGCACGAGGTTAATTATGTGACAAGAAACGGTGAATATATTTAAAAATGAGGTTAATGATGTATCCATTTGTATTAACAAAATAAGTTTTTTGGTTAATTGATTTTGTAATTTAATTGCAACTCCCGTTAATACGAGGTTAATTATGTGTCCAGAAATGGTGAACATATTTAAAAATGAGGTTAATGGTTTATACATTGGCGGTTAACAGAGTGCGATTTTTGGTTAATTGAATTTGTGAGGTTAATTGCAACTCTTGTTAACACGAGGTTAATTATGTGTCCAGAAACGGTGAACATATTTTTAAACAAGGTTAATGGTGTATACATTGACGGTTAACGGAGTGTGATATTTGGTTAATTGAATTTGTGTGGTTAATTATGTGCGCAAAAATAGTGAATAAAATAGTATATTTGGTATTAACATCAAAATAGAATAAAGATGATAAAAAACTTATGTCAACCCTTCAAAAATCACACATTTATTGTATTTTTTTGTCTATATTTTTATTTAATAAAATAAATAAATAATAATAAATATATTAATAAAAAAACTATTTTAAAAAATGGCGGAAAAAAAAGAAACAAAAAAAGAGGAGAAAAAAAAAGAAACAGAATTTATATATACAAAATTTGAATGTCGGGGACCAAAATGAAGGGAAAGATTTTCATTCTAGTCCCTGAAAGATATACATTCTAGTCCCTGAAAGATTCCCAGGCCACATCAGTATCCACAGTGTACAAAAACGTGCCACGTTGGCATTCTGTTAAGTTTAACGGTGACAAATTGACGGAGGGACTAACTTGATTGACGTTAGCATCATTCAGGGATTATTTTGGTAATTTCCGTCTTTCAGGGACTACCTTGACCGACGCTCAATCTTTCAGGGACCAATTTGATGTATTACTCTTCTTATTACCTTGAATACTTTGTACCCAAAAGATCTTCTCCTTTCCCTCACTTTAAACACTGATTAACTCAATAATTCAGCAGTAATGGGCCCCGGGCCTTTATTGAGACCAAAATTGCAGGGCCCATTATTTGATTGCAGAGAGTTGCTTAGTGTCCGTTTGGTTTACAGTTGAGTAGAATTGATTCTAGAAATGAATGGTTGAGATGGATGATGCACGCTTTACGAAGCACGTTGGACGGAAGTGATTTAAAATCAATTCTGCAGAATTGATTCTGGATGCTCCATAATTTAAACCAAACGGGCACTTATGCTTGGTAACACCCACCCATATTTAGCTTAAAGCCACCAGCATATCATGAAAGAAATTTGTTTTATTCTTGAGGGAATTTTGTTTTCTGGGGGGCAGGGGATTGATGTGGAAGCCAGTAACAAGCCAATGATGAGCATTCCTCATCTTATCAAATTCATTTCTAAGGGAGCTATTAAATGCTCAACAAAGATAATCTACAACAAACCCAGTAAGCATACTCCAATGTGGAGCAGCATACAGAATGCAAGTAAATTATCACAAGACTTTAAAGCTAATAGAAGGGCAACACAGTGCCTAAAGTAAATAAGCAACAACAAAGAGAGGATACAGGAGCAAAACTTGCAACCCTAACCTAATGATGCTTTGGAGCCTTCTTCTGCAAATACTTCGTCAAAACATCCATCACAGACCCAAAGTCTGCCTTCACTTGCAGTGGCGGGTTGGCATATTGGCAAGCCATGTCCTTGATATTCCTGGAATGGTAATCAATTTTGGACTGAGTGAACTTCAACCCATGAGCAGTACTCACTACCACAGTCCTATCAGTAGGTTTTATAACCCCACTATTCCTCAGTTTAAACAATGCAGTCAAAGCAACCCCAGTGTGAGGACATGTAAACATCCCAGTAGAGTCAGCTTGAGCCATAGCATCCATCAATTCTTCCTCAGTAGCTTCCTCAACAATCCCATTAGAGTTCTTCAAAGCAAGAACAGCCCTGTCTATGGAAACAGGATCACCAATTTGTATGGCAGATGCAAAAGTGGTTTGAGCCCTCACAGGCTTAAACTCTTTCCACCCTGACTTGAAGTATAAATACAAAGGATTTGCATTTGCAGCTTGAGCACAAACAAGCCTAGGAATCTTATCCACAAGTCCTAACTCTTTACACATTTGAAACCCTTTGTAAAAAGCATATATATTCCCAAGATTCCCACCTGGAATAATGACCCAATCAGGTACCTGCCAATCAAACTGCTGCAAAATCTCAATAGCAGCAGTTTTCTGCCCCTCAAGCCTCAAACTATTCAAAGAATTAGCCAAGTAAATAGGCAACTCAGCAGTAATTTCTCGAATCAACTGCATACAGCCATCAAAATCAGTGTCAAGGCTCAACACAAAAGCACCATTAGCAATAGGCTGAACCAATTGGGCAATAGAGATTCTATTAGCAGGCAAGAAAACAATAGAAGGAATCCCCGCAGAAGCACAATAAGCTGATAAAGCAGCAGAGGTATCCCCAGTTGAAGCACAACCAACACCAAAAACAGGACGATTCATTTTCCTCAAACGGTTCACTTGACTAACCAAAACAGTCATACCTAGATCCTTGAAACTACCAGTGTGGCTGATTCCACAGTGTTTGACCCACAAATCATTCATGCCCAGAAACTGTTTGCCAAAACGTTCAGCCCAGAAAAGGTTGGAATTACCTTCGAAGGCTGAAACGATGTCGTCGCTGTCGATCTCAGGGAGAACCCACTCCTTCTTGCTCCAGACTCCGGAGCCGTAAGGCCATGTGGTTTTGCCGACGCGTGAGTCGAAGAGGTTGCGCCAATACTCGCCGTCGAATTTCTTGAGGGCTTCCATGTCGTGCTGGACATCGAGGAGGCCACCGGATTGGGATCGGTAGACGATCTCGTCGAGGGAGTAGGACTCGGTGGAGGAAGGGTCGGCGTTGAAGGGGACGTACTTGGCGGAGAAGTGGTGGCCGTGAGAGACGTTTAATCGGCGAGCTTCGTCCCTGATGTTCTCGTCGGCGGGGCGGCGGTTGGAAGAGGAAGAAGCGGCGGCCGGATGGGAGGGGGAGGTGGAGGAGTTGTTGTTGTTTTGAGTGAGGGGAGGTACGGGTTGGGATTGAGCTTTGATGGTGAAATGAGTGGGTTTGGGTGGTGTGTGTGGAGCAGAGGGTTTGGTTTTGAGGAAGAAAGGGGAAGATTGAAACAGGGATGAGGAAGCCATTGAAGAGATAGAGAGAAAAAACAAAAACAGTGTGGTGTTTGGTGTGAGAGCTGGTAATGGATTGTGAGTAATCAAGTTTTAATAGTTGCGAGCCGCCGCGATCCCCAATCCAGACCCATGTGGTGCTTTTATTGCTGGTTTTTTTTTGTTATTATTATTAGGGTGAGCTATCGAGTGTCTCGAGCGAGTCTCTTTCTCTTTTTTGAGATGAAAACGAGAGGCTAGAGCCCGTTGGGAAGAAAGTGATTGAAGAAAAATTGTTTACTATCAAAAGAGACAATATATAATAAGAGTATGTTATTTATACAACAATATAACCCTACAACATAATAAGATAACACTTAGAAAAAAAAAAAGAGAAAGATATGAGATGTGATAGGTGATATAATGGAGAGAGATAGAGAGAAAAAAATATATTATATGAGTTATTGTATATTTATGTTGTATGAATTTAATTTCTCATATAATAATAAGCTCTTATCTTATTCAATGCTTAATGTATATAAGGATAAGAAGATAGATAATATTATTTTATTTTATTCTACGTTTGAGATAAATAAATGATATAATAAAATTAAAAAAAATATTAAAATGATAAAATTACTCATGTTACAAATTTAAATACAACTTTATAGTAAAATGAATTAAATTTTAATTATTTTTAATGTTTCAATAAGCATATACAAATAAAAATTTATTTTTTATTAAAAATATTAGAATTTAAATTTTTCTTACTAAAAATAAACAAGATAGAAATCAAAAGAAATAAACATGTGAAACATATTTCACCATTTTTTCCTTATATATTAGTAAGAATTAACACAAAACAAATTATAATAAATAAATATAATTAACACAAGTATTTAAAAAGTTACAGTGGGACACATAAGTCACAAATTGAAATTGAAGAAAATATATGGAATTTATACAATAAAAAAAACATAACAATTCATACAACATACTTTTTCTCTGTATCACTTTTCATTACATCATCACTCATCACATATCAAAAGATCTCAATCCTCTCCAGTCGCGCATCTCTCTCCAACAAATATAGCTACTTAATAGTTACGGAATAACTACAGAAATATTTGTAGTTAAATTTGGTTGTTGTTTCCTATCTATTTCGTAGCTAATACTGCTAGAGATGTAGCACCATAGACCATCCCACATTTTTTTCTCTCATCTCTCTCCTTTTCTCTTTATCCTTCTATGTTGTTTGTTGTACAAATAACAAATCTCATTGAAGAAAATATTTCACATGACTTTTGTGCACGTAAGTCAAAAATTGAAGTTGCAGCTAACAGTCCTCCACGAAAGAGAGAAAAGGAGAGAGAACCATGTGTTAGAGAAGCAGGAACCATGTATCAAAGATGGAAAGGTTTAGCATGATAAACCTTCTTCAAAAGGAGTAGATTAACCTGCCAACGCTTTGGGGTGGAAAATATCAAGAAAATGGGGATAAAAGTTAACAAATCCCCAAAGGAACCCTCTATCAAAGTTAGCTTAGCCAACATGAAGGCTCAAGCCTCTAGTCGTAGTGTTTTGGACATCCTGCAAAACGAGTTGAGAGGAGACCCCAGAAAGACTGCATTTGAAGAAGAAAAAGGCATCTTCTAAAATACTCAAGCAATCCAAAAAGGCCAAGACTACAAAGGTCGTTCTTAAAAAATTGACAAGCTTCCTGAGGAAAAAATTTGGGTAAAGCCCCTGTTGCAACATTGGAACATGTTAGAAAACACTGATGGTGACAATTTTGATACACTTGGATTCACCATCTGGATAATGTCTATACATAATATGTTTTCTCGCTAAGATATGCATATAAAAATACTTATCCCTTTCTGCATGTGTATGGTTGTAATAATAGCAAAAGATTGTGATGAAAATTCAAATGAATTGTCGAAAGTGCAAGGCTAAAGCAATCAAGGTTTCTTTTGGAACAAACAGTGAGCCTTCACCTCATCTTCTTTGTGCTTTATTAATTAAGGATTTAATTTAATATATACTATTGATTTTGCGCCTTGATTGCCTAAAAATTTGACAAGCTGTCTGAGGAAAAACAATTGACAAGCTTCTTGAGGAAAAAAGTTGCGTAAAGCCCCTGTTGCAACATTGGAACATGTTAGAAAACACTAATGGTGACAATTTTGATATACTTGGATTCACCATCTGAATCTTATGCTTTGAAAATGTGGTAGTGGATTTTGGAAAAAATTTGAATGGAAATCTTATGCTATGCAACCAATTGTCTTTTATCAATGGGACTTTTCATGGCGAGTTATGTTGCTGAAATCTTTTCTTGTTGCTCATACACTTGAGCATTGTATGACTCATTGTTTGTTTTACATTTCACAAAGTTTTCATCTTTTTTATATTGTAGTGTCTAATTATTGAGATTTTCATTTTTCCTCTTCTTAATACACATAATCACAAAGCACTGAACATGAAGGTAACCTTTTGTTGTCATCCTGTGTTTTGTCTCCAAACATTTAGTTTGTTTTGTCAAATTTTTAGGCAATCAAGGTGAATAATCGATAGTATACATTAAATTAAATCATTATGTAAAATGTAAATGTAGTTTGTATGCATTTAAAGGTAAATAAATACAATTTATTTTCAATAGTTAAATAAATATAAAGAATTAAACTAAAAGAATGAATGATATCTGCATTTAAGACAATCTAAAATAGTATTGTTTATTTATAATTCTTATTACATTGTCAACTATGTCTCTTTCTTAATTGGGAGACCAAATAGTGAATGAAGTCCAGGAATATTTTTGTTCTCCCTACATTTTAGATGAAAAACTTACTATGTTAATATTCATAGTTAACCCATAAAAAATATTTCATTAAAATAGAAAATTAAATTGAATAATTTTTTACCTTGAAATGATTCTTGGATATATTAATAATTCATCGGTTATCAATAATTCAAGAAACTGTCATGTCTGTCTATCCGCATTTTTGGGAAAAAAAAGTAAATTTAACTTATATACATACAAATGTAAATAATATAAATTACATGAACTGTTTATTAAAATAATAAATAATATATATAATTAAACTAAAATAGTGTATGATAACTTTATTTAAGAATAATTAAAATAGTATTGCCTACTTACTATTTTTATTGCTTTATCAGTTCTGTCTCTCCCTTAATTAATATTAAGGATATTTCTATATTAAAAACTAAAATTATGACATTATGAATTATAATTTACAGGTTTCAAAGCTTTTCTTTAGTTTTGAGGATTTAGTCTTATGTTTCTTATAGAAAGGACAATGAGAAGTATTTTTTACAGTCCCTAACATTAATAATATAATTTTCTTTTATTTAAATTTCCTTACTCCTATATCATTTTTATAATAAAATATTTTTTTAAAAAAACTTTTTTCTGTTAATCAATGGATTTAGGGTTTAGCATTTTTTTATTAATATTGAATTTATTAACAATTATCTTATTCTATAGCATTTGATGAATTTAAACAAAATTTAAATTCTTATATTTCAGTATTTCTTTAATTTTTAGTTCAATTTTTTGTGTATCGCATTTAATGAAATTGCAAGCAACTGATGCTTTTAACTTATAGAAACGAACACATCTCTAGAATGCTTTTAGCTTCACCATTAATGTTATCGTTGTAAACTCTTAAAATGATAAAATATGTTAAATAATCATCTTTTGGAAATTGTTTGCACTGTTTTCCAAGATAAAATTCATTTTTGCAAGATATTGCCTTTGTGCACAATATCTAAATCTGCAAGATAGAGAATAAGTATCAACTAATAGCAGAAAATATAGTGAATCATACTTAATAGTCAGTCATAGAAACTACAGTTTTCATAGAAAAGTAGAATAGCCATGTACTCATGTCAGTACACGATCAATTGGTCATTTATTTATATCCTTCCTGACAAAATTAATCCTTCTTATATTAAAGGAAGTTCCATTTAGCACATTGCATAATGAAATAGACAAAGTATTGATGTTTAACCAACCCATTTACTTTCAGACTTTCAGTAACCGGCTATTTTCAGTCAATGCCTATGCAAAACAACCTGGGCATCAACATATTTGATTAATGAAAATATCATCAAGTTTTTAATAACTGAACCAATATTACAGAAGTTTATTGATCATCTTCAAACAATTAATTCCAAGACTTCCATATTGCAACATGTTAAAGAAAGACTAACAAAACAAAGAAGCCCAAGACTAAGAAGTCCATAAAAAAATTATTACTTTTCTTTTTACAGAAAAGGTATAGAGAAAGGGGAAAACAATATATACTCAATGAGAGTCGAGACATAATAAGAGCAATATCCCAGAAGTATTCATTATGTGTTAGTCATACATCCCATATATCAAATTAAAGGGCCAACATTGCAAATATTGCCATAGTGACCAAGCTTTAGATCAAGATTAGGAACGATCTTGTTCCATCTTATTTAGATGAGACCTCCCTATGTTATTTTTGGGTACCTCTTGCATTGAAACTTCTTTACCTTTAGGAGCAAATAAAATTTAGCAACATCAGCGATGACCTGCATAGTAATTTAGGCATCCATCAGCCATGATACACCAATAGCTACCCCCAGGACATGCCTTTGCAATCATAAAAGAACCATAAACTCATAAAGACTTTATATTAAACTCATAAACTCCAAAGTGGACGCTGCTTGACCATAGATATCAGAACCATCCCTGCTTCAAAAAAGTTTCTTTTAACAATGCAACTAAGGTACATTGATTTAATAAAAAAAGAAAGGGAAACAGATGACTTAGAACCTAAAAAGAAGTGGGAAAAAAGGAAGGAGAAGCAGATAGGAGCCAAGTAATTCCAGACATAGGAAATTTTATTTATAATTATTTCTCTTCTTGATGTACAATCTAGTGATTTAAGCTCCTGTTTACACATTGCAACATATTTAAAATTTATTCATGTCATCAATCCAATGCTTGGAATTACAGAACTAAAAGTCTAATGAAACAAACATGCTGCAAAAAACACTACCTACCACAGGAAGCCCTTCCATATACAAATATGCCATGTTAAAAACTTTTTTGACATGATCCATGTTATCATAAGTAGTCTCACTTAGTGCATATACGCCATAGAGCAATACATCCTACAATAACCAAAAATCCAAAAGTTAGAAATAATATGAGAAGCCTACAAATTACAGTATCGAATAAAGGATAATATATCATCATGTGCAAGTGTAACTCCAATGAACAGTAGTTGTCCAATCATTTCCTAAAAAAATGACCTTTCTTTCCCTTCCCTTTTCCTATTAAACCCTTCATCCGAACATATCCTAAGGATCAATTATAGAGCCCATGAAGATGGAATTCAGAGTCCAACCTGTTCGCTGCAATGTTATACATTATAGTATTAGAAGCATATCAACTTGTCTTTGCATTTCCCTCTTCCACCAAGCACTCCATAGTGCCAATCTTGTAGTAATGGGAAGCAAATCCCAACCCCCCAAAATAAAAGAAGGAATATGGAAATAAAATACGATTTAACTCACTTTTGATTTATCAAAAAGAAATAAACTCTTCACAGACAAAAATTTGTGGTTTCTTTGCTTCTACCAAAACCTTCAAAGAACCATGAGAATAAACAATGCAGCTAATTATTCTGGCTTAGGAATATATTTCCAGCAAGGTCATGCAAGTGATATTGAACTTTTAACAGATTTAAAGTTGAAAATACTTGTTATACAACAAAACTCAATATTAATGAGAAATATTGGTTAAACTTCTGGCTTCACCTTGAGACTTCCCTGAGGATTTAACTGACTGAAATTCAGCTTTCAATAGCTTCTGAGTAGTGTCATTTTCAATAGGGGTTACAGTAGCTGCTACTGCACCTACATTCATAATTTAAACATACATTTCCAAACTAAAAAATTCTTGCAGAAAAGCCTAACCAGTCCTACAATACACATTCTACAACAACAATGGTGGTGAACTATTAATGAGAAGTTGAGAACTCCACAATGTAGCTAAGAACTTGACCTTTTCTTTTATATACAAAAGCAATCAATTATTCCAATGTTTTATATCAGTATCACCTGGAAGAAGAATGTGATAGAGGAAGCAAAATAATTGAGTAAAGTAAATCGAATTGTAACATGCGATGTAAGTCCACTCTAAACATGTTAAAGAGAATATACTAAAATGCTTTAATGTGAACTCCAAAACCATATGGCCCTAATGAAAGCCTCTATCTCGAAAAAAAAAAGGTATACATAACTGAAATATAGCACAACTTAAGTGTACTAACCATTTAGGTTCTTATGACACTCATTGGCTCTTGTACTAACCATTTACATGAGCACCATTGAGACCCTGCCTCATCCCAGAGCCGCTACCCCCTTGCCTCATCTCCCACAACCTTTGTCACCCCCTCTCAAACACAAAATCAAAACCCGAACTGTAATGCACTCAAAATCACCAGCTATTTTTATTTGGGATTTTCCAAGATGGGATATGGAATTTCTGAGTATACATAGCTGCAAACTGAAACAACAAAATGTCTAAAAAAACCAATGAAGTTTACCTTTGCATCTTGATATAAGGAACCATTCTTCTGCTGATTCTGGGTTTGCCTTCTAAGAAG
The DNA here is from genome assembly GCA_026901365.1 of Sesbania bispinosa. NCBI lineage: Eukaryota > Viridiplantae > Streptophyta > Magnoliopsida > Fabales > Fabaceae > Sesbania > Sesbania bispinosa. The sequence goes on along the minus strand of QLOH01000088.1, from coordinate 1,598,027 downwards.
GAACATATTGACTCCCAAATGTAGTTCCCTACCTGCAGCAGAAATCGTCAAATAAGGTAACTTTTATTAGAAATTCAGGTATACAATTTATTAAAGGAAAAAAACTAATTAAGCAAAATAGTACAAATAAGTCCTTAGGAATGTCACATTTAAAGGATCTTGCAGTAGAGCAGAAGATGTGATGTCAATTTTCAGAATTTTAAAGGAATGTGATGTCACATTTAATTCACCACTTGGACCAGTCCACAATCTTGTTAAAAAGAACAAAAGAATATAAATCAAGTTAAAAGGAGCTCAGAGAAAGGAGAGAAAAGAGGGAGAGAAAGAGAACTGCTCTTGGAAACCTACCAGTCGAAACCACCATCATGCCTCCAGCCTTAGCAAACCCAACACCTCTCCATCGCTGCACCAGAACCATATAACTGAATACACAACAGGTATTTAGTTTGGTTTTTGCCCCAGGCCAGGTGAAGAATTGAATGGAAGCCATTGACTTCCAATATATAATCAGTTCCATTAAAATTTGAGCGCAAGAAACTCTTTGATGATTTACCAAGACATGATATATAATCAAAACTAAATATTTAGCTAGCAGTGTCTGTCTTTCCGCTAGTTAATACTAAAGAGTGTGACTCAATTAATAATACCTAGATTGTGAAGCTCCCGAGTTTGACTAATACAAAAAAAAAACTAATAGTTATTAATTAAAAATAACAAATTATAATTTTTGAAGGACCAAAACCTCCTGCAATTCATCTAACAAATTATAAATTTTTAGTTATTAACTTTTTAATTACAAATTATAATTTTTTTCCTTTTTAATTAAAGTATATCTTTACTTTATTAGAGTCAAATTTCTTTTTCTTTCTTTATTTCATTATTTTATGTTACGCTGTTTTCGTTCATAATTTGTTTAGCATTAATTAACATTAACACAAGCAATTGACTAATGCTGTGAAAGAAAATTAATAAACATTTGTGATATAAATATAATAAGTGCTTTGTCTTTTTAGCTTTTTAATTTTGCTTTATTAAACAATATTATAAACAAAATTATTAATTAACAGATTTTATTTTAAGACTATTAAACTTCTTTATCTTTAAATCCTTTATGTATGAGACCCATCAAGATAAATTTGGTCATATCACAACTTGTTTCCGGTGAGTTTCGGGTTCGTGCTAGACTTATGCCACGCACCATCAACATATGCCACACATCATCAGCTAGTCGTTTACTCTAATCACCATCACAACACCACCCACATGAATTGCAGAATGAGATTGATGCTAGATGCGACCCTACCTAATCTTAAGCCAATTAGATTAATCTCATTACTTAGGTAAGTTGTATTATAAAGACTCCACACACAACCCATGCTACCTACTTATTAATTATACAAAGAGACCACCGGTAATTTATGGCTGGACCCATAACGCCCATTAACCATTATTTTCTTTGATAGGGATCTAACAAGTGAGGAAAAGGGCCATAGATTCTCTATATCTTCACGAGATATAATATTTGTTTTTTCCATTTTATAGCGGGACTTTGATCTTTACTTATCTTTTCCCGATTATCTTCACAGATTATTTTCTGAAATTTAATTTAAAATTAAATAAATTAATTGTGAGGTCATAAAAATATATTTTTTATATGTGGGAATTAAAAATTTAACTGGACCAAATTTGAATAATAGGATTCTTGAGTCAACTTAAATCAGTTTGATGTAGCTTAAGAAAATTAATTAAAGATTTCAATTTGGTGGGTAATCAAGGACATGGGTAGTCAGGTCCATCACCCTAATGGACATATTGGATCAAAGCCCATCATTGGATATGATAGGATGGTAAGAGCGTGATAGAAAAGGATCGCGAGAAAATAATATCTTATCAATATCTAATTTAGAGATGATAATGGGTAACCTCTGGACAGAGTACCACAGTACCTGGTCCCCGTACCCGCGTTAAAAAAAAAACCCGTACCCACGCCTGTACTCACGTGGGCAGTAACTTTAGTGTCCGCTCTCATACCCGTTGGGTACCTATATGTCCGTACCCGCGCCCGTTGTAACGCCCTAATTTCTAAATTCGAGACTTAGTCCGTTGGAAACTAAATCCTAAATTTTCGAAACCAAAACGCATAATTCCAGATATCAAACATCACAATTCGATAAGTAACCAACGATAACTTATACAATTTGTGAATAACTCAAACTTTATATACATAAATGCAATCTGTAAAAATATATACAACTGGCCCGAAGGCTACAAACTAAACATCCCTAACATAAAACAAGATTATACATAAGTATTCTATACAATCCAAAAAGATAATAAACATCAAAACATGGAAGACTCCTGCTCTAATCTCACTGATTTCTGCCAGGAGGTACCTGCACACCTAGATTATGTCCACAAAACGCGTGGTGAGACCAATGTCTCAGTGAAGCATAACTATGCATATGCAGTGTAAGGGAGAATCAATCACTAACCAATATGCAATAATAATCATAATCATAACAGAATCAAATAAATGCACTAATGATGCAACTCACTGCTGTGCCCAGCAGGCATGATATTATCACTTAAACTAGAGTTAGAACTGAGCTCAGACTACGGGAAACGTCTTTCCCGGGGACGTATCCCACCCATTACTGGACCGAAGTCAAGTTTTCACATAATTATTCAATTTTCTTAACTCACAGCATGAAAGTCGGCTTATTTAACTCACGGTCGAAACCGCCATACATGAATCAATGACTAATAAACTGAGAATTTAAGCATTTCGACAGTTTCGTAAGTTTCGCAAGTTTCGTAAATCTTGCTATCCTAAGGTTTTCAATGCAAAACCTAACAACAATTACTCAATCTCATGTAAACATCACTAATCCATTCAAAATAACCATACAAAAAGGAATTAGAGAGTAGGCGTACATTAAGCATTTTGACAATTTCGTAAGTTTTGCAAGTTTCGTAAATCTCGCTATCCTAAGGTTTTCAATGCAAAACCTAACAACAATTACTCAATCTCATGCAAACATCACTAATCCATCCAAAATAACCATACAGAAAAGGGAATTAGAGAGTAGGGTTCATACATTAGAGAAATTCAACAACAAGTGAACATGTGTGTGAGCTATACTCACCAAATTTTGAAACCCAAGAGAAGAATAATAAGTAGAAATGGTCCACTTGGTGATTCTTAGCTTCAATTCCCTTCTCAAACCTTAATCCAAGCTTTCTCTCTCTAGGATTCTCTCTCTCTAGGGTCGAAGAAGAAGAAGAAAAGAAACATGCAAAATCTGATTTTTAAGCACCAACTTTTATATATATAAGTGACGGTAATTGATTACAGACCCACTGTAATCGATTACCAGCAGCGAAAAAGACACTAGAAGACCCTTCTGGAAATCTGGTATTCGATTACCAAAAACTCAGCTCTTGGGTAATCGATTACCAAAAACTCAGCTCTCTGGTAATCGATTACAGACCCACTGTAATCGATTACCAGCAACCCAAACTCCCTATATTCACTTAAGCGAAATCCTGAAACTTGGTTTTATAACTAAGTTTAACCCCTAATTCCTCAACTTTCCTTTCCTAAATTACTAACACATAATTCTCTGTTTTCAGCCTAATGAATTATTAGAACTTCTAATTTGAGGGATGTTACATTCTACCCTCCTTCAAGCAATTTTGACCCCAAAATTGTTTAAGAAAACAGAAATTAAAGACTACCTCAACTAAAAAGTTCCGGAAATTGTTCCCTAATGACATCTTCTTTCTCCCATGTTGCCTCTTCTGGAGATTGACCTTGCCAATACACCTTCACCAAAGGAATTGTCTTGCTCCTTAAGGTTTTGACACTCCTGTCGATAATCTGTGCAGGTCTAGAAGGGATGGTGAGATCTTCTCTTAATTGTATTGATTCAGGGCCAATGACATGTGATGGATCATGAACATATTTTCTTAACTGAGATACATGGAAAACATCATGTATCCTTGACAACTGAGGTGGTAAAGCTATCCTGTAAGCCAGAGGGCCAACCCTCTGCAGGATCTGAAATGGACCAACAAATCTAGGATTGAGCTTTTTGGTCTTGATGGATCGTCTTATGCCTGTGACAGGAGTTACTTTCAAAAATACATGGTCCCCTTCCTCAAACTCTAAGTCTTTTCTTCTTTTGCCATGCATAACTCTTTTGTCGACTTTGGGCAGTTGCAAGTTTTTCCCTAATGACCCTGATCTTATCTGAGGTTTCCTGCACTAACTCTGGGCCTAATAAGGTTCTCTCACCTACCTCACACCAACACAAAGGAGATCTACATTTCCTACCTTACAATGCCTCATAAGGTGCCATGCCTATACTGCTATGAAAACTGTTTTTGTAGGCAAACTCAATGAGAGGCAGAAACCTATCCCATCTACCTGACTCCTCTAAAACACAAGCCCTGGGCATATCTTCTAAGGTCTGGATGGTTCTTTCAGACTGACCGTCAGTCTGAGGGTGGTAAGCAGTGCTAAACCGAAGTTTGGTCCCAAAAGCCTGGTGAAGTGCATTCCAGAACCTAGAAGTGAACCTAGGGTCCCTATCTGATATGATGTTAGAGGGAATGCCATGGAGTCTGACAATCTCCCTAACATACAAATATGCTAACTTGCTAAGGGTATAGGTACTCCTAATTGGTAGGAAGTGGGCTGACTTGGTCAGTCGGTCCACAATCACCCAGATGGCATCAAAACCAGCTTGGACTCGAGGCAATCCTACCACAAAGTCCATAGCTATACTCTTCCACTTCCACTCAGGGACTTCTAATGGTAAAAGGGTTCCTGATGGTTTCTGATGTTCTATTTTCACCTGTTGACACACTAAACACTTAGAAACATAATTTGCTATGTCTCTCTTCATACCATCCCACCAAAACATCCTCTTCAAATCCTGATACATCTTGGTAAAGCCAGGATGTACAGAAAACTTACCTCTATGAGCTTCCTCTAAAACCTGCTGCCTGAGGCTACCCCCCTTAAGGACACAGACTCTCCCTTGGAAGAGAATTACCTCATCTTCTGACTCTGAAAACCCTAATTGTTGTCTTCTCTCTTGGAGGCTTGAGTCCAAACTCTGAGTCTCCTTGATTAGAGCTCTTAGCTCACTGGTGATCTCAATTCTATGAAGTCTGACACTATGCTCTCCAACTGTAACACCTAAACTTAGGTTTCTAAACTCCTCTAACAAACTCATTTCATGTATCATCATGAAAGACACATAAAGAGACTTTCTACTGAGAGCATCAGCCACCACATTGGCCTTTCCAGGATGGTATTTCAATTCAAAATCATAGTCTTTGAGAAATTCCATCCACCTCCTTTGCCTCATATTGAGTTCTTTCTGATCAAAGAGATATTTCAAACTCTTGTGATCACTAAAGACCTCAAATCTCACTCCAAACAGGTAATGCCTCCAAATCTTAAGGGCAAAGACCACTGCTGCTAACTCCAGGTCATGAGTAGGATAATTCACCTCATGAGGCTTCAACTGCCTAGATACATAAGCCACTACTCTTCTATCCTGCATCAGAACACAACCCAAACCCTTCCCCGAAGCATCACAGTATACCTCAAAGGCCTTAGACAAATCCGGTAACGCCAGTACCGGAGCGGTGGTTAACCTTTCCTTGAGCTCCAAGAAGCTCCGCTCACAGTCCTAGTCCCACACAAAGGCTTGACCCTTTCGAGTCAATCTTGTGAGAGGCAAGGCTAGCTGAGAGAATCCCTTAATGAATCTCCGATAGTAGCCGGCCAATCCTAGGAAACTCCTAATCTCCGTGACTGTATTAGGCCTTTCCCATTCAAGGACATCTACTGTTGGCGCAAAACCCTCTGAGATTTGGTTTTAATGACAACAAACCTGTTGATCAAAATTAATGTTTTCTGTTCTTAAAGTTACTGATGTTTTGTGTGAGATCTTAGAAAGACAGGATTCATACGCTTAGCAAAGAACTCAGAAAGATCAGAAGAACCACAAGCTCAGACTGAGATGGAGAGGCTAGCACAGATTGAGACTGGTAGTAAGCCTCAGACTTATGTTGAAGATAAAGATCAGCCTGAGATTGAGTAATTAATGAAAGTCCTTCCTGAGATTCAGAAAGATCAGAATCCTATTATTAAGAAGCATCAGACTTCAGAATTGTCTTTGAAGAACAGGCAGAGCTTAGAAGTTCAATATGCTGAAGGTAATTTCAGAAGAAGGCCTCAATACATATCCTTTATCAGAAAGTCTTCAAGAAGCTTAGAATGGTTTAATATGAAGTTAGCCTAAGTTGAGAGAGGTGCTCATTAGAGTTAAGTCTCAGCTACAATCAGAAAGGATCTCTACTAGAAATGCCAATCATCAAGTCAAGACAAGATGAGCTCAAACAATGAATTAAGTTGCATCAAGAAGACCAATATTTGGAACTCAAGATGAGACGCAGACTCAAGCATAAAGATGTTATCTCATGTTCAGATGCAAGCTCAGTCTAGAAATCAGCTTAAGACCAATGCTCAAAAGAGATCTCAACATAAAGCCTAAAGAGACTCAAGCTCAGCTTGAGATGCAAGCAATGAACAGATGCTAGTTCAGCTTGAGATGCAAGGACAGCTTGAGACGTCGTCTCAAGAACAGACGCAGCCAGATGAGATCTCAACGGAGATGCAGAATCAGACTTGAGATGCAGTCTCAACAGAGATGCAGAATCAGACTTGAGATGCAGTCTCAACAGAGATATAGAATCAGACTTGAGATGCAGTCTCAACAGAGATGCAGAATCAGACTTGAGATGCAGTCTCAAGTTAAGATGCAGAATCAGACATGAGACAGATATACTCTCAAGATCAGATGCAGTCTCAAGATCAGATGCAGTCTCAAGATCAGACGCAGAGATCAGATGCAGACATGAGACTCAGACTTGAGATGCAGACATGAGAATCAGACTTGAGACACAGAGACGAGATGCATAGATCAGACTCAGCTCATCAGAGACTCAGCAGCAAAAGCTAGTCAATGCAAGTACACTGTCACAGCAGAGACTGCACCAGAAAAGTACTGTGCACATGACAGAAAAGTAAAAGTTAGCTTCTCTCTCTTCCAACGGCTAGTTAACGGCTAGTTTTTATGAAGACTATAAAAGGAAGTCTCATTCTGATGAGACTGTGGAGAGACACAGTGAGACTCAGCAGAGATGCTGCTGCACAACCAGAAAAATCCAAGTCTCAAGTGAATCTCAACCTACCTACCTATGCTATCTTAGCTAATATCTTGTGGTAGACTTAGCTCTTGTTTTTGTACTGATTTGTATACACTCTTTGAGTGATTTAGAGCGTGATACCTAGCTGAGCTCACGGTTTATCCATACTTTGTATGTAGTCCAAGCTAGATCAATCACATCTCATCTCATCCCACCAAGTCTCAACTAAGTCAGGAGGTGCCTGAGCTTAGTGTGAGCGATTGTAAAGCCTGGAGAGGCACTGTAACAAGAATACTCACTGAGTTGCCTAGAGAGGCAGTTGAAAACAAAGAATACTGCATGAGTTGCCTGAAGAGGCAGTTGAGAACAAAGAATACTTGAGACTCAACCAAGGTAGGAGTGCCTATGCTTGGTGTGAGGGACGTCCTGAAGAGGCTGTAAGAATACTTGTATTGACGGGTTTGTCAATAGTGAAAATCTCACGAGTTGTGAGGACTGGACGTAGCCCAAGGTTGTGGGTGAACCAGTATAAATCTCTGTGTGCATCTCTTCTCCCTATCTCTTTATTTATATTATGCATCTCACGTCTCTAATCTGTTTGATAATATAAATCTGTTCAGAGAAAACCAAACTGAAATTACTAAACTATATACATGCATCTCATCTTACATCTCACCTCAGACCCATCTCATCTCAGATCCTATCTCAACCTGAGATCAGTCAACAGTCTCACTCTTTCTCCTTCAAGGTCTTAACATTTGATGAGCTAATCATTCTCACATCCCAATTCTGTTTACTAAACTAAATCAAATCTATTCAAAGATAATCAAGTTTCATTTATCATCAAATCATCTTTACTTGATTACATAATTATTGTTGAGACAACATCTCACCTAATCTATATGAGACTCCAAGTGTCAAAACTTGAGATCATGTCTCAATGTGAATTTAAGTGTGTGTTTTCAGGTACAATATTTTCAAGTCTCTATTCAACCCCCCTTCTAGAGACATTCAGCCAACTTCATCTACTACCTTGCTAGGGTCAACAGATACACCCTCACTAGTAATTACATGCCCTAGAAATTGAACTCTATCACTCCAAAACTCACACTTCTCCGGGTTAGCAAATAACTTCTTTTCTCTCAGAACTTCTAACACAATCCTAAGGTGTCGCTCATGCTCTTCTAAACTATGGGAGTAGATCAGAATATCATCGATAAACACAATGACAAACTGACCCAGATAGGGCCTAAAAATCTGATTCATGTAGTCCATGAATACAGCAGGAGCATTGGTTACTCCAAATGGCATCACCAAATACTCATAATGCCCATACCTAGTCCTGAAGGCTGTCTTGGGTATATCCTCCCCCTTAATCCTGATCTGATGGTAACCGAACCTTAAATCTATCTTAGAGAAAACTGAGGCTCCCTTAAGTTGATCTAAAAGGTCATCTATTCTGGGTAAAGGATATTTGTTCTTAGTGGTAACCTTGTTCAACTGCCTATAGTCTAGACACAGCCTCATACTCCCATTCTTCTTTTTCACTAAAAGTACTGGAGCCCCCCAGGGTGACACACTAGGCCAAATGAACCCTTTGGACATAAGATCTTCTAACCGAGCCTTAAGTTCACTAAGTTCTAGTGGGGACATTTTGTATGGTGCTTTGGAAAAGGGTCCTGTACCTGGTACTAGGTCTATGGCAAACTCTATCTCTCGGTCCGGAGGTAAGGTAGTTACCTCACTAGGGAAAACATCTTGAAACTCCCTAACCGTAGCTATTCTGCTTATGTCTACCTTAGACTCTAGAGTTGAGGAAAGTAATAAAACAAAACATTCACTCCCATCACTAAGGCATTCAGACACTTTGGTGACGCTGGACAAAAGGATTGATGGTTTCTCCCTCGAAGGAGGAGGAAGAAGTGGAAAAACAACCTCTTATTAAAACAGTCAAGCATGACTCGATTTGAAGATAACCAATTCATGCCAAGAATGATATCTATACCCCTTAATGGCAAACAAACTAGGTCAACCTCGAAGGCCTTCCCTTGTATCACCATGGGGCACTGAATACATACAAGGGGAGTGGAAATGGCCTCCTTGGCGGGAGTGGTAACACTGAGAAACATAAGGCAAATATATAGCATGCAAGTTCAACTGTTTAACACGATCATGAGAAATGAAAGAATGAGTAGCTCCTGAATCAAACAACACAATTAAGGTTCGATCTCCTAGGGTGCACATACCTCGCATCAGATTATCTGCAGAAGCTGCCACTTCCCCGCTGAGAGCGAAGACTCTTCCAGTGGTTTGAGGTTTTGGTAAATCTTTTCTCTTTGGACATTCATTCCTCATATGACCAGGATGCTTTCAAAAGTAGCATACATTCTTCCCCGTCAAGCATTCTCCAGAGTGTTCCTTTCCGCACTTGGGGCAAGTAGGTACCCCTTGGCGTTAGGCCGGTCTAGTAGTCAAGGCTGAGGTGCCTTGCCACTTAGGCCTCGGGCCCTTAAACTGATTTGTCGCATCTATCTTCCTTTTTCCCTTGTTGTCTGCAGGTGGCGTCGAAGTGGTGGTTCCTCGGATATTCTTCTCCGCAATGTAACATTTGTTGATTAAGGTGGGGAAATCCTTGATCTCGAGCGTCCCAACCCGATCCAGCAACTTAGGTCGGAGGCCTCCTTCAAACTGAGTGTACCTCCACTCCTCATCAGCTACCGTCAAACTCCCTTGCTTCAGTTGTAGGAATTCTGCTTCCTTTTATCTTCGGACAGTAGCGGGAAAATACTTGTCTAAAAACAGAGTCTGAAAGATGCCCCGGGTAACCGGAGTCTCCATCACAGCAGTCCTAGCACTAGTGGTCTTCCACCAGTCCTCAGCTTCACCCCTCAGCATGTAAATAGCAAAACCAACCTTGGAATCATCAGCACATTTCATCACATCAAAAGTCCTATTGAGATCTCTAAGCCAGTTGGATGCCACATCTGGATCATAGACTCCATTGAATTGAGGAGGGTTGTGCTTCCGAAAATCCGCCAACCCATGAACAAACGGATCCACCATAGGAGCATGAGGTGTCCCCGTTGTCCTTCGGGTCAATTCCTAAAGTAACGCTGCATTGGCAGTCGCCTGTTCTCGAGCCGCCTCAGATTGAATCCGGTTAGCATTCATCTGTTCCACCATCATTTGTGTGAATGCCTGTAAAGTTGCTGCCACTGGGTCCGGATGTGGATTCTGAGAAGAAGGATTAACTCTAGGACGACCCCTCCTTCCACTTGTCATAATTCTCTACACATCATTAAGTAAACATCGAGGTGATCAGTCTCTCAATTCACAAAATAATGCATAAATCAGAATAACAAGTCGCAAGAAAATCCTATTACCACAGTCCAATTGGATTGAACCGCTCTGATACCAAAATGTAACGCCCTAATTTCTAAATTCGAGACTTAGTCCGTTGGAAACTAAATCCTAAATTTTCGAAACCAAAATGCGTAATTCCGGATATCAAACATCACAATTCGATAAGTAATCAACGATAACTTATACAATTTGTGAATAACTCAAACTTTATATACATAAATGCAATATGTAAAAGTATATACAACTGGCCCGAAGGCTACAAACTAAACATCCCTAACATAAAACAAGATTATACATAAGTATTCTATACAACCCAAAAAGATAATAAACATCAAAACATGGAAGACTCATGCTCTAATCTCACTGATTTCTGCCAGGAGGTACCTGTACACCTAGATTATGCCCACAAAACGCGTGGTGAGACCAATGTCTCAGTGAAGCATAACTATATGCATATGCAGTGTAAGGGAGAATCAATCACTAACCAATATGCAATAATAATCATAATCATAATGGAATCAAATAAATGCACTAATGATGCAGCTCACTGCTGTGCCTAGCAGGCATGATATTATCACTTAAACTAGAGTTAGAACTGAGCTCAGACTACGGGAAACGTCTTTCCCGGGGACGTATCCCACCCATTACTGGACCGAAGTCAAGTTTTCACATAATTATTCAATTTTCTTAACTCACAGCATGAAAGCTGGCTTATTTAACTCACGGTCAAAACCGCCATACATGAATCAATGACTAATAACTGAGAATTTAAGCATTTCGACAGTTTCGTAAGTTTCGCAAGTTTCGTAAATCTCGTTATCCTAAGGTTTTCAATGCAAAACCTAACAACAATTACTCAATCTTATGCAAACATCACTAATCCATCCGAAATAACCATATAGAAAAGGGAATTAGAGAGTAGGGTTCATACATTAGAGAAATTCAACAACAAGTGAACATGTGTGTGAGCTATACTCACCAAATTTTGAAACCCAAGAGAAGAATAATAAGTAGAAATGGTCCACTTGGTGATTCTTAGCTTCAATTCCCTTCTCAAACCTCAACCCAAGCTTTCTCTCTCTAGGATTCTCTCTCTAGGGTCGAAGAAGAAGAAGAAGAAAAGAAACATGCAAAATCTGATTTTTTAAGCACCAAGTTTTATATATATAAGTGACGGTAATCGATTATAGACCCACTGTAATCGATTACCAGCAGCGAAAATGACACTAGAAGACCCTTCTGGAAATCTGGTAATCGATTACAACACCTGGTAATCGATTACCAAAAACTCAGCTCTCGGGTAATCGATTACATAATCGATTAACAAAAACTCTCCTCTCGGGTAATCGATTACATAATCGATTAGCAAAAACTCAGCTCTCGGGTAATCGATTACAAAATCGATTACCAAAAACTCAGTTCTCTAGTAATCGATTACAGACCAACTGTAATCGATTACCAGCAACCCAAACTCCCTATATTCACTTAAGCGAAATCCTGAAACTTGGTTTTATAACTAAGTTTAACCCTTAATTCCTCAACTTTCCTTTCCTAAATTACTAACACATAATTCTCTGTTTTCAGCCTAATGAATTATTAGAACTTCTAATTTGCGGGATGTTACACCCGTTACCCGCACTTTTATTAAGTAAAAAATAACAACTTGCTAAAAAATAATAATTTAAGAAAACTATATCTCAATTGAAAAAGTTACTCGAAGATTGTCTAAACATAATTTTTAAATATAAGTGATACAACGATTTAAATACATTGAAACACAATATGTTAATGTTCTAAAACACAACAAATGATCTAAAGTTCACAATTTTTATTAAATATTACAATATACTTTCACGTCACACTATTTTATAAACTTGGATATCATGTGTTAGAATTCTTCAAGATCTGTAAAAAATTATTATTAACACTAATTAGTCATATATTACAAAATAAAAAAAAACACACAGATAGTTATAAAAATATATTTTCAATTTGTAATATTGTATATATATATCAACTTTAAAAATATACATAAAATATCATATATTTTAATAAAATTAGTATATCCTTATATATAATTATATATGGTATTTTTTATTAAATAATTATATATATGAGTGCGGGTATGGGGCGGGCTGGGCATCAAAGTCCCCGTACCCGCGCCCGTCCCCATGAAAAAATGCGGATTTTTGCCCGTATCCGCGTCCATACCCGTTTTGCGGGTTTTTACCCTGCCCATTGCAAGTAATTTTTGCGAGTACCCATAAGGCTTGAGCTCAATTATTATCCCTACTCTAATTCACTCCCCTTAAGGATTAAAATTTGAAGGAAAGGATAATATAGTCCAACATAATAGACTTATCTTATCTTAATGCTGAAGTAAAATATGATAGGATGTTAATATCTTATCTTGTCTTTTATTCTATCCACCAAGCAATCCCTTAATGGGTCAAGGACTCATGATATATTAGGCTTGTATTTACAAAGGTTAGATTGGTTAAAACAAGTGTCTAACTATCATTTCAAAAGAAGGAAGCATAATTCACAAGGTTAAGGAAGCTTTAAGTAGCACTAACTATATTCGGATAATGGGGTAAAATTCGAAGGATTCATGATATATTAGGCTTGTATTTACAAAGGTTAGATTGGTTTCACAAGTGTCTAACTATTATTTCAAAAGAAGGAAGCATGAATTTACAAGGTCAAGGAAGCTTTAAGTAGCACTAACTATATTCGGATAATGGGTAAAAAGTCATAAATCAATTCTCCTTCCATTTCAATACTTTTATTGTTTAAGGTTGTGTATATAGATTAGAAAAATTTTAAATGTATCTAATTAAATTTACACAATATTTATTAAAATACCCTAATTTATACACCGTTTATTTTATTGAAGAGCACTGGAAACATAAAGTACTATCTTGAGAGAGAGAGACAGACAGAGAAAATGAATTAAAGCATGCATTTCCCATGTGTACACAAACATATTAGTATCCTTGAATAGCTACATAGATTGTTTGAAACTTTAAATAAAAATTCCTTCATGATATTACCAAATTAAATGATTAGTAATTGGAGTTTAAGGAGAAGAAAACAATATTTTATTATATTTTGATCAGAATTGCATGAGAGAGTTATATAGGGAGAGATATCTAGGAGTTATCCTAACTATCTAATTAAAAAAATAAATATAAGGATAAGATAGTTAGAAAATAAGGGTTGTATCAGATTGGATCAGTTCTAAATAACCTGATCTTGGTCTTAACCACCTAATTCTTTCTATAATACTTATTTGAAATTTAAAATAAAAACATATGCAATTGTTGACACCTCCATCAAGTTGATAGATAGCTATCTAGTGTAACGTCCTAATTCTGTGAACCTAGGAATAATGTCTATTGGAGACACATTCCCAAGTTTACCAAATTATTTTGCGCATTAACGATATCGTCACACACCAAAACATACAACGCTCAGGCAATCCAACGTTACGTAAGCTTTTACATTTGCAAGAACTGAATATACATAAATATGGAAATGGCCCTCAGTGGCCTAATATAATATCAGTCATACATCAACATTGTTGGGATACCGCTATACATGTACTCTCAACAAAATAGAGGGGCCCGAAGGCTATACATGTACTGCCATATCCCACAAAATAATACAACTAAAGTAGTGTGAATCTCTATATAAACTAAATACATCAAAATGGAAATGCAGGCTTTCAAGCTCCCAAGCTCTCATTGTCCGGCTCTTAGAGGACCGTGGTGTGCATCTAAATAATAGCCACAAAACATGTGGTGAGACTAACGTCTTAACGAATACAACTATGCAACAAGCAGTGTGGGAAATACAGGCAGATGTTATGCAACATGAGACATATACAATGAAACTAATAGATAAAACCTCAATCAATAACAACTTATAATGTACATGGCCTACATTACCCGGCAGACAGGGTCTTATCTCTTAACTGGGGCTAGACCTGAGCTCAGGCTACAAGGAGCGTCTCCCTTGGGGACTAATACCCGCCATTAACTAGGGGCCAAAACCCATGTTTTAACTGGGGACCGAAGTCCAATCTTGCTTAAGGTGTTAACTGAGGCTGAAGCCAAAATCATTTTTAACTGGGAGCTGAAGCTCAAATACATTTTCTTGTTATCTAGGCCCAAAGGCCAAGCTGCATTATGCAAACATGGTATGAATATAGCATGGCTCATGAGGAAATGAACTTACTGGAGAACTATGAGTAAAACCCCTAAGTACAACAACTCTAGGGCATTTCTTAGAAATTTCAAACCAAAAAAACAATAATCACAATCAAATGTACACAAGCATTCTTATCATTCACAAGAGAAAGGGAAAGTAGGGATTAGGGTTCTTGGAAGAGCTTTCATACAAAAATAGGGTGAAGTATGTGAGCTATACTCACCTAAAGTGGCTCAAGAATGAAGATGGAGAGGGGTGATGGAGGTTGTGGATGGCAAGCTCCCTTGATCTTCTCCTTCCTCAAGCTCCAAGTCTCTCTCTAGCTTCTCTCTCTAGAGGAATAAATGCAACAATAAATGAGGGCAAGCTCTAAGAGCTCTATTTTAAAAAACCAAGTTCGTGCATTCTCGCTCAAGCGAGACTTTCTCGCTTGAGTGAGAACACTGAGTGCTTTCTATTTTCACATTCCCGCTCAAGCGAGGATGTTCTCATTACAACATTTTTGCTTATACCCAACAGGTAAAAAATGTAGTCAGAAGTAGGAAAACTGTCGCCTAAAAGTATAGGCAACAATTTTTAATGGTAGTCTATTCGAGCGTTACCTATTCGTTTAGGCAACAGTTTTCATAACTTTTTGGCCACACTATTGAAAACTTTTGCCTATACATTGGGAATAGGAAACAGTTATAGGCCGAGACTAGTAATGTTGTTATTTTTTAAATACAGTTTACAACCGTTGCCTAAAAGGTCAACCACAACAGTTGAAAATTGTTAACTTAAACCTATAGGCAACAGTTGAAAGATTTTCCTTGAAGAAAAATTTGCACATCAACTTGTAGGGCAATAAATATAACAAGGAAACAACGTTCTTTTTATTTTTAAAAATCAACATCCAATAAGCAAGTAAAAGCACTTTGACATAGAATTCTATTACCAGCTCACAGTAGGACGTTCCTCAAATGTTGGTAAGGCTCTTAGTAAGAGTAACAATCTCACTACCAGTGTCATGCAGCATTCTCCATACCTAAAATTATAAATAAGGATAAGTCCTACAAAACAAAAACCAAAAACTAATATGGAACATACTAAGAAGTGCCCTCAAATTGACACTAACTTCAAATAAAACTGGTACTATATAAAAATGATATAAAATCTGAAATTTTGTATATTGAAAGATATATGTCTTAGGTTTCTAACAAAAAAACAGCACTTAAATCCGACATGTTTAGCTCAAGTTATGAATAAATGAGTACATACTGCTCAAACTGTGACGACATGTGAGTTATATAGAAAAAATTTTGAATTCAGAATGAAATTGGGTCTAATTGTCAAGGAAACTAAATCTAAAACTTAAATAATTTTGAAGCTTAATGTGTTATCTTTCAAACAACAAATAGTATTCAAACCCAACAAATATATTAGAAGTTACACACAAAACTAAAAAGGTTGCTCAATAACATGACAAAAAGTAAAAATGATAGCAATATAACTGGACAATTAGCATGTTCTGTTTCAACACTATAATTCCATGTGTCTCGGTTTCCAATCTCCTAATTGGTGGCTGATTCTTTCAACTTAAATGCATATTTTGAATTAATGTTATTCAATAATCAATATACTTATGCAATCAGTAACTTTTTGAGGCATATCATGAGAGGGCCAGTAAGGAAGCTTGTCCCGAAAATATTAGTTGCATTAACGTTTCTTTGTCTTTGGTCTTCCTTTTTCCCACCAACCATAAGCTAGATGACTACATGTAAAGCAAAAGCTTGTTTCATGCAAGAAAAATATCAAATTATAGATATTTCAATTTCGTTAACAAGCAAGCTAATCATCTTAAACTTAGTGTTACAACTTACAAGTCCAAAAGGTTTATCTTATGACAAACTTATGAAAATTTTCTCAAATTACAAGCTAAACTAATATTGCTCTAGCTCATTTTCACAGATGAAGAAGATTCAAAAGTAAGCTTCAATAAGGTTGAGTAAACAAATGTCAGGATAAGCCAATTAATTAAATAAGATTGAGTAAACAAATGTCAGGATGAGCCAATTAAGTTATATTGTTCAGCGCATTCAGAAAATTAAGCCCTTGCCTGAGCTGGCATCAGGGCCTTCAGTCTTGAAAATGGCACAACTCCAACATTCACCAATCACCACATTTGCAGAATGCTTGGTAGTCACTGCCCCAGCTAATCTCAACTCCATGTGGCAAGTTCAACTCTTGGGACATAACTTCACCATTCTTAAAGGTTAGAGTTGTGCCATTTTCAAGACTGGAGACCTTGATGCCGACTTAGGCAAGGGCTTAATTTGCATTCAACATTCAGCCAATTAACTAACCCAGGGTCTACACCCGACCTCCCTAATTGATATATATTTAGTACGATGAAAATTAGTGGTTTTCATTTGTATTATGAAATAGGATATGTCAATTATACACAACTAGTTCTAGATCAAAGAAGTGCTTAATCATGCATTCACAAAGCATTTGTGTTGATTTGTCACAATACATAGATTGTCATTTTTTTTTCTTTTCCTTTTCAAATATAAATACATTCCTTGATAAAAATAACTTGAAAAGGAGCTGCCCAAGGTGAACAGGACAGAGACACCATAGCTGACTCGTAACATCCCGCATATTAGGCTTTAATAACTTATAAGGTTTAAAGAGTGACCAATATGTGTTTATCTGAGAAAATGAACGTAAATAGGATTAGGGGAGAAAAATCTAAGTTTCAGGGTTTCATTAAGTAAATTTTAGAAGTTTAAGTTGATGGTAATCGATTACCAGCATCTTGTAATCGATTACCAGAAAGCTGGATTTTTGGTAATCGCCTGTAAAGATGTTGTAATCGATTACCAGAAGGTCACATTTTTGGTAATCAATTACCAGCATCTTGTAATCGATTACCAGAGAGCTGGATTTTTGGTAATTACCTGTAAAGATGTTGTAATCGATTACCAGAGGGCTACATTTTTGGGTAATCGATTACCAGGTGTTGTAATCGATTACCAGATATTCTGGGTTACTCAGTAATCGATTACCAGAAGTGGTAATCGATTACCAGATTACCAGAAAGGGTTTTCTAGTGTCTTTTTAGCCTATGGTAATCGATTACAGTAAGTCTGTAATCGATTACCATCACTTAATATATATATTCCTGGTGCGAAAAATCAGATTAATTTCACCCACTTCTTCCCCTTTTCGACCTAATAGAGAGAGAGAGAGAGAAAACCTAGAGAGAGAAACTTTAATTGAAGCTTTAAGAAGAGATTTTTGGTCAAGGAGGCACAAGTAGATCATCCATTAACATTCCTTCATCTTTGAATTGCTACATTTGGTGAGTACAGCTCACTTTTATGGTAGAAACTATTGGTCTCATTGCATGCTCCCACCCCTTTTCTCGTCCCTTTCTTGATGTTGGTTAATTGATTGTTTGAATTGGTAAATTCTTGTTGTTTGGATTGATTATCGATAGATTGAGCATATAAGTATATAATCGGGCGTCGGAATCCTTAGTTTCGAAGTTGTCGAAACTATCGAAACCCCTCGATTGTAACTCATATGAGCATTCTATTCAGTTAAAATTCTTTGTTTAGTACAATTCATGAATGGAAATGGTTAGATTGGTGTTTGAATTGGAAATTGAAATGTATGTTCGTAGAGTCGATACCTTCGAAATACTCGAGATTAGCGGAATTTCATGTACTTGTCATATTTATAGCATAGTACCACTATTTTATCATAATTATGATTTGTTAAAGTAAAAACCAAAGCCGACCTTGTGCTGTGAGTAAAAATGAATAAATAATGGTATTGAAAACACGAATTCGGTCCAGTTTGGGTGGGATTTGTCCCCGGGAAACCCGGTTCCCATAGTCTGAGCTCAGGTCTAACTCTAGAAAGTGATAAGAACATGTCTGCTGGGCACAACAGTGAGTGCATCATGTTGCATTTTTTTCAATTATTGATGGATTGGTTGACATTATGAATTGTGTTTGACATGGATATCTTAATTCCCTTGCATTCATGCATGTGTTTTGTATTCACTGAGATTATTTCTCACCACAAGTTACGTGGTTTGTTTTAGCTGATCAGGTACCTACTTTGCCAGACTCTCAGTCCGGGAAGTGAAGAGCTTGGGATAGACATTTGTTCCCTTTTGTTTGGTTCTAAGTTGAACACACTGTTGACTTGACGGACTTTATGAACTTATGTTTTATGTACATGTTAAAATCCATAGGACTTATGTGTTATTATTTAGAATGCTTCATTAAATTGTTGAAATTTCGTTGGATTTCTTGCAATTTCGTGATTAAGTTGATATTCGAAACGTTACGCTCTAAATTCTAAGTTAAGAATTTGGTTTCCAACGGACTAGATTCTTAGCTAGAAATTTAAGGTGTTACACGACTAATATCTTCACTATCATTGTTACTTCTTACTATATAACATCAGTTATTAGAATGAATGTTCTGCACTAACCCAGATCACCCAAATCTCATCAATCACACATTTTTAATAAAGGAATAAGGAACTACTTTAAAAACCCGTATCATAGGAATCCATACAATTGGATAGATATTACAGGGGAAGTACAAACCAAAGACCGATAAGCAGGATATGCATTGCAAAGGTTTGAGTCTATCATGTCACAACTTGAAACTGAATCCAATCAATTAACAAGGTTTACCTTGCTTATACTCTGTCTATTAAACGATGATGTGGTCTAGCCCGTGCAAGACATTTTCCTTCCCCCCAGTCACATGCTAGACTCAAAAGAGAAACATTTAAATCTAGGGATTCATTGACCCTTGCGTCCGTAAGCAATTCATGGTAAAGGTACTGTGTGGAGTCAGGGAAAGGCATGAACTTGGGACCACCCAACATGTCCCTAAGAGCCTTCAAGGCGTGGAGGATGAGGTTGTCGCGACGAAGGCCTTGGATGAGGAGGCCATACATAGTGGGGTCACGAGAGTTGTGCCTCTGCAGTCAATTGAAGGTCTTGGAGGTGTGAGGGTTGCCGACTGGGTATGTATGTCGAGGTAAGAAGAGAGAAGCATGAGGGGGAGGAGCGATGTAAGGGTGAGATTGGGGAGTTATGGAGGAGATGGGTGAGGAAGGGCATGGTGTGGGCGAGGTCAGTCAAAATTGAATGTATTAAGAGGGGCTTCGCCATGAGGGCGATGATAGTGAGGCATACGTAGCGCTATGGGTACTGATTGGAGTCGTAGAGGCTGAGGATTCGGTAGTGTTTGATGTTAGGGATCTTCATCTATTAGTTCACCCAGCGTCAGCGAAGGGGAAGGAAAGATGGAAGGGTAATTTTTTGTATACAAGAGGTGAATTTTTTTTTCCATTTTTGGTTTAATTTAGTTTAATTGAAATAATTTTTTTATTTTGCTTTTGTTAATTTTATGTTTAATTTTATTTAAGATAAGTTTTTGTATTCACAAAATTTTATTTTACTTTTAATTTTTTTTAGGAAAAGCAAATACAAGTTGGCAATGATAAAATTTATAAACAACAGTTTTGAAGTGTAAGCTTTTACAAAAAAAACAATGTTACGGTTTAAAATTGTACCTAAATTTTAAAAATTAAAAGTAACAATTGAAAAATGTTGTCGTTTTATAAATGATTAATATTATAATTCAAAATTGTTCCCAAATGAAGAAAAGGGAACAATTATCAAATATTAGAAAACATGTGTTGCATAAAACATATATTTTATACCAACAAATCTAAACTGTTGCCTATTTTAGGCTAAATATTTTAACTGTTGGGAAAAAAAGTGTTGTTAAAAGCCAAAAATGTTGTAGTGCTCGCTTGAGCAAGACAAAGTCAGAGAGCAACCCTGAATTTTTTCCCACAATTGCGCTCAAGCGAGAAGCGAGAGGCTTCTCGCTTGAGTAAGAAAACCATAAGCAAAAACACCCATTTTTACTGATATGGTCGCCCAAGCGAGGGTGCTCTCGCTTGAACGAGCCCCTGCAGAAATGGAAATTCATGTTTTCCAACCCAGACCTCTTTCACTACTTTTTACCCATTTTTCCTAATTCCTTTCTATAAAAATATATTTCTAACCCTATTTATCTTATGAAATAATTCATTAAATTGGGATGTTACATCTAGCATTCCCAACATGCTTACAAAGAATTGAAAATTAGACCTAAACAATCCTTTTGTAAGAATGTTCGCCGCTTGCTATAAAGTGGGAACAAATGGCTTGCAAATTAGGCCTGCATCCATTTTCTCTTTTATAATTTGTTTGTCAACCTATGCATGCTTGGTCCAGTCACATTGAACTAGATCTTGGAAAATACTAATTGCAACCTTGTTGTCAAAATACAACTTTATGAGAAAAGGCATAAGGAGTTGTTACTCTTCAAGATTGATTTTAAGCCATAGAATTTCACAACGCCTTGTGCCATTGCCCTTTATTAAGCCTCTACACTACTGCTGGCCATAAAAATTTATTTTTTTAATTCTCCAAGTAGCCAAATTTCCCCAAACAAATTAACAATAGCCAGATGTCAACTTTCAGTTAGAAATGGATCTAGCCCAGTCCACATTTGACAATAATTCAAAGCCTTGTTGCTCAATTTTCTTAAAAAAGTATATAGTCCTCTGCCCGTAGAACCTCTTAAATACCTCAAAATCTTATAAACTTCCTTAAGGTGTTTTTCATTTGCTGAGTTTATGAATTGACTCACTAAATTTACTAGCAAATGATATATGTGGCGAGGCATGGTATAAATAAATCAATCTTCCCATAATCTTTGGTACTTAACTGTATTTACTAGATCTTATTAGTTTTCACTTCCCAGATTTTGATTAGGATCTATAAGAGTTTCAACTAGCCTAAAACCCATAATCCCAGTTTCTTTGAGAAGATCTAGAATATAGTTTCTATGTCACATAACAATTCTTTCATTGATCTTGCGAACTTCATCCCTAAAAAATATTTTGAGGACCTGAGGTCTTTAATCTTAAACTCAACTCCAAGGGAAGCTTTCAGCTTGTTTATTTCACTAAAATCACCTGCAATAATCACAATGTCATTCGCATAAATAACCAGCACAACAATTTTTCCTCTAGAAGAATGTTTTACAAACATTATATGGTCACTTTGACATTGAGCATATCTTTATTTCTTAACAAACTGGGAAAATCTCTCAAACCAAGCACTAGGTGATTGTTTTGAACCATAAAAGGATTTAGGAAGGATGATGACTTTTTTTATTAAAATGTGATTCAAAACCCAGGGGCACATCCATGTAGACTTCTTTCTCCAAATACCTATTTAAAAAGGGATTCTTCATATATATCCAGTTGTCTTAATGGCCAATCTAAATTTGTAGCTAATGACAAAATAACTTTGATTGTGTTTAACTTCGCAAAGGGAGCAATTGTTTCTAAGTAATAAATACCATAAGTTTGAGTGAATCCTTTAGTAACTAACACGACTTTGTATCTCTCAATAGATTTATCATCTACTTGACATATGATGGTAAACTCCCATTTGCACCTCATAGTTATGTTTCCTCTAGACAAGTCCACTTTTTTCAAAGTTTGATTTTTTACACAGGGATCTCATTTCTTCCAAGGCTTCATTTTTGTCAATACTTAAGTGAAAGCCTTAATGGAAGGGGACAAGTTTTCATATGATAAAAGATCCACATAATATGCTTTCTACACGATCATACACCCTTACTATTAATAGCAATAGGAAGGTCAAAATCATCAGGGATAGGTTCAGTAATAGTTTGAACAAGTTGGATAAAATTAGAAAAATTGTTACCTGATGAGTCCATGGATTCAGGGCAGACTTGAGGATCATTTTGCTATATTCTTTCAGCTTTTTTCATTCAAGAGTAAACAAGATCAAAGGGTATTTTGCACCCTTATTACCCATTGTAGATGTCTCATTCTATTTAGTTTCAATAATTTCAAAACTTAGCACAACTTGCAAATATGTTATTTCAATTGCTAAAAATAGGATCTGAAATTAAAATAGTTCTTAGAATGTTGTCTTTATTTTGCTGACTTGGTTCACTCTTGTTTTACGCTTCTAAAATTCCATTTTATGCATGGAATCTATAACTTAAAAAACTATATATAAAGTTTGTAAAGTTTGAATATATTAAATATCATCTTTCTCTTTTCTCCGCCTAGAGGCTGATTTGGAAAAAAAAGTCTTTTTTTTAAAAAAAAAAGTAACATCCATAGAAACAAATGTTCCTTTTTTGGAAATAGGATCAAAGCATTTACATCCTTTTTGGTTGGGATCATAGCCAATAAATACACTTTTCTCTAGGTTCAAGTTTACTTTGATTTGTTTAATATTAAGTATAAACAAAAACAGTACACCCACACATTCTTAAAGTTAAAATACATGGGAGTATATTATTTGAAAAAAAAATCATGAAGACGTCAAAAGAAGTTTTAAAATTCAAAACATTTCTAGGTATCTTATTGATCTAATATGTTCTAGTTAAGATTACTTCATCCCAAGACTTTTTTATGCCATATATTGAAACAACAAGGCCCAATGAACTTCAACTATATGTTTATTTTTCCTTTCAGCCACTCCATTTTGTTGTGGAATGTCAACACGAGAGCTTTGTTGAATGATATCATTTTGAAGGAAAAAATATTTTGGTGTTTGTTGAAATACTTCCCATTATCTCTTTAAAATACTTTGTTTTTTTTCTTGAGATTGAATTTAAATCATATGAAAAAATTGAACATATTCTCACCTTCAAATTTTGTTTTCATCAAATAAACCAATGGTAAACATGTTTGATCATCTATAAAGGTGACAAACCAGATTTTTCCACTTGGTGTAAACCCATGATTAGGTCCCTAAACATCACTATGAATTAAAGTGAATGGACTAGATTTGTTTATAAGAATGAGGAGAAAAGGAGGAATAATTTTTTTTGCAAGTTGACAAACTTCAAAGGAAAACAAAATTGGAATTTTATTTTTAAATAAAGTTTAGGAAATAAATGTTTCAAGTGCAGAAAACTTGGGTGGCCCAACCTACAATGTCATACCACTATTTCTTCATCATCATAAAGAGAAATTGAATATAGACCATTACTCTAAGTTTTCTCCTTAAAAATAGTTTCATATTCAAATAGATAAAGTCCATCAACCTCCTTAGCATTGTCAGTCATTGTCCCTGAACTCAACTCCTGAAGTTTTCAAGAAGAGGAGTAAAAATAGAAAAACAGTCTTGATAATGTGTCAATTTACTAATGGAAAAAGGTTACATGAAAAATTTGGCACATGAAGAACATTGTGAAAGGTTAGATACTTAGATATTGGAAAAGAGCCAACAACAACTATAGTAGTAGTAAAGTGTTAGGAATATGCACTAGAGACTTATATATTTATGAACATCCATCACTTGTATCATGTTATTTTATAAAGGCAAACTTATTCTTTTAGAATATAATTGTTGTCCTCAGAATAGTAAGCTTAAACTTCATAAGAAATCAAGTAGATGACTTGATCGTGAGATCTTATGAAGAACTATTCTTAAATAGTCCCTAGTCAAGTATCATCTTAGGACAAAGATGCATTTAGACTAGTATGTAAGTTCATTGATGATCACATCTCACAGATCATGGATATGAGATATCATGTGCTCACATAGGTACACATTAAGAGTCATGGTGTACTGGACAGACCCACATTAAGAACGTTGCATGGATTGTTACATAAGTGTCATGAATGTTTCCTAAATTGATAAATGTTATATGAAGTCCTTTGACCTAAAATCACTACGATTCCTACATAAGGAATTATGTGTTTTAAATATCATCAAACGTTGCCTGTAACAAGGTGATCATAAAGTTGGTATTTGGACATATAATAAATTATGTGGAGGAATGTGAGTGCCCTAGATGGGATTTGTCCCTCCTATGTAACAGGAGTCATATCTGTAGGCCTCTTGATAAAGTGAGACTGCAAAATGCATGGCCATGCTCAGGAGGATAAACATGAGATGTTTATTTTCTGTACAGTCTACTTAGGGATCAAAAAAACGTAAATTGAACTATACAAGGTTGACACAATCCATGCCCTTGTGTTCAATTAGATATTTGGACAAAGGGACAGATCATATAAATTATGATAAAATAGGATTCGTCAAAGTTGTTGATAATCTCAATATTTGGATAGTGATGTATTGCTAGATACCGCTCACTATTTATGATATTACATATAAAAGGGTTTTATTTTAATATCATAACCAAATATTAAAAGCCTATTGGGTCACACGCATACAACAAGCCGCTAGGAAAAGATAATAATTCTAATTAATTAGAATTATAACCTAATGGGCCAGGCCCATATGTATTAGGGAAAAATGAGTGAAGGGGTAAAACCCTAGCCACCACTCGATAAATAGAGCATGAGATGCATTACCCTATATATATGAGTAGTCGCTCTTACTCACTAAACACTACTAGCAGAGTTGAAGAGAGAATCTTAGTCCGATTGTTGGCGTGGACACTAGTAGAGACGTGGTTGCTATTGCCTCGTTAGAAATCCTTGAAAGGTACGATTTTCATTTTATATCCTTGTATTCCTTGATTCGTGTTTTCGCA
This sequence comes from Sesbania bispinosa, assembly GCA_026901365.1. NCBI lineage: Eukaryota > Viridiplantae > Streptophyta > Magnoliopsida > Fabales > Fabaceae > Sesbania > Sesbania bispinosa. The sequence goes on along the minus strand of QLOH01000088.1, from coordinate 1,572,603 downwards.
TAACGATCATAACAAGTGAGGGAATCCATTTATTTCCGCTGCACCCTGACCACATGCTTGATTCCCTTCAATTGGTATCAGAGCATTGGTTTGCGAGAAACACGTTTTAGGCTTTTAATCGTTTGAATATGTTGATATTCTGGTTTTTCTGTTGAAAAACGATGTCTGTACGTTAAACGTCGTATCTGCGCTGGGCGTAGGTGAAGCGCAGCATACTGGAATTTTGAATATCGAACCTGCGCTTCACTCATGCTGAGCGCAGGTAAAGCGCAGGTGCGCGTATTCAGTTTATTTTGTTTTCTTTATTGATTTTTTTGTGTGCGATGTATATGTTTATTTGTTCTGGTGTTAGAGGGTCTCATGGAACATGAAAAGTTCATGTCTTGGGAGTCAAAGGGTTCAATTGTTGAAACCTTGTCTCGACTCAAATGTTGGTTGCGATAAACATGTCACTTATCAATTTGCTGAGAAGAACGTATTCGAATGATACGAGGGACTTACCTGTTTACAGGTTCTTGAAGTATTCGTTTGATGCGAGACACTTATTGATGATTGGTTAAGTGTTTATCAAATCCAATTTTTTTGTTTCGGGGCGGCCTCCCCTCGACCCCCGCCCGCTGACCGGGCAACAGGAACCCCGTGCTGCACTGCATAGTGTGTTATTTCGTATGCGCGTAATCAAATCTCGCTTAATATATACATCTTATTATATCACTCGTTTTACAATCAATGGATGTTGAGTTTGCATGATAATTGGTTATGGCCTTAGTTGTTTTAAATTTAAATACGACCCGCGTGTCGTGCCATACCTCTTGACATTCCTCTTGTAATTCTCTTCTCATCTCCATCCCCTTGTATGTTAAACGAGGTTTCTTCTTGTTATGTAATGTAACCGTGAGGACATGGAGCATGGATTCAGTGGGAGATTTGGAGAGCTCAAGATTATATAGTTGATGTAATTTTGTATTTGTTTTTAGGATGCCATAACCATATCATGTATTTGTATGAGATGCATGCTTGTATGTTTGTTAAAATGGTTTAACAAAGAAATAAAATTAAAGCGATCAAATTCCTCAATGCTTGTTTTGCCTTCCAATGAATGACACTCGTCAAGACTAGAATCGATTAAGTGTGGGTCTGCCAAAACAGAGTACATTTATCTATTCTAGTGAGACATGAAAGGATAAAAGTAATATCCGATTGTCAACCATTGGTCTTTGATTGGGTACATTCAATAGGATTGAAAAACCTAAAGGCACTAAAATTAAGTCATGTTTTTCTTTCCAATGTATGGCACTCGTCGAAGATAGAATCGATTAAATGTGGGTCTGCCACAGCAGGGTGCATTTATCTATTCTAGTGAGACGCAATGGGATAAAAGTAATATCCAATTGTCTATCATTGGGTTTTGACTTAACTAGGTATATTCAATAGGATTGAAGAACCTGGAGGCACTAAGTTAGGCATTAATTCATAAGATGAATTAGAATAAGAGTTATTCACCTAACTATCCAAGAGTTGTATGAGATGCAATTGGAAGCGTGTTCCTACCTAAATAACCTTTTCTTAAGTGATCAACCAAAGCTGACTTAAAATTAGGTGAAATATGGATCTTGGCCCACTAGAAAATCAAGTGATGGGATTTTCTGATTCTTCATATTGAGGGTACTTGTTTTGAATCAAAATAGTGGGAGGCATATTTATTTAAAGACCTTATTAAATATGTTTTATGATACTTACGTGCATTATTTTGAACACAACAAATAATCTTTTACTGCGATCTGTCCTTGAGAAGGACAAACTATCTGGAATTAACTTTCTAGACTGGTATAGAGACCTAAGGATTATCCTTAGGCATGAGAAAAGGTTGTATGTCCTGGAAGGGCCTATTCCTGAGACACCCGCTGTAAATGCTTCGAAAGCTGACAAGGATGCTTTTAGAAAGCATCTTGATGATGCTCTCGTTGTAGGTTGCCTTATGCTTGCTACCATGAATGCAGAAAACAGCACGAGAACATGGATGCATATGATATGATCATACACTTAAAGAGACTTTGTCAAGGCCAAGCTGGGTATGAACGATTTAAAGTCTCAAAAGCACTTTATCAATGTAGACTGGCAAAGGGAAGCCCTATAGATGCTCATGTACTCAAGATTATTGGGCACATTGAAAATCTAGAAAGGCTTGGATTCCCATTAGGCCAAGAGTTGGCCACTGATCTTGTCCTGCAATCATTGTCGAACAACTGTAGTCAATTCATCATGAACTACAACATGAATGAATTTGACAAACCACTGTCATAATTGCTAAGCATGTTAAGAACATCTGAGCAAAACATTAATTAAGGTAAAGGAAAGGCCATATTGATGGTCCAACCTGGAAAAGGCAAGGGCAAGAAGAAGTTCAAAGGGCCCTATTTCAAACCAAAGGACAAAGGCAAGGACAAGCCTAGTACCTCTGATTTGAAGCCTATGGGCAGGATAACTAAGGAAAGAAAAGGTTTCCACTGTGGCTAAGCAGGACATTGGAAACTGTGTAAAGTACCTAGAGGAGATCAAGAAGAAGGGAATTGAGACTTCCGCTTCAGGTATCTATGTTATAGAAGTCAATTTACCTACTTCTGCATCTTGGGTATTGGATACCGGGTGTGGATCTCACATTTGTGTGAATGTGTAGGATCTAAAAGGAATAGGTCATTGGCTAAAGGAGAAGTCGACCTACGTGTGGGAAATAGAGCAAGAGTTCCTGCCTTAGCCGTAGGAACCTATTATTTAACTCTGCCTATGACACCCTTAGTTACACCACTAAGAATATCACATTGCAAAACATAACCGTCGAACTTACTATTTTAGAACTTGGAAAATACGGGGATATTTTTTTTTTTTTGAAAGGGCTTAGTCATTATCAACTTATCACTTTCTAATTCCATTTTAAGTATTATGAAAATGTCCTTTTCTTAAGTCCGAAGTTTGTTTTCCGAAAACATTTAGACAATTATTACTCCGCATACATACACATCATACACGCAGCCACGAGACTGATTATAAGAAAGGAACATCACAAATATATACAATGACACAGGATCAAGTGCTCCTTGAGCCGACAAGGTAACTATACAAAACATGAATTCTAGTAGTAGGCTAAATACATAAAACCTTAAACCAAAATATACAGAAAAGAGATTCCTAAACCAGAGCTGTACTACTAGACTCAAAATGATACTAAACTACTCATCAACCTCCGGCTCAGTGGAGACAACCCTACAACTCTTCCGCCCAGCATCTGGAATGGTGATCATCCTAAAATCCTCTGAGGGAACGTCACTAGAAGAATCTTCTTCTGGTTCCTTCCCTTTAGAGTCCTCCTTCGGATCCTCCTCCGGTTCTTCCTCCTCGTCCGTGGTGTCATTGATCATGATAAGATTTGGCTCGCTCGGGAGAGAATGACCACGTGCATCAGGACACATATACTGAGGAGTTGGCACCTCGGGGGAAGGGGAGTATCTGGGGAAAGTCTGGTCTAACCAAGTCAGCTACCCGGGATGACTGCGATGATGAGGAGGAAGCTGGACGACGATGTGAAAGATGGAATGCAGTATGCCTCACCAAGTTAGGTGGCGTCGGAAACTCGAGAGTCACTAGTACGATGAAGTCCATCTTAGGTACAAGCGGAAGTCCGGGGTGCGTGATAACGACACGGACTTTCCCCGTGAACTCACATCTGCGCGGAACATTCGTCACCCTCCAGGCGTCTCTCGGCATCCACCTTAGCCGTACTTGCATAGACGTCATGACAGAAGTCCTCGATACCGACTATCAACGTGACGAGAAGAGCATAGAAAGAAGAGATAGAAAGGAAGGGTGAGAACATCGCATGAACTCTCTAGTAAGTAGGTCAACGTAACTAAAACGTTACATCATTTCACAAAATATCAATCACAGTCACAACACAAACACAGTCACAATCCCAACACAAACACAATCACAATCATTATCACAAGTATGCAATTTATGCTTGCCATGATGCAGATAACCAATGCATGAGGGCCCGGGGAAAGCAGAACCAACAGCAGGGCACCCAGCCACTGCTCGACCATATATGCAATTAATCAGGAGTATTGTCTGTACTAGTAATTTGGTACGAAGAGCATTGCTCAAAATCTCCGGCCAGGACGATTTGAATTTTTCCCGACTTCTAGACAAACTCACACTGATCACGAAAACTTGAGAGCGACAAGATAGTCAAGCCTGATCTCCGCTTGCACGACTATAGGAGGCGAGCCTATGCCACTTGTGCCATTTCGGGACTCGACTTATACTCAGGTGCGTGGCCCTCTGCAGCCGCTGGCGTTCCTGGCCAAACCCAGTGCACCCGTCCCATCCAGTTTCACGCTGTACTAGGGCGTTATTGCCATATAGGTCGTAAGGCTTTTCAACCTTGATCATCACGTTATGCCTTATGATGCATGTCATAAAATCAATACTGATACTTTTGATCGAATCTTTTTCCTCATCATCATCAACACATATCACAGTACCACTTCATAACTTCATTGCTTTTCTTTTGGGAGCATCAACCCTTTCTTGAATCGAAGACACACTCTCTCTCTCTAAGCTTCTCAAGTCTTATGCAGAGGGAGTGTTGGTTGTATTCTTTTATGGTAGTTTATACTAATATCCTTTGATAATTATGTCCACTTAATTCCTATACTTACTAAGATTTATGGAATGTCTTATGAGAGGCTTTTACTAATTTCTTTTCCCTCTTTATACAATTAATTAAGGTTAAATTTTAATTTTGAATTATAATTTATCTTCAATAATTAGATTAACCTTGGCCTTCCTTAATTAAGGCTTAATCCTTATTTAATATCCTAATTAATCTCTAAATATGCTTAATTAAGATTAATCATAATTAATTTGCTCTTAATCATCCTTAGTGATTAATTACTTAATTAATAAATTATAATTATATTAGATAATTTTAGGTTAATCAACCTAAGTAATTAAATTAATTATTGTTATCAATAATTTCAGGCTTAATCTAAACAATTTAGATTATTCCTATTTAATTAATTTAAAACTAGGTTTTCTTTTTTTTTAAATACTTTAGACTAAAATAAAAAGCCTAAGTGTTATTGGACCCATGAGAGCCCATTTTTACTCTTAGTAATTTAAAAACATGACTTTTATATAGACTTTTATATTAATTAAATTAGAAATCCGAATTTAACTAATTATTTTAAAAACTTAACTTAATTGCACTTTGGCCCCTTTTTGTAAAAATTTTAACTTTTAGTCCCTTACACTTAAAAACATGTTTTAAACCTCTTTTTGATCTCTTCAAGATCAAAAAGGTCTCCCTTGATGAATCTCATCAAGAATCCTCATGAACTTCAAGAACAAGCTTGAATGTTCATCCAAATTTCATTTTTTTTTCTTTCTTTCTCCAATCTTTGCCAAAATCACACATAATCTCATCCATGTATTTTAAACATCAAATAGGATGTTTCAAACCATCCAAATCACACATGCACATGCTCAAGGCTCAAACTTGCATTTTTCAAGCTCAAAACATCATTATTTCAAGATAAATCACCAAATCAATTTTCCACTTAAGATCAACCACATGCATGTACATAGATCCATCACATAATCACATCCAAACCATCAAAATAATTTTTGCACACATGCAGCCACACAAACACATTAACAAGCAAGTTTTTTTTTCAATAAAATTTCAAATAAACAGCCACTGTGAAGATCGAATATCTCCCAGTCTAGACATCATATCAACGATCCGACCGTTCAAAATGAAGATTCACGTGTTATAAACCAGCCACTAAAATTTCAGCCCGATCGAACGGTGAACGAATTCGCAGTCGCCATTTTATGGTCGCTGCTCCATGTAAAAACGGGAAAAATTTCTTTCCAACAAGTTTCACAATTTGCATGCATCATCAACCACACTCCAAACATATTTCAAGCATCAAACAACACATGCAAACATAAATCTCAACCTAGCTCAAAGGATCTAACAATAAATCACCAAAAGAACTCCAAAGACATGATTTTTCAAGAGGAAAACAAGAGAAAAAGCAAGGATTCAAGGGCAAATCCTTGACTCTAGTTACATGGCCTACTAGAGTTCAAGTTCTCCCCCCCCTTTACCTTAGATCTTCAAGGAAAAAGATGCAGCAACAGCCACCAAGAACATCTCCAAACTCCTTCCTTTGGTCTCCAACAAGAATTTCTACAAGATTGAAGGCTAAGTGTTTAAGCCTAGGTTCAAAAATGGAACCTTTAGCTTGAATGTGTTTGGGAGAAAAAGTGGAAGATGGAGAGGATGGGGAGAGGTCTGTTTTTGCATGAGAGAAGGAGAGAATGAAAAATGAAAATGGTCTCTAGCCTTTTTGCATGTAGGGAAAAAGAAAGAAATGGGCAAGTGGCATAAGTCTTATGAAAATTAAGGCTTTATGTCATGTCTTTTGACCTTGGAAAAAAAAGCATTGAAAAGCTTTTCCACATGCACACTTCACACTCTCCCACGGCCTTGGGAGGAGGAAAAAGGAGAGTTGTGCAATTTCTCTGGCCCGGATCAAGAGTATTCAGGCCCGGTTCTAGAGACGGGAGGGCAAAAAGGTCATTTTTCACAGAAAAATCCTAAAAATTCCCAGAAAATTCCTAAAAATAGGAAATTCAATTCTAAATCCAAAATTATAAATTTTGATGATTAAAAATAATTTTAATCACTCAAAATCCAATAAAACACTCAAAATGGCAAAAATGACAAAAACGGTAAAACGCGGGTGTTACACTGCCAACTGGACTATTTTAAATAAATGTTATTTTCTACCTGCCATTATTAGGAATATTAATTCCGTTTTCTTGTTTAGACAAGAGTGATTTTTCATTATAAAGAACAATAGTTGTTCAATTTATTTGAATGAATATTTTATGGTTGTGCAAAGTTGAACAATATGTTCTTGACATGGAAGTGCCTATCTATAACATAAGAGAATCAAAACAAATGATTTGAACCCGACTTATCTTTAGCATTGTTGCTTAGGCCACATAAATCAGAAATGCATATCCAAACTCCACCAAGATGGTTATTTGGACTCATTTGATTTTGAATCAATTGAGACATGTGAATCTTGTTTATTGGGGAAGATTACCAAAACCCCATTCACCGGAAAAGGTGAGAGGGCCAGTGATCTTCTTGGTCTCATACATAGTGATGTATGTGAGCCCTTGGGCACAATGGCTAGAGGAGGTTTTCAATATTTCATCACTTTTACTGATGATTTCAGTAGATATGGATTTATGTATCTAATGAAACACAAATTTGAATCCTTTGAAAAGTTCAAGGAATTCAAGATTGAAGTACAAAACCAACTTGGCAAAGACTATTAAAACACTTCGATAAGATCGATGTGGAGAACACTTAAGCCAACAATTTGATGACTATCTAAGAGAGTCTGGGATAACATCTCAACTCACTCCTCCTGGAACACCTCAATGGAATGGAGTTTCAGAAAGGAGAAATCGAACTCTATTAGATATGGTTCGATCTATGATGAGTCATACTGATCTCCACGACTCCTTTTGGGGTCATGCTTTGTTAACAACAGCCTTCACACTAAACCGTGTTCCATCTAAGGTTGTCATAAAGACACCATATGAGATATGGACTGGGAAGCAACCTAGTATGTCTTTTATGAAGATTTGGGGTTGTGAAGCTTATGTGAAACTCCAAGTTTTAGATAAGCTAGGACCCAAATCAGATAAGTGCTTATTTGTGGGATACCCAAAAGGAAACTAAAGGGTTACTACTTCTATAATCCTAGCAAAGACAAAATCTTTGTCGCTAGAACTGTTGTATTCTTAGAGAAGGAATTTGTCTCTAAGAAAAGAGTGGGAGGAAAGTAGAACTTGAGGAAATTCAAGTACCACAGAGTAACAATGAGCCAATAATGGAACATGAGCAGATGCCACAAAGTGTTGTGGAGCCACCTGCTCAAGTAGCGCAAGACTTGCGTAGGTTAGATAGGGTACGTCACCAACCTGAGAGATATGGTTTCCTTGTGTCTCAGGAAGGAGGCGCATTGCTAATGGATAAAGATGAACCAGTGACTTACCAAAAAGCTCTTTTGAGTCCAGAATCTGAGAAATGGCTTGATCCCATGAGATCTGAAATGGATTCCATGTACACTAACAAGGTATGGACCTTGATTGAGCCACCCGAAGGGATAAAACCCATAGGGTGCAAGTGGGTTTTCAAAAGGAAAACTGACATGGATGGTAATGTAAGTACCTTTAAAGCACGACTGGTGGCTAAGGGTTTCATGCAAATTCATGGTGTAGACTATGATGAAACCTTTTTCCCCAGTTGCCATGCTTAAATCTGTTCGGATCTTGCTTGCTATTGCAACTTACCATGATTATGAAATCTGGAAAGTGGATGTCAAGACAGACTTCCAAAATGGAAGCCTTCTTGAAGATATGTATGTGATACAACCTGAAGGTTTTGTTACACCTAAAGGTATATAAGTTGCAACGATCCATTTATGGATTAAAGCAAGCTTCTAGAAACTGGAATCTTCATTTTGATGAAGCTATAAAGCAGTTTGGTTTCATTGAAAATGAAGATGAACCTTGTGTCTACAAAATGGTTAGTGACATCATAGTGGTTTTTTTGGTTTTGTATGTAGATGACATACTCCTCATATATAGGAAATGACATTCCTACCCTTCAGTCTATAAAGATTTGGTTAGGAGATTATTTTTCTATGAAAGATTTGGGCGAAGCTACCTATATGATAGGTATCAGGATCTATAGAGATAGATCTCAAAGATTACATGGCCTAAGTCAAAGTACATACATAGGTAAGGTGTTAAAACGGTTTAACATGCAAGATTCTAAGAAGGGAATTTTGCCTATGTCACATGGTATAAGCATATCTAAGACTCAATCTCTTTCTAGTAAAAGAAGAGAGAGGTCACATTAGTTAGATTCCTTATACGTCTACTATAGGGTCTATCATGTTTGCCATGATTATGTACTCGACCAGAAATATCATATGCTTTAAGCATGAATAGCAGATACCAGTCTGATCTTGGTGAAGGTCACTAGACAACAGTCAAGAACATCCTTAAGTACTTGAGAAGAACTAAGGATTCATTCTTGATATATGGAGGTGAGGAAGAGCTTCTTGTAAAGGGTTACACTGATTCTGGCTTCCAAGCCGACAAAAATGATTTAAGATCGCAATCAGATTATGTGTTTTGTTTGAATGGTGACGCTGTGAGCTGGAAAGGTTCCAAGTAGGAAACAGTCGCTGATTCTACCACAGTAACAAAAGCCCTTGTGCAGTAGAAGCATGAAGGGCACACTGGATTATTAGGCATAATAGTTATGTCTGAATGTCTCTAGTGCAAGTGGGAAATTGTTAGGAATATGCACTAGAGACTTATATATTTATGAACATCCATCACTTGTATCATGTTATTTTATAAAGGCAAACTTATTCTTTTAGAATATAATTGTTGTCCTTAGAATAGTAAGCTTAAACTTCATAAGAAATCAAGTAGATGACTTGATCGTGAGATCTTATGAAGAACTATTTTTAAATAGTCCCTAATCAAGTATCATCTTAGGACAAAGATGCATTTAGACTAGTATGTGAGTTCATTGATGATCACATCTCACAGATCATGGGTATGAGATATCATGTGCTCACATAGGTACACATTAAGAGTCATGGTGTACTGGACAGACCCACCTTAAGAACGTTGCATGGATTGTTACATAAGTGTCATGAACATTTCTTAAATTGATAAATGTTATATGAAGTCCTTTGACCTAAAATCACTACGATTCCTACATAAGGAATTATGTGTTTTAAATATCATCAAATGTTGCCTGTAACAAGGTGATCAGAAAGTTGGTATTTGGACATATAATAAATTATGTGGAGGAATGTGAATGCCCTAGATGGGATTTGTCCCTCCTATGTAACAGGAGTTATATCTGTAGGCCTCTTGATAAAGTGAGACTGCAAAATGCATGGCCATGCTCAGGAGGATAAACATGAGATGTTTATTTTCTGTACAGTCTACTTGAGGATCAAGAAAACGTAAATTGAACTATACAAGGTTGACATAATCCATGCCCTTGTGTTCAAATAGATATTTGGACAAAGGGACAGATCATATAAATTATCATAAAATAGGATTCGTCAAAGTTGTTGATAATCTCAATATTTGGATAGTGATGTATTGCTAGATATCGCTCACTATTTATGATATTAAATATAAAAAGGTTTTATTTTAATATCATAACCAAATATTAAAAGCCTATTGGGTCACACGCATACAACAAGCCGCTAGGAAAAGATAATAATTCTAATTAATTAGAATTATAACCTAATAGGCCAGGCCCATATATATTAGGGATAAGTGAGTGAAGGAGTAAAACCCTAGCCACCACTCTATAAATAGAGCATGAGATTCATTACTCTATACATATGGGTAGTCGCTCTTACTCTCTAAACAACACTAGCAGAGTTGAAGAGAGAATCCTAGTCCGGCTGTTGGCTTGGACACCAGTAGAAACGTGGCTGTTATTGCCTCGTTAGCAATCCTTGAAAGGTACGATTTTCGTTTTATATCCTTTTATGCCTTGATTCGTGTTTTCGCACAACGATCATAACAAGGGAGGGAATCCATTTATTTCCGCTGCACCCTGACCACATGCTTGATTCCCTTCATAAAGGTACCATATACAATTTTGACCTTTTCATGGCATGCACGAGAACTATATGTGGAGAACAATTTTGAACAATATGTCATGTGGTCGGTAGATCCACAATCACTGATCCATGGGGTTTTAGAATTTTTTTGGGTACTAATAAGAGCAACATAAAAGGAAAGACCTTTTGGGCTAGAGAAAAGGACGAATTAAATAACATTTTAGTTAAAATGAGCTTATACAAGTGCTCTAATTGTTCCTTAGTAAAAGGAAGTGACTCATAGTTTCCCTTATGCTCCATGTTTTCTTCATTTAGGGCTTGGAATGCTCGAACTTCTCCTAATGGTGATAATGTGGTTCGATGCCTCCAAAATTCACCGAAGATATGGCGTGCGAACACAAGATTAGAGTTGAAGCTCTAAGACCATTTAGTTTTAGGAGAAGAAAATGATATTATATTATATTTGATAAGAGTTACATGAAAGAATTATACAAGGAGAGTTGGCTAGGAGTGATCATAACCACCTGATTACAAAATAAATATAAAGATAAGATAGGGAGAAAATAAATATGAAAATCAGTTTTGAATAATCTAATCCCAGTCTTAATTACCGATCCTTTTAGATTACTTATTTGAAATTTAAAATATAAACATATACAACTATCGACATTAGTGATTTTCCAAACTTTTCTTATTACATTCTTGAATTGCCTCAAACACTGGAAAGTTGCAGTATAGAGACTTCCATACTAAAATCTTGATAACGTGACAAAAAATTTAATGAAGACATTAAATGGAATCTTGCTAATTGATAATATGATTTTCCTTCAATTAAAAATGGTTATGTTTATTGAGCGAGTTATTTTAACAAATGGGCCAACCAACATGTAAAGTGAGTTAACCCATAGAGTGGGCTAGGTTAACCTATTTAATTGTGTCTTAGTTTTTTCAAAATTTTGGAGCCCATGGGGTGGCTCAAGGCTATGGGGATTTGTGGGATTTTTTACCCAATGGGTTTTTCTTTGTGGACCTCTTAGCCATGTGGGTTTTTCTTCCCCTAACCCATATGGGTCATGACTAAGCAGGGTAGGCTAAGTTAAATTGACAATTCCAATAGGTGTCACCATGAAAATAAAAGTCAAAGAGTATTTTGGTAATACTATACAATAGTTTTTTTTATTTGCTTTAGAAAAAGACAAACAACTAAGTGTTTGTTTGTTTTATATTAGAGAGATTACAAACGTACTTCTGGTTAGTGGAAGTAGTTGTTACTTTTACCACAAACATAATTCTGGAGGGTTCCCAACTGAAAAACAAATAGGCCCTAAATCTTGAATCTTAAGAAAAGTGTGTGAGTGTGGAACTGCAAGAAATCAATGATTTAGCGGCGAACGGGTAGCGTCGGCCACGACACCGTCCCTATAGTAGCGTCGGCCAGGTTGACGCAAACTTTATTAAATAGCATCGGCCTAGCCGACGCTAATGTTAAAATAAACAAATTTTTTTAAAAAAGTTTTATTTAGTGTCGACCTGGCCGACACTAAAGGCAAAATTTTTTTTAGCGTTTTCACTATGTATATATTATTTTGCACTATATATTTCAAGAAACAAACAAAGCATAACGGTAATGCTTCTTTTTGGTATCATGTAGGTTGCGAGTTCGATACTCATAACTGGTCGTCTCTAAAGGTCGACGCTATGTTGTGTCAGCTGTTAGCGATGGCCTGGCAGGCCGTCGCTACATAGTGTCGCCCGTAAAATTTCGTCGCTACTGCATTAATGACGCTTTTAGCGACGGCTTGGTTGTCGTAATTATGAAATAGCGACGATTTTTCCCCTGCAGCGACGACTTTTGGTCGTCGCTAAAAACCTATTTTATTGTAGTGAAGTGAGAGAGAGAGAGAGAGAGAGAGTGAGTGTAGTAGGAAAAATATTTATGTTAGACGTGAATGATAATTTTCTATAAGCACAAATTTATATATAAATTAGAATTGGTATTTATATTAGTATATATATTTTAGGAAAAATTCATAATTTCATGCAACACTCTCTATAAATATTATTGTAGAATTTATTTTCCACCTCATAAAAAGAGTTTAGAACATAGATAAAAGACTCTTTTATTCCACTCTTAACATGTAGCCTACTATCGGCCCTCGAGATGTTGTCACCTCGACGGTTAACATCATTAGCCATCGAGCTGAGGGGAAACACTGATCCGGATCTAGCCGATGTAGCCTACTATCGGCCCGTCGACATGTTGTCACCTTGACAGTTAACATCATTAGCCATTGAGCTGAGGGACAACTGATCCGGACTTAGTCGATGTAGCCTACTATCGGCCTGTCGACATGTTGTCTGTAACCTCCCAAAAATTTAGAAATCTAGAATTTTAATAAAAATAATAACAATAATAAAATAAAAATACTTATAACTGTATTTCGATAATATTGGTTATAAAAAGAGAATTTTTATAATAATAACAGTAACTATTAATAGAATAATATTACAAGATTAATGATATAATAATAGCACGATAATATGAATACTAAAAGAGAGATATAGAATTTGATATTAGAAGATATAATAATTGTTATTAAGATAACAAGATAATAATAAAATTATTAGAAGATAAATTACATTATTAATGTCTCAATTAACCTAAATTGTTATAAATATAGTAGTTATTATATTATTAATATTTATATAATAGTATCAGAACCGATTGGGATATCCTCAGGAAAGAGATATGCTTTAGCATTTTAATTTAAAGATCATATTTCAAAATAGGAATGATGACATCACAAGAAGTAGAGATAAGGAAGTAAAATCAGTTAGGATAAAGATTAACGATAAGATTTGGATTTAAATTTGAATGTAGATGGATAAGGAAAAGCTTAAGAGGCAAAAATAAGATTTCAGCTATTAGGAAATTCGCTTAAGCGAAAAAGGGGGGTTTAGAGTGCTCTCTGGACGAAATTCGCTCAAGCTAAAATATTTTCGCTCAAGCGAATTTGGCAGTTACTGCACGTTTAAAATTCGAACTCAGTCAGTTTTCACTCATTTTCTCATCCGTTTCCTCGCACTTTTAGAGAGAGGGGGGGTTCTAGTGAGAGAACATCCCAGCCAGGATCAAGAACGATTCCTAGTCTTCAAGATCAAGTCTTTCATCAATCATTCCTCCATCAACGCCTCCTATGCTCCATTCTTTCTTCGTTCTCGACCATTAGGTGGGTGTGATTGTTTGTCTGTTTGCTGTATGAATTTCAAAGCATGATCCCTTATCCGCCTCTCCCTTTCTTTCATTGAGTCATGATGAATATATTTATTGTTAACGTGATGATTGTTTGATGTATTGATTTGCAAGAACCATAGGATAGAGGACTCGAATGAGTATGCGTAATGATCTTTGAGCATGTTAATATGTAAGCATGGGCCTTTGGCCATCACAGTCATGAATTATTGAGCATATTAGTATGTAATCATGGACTGTTGGCCATCACAGTCATGAATCATGAGTTAATTATCACAGGGCTTACAGCCAATTCAGAGCCTTCAGGCTAATTCAGGGGTCTTCGGAACATCTCAGGCCTTCGGGCAATCATGTTTAAGCAAGACGAGGCGAACTCATCGAACTCTCGGCCAAGGGGAAGATAGGGGGAACGTCAATCATGTTAATAAATCAATTTATGTGTACATCATATTCAGATAAGACTTAATCTCAGGTTTCCCTGGACGACGGTCCTTGGATTCTCAGGCCGAGCGCTCAATCATGATCATGTAACAGTGAAAAGACCCCGGGTGTCGGGTTACAACACTTCACAGACATGCATTATAAAGCTATATTATTATTATTGTGTTTTATTTGATGGTTATGAAATTGTTGTTGATTGTATTGGTTGTTTGAGAAGCATGATAATTGTCTGTATGTTTCCCCTGGAGTGTCTTTGTTCATGCCCACTGGGACATAGTCTCATCCCACAATATGGGAATTATATTCTAGTTATGCAGGAAGAATTGTTTAGCAATGGATAAAGAGATTGGAGTTCTTTGGTAGATTCACCTGCCCCTCAGCTGCTAGATTGACCTCTAGGACATTTAGATATAATTAAATTATGTCATGTTGTAATAAATTAGATTTGCGTCCAGAATTGGATTACTTTTGAGAGCCACAGAGTGGCATATATTTGTATGAATTATGTTGAGTAATTGATGTATTTCGTTTAAGCAAGAGTTGGATTGCCTAAGCAATTATTTGATTGGATGACGATACTTGAGATGACGCGAAATAATTTCAGAAATTCGGAATAGTGTTTCCAACGAGCATTATTCTTGAATTGAGAAATTAGGGTTACATTGTCACCTCGACGGTTAACATCATAAGCCATCAAGCTGAGGGGCAACTGATCCGGACCTAGCCGATGTAGCTTGTTGTCGGCCTGTCGACACGTTGTCACCTCGACGATTAACATCGTTAACCGTCGAGCTGAGGGGCAACTGACCCGGACCAAAGCAATATGTTCCACACGGTCTGTAAAGACGCCATCATCAGAGACCCATCCGAGGTACGCCCCACCATCCGCTTCAGACGAGGTCACTAGAGACCCATCTGAGGTACGCTCCCACTATCCGCTCCAGACGAGATTATCGGAGACCCATCCGAGATACGCCCCAATGTCAGCCCAGACGAGGTTATCATGGCTACACTCCTAACCTCAAACCTATTAGCCCTAGGTAGCCAGACCTAGGCCACATAACAAGTCTCATCGCATTTAATGCGCCCCATGCCTCCTGCGAAGGGCGACATTAACACTGACACAAGCAACCATGATTTACGGCCACAACAGAGGGATTACGGCGTAATCATCCTTACTCCCTCCAGCTACGAGGCCTACACCCCCTATGACTCAGTGGAGAACACCTATATAAGGGGAAGCCCCCCCACTTGCATAAGGTAACTGAACTATCCATTACTTACACTCACCTTATACTATCACTGACTTGAGCGTCGGAGTGCCTCCTGCAAGTACCCCCGCCATGCACCATTGTCCAACGGTCCATTCCCAAGCCCCTTGCCAATCTCCAACCACCAGGAAAACCACGTCCAAACATCTCGGACCACCCCTTTGATCTCGGCCACGATCAACATGTGTTTGGAAAATTTCCAAAATCATGCAAGAAATTATCACAACCATAAATCTAAAATAAAATTGTCAAAAATCCCACAAATGCATGAAGCTTCATCTTTGGTGAAGTCGAAGCCAAAGCTTGGGTCCACTCAAATGATAAAGAAACAATGGTTCTTGCAAAAAAATGTTGCTAGCTTTTCGTTGAATAAAGAGGCAACTGTGAGAAAGCACCAATAAGATGTAAGAATCGAAATCTAAAAATCTTGGTAGAAATCAGATCGCTGCCAATTTACATAAGCAAAATTGGGCAGCAATCCTAAAGCATCTTAAATTTTCTTCAAGTCCTTGTTTGTTAGGGCCTAAAGTGGTAAGGGGAGTTGGTGGCGTTGGAACCATGCGCATAGAGCGATGTCGATGATGCCCACCATGCAAGCATGGCTACCAAAATCTGATTCCAATAAATGGCTGGAGTTACGGTTCTATGATGACACTTAATCAAGTTGCAACTTGCAAAAAAAAAAAAAGTTGCAACTTGCAAGTTATTTGTTGTTCTCGTTTTGCAAAGGGCTAAAGTAGCAGTTTGGGATTAGTTTTTGGTTCGATTTGTTTGGTGTGAGATATTGGCGAGTTTGGTGATGCGGTGTAATGGTTTTGAAAAAATGGTTATGGGTTGAAGAAGATTGAAAGAGGGATCAGAACATAAATTAGAACTCTCCATTGTATTTAACTACATTTGTGATAGAATTTTACCGTGGTAATTATTGAAGGATATCTTGTAGACTAAAACTTAAAGGGTTCATCATATAATGACACAATTTTGTATTCTTTTGATTTTGACTCCTCTAAAATAGAGGATGTAATTTAAAGAATAAAATACAAAATTATAATTATTATTGGAAAAATCAATAGTTAAGTTTTAATAGCTCCATAGTTTGTTATACATTACATGTATTTATCACAATCACAATTATTAATTAATTTTTCAATTAATAATTATATATACCAGTATATTAACTCGCCTAATACACGGATAAATTTATATTTTTATTTAATTAAAATTAAAATTATGATAAATCAATATTTTTAAAATTAAAAAATTAAATAATTTTAAATAATTTTTTAATTTTAAATTCTAATATTATATTATATTTTACTATTAAGATTTAATTTTTATTATCATTTGATAATAGAGTTTAATTAGTATGCACTGACAGTGTAAAAGAGTTTTACACGGACGTTTAATAATAATTCTTCATTTATATGACTTTTAAAATATTAATTAGTAATGTCAATAAACTTACCATAAATCAAGGGTTGTGATTAACCGTCTGTGTAAAACTTTTTACACTGTCAGTGCACAATCCTTTTTCTCTTGATAATAATATATAATAAAAAAATTAAAATCATAAAGATAAGAATAAAGTTTTATATAATGAAAAAAAGATTGAAATAGAAAATATTAGTATAAGATTTTGATTCTTACTAAATTTCAAAATTTAAGATTATCATTTATTAGCACTAATTAAAGATTTAAATAAAATGAGAGAGAAAATTAATATTGCTGATTGACAGGATTCTTCCCACTCTCACAAGTGTAAGTGAAATTCATCATCCAATGAGAGAAAGTAAGATACTATAAAAAAATCATTAAGAGGGAGAGTAGACAGAATAAGTGTCTCACTCTTCAAGTTGAGGTTTCGAAGTTATAATACAGAGGGTTGATTTTATCGTTTAAAATGTACCTTAACACTTTATACATTCCATGTATTTATATTTTTTTATTATATAGTGTGTTCTTCTTTACACAATTGTGTATGCCCAAAGAAGAATATGTATTCACCGTGTATATTCGTGCCATACATAAGCTTTAATACCAGCAATTAAGGGTGATCTTGGGTCGGATTGGGTTGGGTTCATGTTTTTTTTGGACCCGAACCGAAGAAGAGAGCCGGGTTGGGTCGGTTCGGGTGAAGTTGAAAACATGGGTCAAAACCGACCCGACCCGACCCGAGGAACCATGAGTCGGGTCGGGTAGGTTTGGTCGGGTTGGAAGAGAAAAAGAGACGGGAGAGAGAGAAGCAAAGTCAAATGCAGCCATGGGAGACTGTCGCGGCGTTGCTGCGACGGTGGACGGAGCGTGACAGAGCGGTTGGGAGGAGCTTGTGGGGCGTGCAGCCATGGCAGTCACCACAGTGGACCAGTCTGCACAACAGCGACGGTGGCCATGGAACGGAGGACGTCTCTTAACTACCCAGGTAAAAGATGTGTCGCGACCGTGATGGTTGTTGGAATGAAACAGAGAAGCAGCAGGTCTGTACCTTGGTTGCGCATGACAGTTGCTCGACGGAGAAGAACCCTTGTGGGGCAGAGGCACGCGATCAGAACAGAGGGGGGGTTGCTGCTGCGGTGGAGTGACTGTTCGCAACAACAATGGCAATCGTGGTCGAACAGGGAGGAGGAGGCTCGGCTGCAAGTGAGCTACCTACGGTGGAGAGGAGAGAAAATGTAAACTGAAAAGTGAAATTGAAAGCTAATGTCTCATTCATCTCTCATGACTCATCTCATCAGACACGCAATCACGCATTGCCGCATTGAGCTTGGGCCAAGAAATAAAAAATGTGTTTCTTCGGGTAACATGGGTCGGGTCGGGTTACACGGGTAAGCAAATTCTAAACCCGTTACCCGAACTACTTGCCTTCGGGTAATGGATTGTCGGGTCGGGTCAACCCGAAGACCCAACAAATTCGGGTTAGCTGGATCGGGTTGGGTAGAACCCACCGGGTTGGTCGGGTTGGTCAAACCCATGAACACCCCTACCAGCAATATTACATGACAATATATTTCTAACCAAAACTATACCAAAATTAAGAGTTGCAAAAAAAATTTCTAATAAAAGAATTAAGAATGCAAATTGATTTGGCTTTTGATTTAAACTTTCTTTAATTAAAATTGTATGCTACACTTTTACTCAGGGATGTCAAAAAAACCCGTACCCGTTGATATACCTGTAATGGGTACCCGCATATTTATATAATGAGTGGGAACAAATATTACACTACCCGTCCCGCGAGTACCCGCGTACTTATTAAAACATATTTTTTCTATTAAATATAGTTGAATATTAGGATTTTTTATTATTTTATGATGGGATATAATTTATTTTATATTATTTTTTGATGATATTCTTAATATATTGACACGTAATGGTATTATATAATGATTATTTATTTATATAATATGATATTATAATATATTATATAATATTTTCTCTCTTTTTTATAAAATTTAAATTTTTTAACATTAACGGATACCCGTGAATACCCGCGGATACCCGTTACCCGCATGAGTACCCGTTAATTTTAACGGGGATGTATATGAGTATGCACTACCCGCTCCCGCCCCGTTTGGCGATTCTATCTTTTTGGTTCGGTCCAGCCCTGATCTATCTATCTAGCTCACAATATTCTTTCATTTCAAGAATCTTATCCTTTTAAGTACTTTTTCCACATTAATATTTTATTTTATCTAATCGTATCCTTGTTATTTATATCCGGAAATATTATTTTATACTCACCTTTTTAGTTGTTACTTTACTTACTCCAACTCAATTTCATATATGTTTGGTTCTAAACATTTTTTTATAATATTTCATCAATATTTCCTTTTCCAATTCAACGCTGATATCCATACACAAGCACAGTGCTCCCACATTTAGCACTGTTGATCATTTTTATTTTTTTTCTTCTTCTATGTTTTTTTTGTTTTTTGTTTTTCATTTTTTAAATAGTTTTTTAATTTTTTAATTTATTAATATATTTATTGTTTATTTATTTATTTTAATAAATAATAAAATAGATCAAGAAATACAATGAATGTGTGTTTTGTTTTTTTGAAGAGTTAAGATAAGTTTTTTATCATCATTATTTTATTTTGATGTTATTAACCAAATGTACTACTTCATTCACTGTGCACGTAGTTAACCACACAAGATCAATTAACCAAATATCTCAATCTGTTAACCATCAACGTATACACCATTAACCTCATTTATAACACAGAATTAACCCCGTGTTAACAGGAGTTGCAATTAACCTCACAAATTCAATTAACCAAAAATATCACTCTGTTAACCGTCAATATATACACCATTAACCTCATTTCTAACTATGTTCGTCGTTTCTGACCACATAATTAACCTCGTGTTAACATGAGTTGCAATTAACCTCAAAACGTCTACTAACCAAAAATCCTATTCTGTTAACCACAAATGGATACACCATTAATCTCTTTTTTTTATATGTTCACTATTTCTGGACACATAATTAACCTCATGTTAACTAACACAATTTTATGTGATCATTTTTTGTATTTCTTAATCTATATTTTTATTTAATCAGATAAATAAATAAAAAATAAATATAACAATAAAATAAAAAAAGGGGGGAAGGCACAGAAAAAAAAAAAAAGACAAAACACTACAGTGCTCGGGTGTAAAAACATGGGAGCATTGTATTATGTTTAACTTTATTGTTTCCAAATTAATGTCACGGAAAGAATATAAACGTGGAAGAACATGATTTGGTTGCTGAATAAACGATTTACATAGTCCGGACCATAGCTGATTGGAACTGCAAAAAATAATGACAATGGATAAGGGTCGCCACGTCATAACTTGCTCAAACAACACTCCCCTCTCCTCACAACTCTTAATTAACAAACAAAGTTCAGCTCCTAATCATTAATCCATCGATCCTCCCCTTCCTTCAACATCAATTAGGTTTACATCTATTTTATGATGAATAAAATCAAATGATATATAACTTTATGAATTTAATAACTATACTCTGTCAGTGTAAAATAATTTTACACAGTCATCCAATGATGTGTTGACAAATCATTTAATGACTTTAATGATGCATGAGGTGTCACATTCATTAATTGATGTGATAAAATATCATTGAATGACACTGTAAAATTTCTTTACACTGTCACTCTAATTTTATTTTTGATAAATTTCTATTCGGCTTTTTATAAACTAAGATATTATGATATTAAGTGGGGCTCACCCGTAGGTAATAGTTTATTTTTCTCCAATTGGAGATTTCCAAATAAAATTGGCTCTTAACTCTTAATAGAGATATATAGGGTGTTCACGGGTCAGTTTGGTTCGGTTTCAGAGGAAAAACAAATCCGAACCAAACAAAAGTGTTCTGTTCGGTTCGGTTCGGTTCGGATTTCGTTATTTTTTCTGCATTGACCCGAACCAAACCGAACCAATTAAATACGGGTTGGTTCGGTTTGGTTCAATCGGATCAGAAACTCAAAAAATGTCATTTTTTACCAGTTCAGGAAAAAAGAAAAAATGCATGATTTTGCCTAAAATAATACATATAACCTAATATAAAAAAGGCACAAGACTGTTTTGTTGCTTCAAATTTACACCAACCATTCAAGTTTCAACCAAGTATTAGTGGTAAGATAACCAAATTACAAATAACATTCAAACATGAAAATTACAAACCAGCATAAGTGCATATATAACACATTAACACATTGACTAAATTACTAAATTACTAATTAAAGATCATAGGAAAATTAGTCCTCAAATATCTTGATATCATGAAAATCATAAACACTAACTCTAATATAAAAAAAATGCATTTTTTTATATATATGGGTTTGGTTCGGTTCGGGTAACGGGTTTGAATTTCTCAACCCGTTACCCGAACCAATAGTCATCGGTTCTAATTGGTTCGGTTCGGTTCGGTTCGGACCCGAATGAGAAAAAAATCCGAACCAATTTGAATGATTCGGTTTGGTTCGTCGGGTTCATCGGATCGATCCGAACCAATGAACACCCCTAGAGATATATGTCGTTTTATAAAAGAAAATAATGCAAAGTAGAAGCCACTATTAGGATACTTCATTGATGATTTTTTTTTTAAAAAAAAGAACCGTATATATCTTCAACAAGAGACAATTTTATTTTAGTCGGGTAAAATTTTTATGAATATTTAACACAGCTACATGCCTAAGGAGATGAAACAATCTCTAAGCAACTTATCCATGTGTTGGATGGTTTTTTTTGTTTCACATATTATCCTCTCACCCGATAGGTAAGAGACTAATCTCTCGGGGTACTATCAGGCGCAAAGTGAGGACCCCTCCCAACAATATTTTTTTCATACACATGAATGCAAGGATCAAACCATGACCATATACTTAAGATACTTAAGGTACCTTCAATCCCAACTCTTATACAATATTCAATGTAATATTAACTACTATATTTAAAAAAAATATATTTTCAATTCCTTATTCATTGCTATTACAGTCACGAAAGCAAAGTACTATAATGGATTTGTTTCAAATCCCATTTCATTATGAAGGAAGCTTGGAATCAAATCGCATTCGATTCCAGTTGCCTACCCTTTCTACAACCACACCAACCAACTTTGTCATTGCGCTTTCTCTCTTTCTCTCCCTCTGTCTGTTCATTTCATTAGCATTACCACTCTGTTTCGCCATGCTCTGAACTCGTAGATGATGATGGTATTATAGAAATGCCATATCTACTCGTGTCCGATCCAAATCACAGCAAAAATACCCACTTCTTTATCCTTCCCTTAATTCCTTCTACCTTTCAATTTCCCCGCAAATTGTACACCTAGATTTTTCCATTTTCCTTTCCCGTGTCCTCAAATTTGTACAGTGGGGTAATTTGAAGGGAAAAAGGAAAAAGGAAAGAAAAAAAATCAGATTTTGATAGTGGGTTGTTCGATTAAGGGGTTAAAGGGGGGTTTGAGAAAGTGGCTAAAATGAACTTGGGTGCGGCCGAGGAAGAATCGGCTGCAGCAGAGGTTCATGTACCAGCTGAAATTGATTGGCAAAAGCTTGATAAATCAAAGTTTTTCTTTCTTGGTGCAGCCCTTTTCTCTGGAGTTTCAGCAACTCTCTACCCAGTTGTTGTGTTGAAAACTCGTCAGCAAGTAGCTCTATCTCAAGTTTCTTGCATCAAGACTGCATTTTCAATGATCAGGCTTGAGGGTTATCAAGCATTATACAGAGGATTTGGGACTTCTTTGATGGGTACAATCCCTGCTAGAGCCTTATATATGGCTGCCCTTGAAATTACCAAAAGTAATGTAGGTACTGCTACTCTTAGGTTTGGGTTACCTGAACCAACTGCTGCTACAATTGCCAATGCAATTGGAGGGTTAAGTGCAGCCATGGCAGCTCAAATTGTGTGGACCCCAGTTGATGTTGTAAGCCAGAGGTTAATGGTTCAAGGTGGTTCTAGTTCTAGTTCACAAATTCAATATATCAATGGGATTGATGCCTTCAGAAAAATTCTCAACACAGATGGTCCAAGAGGGTTGTATAGGGGTTTTGGGATATCAATTTTGACTTATGCACCTTCAAATGCAGTTTGGTGGGCTTCCTATTCAGTGGCACAAAGGTTGGTTTGGGGTGGGGTTGGATACTACTTGGGTAAGAAAAATGATGATGATGAGAGGAGTATTGAATTGAGGCCAGATTCAAAAACAGTGATGGCAGTTCAAGGAGTGAGTGCAGCTATGGCAGGTGGCATGTCTGCTTTAATTACCATGCCATTGGATACAATCAAGACTAGATTGCAGGTCTTGGATGGTGATGAGAATGGTCGTCGTGGACCAACAGTTATGCATACAGTGAGAAATTTGGTTAAAGAAGGTGGTTGGATGGCATGTTACAGAGGGTTGGGACCTAGGTGGGCTTCAATGTCAATGTCTGCAACAACAATGATCACTACTTATGAGTTACTGAAACGACTTTCTACTAAAACTCAAGAGGTTTTGACTTGAGGAAGGATAGAATTATAACAACAAAAAAGAAAACAAAGGACAGGAGAAGAGGTTTTCTCTCCTCTATTTCTTTTATTTGTTTTCCATCAACTTGTCTTATTTTTTTTCTTTTTTTTTATTTTCTGGATTGTTTTGCTTTTCCTAGTCAGCATGACTGCTTGATCTATGTAAATTATATCATATACATTTTGAAAATAAAAATTCTTCTAACACAACTAACGGTCTTTCAGTCACCATTGATATTATGGATACGCTTCATATACATTTGGTAGTTAGTCTATATATAATCATGAGCTAATTAGTCTATGGGTTGTGATTTTTTTCACAATCATTTTTTTTACACTTTTCTTTACCCTTTATTTTGTTGTCTCACTTCTATTTACATCACATCAATTATTATATCTTTCACTGTCATTTTCTTTATTTCCTTTTTTTCTTTCTATCTTTCACTATCCTTCACTTCTACACTAAAATTGAGTGTGGAATAATATTTTTTCTTAGTCTATATATAGAGTGTTTGATAAGGTCAATAAACTAACTTCTAACTTATTTGACTAGCTTATAAGCTATTTTGACCAACATAAACGTGTTTGATAAGGCACAAGCTTCTAGCTTATAAGTTATCAGCTACTTTAACTAGTTTATAACTTATTGCTCATTTATTTTTCTTTCATTTTTATTCCTCATATTTTAATATATTTTTTTATTTCTCTTCTATTTACGTCTTTTTATATTATTTTACATTTATTACCTAGTTTATCGGTCAATTTTACCAAACACTTTTAGATCAATAAGTTAGCTTATAAATTCGGAGCTTATCAGCTAGGAACTCATCGGCTAATAACCAACTTATCAGCTAGTATTACCAAATACACTCGTAATCATGAGCTAATGTGATTTCAAGGATTAGTTTCCATCAAAACCACATTTACAAGATAAAAACCAGACACTATATAGGTAACTCTAAATCTAAAAATCACTCTTGGTCACTCTAAAACCTAAAGATCATTTAGATTTTACTACCTCTGTTCCAAAACTTTTTTGTTTTAACATAATACTAAATTTCAAAACTCTTGTTTTAGATATCCAAGAAAAATTAATTATTTTTTACAACTATACCCTTATTTAATTACTTATATCAACTACCAACTAGGGGTGTTCAGATCCAATCCAATCCATTCAAAACCGCAGCAACCGATCCAAAAAACCGCAAACCGAATTAACCGCAAACCGCAAAAAACCGAACTTTTTGACTGGATTGGATTGGATTGGATTTCGATTCTGCTGTGAAATCCAATCCAATCCAAACCGATCCAATCTTTTAATACATTTTAAGATTGTATTTGATTATTTGTTGAGTTATTCAGATGTTGTGTTAATGTGTTTGGAGTTTGTATCATGTTTATGACTTAGTAGTATTTTGTTCACCTTTGGGGATTGTCCCAATTGGTATTTTGGATGCAACAGGTTGTTCTATTAGGCTATTTTATAGCTTTGGTAATTGCTGGATATTTGGAAAGCAAATAAATTCCATTTAGATAATTTGTATCCATGTATTTGCTTTGTAAGGTTGACATGAGTACTAGTTTTTTTTGTTTTGGAGCAGCAAGGTGTTTTTTTATTTTACTATAAATTAACTTAAATAATATTTTTTTTGTTTCTATGAAAACCGAAATCCAATCCAATCCAAACCGATTAAAATTGGATTGGATTGAATTGGATTTGATGGAAAATCAAAACCGATTGGATGACTAAATAGCAAAACCGAAATGATCGGATTGGATGATTTTTCCTTCAAAATCAATCCAATTCAATCCGCGAACACCCCTACTACCAACTACTCTCATTTTCTCTCTCTTAACTACACAAGTCTTTATTATACAAAGACACTCTTTATATTTTCAAGGCATTTTAATGACTTAATGAGTTGAAACCATATACCCACTAACTAGCTCTCTCTGTAACATTATGCATCAACTATTAAATCAAGGTATATTTAGCAAGGATGTTATCAAATCAAGACACATCAATCATTTCTTGGTTTGTGCCCATAACCTTAAACAACAAGAGTTTTGGAATGGGATAGTAAGAGAAATGATATATCCTCCTAATTTATCCTCCCACAAATCCTTCTAATATTATATAAATTAAGTATTAAATAAAAGGTAAATGCATTTAATAGCTCAAAAAGAGAAAACATTTAATACTTACTTTATATAGTATCAGAGTATTTGTAGGAGAATGAAATAGGATAATATAACATTTCTCGGTTAGTAATATTGTACATGTTGCCTTCTAATCTTGTCTACTCTACACCTCACTAGGTCTTTCAAACAAGAGCTGTGAGTTGGGTATAGCAAGATCACCCTCCGGAATCTTATGTTTTTTCTCCTCACGTTTTGCAATGAATAATAGATCAAAGCTTAAATGCCTGTTTGGTTTATGGTTGAAAAGTGATGCATGTTGTACGAAACATGTTAGATGAAAGTAATTTAAAATCAATTTTATATAATTGATTCTGTAATGTTACTAACCGGTAACCAAACGAGCTGGTTAGTGGGAACAACTTTAGGGTATTTGTTCTATATGGGTTTGTTTTGTCATGGATTGGATAACTCTGATGGGGATGGTGGGGCTACCAAGGACTACCAACATCAACATGTTGGGTGGGGGGACTTGAGAGGCTGGGACTGGGAGTAGAGTCCCTTTTTTTTTAAAATGTAAATTACATAATCGCCCTGCATTATCTGTTTTGCAAATGTTGTTGTGCCCTTATGGAATATTGAACAGATTAAAATTAAATTAGCGATGATGTCAAGGATATAAAAATAAAAAAATATTAAAATAAGTATTCATTATATCAAAAATAGAAAACGTGGATCGGCTGGTAAGGGGCTGTTCCAACTTAACCAGTGGTCTCGAATTCGAGCCCTGGGTATGCAGCTGTGTTAAATACTCAGAGGGAGAGCTTTGCCGCGGATTGCCTCCCGTGGAGGATACATGTGGTATTGCACCAAAAAAAATAAAAAAATGTAATGAATACTTTCTTTCCCCCTAAAAATTTTAAGACCTATATTAACAAATCGTTAACATTTATTGAGTTTAGCCCATAAATTTTGTTTAAAAAACAGCCTAGAAAGCATCGTTCCTTCCATCCACATGCCCTATATCAAGCATTTGTCATTTTAAATATTACTCCCTCCGGTCCTATTCATAAGAACCTATTTGAAGTGGGTCTTGGTCCTTTTTATAGTGACTTTTTCAGATTGTCTCATGCATTAATTATTATTTGACAAAAATACCCCATTAGTGGAGGTAGATGAGTAATTAATTAGTAGAGAGAGTATGACACAATTGAGTAGTTAAATAGAAAGAAAAAGATAATGAGTCTCAATAAATTCAAGGGTAGTTTAGTAAATGTGATACATATTTATGACAAATTTGTTGTAATCAACTAAATTAACCAACTTTCTTAATCCGTGTGAAATAGTTAAAAGGTTCTTATAAATAGGACCGGAGGGAGTAGTTTGAAACTCATGTGCAAACTTCAGCATAAAAAATGAGCTAAAGTTCAAAAGGAATTAATTTGTACGTAACAAAAAAATGTTTTCATTTGTTTTTTCTTCATTTTATATAGTTTAAGAATTCACCTATTTGTTAGGTTGTGTTGAAATATTATAGAAATAGAGTTGTGTTCGTGCTTATGTGGTGTGGGGATGCGGTAGGTTAACATATTTTTTTTTTCCAGGTGGCATTAATTCTTTTGTTTATTTTTATAAAGTGATAAACGAGTAATATCCTTGCTCATTTTTTGATGAGTAGTGTTATAGAGTGGGCCTAAAAGGCCCAAAACTGTCTGGCCCAATCCCTTAGGCCAAGTCGGTCCGGCATGATAAAGTCGGCCCGACCTAGCAGAGGCGGCTCCAATCTAGATGTTCACAAGATATGGAGCACCGTAGCACCGCCTACATCACACACTACAGGATAATATCTTGTGAACCAGGGCCCAAGACCCAAATCCCAAAATATTCCCTTATAAATACTGTAGACGTCAGATTCAGGTACGCATTAATTACACATTGATTGCTATAAACCCGGATTATCACTGACTTGGGCGTCGGAGTAAATAATTTGCTTTAGCTAAATGTTCATGAGTATATATGACTTGACGCGATTGGTGTCTTCGCAGGTACACCCCCTGCCATCATGGATCGACTCGCAAGACCCACTAGAGCAAGAACCCGAGTTCGAGTTATATACTCGAACAAGTAGCATTATTTACAACATAATAGTTGCACACCTTTTTTTTTCCCATTTCAGATGTATGAAACGGGAAAAACAAAGTGAGGCCGAAAAAAATTCCCATATGCCAATTCCAAATCCAATGAAATCAGATTTTTGCTAAGGTGCCTTAGGAAAAACATGAGTCATAGTATGGCAAAGGAAAATTAATTGTTGGATATCTGTTAAAAAAACATGGACGACTAAGATTAATGATGGGAAATTGAAGAAGAAAACTTCTAAAAATTGCATATAAGGAGATTTGTGTAGAAGTCTCATTCTTCCCTCTTTTCACGATGACAGGTTCCAATTTTCTCCATCTTCACCACCATCCATGTTTATTGGGTTGCAGGTGTTCTTCCTGGATTAGAAAATTATAGTCACAACAACATAATCCTATATAGCAAGCAAGTTGATCCTCCCTCTCTCACTTTCACGATTTATGGCTATTGCACCTTCTCCTCTCATGAGAAAATCATTTCACAATAAACTAAATCAAAATTAGTTAGTAGTTAGTTTTTGAATCTTCATACATCATATTTATAAAATCATAAAAACGAATCCAATAAAAATAAAATATATTAAAATGAAAATATTTGATTTTTCAGAATTGACAAGGTGTACAACA
Organism: Sesbania bispinosa; assembly: GCA_026901365.1. NCBI lineage: Eukaryota > Viridiplantae > Streptophyta > Magnoliopsida > Fabales > Fabaceae > Sesbania > Sesbania bispinosa. The sequence goes on along the minus strand of QLOH01000088.1, from coordinate 1,543,967 downwards.
TTGGTGGAACAAAGTGCGAGGAGCGAAGTAAGAGTGAAACGCTAGGCGTACGCGATGATGCACCACTCCTCAGAAGGCTACACATCATACTAGATTAGGAGGGTAGTTTTGGTAGGGGGTTTCACGTCAACGACCATACGGTTAGTGCAAGATAGACCAGAAGGGAAGATGATGACCTTGAGGCGGTGGCGTAGCAACGCAACGCATGACCGAGGAAGTGGAGGCATTCAAAAATGACTTTGTTTGGAAGGGTGAGGATTCCCCTACAAATTCTCATCCAGTCACATAATCGACTATTGAAGGTATTGTTTCCTCTTCTACAATGCACAACTTTTAATCTAAGGCACCCTAGCAGCCGCCATGAAATCCATCTAAATAAGTAGATGTTTAAAATCCATGTAATTAATTGTGTATTTGGATTGACATTGAAAAGTGAAGATGTAAATTTATTTCATTCGAATGCTAAACAAAACATACTCTAAATTTACTAGATTAAGAGCACTGATTCAAGACTCAACTAGTCACTATAGCACAACCTTTGTTTAGTTCAAGTGTTTGATGGCGAATAAGGGTGGGAATAGGTCAGGCCGCTTGTCGGGGCCTACTACCCGACCTACATCAGGTTCAGGCCAGGTCAGGTCAATTTATTAAATAGATCAGGTCAAGGTTTTTTCAAAAGTCTATATAACAAAACAGGTCAGGCTTCAGGCCATCGAAAAAGCCTTTTTAGCCCATCAGGCCGGTCTATTTAATTAAATATAAATAAAATACTAATATCTTTTATATTGATATTATTATTATAAGATTTTTTATTACTTTTCCTTATAATTATATACTTATTAACTTGTATAAACTTTTAAGTATATTAAAAACTTGAGTCTATAAGTATATTCATATATAAGCTTATGATATATTCAAATACCTTACTATAAAACGTACTTTTAAACAGGCTTTCAAGTCATGTCAAGCTTTAAGTAGGTCAGACTCAGGCCATGGATTAAATGTACATGTCAGATTCAGGCCTTGAAAAATCTAGCTCGACTCGGTCTATTCTCATTCTAATGGCGAGAGTCTCAACCTCCATTGGTTTGTGTTTTGTTTAAAGTCATGCCTATACCATCTAGGATCCTATTTCTCAGGCATCAAGTAAGATCCTATTTCTCAGGCATAAAGTCATCAAAAGTCATCAACAACTCTTCCATTCCCTCCATTTCATATCTTTTGTTATTTAAGATTATATATATAAATTAAAAAAACTTCAATGATGTCTAATTTTATTATATCTATACTAAAATACCCCATTTATCTCCACCTATTTCATTTATTATAGTTAGTTGAAATAATTATTGATAATAATATTAAATAAGGGTATAGTTGATAAAAAACATTAAATTAATCTTAAACTTCTAAATCAACAAAAAATTTGAAATGGAGGACGTATAAACAAATTAAAATGGCAAAACACCATGCCATTCATTTGGTGCAAATGCCGTTGTACTTTCATTTCCATAAGATTTAGGTGACTAGGGGATTATGGTTTCAATGGCACCTGTATGGAGCTTTTCCGAGGTGGTTCCATAGCCAAGACAAGACTCGAAAAAGGCTTAACTTTTCCAAGTCAACAATTCTTCAACTACAGATAGATAAACCAAAGAAGGCATCAAATGACTTGAAGAGGCGACAACAAAACCGACATAGCATAAATCCTACAGACTAGAAAAGAAACCTACATGTCTCAAAACAACTATCCACCAACTGCTTCTAGAAAGAAAAACATATTAACCAGATCAGTAAAGACTCCAACAAAGTTTGTCTGTGATGGAAACTTGCTTAGCGAGCTCTCTTGTTACTGCATGATGGGCACTTGTATTGCTTGATATGCTCTGCCCTAGCAGGGGTGATCTTCACACATTTGCCATGGAACCACCTCTCACAGATGTCACAGCAAATCCAGAACTCATCAGTACCATAATTCTCACCACATGCCCCACACAAGGTGTCTCCATGTTCCTCCTCATCCTGCTCTTCCAGCCCTTCATCCTCGTCTTTTGATTGTAATGCTTTAGACTGTCTACCCTGAGTTTCAGGAGCCCGCTGCTCCACCAATCAACAATTAGATGAGAACACAAACTATCTGAGTAAAACCAAATACACACAAGATGACACTACCTAAAACATATACAAGTCAGATATTCTTAACCTCCCACATAACTTTGCAAGTACATAAAAAAAACCCGGTATACAGTCTATTAACAGCTTGAGTTCAATCATACACTTTAAATACAGTAATGAGGTACCACTATCAGTGAATACATTCTACATGCTGAATTCAACTAACAATAAAGAAATTAATATAACATATTAGGATCCATTTACTCATTTTTATTTCTCCATCCCTTACAGGATAGGGGGTAGCAGTTGAAAGTCCAAACAGAAGGAGATCATCAACAGTTCAATACTCATTTGCATGCCATTGATGCCATAACTTCTTCAGACCAAACTTCAACTTACTACTACAAAGCTTGAAAGAATTAACCAGTGCAACCAATTTATTCATCTTACTTTATTTTTCATTTGAATGTGTGTGAACAAGGTCAAAACTACTACACAATAAGCAAGGCTTACTTAGGGTAAAGTTATTTCCTTATTTACCACAATGTTATGAAACAACTTTTAGAACACAAGATGGAGGGGACACAAGTTGTAACAAGGTCATACAAGATTAACACAGATTGTTTCCTACTCTGGCTAGTTCTTTTGGGTAAATGACAAGGTCCTGAATGAGGAAGAACTCTTTTAGTTTTTGAGTTCAAACTTCAAAGGATTGTTTCCTTTTGGCCTGACCACAAAGCAACCAATTAAACTAGCTGCTCTTTTTCTTCTTTTTCTACAATTCAGTGTCAGCCAGTTTAGATCATTACATTTAAAACTAAATCTTTTCACCTTGTCATGGGTGAGGCAGACAACATAAAGTTAACCAAAAGCTATACAACCCTTTTTCTCTTGCTTTTTAAAGTTTATCATAATTAATGCTTCTGGTTCTAACTTGTAAATCTTCACATCAACTTCCATTGAGCATATTCCCCATGTCAACCCATTTCTCTGTTTTATTTTTATATGGAGAAAAAAAAAAGGAATAAATGATCTTAAAACTAAAAAATAATCTTATGTATATGCAATACATTCTTTAATTCTTTACCTCAGGGGACTTAATTTTAAAGAGGGTTTCTATCTATAAACAGTCTACACCTGAAAAGCAACCTGAGTTTTTTTCACTGTAATTCAGAGAGACAAATATTTATGAACAAATGTATTTATTTGTCATGAGATTGTGAAGAGAAAAATATTATTTACCGCTTTAGAGCTGGACTTAGATTTGCTGCCACTGTTGTTTGAAACTGAAGACTTCTCTTTAACTTGTTTCTTTGCTGTACCAGTAACAACTTCAAATATTGTTGGTAGTTCATTAATCATATTGAATAGTCGTTTCCTGCATTACAAATGCCAATTATGAGAAGATGGATAAGTAAACGTATACAGAATTACGAAGTATCTAGAACAAATACACAGACGAATGATGACAAAAAAACATAAATTGTGTCTGCTAAAGAAAAAGACCACTTGATAGGGATCTTCCAGATGATCAATATAAACGTCCAACTTTTCCTCCTTGCACTATTTTAAGATGAGTCGGTACTCAGTAGATATGAAACTTCTATGCCTGCTCTCTCTCTCTCTCTCTCCCCCTCCTTTTTCGTCTTCTTTTTTTTGTAAGAAAGAAAATGCTAAACATTTTATTCTATACTTTAACATCTTTGCCTCCCCCCATGGTGGGATACTGCTTCAGCAATGGTTTATATGCAAACAAAATTACAAATCAACTGAGATGAAACAAAGATGAGGGAAAACAATAATTAAGTGGGGACAATTGGTCATAGTCATACAAAGCAAGAAGAAACTCCTACTCAACAAGGGGGGTGAAACAAAAAGCAAAAGAAAAAAACTCCAGCATAAAAATGACTGAACCAATGTGACAAATCAGACAAGTATGACCAAATTACTGCCTTATTTCAACCTCATCTTGAACCAACTTCTTTACAAAGTCGACTTTGGATGTAAAGTTATGATATCAGAGTAAACTATACCTGTCAGCCTTATCAAACCCAAATCTGGCTCCAAAATAGAAGGCAAGGCCAAGTAACCATGTATCACTATGAACAGCAACTAAAGATAACCAGTCTTTTTCCTGCATGCCATCCCTAGCAAAGTTAATGCCCAGCACAGGCTCAGGAAGCTCTGGAGGAACTTCTTCAACAGGTAAATTTACTTCCCACTGCTCATTAGGTAATCCATATAAGCACAAATTCTCCTTCTCTGAAAGAATAAAATAACTGACATATAAAACTCATACAAGGAAAGCAATTTAATATGGATAAAATAACTTGTAACTATTAATTTTTATTTGCAGCTAGAATGAATCCACGATATCTTTACTCCTGAATAAATTTTACTGCTAAGAGATTTTGAGAAGTATCAAGCATTCCATTCCTAGCTCTGCAACTAGGAGAATGACACCAGGGATGGTGAAGCAAATGTACCCCTCTCAGTCAATAACAAAATTTGATAATTACATGTTTTAGAACTATGTATTATGCAAGTGTAGTGTAACTAACCGGGATCACATTGGTTGTAGAAATCTTCAACATCTGCAACAGCATGACCAAGCCAACAAAAAAGTCAAACGAGTATGAAAATAATTTCAAAACCACCTTTATGTACAGAAATTTAAAAACAGATACAAATCGAAACACCAAAATTTGGCATGTATGACCCTTTCAGTTCACCGCATCAAGTTGGAGTCTAAGATCTAAAAGCACAAAACAGAGGATTCATATTTCATACAACTAATTGACGTTATGTGTCTTCTTTTTCCTCAACAACCACGAATGTCATAATTCAATAGCAATTGCAGGTTTACATATCCTTCATCAAGCAAAATGACAGCAAGGAAAGAAACCGCTACGTAGATTGAACAATCCCTTGGCATGATTTCTGATTTCTGATTTTTTTTTTCTTATTTCGCGTTTCTTAATTTGTTAACCCGTAAATAAATAAATAGGTATTAATGCATGCAATTGCAATTCGCAAAGCACATTACCGTTGGTTAGGGCTTTGATGATGCCAGCTCTTCGGCCCCTGAAATCCTCAAAAATCTCTTCGACGGAGCGACCTCGCGCTTCCATTCCCTTCTCTATCAATGGGCGTCACACTCAGACTCAGAGAAAGTGAAAACGAAGTCGTTTAGGGAATTTTCGGGGTCTCACACACTCACTCACTCTTTTTCTTTCATGAGACTCACTCCGCAACACAATTGTTTTTCACAAGTGAAACTGAGAGAGGGAGAGAAGAACAAAAGAGAACGCAGGGTATGGTGTGAATGCCTGTGTTGTGTGTGCGCCTTTGTGCAAATAATTTTGCATTGTGAAAGTGAAAGAATGTGTGTGGGATTTATTTGCACGATGAAGTTGGATCCCCTGTGCTCGCGTCCACTACAATGAAATCATGACGTGGATGGTTGGACGGACTTCAATTGTCAATTTTGATTTTAATTTACTTTCCATCATTAAATTTCCATGTATTTTTTTATTATAAAATAAAAATTGATATGCAAATGCAATGATGCAATCGTGTGGGACCCATCCAGTCCCACTAGCTGCAAGGTACATGTGTCTGCACTTTTTTTTTCTCCGTATTTCCATCCAATCATATACTCAAAATATATATTGCTTTTTTCTAAGTTATCTTTTTCTTGGTGTAAAAAGTAAAATTAAAACAAAAAATAATAGTTCAAACAAAATATTAACCAAAATTAAAGTATTTTATAAGAGGAACAAATTTAAATCTCGTCCAATTACTAGCATGTTTGGAAAAATGTTAGTGGAAACTAAAGTTGAGTTATTGAAAAGTGTAATCTTTTAAATTAATAATATATTAAATGTGATATATTTTAAAGGAAATGCTAACAAGTTAATGAAATAACAATAATTCTTTTAATGTGAAGAATTTAATAAAACATCATGAATTTTAATAAAAAAAAACTTTGTTGATTTTTTAAAAACACTCGCATGACCCTAAAATTAAACACTAAAATCACATATTAATTATCTCTTTAAAGCCATTAAATTCTAATTTAGATTCCATTTGTGTCACACTAATTGAGCACCACATGTTGGATTTAACACCATTGAGCACCTTCATATGGCAAGTGCGATAAGAAAAAAGAAGGCGTTAAGACAGATCCTTTTTCAAACATGCTCATCAAGTCGACATTTCAATTTCAATAAACGACACTATCCAGTATCCACCAAATATGGAGGCTTCAATACCATAAAAGCCTAATAAAAAATTGAGAGGGATATATAATCAAATATTATGTTGATCGTGCAAGTAAGGTAGGATTATAGCCTCAGAATATATCGATTATCGAAGCCTCTTATATCAAACAAAGCAATGCATGAGTATATGAAGAGGTCACATGAGAAACCAACAATTTAATCCATTTGCATTTCAACAAGCCATGTAGCAAATACGATATAAACAAAGAACAGCATTGTTTACAACTCAGTTTAATTACTTTACTAATTGTGCTTGCTTCTTTTGCCCAAACAATTTCAGGCTACACAATACAATAGGTAGTAAAAAGTTCACATCAATGTCTTGGAAATATTAAAGTAAACAAATAGTAACACATAATAATAACAATGAGCCAAGGATGACTTCCCAAAGGAACACAAGCAGTTGTCTCCATCTGAATGTGTTCTAAGAGTCTTGTCACATGAGGACAGATAAACGGCGATGTTGATTCACACCACCACCCTTATCAGCTGTATAATCCTGCATGTTTCTCCCAGCGTGAGAAGAGTAACCACAAAACCTGAAATCTGAATCCTGTTGCTGGAAGATTTCATTCCTATTAGATGCATATGTGACATCAGAACAGGTGGTGGTTGAAGCACCGTCGGTGTAGTTTTCTCTGTGATGCATTTTAGATTCTGGCATATTTCCACCCAAATTCAAACCAGTAGAGGTGGAAGAAACATTTAGGCCATGGTTTGGTGAAGTGAGCTTTGATTCTTGGAGCTTTTTGGTATTGAGAAAGCGGCCACCAGCACCCCTAGCTCTCTTCAATGCATGTTTATGGCGGGACTCATGAAGGTATGGCTGCAAAAGAATATTCTTAGTGCGGTTTACTTCTAAAGATATTTTCAGTTTTCAATTTTTTTTATGCAAAAACATAGGTATCCTCCACATGAGATAAAGTTAATCCTCCGAGTATTTAACCAACTGCATACCAATTACATACTCAGGGCTCGAACTCGAGACCACGGATCAAGCTGGAACAACTCTTACCAGCTGATCCACACACTAGGTGGTTATTTTCAGTTTTCAATTTAAAGATGTCTTTTGCAATAAATGAGACATAGCATAAAACAAATTTACAAAATAATTTTGAAACTGAAAATAGAGAAGTGTTTCAAACAGGCCCTTACTTTCCTATCCTTGATGAGTTTGTTATGTGCTTCAAGTTTAGCTCGATACTGTCTACGCCTCAGAATAGCATGGTACTGCTTTGAATTCACATATATGGGTTCTTCTGTAAGATCAGATGGTAGAGGAATTCGAACATGAGCAGTTCCCATTAACTGGGCATGATGAATCTGGTCAGAATTTCATGACATATATTTAATTTGATGGCATATATTTCAGAATTCATTTTGATCCTTTAACTAGATAGCAGTGTCATGGGACTTTAGGTAATTAATTTATGTAGAGATTAGAGAACTATAACATAATATGAGAAATCCAAAGAATTTACGCATGACTAGTACAATGCAACCCTGTGATAGATAGAGAGCCCATTTTCTTTTTAAATCAGTAAAGGAAAAGGCCAACAAGAACATACATGCTTTCTTATAAAGACTGCATCTCTAATTATTGAAAGTATATAATCAAGAAAATCTTGTGTTGAAAGATAAGAAACAGATTCCCCACCATAAATAATTATTTTAATAAATCAGAAATGCAAAATCAGAGGAGATGCAAAGGAAAAGCAAGAAACATTTTTTAATGGAAAGATACTTCAAGACCAACTTTAGGAACAATCAGCATCTGCCACATTGGTAAATTATCAGTAACAACAAATCTTAAAAGTTAATTGAAGCATGGATTATTGGCTGAAGAGATTCTGAAAGCTGTAAAACACTAAACCACTACAGAGAGCATGAAGTAATGAACTCTTGAACGATCCATTCAAAGGTATAAACGAGATTTACTAGCCGAAACATTTACTCCTGACATCAATTTCAACGCATCTTGAAGAACCTGGTCAGAATTCATTCCATTGAAAAAGGAACCCATATACAATATTAATATATGCTTTCCCAGAAAGTCCTTTACCATTTTTCTAAGTCAATTATATAATAACACCAAAGCTGTTCTCAACAAAAGTCAGGAGAAAATAGCATCCTACCAAACGCACTAAGAATTTAGAAGGTGGAGCAATAATTATGAAGGGATAGTCTAAGTGCTATCAGATCTATAAATAAATTACTTTCTAATGAAACCATAATATATGATGCCATGAAATGCCAGTCAATAACCATAGTCATAACTCATAAGACTCCTTTTTTACTTCTATTTTAAGATGCATATCAACAAACTGGAGAGGAGATAAAGTAACACAAATAAACAGTAATGAAAAGAGATGAACAATCTCTTCTGAAGTTCTAATTACCTTAGACTGTGGGCCATATGCAGCAGCTAGTAGGCCACTATAGCATGGATCAGCATAGTGGAAAGCCATATGAGCCTGAAACCCAAATTTGAAGAAAACTATAAGGACATATCTTCCATCCACAAGAACATAAAGATATATATATCTACTTACAAGTGATTGGTTGTAATCCAGTATTGGAGGGAAGGAGAAATCCTGACTCCCCATAGGTGACCTGATGAGACATCCCATACTCTTCTCATTTCTACTAAATGTTGAGCCAGTAGAAGAACTATGCTGGAAAGGAATTTGACCTAGTATCCAAAGCAGAACAAATACTCATCAATATGGGTTATGAAGTAACATGTCAGGGTATTTGATAAGAATTTTCTGACTTTTAGGAGAAAAACTTGAATTATAAGAATGCCAATGCTAGATGAGGAGATAGATTAACATAGGATCACAATCATATACTTGTATTACTTCATTTTATTTCTATTACCATACAGAGTTCTGCTGCCTTTTCACATTAGGAAATATATACACCAATAGCAGAAACAAAAATAACAAAACACCAGTTGATAAGTACAAAAAATTTATAATCATACAAATAGAGAGGATTTCAATCCAAATACCTGATTGTGCTGAACCAACTTCAGGATAAGATTGACCGCTCGATTGAGTAGAAGATGAATCCTGTTCTTGGATTTGGAAACTCAGTGCCTTGCTCTTGTGGCATTGTTGTGGCAGAACATCAACTTTCAAGCTCAAGCTATTTGACATAGATGATTGTTGGACTTCAGATTCAGAAGAAGTCCCCCATGATTGGCATCCAAGAACATTGTGGGATGTTGGATGAGCAGAAAATAGACCATAGTCTTTCTCGCGCAAACACTTCATTGTTTTCCACTATTACCTCTAATAATAATCCACTTACCTTCAAAAAGGAAAAAGAGCTATCAGAAACCTGGATCTGGTTACAGATTTCTTATGTACTCCTATCAGATTGTAGTTGAAGTTTTTAGTAGCATTCAAAGAATGAACTTTTTGAGTGTGTGGAATATGTAAGCATATCAAACTACAAAGGAACATGTAAAACTCTATAACTACATATAAAAAGGACAAAACAAGTCCAGATAGCAACTAGTTTATAAGCAACTTAGAGTATCCTCAGCCAGTTGGCATACACTGATTATTGTGTATTGGGGAAAAGAGATATATGGGAGAAAAAAAAAACCACCATTATCTCTATGTAACTGACTTGGACAGCAAAGAAAGGAAACCGTATAAAGAAGTGCATACAAAAGCTCTTATAAGGTAATTGCAAGGACTTGCCAGAGGAACAGAAAAACCATAGACTCTTGTATCAACTTATCCCCAGTTAACCATGATACCTGAATTTCCTTACAAAAAACTACATGCAGTGCTTTATGCAAATTCTACATACAGTGCGTCAACTAAAGTTTGCAAGATAAAGAGGAAATTATCTGTTGAAGAACTCTTTGTGCTCTTCAATTTAATCAACAACAGTCAACGATTGAACTGAAGCTCAGATGAGGAATTGTTTCAGGTTTCAACAGCCAACTTAAATTCTTCAAATTTTTTTTTTATTTGTGCCTTTCCCTTTTCCTTGGACTTCCATTATTGGTGCATCGAATTTGGACTTCATTTGCACAAAAGGTAGACCAATAATGGGGAAGTTAATAAATTTCTTTAGAAAACAAAGCTTCTAGGAAAAAGCAAGCAAAACAAAAACAATTAATTTGGTACATAAACAAAAGACACTTTGAATCAACACAATAGAATAAATATAGAGTACTAATGCATGTGAATCGTTCATCAAAAAAATCCTATAAGGACATTAAAAGGTAAGAAAAACAAACAAAAAACGGGGTAGGGAATAAAATGAAATCTAAGAAGGAATTCCTAATTGAAATTTTACGCTTTTCACGCCTAAACCGGAAAGCTTTCCATAAATGTTTAATTCTCAATTCCCAGAATATACATAGGCAAAAAAAAAAAACAACAACAAATCGTTGCTAAAAATAACAACATATCAATCATCACATGTAGAAGTCTAGTCTAGCCCAACGCAAAATAAGAATACCCACTACCTATCTTAATCTTAGATCAGCTCCATCATCTCAATCTGCAAATACTACCCTTTCATAGATTCACGGGCATGTCATAAAATTCCAAGTAAAGAAAAAAAATTGATCTTTTCCACAAAAAAAAAGGAAAAAAAAAAAACAGAGCAAGGAAGAAAAGAGATGGACCAAAACAAAGAAAAATAAGTTGGAAAGAAGAAAGAGACCTTTGAAATTGGGTGAATCGGAGAGGAATCAGAAAAGGAAAAACCTGTGCATGTGTTGTGGGTTGAAACTTGTAAGCTTGGAAGAAACTATGAGTCACACATGAGAGTGGTAGCCCACTACCACACTCCAATCCAAAGACTCCATCATTTGTTTTGTTTGAGTCTTTCCCGTTGTGTTTGGTCTCTTGGCTTTAGTGCTAAGTCTTGACCTTTGAAGGGACATCTACATCTACTTAGTCCTAAAAACAATGTACTCTGCTGCATTAATGCACCAACTACAACTCAACCTCCACCATCCCAACTTTCTCAATTTTCCATTATATAAAAATCATTTTAAAAAATAAGAATCTAATGTTTAAAATACTATTCTTTCTTTTGCTATTAAAAAAATACCACTTTTTTGTGATGCATTTCACTTTTGTCGTTTTGTTGTACGTGTTGTTATTTTATTCTTGTTTGGTACTATTAAGAACTTTTAAAAAGTAATTGACCATGGGGTTCTCTAATGCTTTCCTACTTGCACCAAATGATGTAGTGTGTAACTATGTAGTATTATATATTGGACGGCTCCGAAATTTTAGCCTGAGTCGCTTGCCGGCGAACTTGCAAACCGGTGTGGATAATATGATAGTACTATATGTAAGTTATCATTCATAGAATTTTAAAATAGAGGAATCATTTTGATTAAATTTAATTTGATCTAATTGACATGAGCTGGTTGACAACGGGATAAATTAACCCATTGTACAAAATTATTATAATCAACCATTAAAATTGTAAATTTATTTAAGTGTTTTTTTAAACAAATTGTTCTAAAGTCATTAGAAAAATAACATGAACCAAGTCATTTAAGACCTCAAAAGGAAAACAAAAGAAAAAACCACACCATCCCATCACTTTTCTTTTCCTTAAGTCACATGATCCCTCTGTTTGAATATAATCAAGAAATAGGGAGAGGAAAATAGTAAAAAAAAACTTAAATAGAATTTGATGTTATTGGGTAGTATAAGAATAATTAGAGAGATGGAGAGAAATTAATATTAATAGTTGGTTGGTTGTGGAAAAATAAAGGAGAGAGATTTATAAATAGCTAGAAAAACAAAAATGCAATAGTGTATTCAATTTCACTTGCAGAACTTGTCACGATAGCAAACTTGTCCTTTGGTAATTTCACTCTCCGCTACAGTGAGCAGAAAAAAAAATATTCGTGAAACTCACTTAATTATTACACTCTAAACTCTCTTTCTCTCATGACTACCAAATGTGGTTGATTTAGTTAATCCCCACAATATCTCAATGCGCAAACTCTCTTCAACCAAATATTGCGGATAAGTTTTTTTTTTAATAAAAAAAAATTATAATTACCTTAAATTTTATGTCTTTGGTAAGTAAGTATTCAAAAATTTAATTTCATCTCAATTATCCTTAAATTCCTACTATCATTGAAATGAACCCTTTTATAATAATATAAGAATTAATTAAGATAATGTTTGAAAATTTGAGATATTTATTTCCAGAAGACACAAAGCTTTGGATAGTCACAGGCTCTTTTCATAATAAAAATAAAAGGTCCATATTTATTTATTGTTAGTATCTAAACCTTAAGTTAACTGAAGGATTTTTTATAACAATCATGAAAATATAGGGATTAATTAGGATGAAATAAAAGTTTAAGATACATGTTTGCAAAAGACATAAAATTCAGGGTAGTTATATACTCTTTTTCCTTCTTTTCATTCCTATTAAAACTCTCAAGTGTTTATAATATAAATTTGACTCCTCTACAGTGAAGGATTCACTTTAAAAAAATAAATGAAAGAGTAATAATCGTTGATTGAAAAAATAACTATGGAGATTGTAATTATATACAAGCAAATATATAATTAATAATGGTGTTATTTTATTCTTATCCGTTGATTTTTCAATCAATAGCTTCTTAGAACCACCTCCCCTAAACATCTATGATGTTTAACAATGACACTCAATAGGTAAATCATTCAACTTGCACAAAAGGGTTCTTTTAGCTTCCCAAAAGCCTTGAAACTCAAGCAGCTTTTAACTCTAACTTGGTAAACACACAAAGATGACCAACTTGGATGACCAATCAGTAGAAATCACAAGAAACACTAGAAGGGGGTTGAATAGTGTTTTATAATTTCAAATAGATTTTATGAAAACCTTTTCCCAAGCAAAGTGTTTAACAAAAGTTTTGAGCAACTTGCTGAAACTAGGCTTTTAAAGGAACTTATTGAAGTGCTTCAGCAGGTCCAAAAGACAGTTTTATAAACTTGTTTTAAAGAGTGTTTGAGATTGTTTTTTAGTTCAAGCTTATAAAACGGATTATTCAGAACCCTCCAGATAGTTTAAATAACAGATATAATGAGATAAGGGAAGAGAAGGCTTAGCCAAGAGATTTATCCTAGTTCACTCACATCCACCGTGAGCTACGTCCAGTCCCAATGCCAAACCAGCAAATGATTTTCGACTAAATGATCACAGTTACAAGTATTCTTTGAACCACAGCCTCTTCAGGCTAAAAACCCAAGTATTGTTTGAACACACAACCTCTCCAGGCTAAACCCCAAGTATTGTTTTAAACACCAAGCCTCTTCAGGCTCAAACAAAAACAATGTATAAAGAGAAAAATGCTTAAGCTTTTAAACTACACAAGTTTAAAGCCTAAACTGGGTGAGATGTACAAATAACTGAGTATAACTCAGGATAAGAAATTGTTGTACAAATGAAACAAATGAATATATGAATCTCACAGAATTTTAGCAGTGCTTCAGCAAGTTGATTCAATCTCTTTTCTTTTCTACATGAGACTCCATATATATAGGAGAAGAGAGAAGAGACCAGTAGACTTCTTTAAATCCCGTTGAGAGATAGCTTTCTTCCCGTTGTGACACATAGCCTGGGTAGTTAGCAGTAGCAGGTACAGCAGGTAGTAGGTGTTAGCAGCACGGGCTCTACTTTTTCTGAGCTTCCACAGCAACATTGTCTTTTTGGTGACTAGAGATTTGAAATATGCCAAAAAACACTTGTTCTGACTTCCAGAAGGAGAAGAGGCACAAGAAATTGAGAAAGGCTACAGTTGACTTGAGTCTTCAAAGGGAATTGGTAGAGAAGCTCTTTTCCAAAAAGGTACAAGTCTCAGTACGACGTCTCTCATTTTCAGAAGGTTCTCTGGCTTCAGTAGGTCTTGATCACTCAGCAGGTTCCTCTACTTCAGAAGGTTGCACTACATCAGAGGGTTGCATGATTTCAGAGGGTTGCTGTATCAGACATCTTCTGAAGCACAGAAACTACCTTCAGCAGAAAACTGTTCTTCCTTTTTAGTAAATTTGATCAAATTTGTTACTCATTAAAAACTCAGGGTCATGAGACTTAAACATTATTAACCATTTAATAATATTTTGAGACTCAACACAATCCAAATGGATTTGCTAAACCGCCCATCCAACAATAGTGCCCAAAACCTAAAAGTAGACTACTAGAAGCTGAACTAAAATGCTATCTCACAATGCATTACAAAAATCCTCGACATCGATATATGACTTTTGAGCAACCGAGAGGTCTAAAATGACATGAACCTCTCAAGGGTTTTAACATTCAAAATATTTCACTTTTTCCTAAATTCTTATGGCAAACCATCCAATTACATGGGCACCAAGGTCCACAAAAATTTAAGCAAGTAATTACCGCCAAAAGGGGGCATGCGCCACCTAGAGTAGGAGGATGCTAGCCATCTTATTTCCTTTTAGGACCTCCGCTAATTAATGTTTCCAAAAGGAATAAGGATGACCACAAAAAATAGGTTCTTATCAACTCCCGTAAACTACTCAGACTCAGTAGTTCTATATTGTTTGATAAAGAATAACATACAACCTTTAAAATGTTTTAAATACTCAAAATTTACAAATGCCTCTTAAATAGAGACACCCAGATTTTTATAATTAAAACTCGTTGTCTAAAGAAAACCAACATGATTGGTTAAACAAACAACCACGATGATACCACTAATAATGCCAACACAACATCTTAACACTTATAAATCATCCTGAAATTTAAAAGTGACAAATTACAACAGAAACATGCAACAAAGCATTTCCATTTACAAATGTAAAAAAAAGTATGCACATTGAAAGAATTAGGATGCCCACCATCTGTAAATCAATAAGGTCAAAATAGCATAACCTTATCTTAGACCCATATCTAGGAAAAGCACAAAAACAACACCACATATAAAATTAAATTAAGTTGCTTCACTAGAACAGAGGCATCAATAAAATGGCTCAAAATAATTTTACATTCACAAAGTCAAGTGTGAAGCACAAGGAAACTATACAAGTGTTAAACAATCATCTACAGTTATACAATTTTGCATTCATAATTAAATTTTATCCTAAACACCCTAAATTTAAATAGAACTGTCAAGGATTTAATATTCCCCTGATGCTCAGAAGGAACTCCTAATTGATTGCAAGACATCAGTCACGCCTTGGGTCAAGCCACTACCTTATCTTCTAATGTCAAATCCCACATATTTTCTGATTAGGAAGACAAGGGACTCATGCCATAGTGAGGAGGTGACTTTTGCAGTCTTGCACGATCTCAGGATGAAGGAGGAGAGTAAAACTCAAGGCCAACAAAATAGATTAAGTGTACTCTCTAGGCCAACAATGCACCGCTTATCCCACCACCAACTCTTCAAGCCACTCTATATCTTTGTTAGGGTTGAAAATGTAGGAACCACAACAAACACTAGAAGGGGGTTGAATAATGTTTTAAAATTTTAAGCTCATTTTCAAAAACCTTTTTGTAGAAAACAACAAATGAACTTTTACAAGTTATTATGAAAAACTCAGTTGGCAGATAATAAAGATTATTAGAGTTAGGCGGAAGCTATGAAAATAAGTTTTTCAAATACTTGTTGAATATGATACACACTTCAGAAGGTTTAGTAGAACATTTTTCAAAACTTTGTTTAAACTAGATTGAATTTAAACTTCAAAACATAAAACAAGTTGTTCAAAAATGTTTTGCATTATTATCCTATTGATTTAGTTACTTGCTGAAAAATTGAGTTAATAGAGAACTTGTTGAACCACTTCAGAAGGTTCAGTAAATACTCTTTTGAATAGATTTGTTTAATAAAAGAATTTAAACTGCGCAAAATACAGATTTACTTTTCAAACCCTTACTTGGTTAGAAATAAACAGATAATAACTGAATGTAAAGAGTTAAGGGTAGAGAGAAATTTACACAGAGAATTTATCCTGGTTCACCCACTAACCCAGTGAGCTACGTCCAGTCCCAGGGCAAACCACCACTGGATTTTTCCAATAATCCCGCAAGATTACAACCGAGTGTTCTTTGTTCTCAACTGCCTCTCCAGGCAACTCAATGAGTATTTTTTGTCAACCAAGCCTCTCTAGGCTCTAACACAAGTATTCTTTTACAGACAAGCTTCTCTAGGTTCAAACCAAGTATTGTTTTACAGTCAAGCCTCTCCAGGCTCAAACCAAGTATTCTTTACTACCAAGCCTCTCCAGGTTCTATCCAAGTATTCTTTTCTATCAAGCCTTTCCAGGCTCTACCCAAGTATTCTTTTCTATCAAGCCTCTCCAGTCTCTACCCAAGTATTCTTTTCTATCAAGCCTCTCCAGGCTCTACCCAAGTATTTTTTCTTCCTCCAAGCCTCTCCAGGATCTCAGACACTTAATGTGTTTACAATTATGAATTGGTTTAAGTTTTAGCGAAACTTAAACTTCAATTTTCTTGTACATAGGGATTACTGAGTACAACTCAAAATACAAAGATTAAGTGCTAAGTACAAGGAATAACAGAGATACAAGTGTATGATTCTAAGTTCTAATTCATCTCTGTATGATCAGAAGGTTGGCTGTATATGATCTGTATTGAGCATGTCCAATTTCTTCTGTGGGCTAAGTAAATGCCATGGTTCAAATATAGATGATTGGATATTCATGGCTGCCCATTTTTGGTTGGTTTCTTGTGGATGATACTTTGGGAATTTTGGTCAACAGACCTTGTTACCCAACTGTAAATCAAATTCTCATCATCCCAACCACTCGACCAACATCTTCAAAGCTTTTCTTGAGGCTATTTATATGTTCTGGAAATATAGCCGTTGAAGAATGTAGAGTATACCGTTGAGAAGAGATAATCAAGTCGTTGTGAAATAACTTCTCATTTGGTAGCTTCTTTCTTAAGTAGATTAGGTGTGCAGATGACTTGGTTCTGACACACTGCAGATAAGCTCTTAATCTTGAGAGATTTTCTTTGTCTTCAGCAAGTTGATATTTTTCTCTCTTCTTCTTTCTTTTTTTCTCTTCTTGTGAGTGTAAGGAGGTGGGATGTTAAGATCTGTCATACTTCTCCTTTTTCCCGTTGTGAGTTCTGCTCCTTTTTGGTTAGCTTCTGACTTTGAGCAGAGTAGATGTGTAGGTGTAAATCTTGTTCTGACACACATCAATTTTGGCTTATGAATATTTCTTAAGATAGTAGTTTAATCTTCAGCAAGTTGGCTTGCTTTTCTCTTCTTTCTCCATCGTACAAAGTCTGGATAGAGATGATGATTTTAGCCGTTGAGTTTTTCTTTTATCCTTTGTGAATTTTGCTTTTCTTCTTGTAAGGATTCAAACTTCTGATAACATATTGCAGAGTAGATGCGGAAGTAGGTGTACAGCAGCGCTGGCCTGTTTTTGACCACTATTAGCTTTTCTGCAATAGGCTTCCTCTTTTATGTACGATATTCCTTAGAATGAGGAAAATAGTTTTTGTTGCTTCTTCCTTTGCATATGATGGCAAAAGACGTTTAGAACCCTTTAGGTCTTTGCGCAGAGAGTGTTTACCTTTGAAGTTTCTCGTTGTAGAGGATTCAAACACGTCATCAGAGAGTTGAGAGATTCTTTAGTGAGTTCACGTTCTTCAGCATGTTACATGTCTTCAGAAGGTTGATCACTTCGGCGTGTTTTATCATTTCAGCGTGTTTAACTATTCTTAGTCTTTCTTGATGAGTTTAGATATCTTGACCCTTCAGATAGTTGCTGTTTGCAGAAGGTTGTTTTTCTACTAACCAGATTTCTTCCTTTAGTGTTGTAACTTTGAAAGTAATCAGGTTCAATTCTTGTATGCTTTCTGATTGGAAATCTTCTTGAAGACTTCTTCATTTCAACTTGCAGATGTTCTTCTTTTCTTCATTCCATATGCTTTTAGCAGATTGATTAATTCTTCAAATATCTTGTTGTGTTATTCTTCTTGTTAGCTCGTTGCTTCTTCCTTCTTCTCTTCTTCCAGTCCTTTTCTTCTAGTCAGTAGGTTGGTTATCTTCTGAGAGTTGCTCCAATGCTTTTCCTTTTTCTTGGTATGTTGTTCTCCTTCAGCAGGTTTCTTCTTCAAGGTTCCTGAAATACAGACAAATACCTTTCTTAGTAGCACATGTTTTCTTATAGTCTAGTCTAATTTGTTACTCATTAAAACTAAGGATAATAAGTCTTGAATCTAATTTAAATACTTGAATTAATTCTGAGACTCAACAGAAAAGACATGTTTGGTCACTCATTGCATGTCAAGGGCAAAGGATACCTCCAAGGCCAAAAAAAAGAAGAAGAAATATAATTAAAGGTCGGCCCCTCCTCCACCATTGAAAGGGCCAATATATTGGTCCACCAAGAATAAATAAGAAGAAGCCATAAAAAATACATGAGACAAAAGCATTTACAAAAATACATATATGGCCTTGGGAGAGCGTGTAAACTAAGTAGATGCAAACGAGAAAAATCATATAACCAAATCAAGCACTACAACAACACCAAAATACAACTTGAGACTGAAGCGAGAAACTGATAAGTGTAAATTATGTGATATTTTTCTGTTTTTATTACACTTATCCAGGCTAAAATATTAATTTATGCCCCAAAATAATCCCTTTTTGTAAATAATTATAATAATTGTGATTATTTGGTTTGAATTTGAATTTGATGCTAGTTTAATTAGAAATTTGTTAATTTGTGCAGATTTATGATAGATTTGAATTTGGAAAGAAGATAGCATTAAATGGGGAGATTATTTGCAGATTTGAAGTTTAAATGAGGACAAAATAAAGATAAGATCAACAGACATTTAAACAAAGGATCCTGTGGATAACTTTCCCAATTTGAATTTAAGTTCAAATAAACACAAGATCAAGTCAGAAAAGGGAAACAAGGAAAACTAATCAAGCAAAGGAAAGATCAGAAAGAGATCAAGTGGATAAATGAAGAATTAAAGAAAGTCTGCAGCGTGTTTCACGCTCCACCTGCGCTTAGCGCAAGTGGAGCGCAACTTCCAGAGAGACACGCTTAGCGCAGATGAAGCGCAACACGCGAACCAACTTTTTAAAAATCAAATACAGATTGATCTCTTCCAGATTTAGATTAGGTTTTCCCAGTCTATAAATAGGACTTTTTGGTACAGATCAAAGAGGACACACACAGAGAGAGAGAGGCATAGAATAGAAGATAGACGCACAAGGATTGAAGAAGGTGACAGATTCTTCAGTGGTTTGTGATGGCTACCATGAGTAGCTAAGCTCTCCAGTAGGATTGGATGTAGTGGAGTCAATCCCCAAGTGTATGTGAATTCTCTTATTTTAATTATAAATCCCTGTTTTTATATTTATCGGTACTTTTATGCTGTTCTTAATGCATTACTTCCGCGCGTGCGCCGGAGTCGTAGGCTAGTGATCAGGATACAACGAGAATGAGAAATTCTGGCTAGTATTAGAGTTTGGGGGAACCTCGACCCAAGGAAATCTAACCTCTGATTACTAAAGGTACTCGTTAGTTATATGGAAATATAGGTGGAGTCTAATGATTGAAATGTTTTGGTGAGTGACAGCCCGTTCACAGGAGCATCTATAGGAACATATAATTAATTGATAGTTTTAACAATGGACTAATATAACAATCAAGCCATGGTAGTTTGTCGCCTGGGAGAACCCGCATGGGCTACCGTCGAGTGTTTTACTACTGAGACCCCGGGGTAAAACAATAGAGTTGGCTAAGGTATTATAAAAATATATTTATAATTAAAGAAGGAATTCACATACATGAAGGGTGCGATGAAACGAAGTCCAATCCTAATCCAAGTAAATCTATCTTCCCTTATTTTATTGCTTATTTTTCTTCTTGTCATTTAAATTCTGCACATCAATCATTCACAAAAAGTTTCTCACTTGACAGTTCGATCACTGAAAATTTACGAAGTGAACCGCTCCTTGTGGATACTATACTTTATACTTACTATTATACTGCTAAATTTTTGGTACGCTTGCCAGAATTTCATCAAAAACCTCTTATTAACCCCAAGTATCCCCTTTTGAAAGCTATCTTACATCATGGATATATCCAAAACTTTGAACCTTTGACAATTCTTAAGCCATTAAGCTAGGGGGACAACTATTCCAGAACCATTGATAGGTCAAAGAGAATAATGACCCGACCCATTTAAGACCTTGGAGGAACACTCCCTACAAATTATTATTAGTGAAAGACAGAAATGAAACCATCCCAACACTTTTCTTTACATTTGGCATGAGAAAATCATATCTAGAAGATCTTGGGGATGTCCTTTTTGTCCCTCACTAACCCTCTCAAGCGCTCTAATACCGACTTAAGTGTCAAAGTGCCTTTGCAAATGCCTCATCCCATTTTTCATTTGAGAAGAATTATTGGTAAGGTTTAGAATGAGAGCAGTCATTTGGACCACGTACTTGAGGTCCAAGACATTTTAGGCTAAACTCTAGAGCACAAACATTATTTTTATTTTAATTAATTAATTTTAAAAACTTTTAATACAAATTATATGAGTTTTTTAATACTTATTAATTGAATAAAAATATTTAAAAGTATCATTTTTATAATTTATTATATTAAATTAATTAATTAATTAATAAATAAAGTGTTCTTTAAAAAACTCACATCCCGCATAAGTTTGAGTTGGCCAAACAATTTACCAATTCGAATTATATTTAATTCATTATAGCCTAACTTGTATTTGATCCAACTTAAAGTTGGACCTTAATATATTTTCACTTATTTTTAAACATTAATAAATTATAACTTTTTATTTGTTAATATATTCCAAATGAATTTAATTTATCTGCGATAATTAGAGTTCGAAGATGTTATTTTGAAAGACTTCATAGTAATAAATGTGAAGAATATAATTTGTCAAAGATTAAAATGAGTTTTGAGATTAGATGAAAAAACTAATTAAGGAAATTAATATGATTTAAAGATTGAATTAAAGGTTTGAGTAGTTAATGACGACTACCTAAGTGAGTGGAAATTTAAGAAATTGGATGTTTTTTTATTTAGTTTTTAATTAATGAATATACATTTTCAATGTAAAAAAAATTACATTGACATCCAATGATATGTTGTCACTTTATTAATTTAATGAATATGATAGTTCATGTATTATTAAACTCATGCATTATGTGATAGGACATCACTAGATGTTAGTGTAAACCTATTAAACTCTATAGCTTATGGTTTCACCTTCACACCATGTCACTAAAGAATTGAACGAGTCTCAAAAAGATTAATCTATCTCGTTTTACATTGACCGTGTAAATCTATTAAATTCTATAGTTTATGGTTTAACATGTCACTAAAGATTTGAACAATGAGTCTATAAAAAATATGAATGTATCTCATAAACCTCTGAAATTTTAGCAATATCGAAAAAGCACACCTTGGGAAATGAGTGCCCGTTGAGTAAAGTATTATAGTACTTGTCCTCATTCATTTGAAAAATACCCATATCCGCAAATCCCTGATAGAAACTTTAATGTTCATTCCATTATCTAATAGGTACCGATATATTTATAGATGTTGAGTACCCCCCTCCCTCTCTCTCTCTCCCTCCCCCCTCTCCCTCTCTCTATATATATATATATATCCGCACTTATTATCCAAATATTAATTAAAATAGCAATCATAATTCAATTAAAAAATTACTCAAAAATCATCCAAACATAATCATATAACATTAGAAACATAATCATTAAGTAAATTAAAATACAGTGTAATAAGATTATGAAATACAACATATTCCTTCCATTCTTTTTTATCTGTCACAATGTGGCTCAGACAACACAAGAATTAAGAAATTAAATTAATATTTTTGTTTATCTTAAAATTATAATCTATTTTTCTGTTATGTCCATAATTTATCTCTCTTATTAATTATTTTTTCACATTTTATAGTCAATGAGTATATATAAGGGTAATAAAAGGAAAATATTTAATTAATATTGTCTTGAATTACTAAAATAATATATAAAAAGAAACCGAAGGAATATTTTTTTATTCAAATCATAGGTATCATCCACGGGAAACAATGTTACTCCGAGCTGAGAACATGCACATCATGATAGGGCTAATTCTCTCAGAGAGGTTTTTTCAATCCTGAAAACTCGAACTCGAGACCTCACCTCAGAGAATCAAACATGTATACCACTTGAACCAAACTCCGTTTGTAAACGAAAATAAATATAATGTAATATTTAAATATTGATTAAATGTTTAAATTTATATTTATATGTATGTGTGAGATATTTTAATTAAATAATTATATGTCACGCAAGTATAGGATTAGGAATTATAGTGTCCCTATATTCATACTATACTCATTTAGCTGATATTTATCCTATCCATTGTGAATATATTTTAAAGATAGGATGAATTCCCATTTTGCTTGGCAAAGATAAATACAAAATTAAATTAATAACACAAGGATGTCATATACCTCAGAAACTGCAACTATAAGTATTATGATAATACAAGGAAATCTACTTAAGAAACTGTAGCAAATTTTAAAATTATGTTTTTGTGGGGGACAAGAAGTCTTAAATTTATTTTCTAAAACGTGGTTTTCACTTCCACATGACATCAAACTATTTTTCTATGTCCTAAAAAAGATATCAAACTACTTTAATTTGGATTTGGTTCTATTTACCTCGGACATCATTAAGCTACGATGTCAATGGCGGCTGTGAGCGGAAGTATACCATTTCCTAATTATGTTCAATTAGTATATTAGTCAAGAAAATGACACATTTTCCACCGCACGATATTTTGTGATTTAAATTAAAGTGAGTAGTATATTTACTGTGAATGGTGACATAATGAAATTGATAACTGGAAGACATGATCCGCTAAGTTTAACTTTTTCTTTATTACGCTAGTATATATAAACATCACAGACGTGCTGGACTAAGCAAAGTAAGAAGAAAGCAATATTTTTATCTTTACTAAAAGTTTCTTTTTTTTTTCTTTTGAACTAGGTAGCATTACATGATTTACCGAGAAACATTTTTCATTATCCAACTTAAATTTGAAAATATTAATATAAAATTTGGGAATTTATTCGTAGAAAAAAATTGATAGCGCTATTTTTTTGTCGAAATTTGATAGCGCTATTTGACTAATTTGAGATACTAATTTGTCAATCTTATTTTTCAGATCTGCCACACGACCTACAGACATAAAATTGTTCTATTTTTCTGGAAACGAAGGCCATGATTTGTCACAAAATGTCGTAAAATACAAGGGAGGGCAATTGAAGCAAACTGGCCCAAACGGTAAATGAGATTGAGAATTTGAAGAAAATTGTGTGTTTTACAAAGAAAAAAAAAACAAATTTTAGGTTGTTGGGGGTGGTTGTGAATTTTCAATTTTTTATTTTTAAAAATTTTAAATTAAATTTTTACAACTGAAAACTACGTGCAGGTGGGGTCCACATGGACTGTATCTCTTTTTCCCTCCTACTATAGAAATCAAGTACTTGAGAGAGCCCAACCCATAAAAGATGGTTAAAATTATTCCTTATTTATGAATCAATGTTTTTAAAATCAGACCGGTGATTGAACTAGTGAAGGCACCGGTTCACGGTTCAATGGTTCAACCGTGGTCGAACCGGTAATAAATAAATATATATTTTTAATATTATATAATATTTTAAGTAATAAAATAACATAAAATTATAAAGAAATCAAGATATATAAGATTACAAATAAATATAAAGGACCTTATTATATATATTATAAGATAAACAATTAATAATAATTGACTAAATAATAAATATTTATGTGCAATACTTAAAAATTTATTCTTATTTATCACAAAAATATTTTAGATTAAATAAAAAAACATAAAACTAAAAAAAATTAAAAATTTAAAAACTGACCGATACAACCGGTTTGATGACACCGGTTTTTTCCGGTTTTCACCGGTTCGACCTGTTCTTGGCCGGTTCCCACCGTTCTGGAACCAGCCGATTTTTTGCGTGATATGGACCGGTCACCGGACCGGTTGAACCGGCCGGTCCGGTCCGATTTTTATAACTATGCTATGAATAGATAAATGCGATGCGTTTTTTGGTGTGCATATTTTATTTATAATGAAACCCCACTTAAACCCTCTGACTTTTTTTATACATAACCGAAAAACACACAAAAGGGTTATTAATTGATGGCGTAAATGTAAAAAAAATGGCTACCGTGTTTGCTAAGATAGCTTTATTGGGTATGTAGCTACTAGCTTTTGAAAAACTATTTGAGGTAGTTTTTTTAAAAAAAAAAAACTCTCATTTTCAGCTACTAGCTAATTTCTTTTTATAAATTTATCCTTCAACCACCACCACTCATCATTATTTAATAATTAATGACATCTTTGTGTATTATTTTACCATTTTTAGCTAGTTTTATCAAACATCTTCAATAAATCAATTAGTTTTTCAGCTTTTAGCTAGTTTTATCAAACACACTCTAAGTATAATTTTCAAAAAATCGGAGAGGCAGAAAAAGAGACACACAACAAAAACAAGGGACCTCATAATAAAAACATGGGTAAAGAAGGAGAGACATCATGAGAGAGAGTGGAAAATTTTAAGAAAAAAAGAGAATGGGAGGAAGAGAATTGAGTCCATCTTATCTCCATCACTAGATGAATCCAAATAGGGGAGAGAAAGAGAGAGTATGCTCTCTCTTTCTCTCTCCTACCGGATCCCTCCAATAACTGGAGCCGTGCGATGTTAGGAAGAAGCGGTGGCCATCACAACTTGAGGTTCGGGGATGATAAAATATATTAACAAAAATATATTTTTATCATTTTGTTAATATCTTAAGTTATTCTTATTTTTATTTAATAATATAGCTGACAAGCATGCAATAATATTAATAAGAGTTTTTTATAGGATAATTGATATTAAAATATTACATTAAATCCATACTCAATGTTATTAAACAAATTAATTTATTACTTCTTTTACTTTATTTCATATTTATTAACTTCAATTTTATAATATGATTTTTTTTACTTTTCAATTTGCTTTCACAAACATTTATATTGAGTGTTATTATGAATACTAGCAATAAAGTTCAATAAAACTGAACACATTAAGATAGAAATGAAGATGATAAAGCAATAAGAATTACAAATAAATAATACATTTTACATTGTTATTAATTTAGGTTAATTTCTTATGTTGTGTATAATTTTAATTAATTCATATAAATTAGTTATGTTTATCCCCAAGGGGTTGGTCGAGTTGAACAAGACAATGTCTCGCATATGACATGTCGCAAGTTCGAACCCCCACTCGTTCCCTAGTGGTGAGGTAAATGTAAGTATCTCTATAAGTACTCTTTGAGCCCGGAAGCTTTCTCTACCTTGGACTGGTGTAATATCCCAGATTTTTCCATAGGATTAGAACAATAGAAAAAATTAATAAGAGAATAGAAAAGTAATTTAGAGAAGAAACATTTTACTGAAAAATGACCTTTAAAATAGAGAAAACGAAGTAAAATAGTGAAAACAAGAACCGGGGCTCGGGAACCGGGCCCGTGGTTGGGACCCAAGGCAGAAGGAAACTCAGAGTGAGAGAAACGGGAACCAAAGGACACTTGGCCCCCTATGAGGAAGTCAAGATAGTTGGTAAGCCCAAATAATGCTGAATAGTGTCAAATAGTGACCAGTAGTGCTCAAACAATACTGCCCAATAGTATCCTAATAGTAATCAAATAGTGACTAGAGTCATCACATCACTCAAGAATAGTGTGATTAACTAAGTGATGTGAGACAGTAAAACTTAATCACAATCATTTCCGTCAGTCGGAATACTGACAACCCGCAATCACAAATAGGATAAAATAATATTTATCCGACTGGAGCCAGAGTCGGTACTAGACGAGGAAATAACAAAATAATAATTACAAGAATAAAAAAATATAGTAGAACTAATTAAATAATGATTTTCCTCAATACAGTGTAAAGAAAACCCATCGGAGGATCTTTGCATAACACGGTACGGGTAGAATTGTATCCGAAAAGATCTAAAAAAATTATCACTAGTATAATTAGGTATTTAGAAGCTATTGGAAAAGACGAAATTGAATTCGGATGTACAACTCTAGAACAAAAATACTCAGTAAACTAGCATCTTTAAGTTGTCAGATTAAGGGCTATATTGTCTGTTTCCTTTTATAGAGTCAATTACCAACTAAATAAAATTATAAAAAAATAAAATAATATTATCCCAAGTCTGACTTAACATTTAAGCTATTAAAATCATTATTTTAATAATTTTTACCATAATATTTTATTGTTTATCTACAAAAATTTCAATAAATTCTTATAATTTATAATTTTTTTAACAATATTGCTTTACGATTTTAAAAGTTTTTAAATATGTCATTATTGTTTAATGAAGGGTCAATTTTCTAGTTAAAGATATATTTGAAAATTCAAATGAAGTATAAAAATCTATTTGATTAAACGTGTTATCTGTCTATTGCATTTCCATAATGTATTGGTTTTATTTTTAAATTAAAGGAGTTTTGTGGTTAAAAAGTTTTAAAAATACAAGAATATTATAAAAACGTTCGAGTGTGACATAAATCGAGCTACTTTGCTGACCAAATTACAGAAAGCTGACCATAAAAATCGAGCGACTTCATTTTGTTTTTCAACAATTAACTACTCTCCAACATGAAGTCCTTTTTTGCAATATGTAAAACTTTTGCTCAATTAAACTTTAATTCCTAGCAGGTAAGCACACTTGCTATAGCAGGTAAAATGGGAGAGGTACCATACATCACTCATTGGGGAGGTGGAATGTAGAAGCCACCTTATACTAATCTATCCTTTTATTTTATAAATTATCAAAATAGATAATATTTGTTAAAAATGCAAATTTTACTCTCTCTTTCCATTTCCTCTGAAACTCTATACAAACATGTCATAATATTCACACAAACCAACCAAGCTTAACTGAACTACAAAGAGATCATATTAACATTTAGAACTCCATTCGTGCCAAAAGCAATTTCTATCCTAATATTCACACAAAGCAACCAAACTTAACTGAACTACAAAGAGATCTTATTGACATTTAGAACTCCATTCGTGCCAAAGGCAAGTTCTGCTAGATTACTCATCAAATTTCAACTCTTCCATATATGTTCAGACATCTGGAATGTTAATGAACACCGGATGTAATAAATAAAGGATTTGTGAATAAGAGAATTTATAAATTGAATCAAATGCAATTTGATTAATAATTCATCGGTTCTGTGCAAAATTTTACTTAAGTAATTTGGTTTCCTATGGTGCAGTTTAGTTCGGCTGAAGAGTTCAAAATATTGACCACCTTCGGGCTGTAAAGCTAAAACTTGAATGATTGCATAATTTGCAGTCTTCTTTTCCCTTTCCAAAGAGTAATTGTTTCTGTTCAACCACATAAGTTTGCTCAGATGTAAGAAATTATTCCGTCTCACAAAATGAATTATTGAAATTTACACACCGCAATTTAAACATCAACATCAAAACAAACAGGCTATATATAACTCTTTCTTGTTTTCATTCACTTAGACCAAAAAAAAAAAAAAATCCTGCTTAAGTTAAAGTTTGTAATTGTTATACTTTTGACAAAATACTTAATAATTCTTTGATTTGTTTACCCGATACTATCACGCTTCGCATGGTATAATACTGACTCAGCTCTCATCAAAAGATGCCACGATTGTAATTTGCAAGGCAAGCCTAATGTCTTAACTACAACTTATCAAATGATAAACTCATTAAAAGCATATAAGAAATTAGAAGAATTAGTAAAAAAAAAGCAAATGTTGCATAGTATTAAGGAGGATAAAAGAAGATAGGGTAAATCTGAGTTAAAGCTATTACACGACCAAAACCTGAGAAACCCCAAAAGATGTATGGGTTGATTACAAGGTCATAAAATAATATCCCAGAATGAGCCAACTTGCTGGAATGTATCAGCCTTCAGAAATCTTCACATCAGATAGATGCAGATATCGTCATTCAAAACTTTTCAGGACATCCACTTGGTTTATTCTTTTCAAGCAAGGAGTTGATTTGCGAATAATACCAGTCAGTCAAGTCGTCAATAGTCCCGTCCTTTATATTGCATCTCCTGTAAAATACCGATTTGAGAAGATCGAGATCCAAGAACATTAAGCACATAATGAAGGAAAATCATTGTTTAAATTCAGTTAAGATCGAGTTCCCACAAAACCATATAATGAATCAAAGCTAAGATTGTTTAAATTCAGCTCAGATGCCTAAATGAAGAAAAGTCATGTTCCACTACCGTGACAAGGAAGAATGTCCAACGTGCCACGAGGTGAGATATATAAAATTACAGCATACACACACGATGTTTCCAGCCAGAGTAAATAAGATGGGGTCAAGAATATAGATAAATGGTAAAATAAAATATAAGAAATAACTCACTACCAATTGTTTTTTCTGAAAACAAAAAATTACGAGTAAAATATGGAAGTTCTTACAGGGTAACCCGGCATGTACATAGCTTGCCTAGGATGACCAAGAAGCTGTCCATACTGCAATTAGACATTAAGCAATTATCCTGGAGCACCAATATTCACGTAGAGTTACCAGTGAGATCCAAATGATATTGTACCTGTGGCGCATTTGGATGAAAATATGCTTGAGATGGCATTTGGGCTAACTGTGGATTATATATGACAGGTTGTGGCCCAGCAAAAGCAGGTCCAATCTGCAAGTCATGCAAAATAATCAAGTTAGTAAACAGAACCAAGGCAAAAAGAGATTATTAAATCGAACCCAATGATTCTGCAAAGCCTCCTTTACAAACTATTTAATCAACTTTATGCAGCACATGACCAGAAAATCAAAATTGAAGCCTTCTAACTTCAAAATAGGGCATTTGTCTTGATATAAACTAAGTGGCTACCAGAAATTTAAAACAAACTTTAAACAGCAGAAGATTGGACAACCAAACTGGTATATATTGTGACAGTACTGATTGTGTTAGATCAATTTGGCACTTAATCATAATGCTTTAGTCTAATGTGAAGCAAGTCAAATTTTGCAGTAAGCCTTGGGGAAGTACCTCTACCCCATAACTATGCACTTCTATTCTACATATTCAATAATTGTTCTGAATGACTTACTCCAATACCCATGGGCATGCCTGGCATATTTGGTACACTAGTTACATTATTCGGAAAATAGAAGGAACCATCAGACACAGGAGTGGGAGGCCGAGCAGGAGATGGAATAAAACTCTTTGCATTAGGGTTGAGCTTGAATTCCTTATATCATGAAAGGGAGACAACATAGACGAAAGTCAGACATAAGTCCATAATACAAAAAGACCAGAAATCAGACAGTGAAATCTTCATTTTTCAAGAAGTCAATCTTGAACTTCCTCACCTTTGCATAGGGATTCAGAGTTGATTTTTCAGAAGACAGTGAACCAACTGATGAACTTGGGGATAAACCAGGACCAGAAGATGCAGCCACAGCTCCCACAGAATCTGACCTAGGTGATGTCCCACGTGAATTTACAGACTTTGTTTCCCCATTGGGTTTACTAGATGCTGAAGCCTCAGTCAAATCCCCAGGTGATCCCATCTTCTGATTAGATTTTGACAAAATATGAGATGAAGGGGCATAGGAGCTGGCATTAGGAGATAATACTCCTTTATCAGAGCCATCTTTCTTCAAGTAGTGTGATGCCTGTGAATCTGCACTAAAAATTGCTAACATCAGAGGAATACATATATGATGATTCGTGAAAGAAGCAGCTACTATACTAGTTTCAAATGTAGGTGAGAGCCGCCATTCAGAAGTACAATTGAGTACTAACAGAAAGCTTCTGCACTCCCTTTATAATAAACAGAATAATCATTTAAATGTGAATGGGTTTTGTTTCATCAGCATCATTTCAGGTATAACACAATGTATATGGCTCAATTCTGAGGAAGCTAAGAAAAAATTCACAAACCCTCAGATTTTGACAGTTGAACATCCTCAGCTTGCTGCACCAATTAAAGAAGAAAATAAATGAGATTTGGGAGTGTTAGAAGTTAGAACCACTAGCAATCTCATGTGAGATATTTATGTAGACAAAAGTTAGAGTAGTAATACTGAAACTTCAACTTACTATCAGGTTTTCTTCCTTAGCATTACCATTGGCTCCATGTAGATTACTAACCAAGTTCTCCTGAATCCTGTAATGTTGTTGATTATGAAGATTCATAATTCTTTTAGATTCGGAAATGACATCTTTGGGAAAACAATACAAATCATAACAGTTGAAACAAGTAATTATATAGAAGGGGAAAAGGCAACAAAAACCTGCTTTCCCCATCCGAAGAAGAGTAGATTTTGGCAGGGAGTTCAGATGCTAACTGCTTAGCATGATCATAAGAACCAGAGCGTCTTAAATCCACACCACTACTTGACTGAGATGACTGTGGGTGATCCTGCACACACAATTAACATGAAGTATTATGGTGAATTTAGAAAGTAAAATTACTACTTTGTATGAGGAAAGGAAAGCATGGAAAATAAAAAGCAGAGAGAGAGAGAGAGAGAGAGTTTAATAGGTATATACAAATGTAAAGGAGTTTTACACTGACATTCACCAATATTTAGTTTTTGACACATCATTATTTATTACCATCTCATTCTCTCACTAATTAAAATTAAAGCAACAAATAATGATGTGTCAAAATATTAGTGGGTATCAATGTAAACATTCTTTACACTGATGGTGCACACCAATTAAATTCAATATTTTTTTTATACATAACATGATATAGTTATACAGTTGTAAGTTATCTCCTGAAAAGCTAGCAAGTCTTCAGTCCCATTGAGACTAATAAGTAATAACACTCAGCCTGACTAATAATTTAAAATACAGAACCATAATGTAGAAGCATAGTATGAGACAACAAGCCATTATCTTTACATAACCAAAGATTTTACAAATGGAGGTAAATCAAAAAAATTATTTATTAAAATGAGGTATGCAGAGACACAATATGGTAGTATTCAACCAAAAGAAAGGACAAGCCAGTATACTCCAATGTGACAAATGATTGAGAATTACTAAATGCCACTTTTAATAATTAAAAAATTGATTGAGAAGATACCATGGAGGAGGAATTTGCAAATGTACGACCTCCATCATTGCCTTTTCCACTGCTTATTTCACCAGGCCTCTTAATGACCGAACCAAATATACCACCAAAAGTTTCAGAATTGTGTGATTCCAGCAGTATGTCCTCATTTTCCTCATACCCACTATCATCAACACATTTACCCCTATAGACTGAAGAAAATCTAGTTTCCTCATCAATATCAAAGTCTTTATGTATGTGAAGTCCTCTTTCCTGTTGAGAAAAATCACAGTCTGAGGATTCCAAATGGACAATTAAATAAAAAACTACAGAAACTCTCAAGCAGCAAAGAAAAACAAGAACAAGAAGAGTATTGAAGCTACACGAACCTCTGCAAGATGTAGATCTTGGGTATCCTCTCCCTCAATTTCTCTTGCTATTCTTAAAGCTTGCTTTTCTAGTTCTCTAGTTTGAGGTCCTTTTTCAAGCTTTGTTGTATACAGTTCCTCATTGAATGTGCTTTTTACACCAAACAATGTCTCATTTGTTTCAAACTGATCCCATCCCCTTAAAAAATATAAAAAAGAAGAAAAAGGAATAAATTGCCAATGTAAAATAGAGATGCTGGTAAGAAATTGAAATAAGAGAAAAAAGACTTATGGGAAAACCAGCATAGGAAATAATGATAGTATTGTATTAACAATTTCATATACTCAATCAAACCCCTCTTAATAATTAAGGATATACCACGAAACCCTGTTCCTTTTTACTATATCAATTATCAAGAGCATACTCCAAACCAAACTGTATGCCAATGACCTTTTGATAATTACTCAAGCAAAATTTCTTATCTTCTATAAATGGTATTGGTTGTGGACCTACAGATGCAACACAAGAAAACTAATAGAATATCTATAAATCCCCAAACAGAATATTGCAAAATCTGGTCCCAAACAAAGAGTTTAGAGAATCATAACGAGTTGAATGGTCCCTAACAAGAAATATAGTTCCAAAAGAATCAAGATGTATGGGAAACACATGCTTAGTAAATGAATCTGCTTGGTCGATGGGGAAAAAAAAGAATTATAGATAGCATTACATGATATTAATATCTAGCAAGGGGTATTATTTATTGGTTTCCCATTTTTATTTTTCCCATATACCTGATATCAAGTGTCAATCATAACAACGGATGAAAAAAAGAAATGCCTTCAATAAAAAAAGAAATGGAGAAAGATACCATTCTGAAATATACCACTATCAGGTATCAGCTGGATTTTATTCTAAAGAAAATTCCTTTTATGCCCTATAAAAGCTACATACTATAGTTTTAAAATCTTCTAAGCTAAAGAGAACCAAGGAACTGATGAGCAAGCATGTTGGTGTCAAGGTTTCAAGAAAAGAGACAATTCTATTGTTAATAAAATTAATTTTATTAAGGACAACAACCTATTCCAATGGCCGTCAAAGATATTTTCCAGTTCAGGGCATTGTGGATCATCTTCATCAGGTACCCAGGGTTTTAATTCTCTCCCCAGATCAACATGACGAGATTGAGATATTAATGAATCAACCATGAGCTCCTGATGCATATCTTGGTGAGCTTCACTAGGTAGGCCATCCCCAGTAACAGCAACATCCTGCCATGGTTGACACCAAAAATATCATCAGGAAGCTAGTTGGCAATATGTTAAAAGCAGCTTCACCTACCCGTAGATCAAATGTTCTGCAGATATTTAGCTGAAGCAATTATCACAATTTCCGAATAATGTTGCAAATACTTAAATAGTAGCAAACCTTTGCTATAATTTGTACAAGTTCTTTGGCAGGTATAATTAAAATCTTTGA
Organism: Sesbania bispinosa; assembly: GCA_026901365.1. Classification (NCBI taxonomy): domain Eukaryota; kingdom Viridiplantae; phylum Streptophyta; class Magnoliopsida; order Fabales; family Fabaceae; genus Sesbania; species Sesbania bispinosa. The sequence goes on along the minus strand of QLOH01000088.1, from coordinate 1,510,544 downwards.
AGGAGCCTTGCTGACAAATTCTGCACCAGACTTCTCCCCTTGTAACGAACCATCCTTTGTCAAGCGAGCCATTTTTAAAACGATTCCTAGAATAATGTGATGATGTAAGAAGCAAACAAATCAAAACAGGAAGCAGGAGTCTAATAAGATAGTGGCGTAAAACGACCCTAGTCGAAACTGAAGTAAACAAAAAATCATAAAAAAAAAGCTTATTAAAATAAGATAAACCCAAAATTGGAAATGAAAAAATGATCCAAACTAATTATCTTTATCCATCCTGCATCAGATAGCTGTTCAATAGGTACAATGAAATAGTTTTTTCAGCATCATCAAAACCAATAAAAAAGAATATAACAGAACATACCAAAATCTTTGTCAGTATTTGTTGCATGAAATATTCCAGAGTATATAGACCCATTTTTCACCTGGACTTCCACCTGGTGCCCAATAAGACATGTTGTCATATATACAAGTCGATCATGTGAGAGATTCTCATAACTACTACCTTTACTGCCAGTCACTGCACCTGTGACAACTAACAACAAATATCAGCATAATGAATATTGTGACAAATAAATAATAAATTACTCAGCTCAGAAGTTCACCTGTACTTGCCAATCTGCTGGTATTTAATTTTCCTGATGGGATCTTATTCTCTGACTTAGTAGTTGGCCCTTCCCGATCAGATTTTCGACGGCCATATCCATTAGAGGATTTAGGCTGCCCTTGTTGTAAATTCATCCTCACTTATAGCCCCTGCCCCTCTACCCTAGAATACTTAGAAATTCAATTACAGGGGTACATTCAATAAAAGATTGCAAAAGAAAGAATGTAACATATATTAATTAGACAATAATCCCCCAAAGACTTTACTTAAGATTTCAAAACAGGAAGTTATGAAAGAAAACTGATTTTCTTAAAGGTGCATTGTTAATAGCCTTAAACACAGTTGTCAAAGAAATTGGCGGCCAATGGCTGCAAGCCAAAAAAACAACCTTAGATTTGTGGTGGATTTCTTGGTTGAAGCAAGGTGTGCATTGCTAAAATGATGTAAATTTAATAAACACATTTTGGAAAGAAAATAAAAAGATCTTGTAGTTTATATCAAGAACAATGAATATAATAATAACTTCAAGCAAACAAAATATCATAAAAGACAAGTTGACAACAAAAACTGTCACAAACTAAATTATTAAAGTACTAAAAAATGTCAGACTATTGGAGACTAACATAGAAGACGTCTCTAAATAAAGAAAATAAAAGCAGCAGAACTTGTGAAAAAAGAAGCAGGGGCCCATGACAGAGTAACAGAGAGGTGATAAAAGCTGAAGATAAAGATGATGGTGAAGTGTAGGTATAAAGTAGCAGAAAATAGTTTCATCAAGGTTTGTGGCTGCTTTCAGTTAAGTTGAAGTGCAGCAGGGGTGGAAACCCTGTGTTGTTGCAGTATCTGTCTGTGAGAGATGAAATGTGAAGAGTTAAGATGAGTTTTGGTGGAACTAATCAGTTCTCCACCAGAAGCAAAGTCAAAAACACAATCACAAGTCACTGATTAGAAAGGAAGATGGATGAGCAATTTCTCTTCAGTACCCAGCATATCAGTATGAAAGCTGCCATTTACCATGCTTATGGCAGGCTTGGAAGTGCCATGGTGGTGCAGCTGAACAACCCTCCACCACCTAGAGTTCTTTTCTGGCAAGGAAACTCAAGCCATTCCATCTTTGGTGGCCAGCATGCCAAACATGGGCAAGACAACAATGTCTTCAAAATGTAACGAGCAATGCACCTTGCTTAAACAAGGCAATCCACATTGGCTTGTTGAAGAAAGATTCATTTCTTCGTTCAGGGTCCCAATCATAGTTATCAATCCCGAATAGCGGCGCATAGCAGCCAACCCAAAAAACGCTAAAACGGTCTAGTGTATAGCGGGACAACCGCTGTTCTGAATTCTTTTTTACAATTTATATAATTTATACTAAATACTCAAAAAACAACCTCAAAATCTTGACATATTCATATTAAGAGAACAAGGGAGATAGATAACAGAAAACAGATCAACAGAGAGGAGACAACAAGGGAGAGAATAAAAGAACAATGGAAAAGAGAAACAAGACAAAACAGAAAAAGAAAACCTGAGGCAGTTAGCCAGCTGCAGGACAATGACAGCAAGGGGAAAGCTCAAAAACAGAGGCAGAGGAGTTGCCTGAGAGTTGCTGGAAAGAGCCGCTAGTGATTCACCAGAGAAAAGCGATGGTAGTCAGAGAGAGGGGGTGGGTTGCAAGAGTGAGAGGCTGAGGGAGGCAAGAGTGAACTGAACATGAAAGGGTTTCTAATGTCTAAAACCCTTTTGACCCGAAGCAGTTTTTTTACCAAAAATGTCTGAATACCCCCATAAAATGGCTTTGCAACGGTCTCTTTGGAGGGCATTTTTCAGGAATTCAGCCACCTTCAGTGTAGTGGCCAAATAGCGCTGCAAAAAGCCACTATCTGCACCCCTCTAGCAGCCGCAACGGCGGCCGCTACAGTAAACTGCTAGTGCTATGCACCACTATACCGCTATAGCACAGCGCTATTAACAACTCTACTTATTATATGGGATTTCTCTTAACTTTCAATTCCAATTAAACATAAATTTGTATAAATAAGCTCCTATGATATTAAGATATAATTATAAACCAATGTTGTTAAATGGCAGCCACAGCAGCACCATGGCAGTTTTGTGGCAAAACACCATTCTGAATCCATGGTATTGCAGCTTTCACATGGCAATCACTATTTCCATGGCACCAACTACAGCCATTGCAGAGAAAGCACCAAGTCAATGTTAAAAAAAATAACAGTAACATACACCCAACCCATTTAAACCCTACAAAACCCATTTTATGCTCATGCCCAACTCGCCGTGTACATCTCTGCCACCTCTCACTCATGCTTCTCTGCCATCTCTTACCCAAACATGTCTGTCATCTCTCACTCACACATCTCTAGTGAACAGCCCAGCTTTAGCAAAACTCTGTTTTCCCAGGTATATCCAGTCCTTTCACCGGAAAACTGCATTTTCTCTTCGCCTCTCTTCCTCCTTTTCTGATATGTATTTCCTTGCTTTCTAAGTCCCTTCCTATTCTCAAAATCTCCCTCTATTCCTCTGTTTTGTTACTTTTGTGACTTTCTAAGTCTCTAATCTGTGAGCAGAATATTTTGATTGTCCTATTATTTTATCTGTTGAGTTTCTGTTCTGTGACTCGTCTTCTGTTTGGTGATTCTCCTCTATTTTTTCTGTTTTATTTTATTATATTCTACAGATTTTTAGTATACTACTGTGTGTGCATTATATTTTTATTATAGCCGCCATACTTCTTCCGTAGGCCGCAATGCCATCTACCATTAATGACATTGATATAAACCAATTCATACAAGAAATAAATGAGTTGAAAATTTGCAAGGTGAAAAAGGCAAAACCATTGAATAAGATGCAAATCCATCAAAATTCACAGGCTTTATGATTTAAAAGTTTATCTTTAATGGCAACTGTCAATTCTATATGGTATTTAAGAAGTTTACGTAACACATTAAAATAAATGCACTAATAGCGTGAAATATATTATATATTAAAAAACAATATGACTCAATAAAAAGCCCAGGATTGAGGAGGAAAGTACGCCCTCCCATACCATGCGTGTAACTGCCATTCTAAATGGTATTCGGTGGGCTTACATTATACGTTTTAAATAAACAAACAAATTAGAATAAATTTGTACGGTATCAGACATAAAAAATAAACAACAAACAAGTCTGGTTCAATGGAAAACATGAGGTTCTGGGGGAAAATTACCCACTTACCCCTTACCCCCTCCCATTCCAACCACAGCCCCAAAGTCCTAAACCTCACTCCCTTCTTCCCACAATCCCCTTCTAGACAGAATCCTATATCACCTCTAAGCTGAATCCTATATCTCTAACCTAGAACATCCCACAAGTAATAATAATATTTTTCTTTTAAAAAACAATGTAAGGCTTTTGAAAAACAAAATTGAGATTTGAGCAGATGAATTGCAAGAACGAAAGACGTGTAAAGCACTATGTTGGGAAAATTATCACATAGCAACATGCTTCTTTCCTTCTTCCTGTTGAGAATGGTTCAAAGATCAGATTTTAGGAGGACTAGCAGATTGGGAACGTTCCTTCCTCTGTTCCAGGTCTCCAACTCATATATATTAGGCATCCACAACCTACATTGCCACCCTGTATGAAGCTCTTATTGCTTGCAAGATTATAACATTTATTGGAATTTTCATTATTTCAAATCCGAATAGGCAGATAAAATTAAGAAACTGAAGTCCCTTATGGAAAGAATCTCTGGTCACATCGAGGTCTCTCTGTGTGGAAAGAATGATTATGACTTTGAACCGTAGATAATCGTGTTGTGTTTACTAATGCCAAAGTTATTTGCGGTTCCTCAAACAGAAACAAATATTTCTATGGCTTTTTTTAAGGCGAAAACCCTAAATAGCAGAGCAATTTTAATAGGATGAAAACAAATATGAAAAAAATTGCTAACACAGAGTAATTCGAAAGGGAAAACCAACAAGGAGGAACACAAAGCAGCGAGAAACTAATGAAAACAATATATGTACCTGCTAGAGCTTGATCACAGCCTAATTGCTCGATTCAAGTAGAGGTTGAAAAGATGAGCTGATGATTGAACCTTCTATGTGTCGGTTAGGGATTGTGATGATTGAGGGGCTGCTTCGCTTGCTGGTCGGAGAGAGCGAAGCAGAGAGGGACGAAGGAGGAGTTTGGTTCTCTCGGCGTGATCGAGAGAGAGAGAGATAGTGGTTTTTGAGATTTTGAAGGGAGGTGCAGAGAGCGCTAGGAAGCAGATACACCCAAAAAACCAATTAAGAAAATGATCTGGTGTGGTAGCCTCTATTTTGCGCTTTCTTCTTTCACTTGTTTATTGATTTATTTTCCGTTTTTTACTTTAAATTTACTACTAATACACGCATGGCGTGAGGTGTTGTCAATATGCGAATTTGCAAAGGAAATTGTTAAAATCAAAACTACAATAAAATAAGGGTAGTAATTTTTTGTTATTAGAGTTGAATTATGTTCATTCAAATTGATACAACTCAAAGATATTGCTAATATAATCAAATATTAACATTCGGTATTATATTTTTTAATTCACATTTTTTAAATATGAGTATTTGTAATTAATTTTTTTAGCATTAGAACTAATTTTTACCAAATAGTTAAAAATATTATTAATGTGAATATTTCACTATAAGAATTAAATATATCACTAATATAAATGCTGGGTTTGCTTCGGAGGATGTGCAAAGAAAAGAAAACGGAGAATGTGAAAAAATGGTAGAAACTGACATTTTCAGTAGTTTCAGAAAAATCAGAAAGCATGTCAGAAAATAGGGGAATAGTGAGTGCGTCCCAATAAAACTTTTTCATACACACCTATGTAAATAGATAGAAACAATGAGATAGCCTCCTAAATTACAATTTTACCCCTTTTCCATCTATCTCTCTCATTCCAAGTCTCCTCAAGAGGAAAAAGCAACACGCTGACCCCAACACAAACTTGCACAACTCATAGCTATATTGTGGAGTCGTAGTCCTAGCACACACACCACATTAGTATTATTTTTTTAATTCACATTTTTTAAGTATAAGTATTTATAATTAATTTTTTAACATTATACGTAATTTTTGCTAAATAGCTAAAAAAACATTATTCATGTGAACATCTCTCTATAAGCAATTAAATATAATATTAATATTAACGTTGAGTTTGCTTCGGATGATGAGCAAAGAAAAGAAAATAGGCAGAGTGAAAAAAGGTAGAAACGGACATTCTCAATGGTTTTAGATGAATTGGAAAACATGTAAGAAAAGGGGGAAAAAGGAGAGCGGGACCCACTAAACCGTTTTTCACACTCATATGTAAACAAAAAGAGAAGCCATGTGATAGCCTCCTCAATTACATTTTTACCCTTTATTCCTCTATCTCTCTTATTCCAAGTCTTCTGGAGAGGAAAAAACACCACGCTAACCCCCAACACAAACTTGCACATCTCATAGTTATGTTGTAGCATCATAGTTCTAGCACAAGCACCACATTAGTATTATTTTTTTAATTCACATTTTTTTAAGCGTAAGTATTTGTAATTAATTTGTTTAGCATTAGACCTAACTTTTGCTAAATAACTAAAAAACATTATTCATGTGAACATCTCTCTATAAGCAATTATATATATTACTAATATAAACGTTGAGTTTGCTACGGATGATGTGCAAAGAAAAGAAAACAGACAAAGTGAAAAAGGTTAAAACCCAACGCTCTTCGTGGTTTTCGATGAATCGGAAAACCTGTGAGAAACAAGAAGAAAAAAGCGAGTGGAACCCGCTAAAACGTTCTCCGCACTCTTTTACGTAAAAAAGGGAGAAAAGACATGTGATGGCCTCCTAATTACATTTTACCCTTTACTCCTCTATCTCTCTTATTCCAAGTCTTCTCAAGAGAAAAAAGCAACACACCAACCCCCGACATAAACTTGCACAATTCATAGTTGTCTTGCGGAGTCATTAAATATATTACTAATATAAATGTTGGGTTTGCTTCGGAAGATGTGCAAAGAAAAGAAAACGGACAATATGAAAAAATGGTAGAAACTGACATTTTCAGTAGTTTCAGAAAAATCGGAAAGCATGTCAGAAAATAGGGGGAATGGTGAGTGCGTCCCAATAAAACTTTTTCGTACATACCTATGTAAATAGATAGAAACAAGGAGATAGCCTCCTAAATTACAATTTTACCCTTTATCCATCTATCTCTCTCATTCCAAGTCTCCTCAAGAGGAAAAAACAACACGCTAGCCCCCAACACAAACTTGCACAACTCATAGCTATGTTGTGGATTCATAGTCCTAGCACACACACCACATTAGTATTATTTTTTTAATTCACATTTTTTAAGTATAAGTATTTATAATTAATTTTTTAGCATTAGACCTAATTTTTGCTAAATAGCTAAAAAAATATTATTCATGTGAACATCTCTCTATAAGCAATTAAATATATTTTTAATATTATTGTTGAGTTTGCTTCGGATGATAAGCAAAGAAAAGAAAACAGGCAGAGTGAAAAAAGGAAGAAACTGACGTTCTCAATGGTTATAGATGAATTCGAAAGCATGTGAGAAAAAGGGGGAAAAGGATAGCGGGACCCATTAAATCGTTTTTCACACTCTCATATGTAAACAAAGAGAGAAGCCACGTGATAGCCTCCTGAATTACATTTCTACCCTTTATTCCTCTATCTCTCTCATTCCAAGTCTTCTCGAGAGGAAAAAACACCACGCTAACCCCCAACACAAACTTGCACAACTCATGGTTATGTTGCGGCGTCATAGTTCTAGCACAAGCACCACATTAGTATTATTTTTTTAATTCACATTTTTTAAGTATAAGTATTTGTAATTAATTTGTTTAGCATTAGACCTAACTTTTGTTAAATAACTAAAAAACATTGTTCATGTGAACATATCTCTATAAGCAATTATATATATTACTAATATTAACGTTGGGTTTGCTTCGGATGATGTGCAAAGAAAAGAAAACGGACAAAGTGAAAAAGGTTAAAACCCAACACTCTTCGTGGTTTTCGATGAATCGGAAAACCTACGAGAAACAAGAAGAAAAAAGCGAGTGGGGCCCACTAAAACGTTCTCCGCACTCTCTTACATAAAAAGGGAGAAAAGACATGTGATGACCTCCTACATTACATTTTCCCCTTTACTCCTCTATCTCTCTTATTCCAAATCTTCTCAAGAGGAAAAAGTAACACACTAACCCCCGACATAAACTTGCACAACTCATAGTTGTCTTGCGGAGTCATAGTCTTAGCACAAGCACCACATTAGTATTATATTTTTTAATTCACATTTTTCAAGTTTAAATATTTGTAATTAACTTTCCAGCATTAGACATAACGTTTGTCAAATTGCTAAAAAATATCATTCATGTGAATGTCTCTCTATATGGCATTATATATATAACTAATATTAACGTTGAGTTTGCTTTGGATTGTGTGCAAAGGAAAGAAAACAAACAAAGTGAAAAAAGGATAAAAACTGACACACTTAGTGGTTTTGGATGAATCAGAAAACATGTGAGAAACAAAAAGAAAAAAGGAGTAGGACCCACTGAAACGTACTCCTATGTAAAAAAGGGAGTGAACTCATGTGATAACCTTCCTAAATTAATTTTTTACCCTTTATCCCTCTATCTCTTTAGTTTTAAAGCTTCTCGAAAAGAAAAACCATCACGCTAACCCCTTAACATCAACTTGCACAACTCGTAGTTATGTTATGAAGTCATAGTCCTAGCACAAGCACCATGTTAGTATTATATCTTTTTATTCACATTTTTTTACTATAGGTATTTGTAATTAATTTTTTTTAGATTTAGACAATAGTTAAAAAAACATTATTTATGTGAATAACTTTCTAAAATCAATTATATATATTACTAATACTAACGTGGGGTTCGTGTAACGCCATAATTTCTAAATCCTAGAATCTAGCTCGTTGGAAGCAAAATTCTCGAATTCTGAAATTATTTCGCGTCGTTTTAAATATCGCCATACAAACCATATAACGTTTAAGCGTCCAACAAAAACTCAAACAATATATGGAAACAACATCAAGTGGAAAGTATAATCATAAAGTGTGTCATCAAGGCTGTAAATCATTCTGACTACAATATTCATCTAAGGATACCCTCATACATGTGCCCTGACAAAAGACCAGAAGGAATCACATGTACAATCATATCCCCACAAAAGAATATACAATCCAATCATAAAGGGCTACTATCAATTAAATACATTCTAAATCCTTTTTCTCAAAATACTCATCAAAACATATCCCAAATCTTCTTGCTCACTGGCCAGTACGAGGCGGGACATGTGAATCTAAAATATAACCATAAAACGTGTGGTGAGACAGAGTCTCAGTGAATAAAGCATGCAACAATCAGTGTAGGGAAACAGGCAGATGCAATGCAACATATAACAATAAAGCACAAAAAACACAAGTTCTGCCATAAACATTATACTCTGAAAATCTCAAACATTATGTAGGAACTGCATTTCCCGGCAGTACGAGGTCTTATCTCTATATCTGGGGCTAGACCTGAGCTCAGGCTACAAGGAACGTCTCCCTTGGGGTTATACCCGCCATTGCTCGGGGACCGAAGTCCAAGTTTTACTCCGGGGACCGAAGTCCAATTATTTTGGGGATCGAAGTCCTTTATCTCTTTCTTAATCTCTGGGGGCCAAAGCCCAAATATCTTATTTGTTCTCAAATAGTCATAACACAACTCATTACTTGATTTGAATGCACAACAAGATAATAAAACTTAGCCAGACATAATAACTAGTGTCCAAACTTAGCAATAATTCCAAAACAAACCCTAAGTGAGGATTTCTAGCATAATCATCATCAACATATCAAATATAACCAACATAATCATAATATTCAGCAAGAACAACAATTAGTGCCCATTCTTAGCAATAATACCAAACTCAAACCCTAGGTGAAAGCTTCTAGTTTAATAACCGCTAAAACATGAGATAAATCTAAAATCAATCGGTTGATATTCATAAACAATCACATACAATCTCAAGAAAGCGAAAGGAAAGGAGTGGGCACATTGGGGTTACTCATAAAAGGATGGAAGTGGGGTGTGTGAGCTTTACTCACCTCAAAGGAGCTACAATGGTGGAGGAAAATGAGGTTGAAGAACGTTGGATGGTGAAATCCTTGGATTGGAGAGTTTCCCCTTGCTCTTGGCTTGTTTCTCTCTCTAGAACCTTCTCTCTCTCTCTAAGAAGGTAGATGAGTGTGTTAATTGAGGAGAGTTAGGGTTCTGCGAGTTTTTTAAAAACAGGGACGCGCTCGTTCGCTTGAGCGAGCATCAACTCACTTGAGCGAGCAAACTTTCTGACCTGGAAAATTAACAACAGGCGCTCGCTCGCCTCGCTCGCTCGAGCGAGCATAGTTTCTGCCAGAACCCCAAAATTGCATTCCTTGCTCGCTTGAGCGAGCCTTGGCTCGCTTGAGCGAGCATACCAGAATGCAATTTTCTGGTTTGTTGTAAAAACTCACCCCTTAACACCCAAACATCACCCAATCAATTCCTTTCCTCTCAAAACTTATTTCATTACTATCTTAACACATAATATGATTGAAACTAGGGATGTTACAGTTCGCTTCAAATGATGTGCAAAGAAAAGAAATCAGACAAAGTGGGGAACAAAAGAGTAGGAACTAACACTCTCTGTGGTTTTGCATGAATCATAAAAAGGGAAAAATATGTTTTTCGTCCCTATAATTTCGATCAACTTTAGTCTTTGTCCCTATACTTTAAATCATGTGTTTTTTGTCCCTAAACTTTCTAAACCCCCAAATCATGATGATGATGTTCTGGCAAGCATACCAAAATATCAGCAGTATAATAGTAAGTATAAGATATCGTATCCGCAGGGAGCGGTTCACTTCGTATAATTTTAGTGATCGAATTAGCAAATGAGCAATTGTTTTAAGAGAGTAATTGTGGTGCAGAATAACAAAAGTAAATGGTGAGCAATAAAATTGAGAAGAGATAGAATTACTTGGACTAGGATTGGATTTCGCTTCTTCGCACCCCTCATGTATGTGAATCTATCCCTTTAATTATAAACTTATTAATAATTATACCTTAGCAATTACCAATTATATTATCTATAGGGCCCCTATGGTGTGGATATACCCCCAATCGTCGGGAAAAATCCCTATATTACTACAATTGGGCTATCAATTTAATCATATTTTCCTATAGGACACCTATGAAGGGGCTGTCACTCACCAAAACACTTCAATTTTAGGAAAGAACTATATTCCTATATGATTAAATGAGTACTTTTAGCAATCAGAGGTTAGGTTTCCTATGTATAGGCTCCCCTAAACTCTAATACTAGCCGAAATTTCTCATTCTCGCTGTATCCTGATCACTAGCCTACGACTCTAGCGCACGCGCGGAAGTAATGCATTAAGAACAACATAAAAGTACCGATATAATTAAAAATAGGGATTTATAATTAAAAACAAGAGAATTCACATACACTTGGGGATTGAGTCCACTACATCCAATCCTACTGGAGAGCTTAGCTACTCATGGTAGCCATTACAAACCACTGAAGAATCTGTCACCTTCTTCAATCCTTATGCTTCTATCCTTAATTCTACGCTCCTCTTTGATCTGTGCAAAAAGGTCTTATTTATAGACTGGAAAAGCCTAATCTAAATCTGGAAGAGATCGATCTGAAAGTGTATTTTAAAAAGCGGGTTCGCGTAGCTTGTCAATCAGTAAGCTGCGCTTCACCTGCGCTAAGCGCAGGTGAAGCGTGAAACACGCTGCAGACTTTCTTCAATTCCTCATTTATCCACTTGATCTCTTTCTGATCTTGCCTTTGCTTGATTGGTTTCCCTTGTTTCCCTTTTCTGGCTTGATTTTGTATTTATTTGAGCTTGAATTCAAATTGGGGAAAGTCATCCACAGGATCCTTTGTTTAAATGGCTGCTGATCTTATCTTTATTTTGTCCTCATTTAAACTTCAAATCTGCAAACAATCTCCCCATTTAATGTTATTTTCTCTTCTATTTCAAATCTTCCATAAATTTGCATAAATTAACAGATTTCTAATCAAAATAACATCAAATTCAAACCAAATAATTACAATTATCACAATTATTCACAAAAATGGATTATTTTGGGGCATAAATTAATATTTTAGCCTTGATAAGTGTAATAAAAACATATGAAAATATCACATAATTTACACTTATCAAATACCCCCCCAACTTAACTTCTTGCTTGTCCTCAAGCAAGATACCTTTTGCAATCAAAAATCAATTCACCCTTGTGTATAATTCTCATAAACAACTATAAAGAAAAATTTTCATCATCTCTTCACTAGGCAGAAGTCACTTTCCAAATATCAGAAAAAATCAGAATCAAGAGATGTTACCAGTCCTCAATCAGAATAGAACACAATCAACAGTCAAACTTTCTCAAAAATAGAAATTAAAGCAATAAATGATAAACCAAGGAATTTCACTCATGCTCACGGGTATTGTTTCCCTCAATGTTTTCACCACAGTTGAACAACTAAGATTGATAGTCGTTTCTAGTTCCTAAACATGCTCATGGTCAATATGGATCAAAAGGTATTTTCAAGGTTGTAATAAGGCTGGGCTATCAAGAAATCATGGTTTTTCTGGATAATCAATGAACACCTGGAATAGAGAGCATCTTTTGACGTTGCTTGATTTGGAACTTCTCTCTTCCCACCATCTCATTCTTGATTTTTCTCATTTTTGCAGGCCTTTTTCTTTGTTTGAGAATGCACCCCCCCAACTTATTCAATTTATTCATTTTTTTACTTTTTTTTTATTTTGGGGGAGTGATCTTCTTTTTGCTTTCATGTACATGCTCTTTGAATTTCTTGAATTTTAATTCACCAACCTTTTCTTTCCATTGTCTTTGCTTGCACCTTGCTCTCTATCCCAAATGTGTAAGGGACAAGATATAGATATTAATTATGGCTTGGGTGTACAAGAATAACCATTAAAGCTCAAATGGGTTATCAAAGAATTGGAGAAATTATATCAAGGGTTGGCCTTTTGGCACTGAGCAAATAATTTGAAAACAAAAATTGCCTTTGTCACTTCCATATTTTCCATAAACAGAGTAAGATCCAAAAACTCAATCAATAAAAATTGACAAGCAGCGGTGAAAAACTCTCAATTCAAGTGTTTGGGCTCTCAAACTCACCGGCTTCTTGGCTAAATTCCTTGATAAAGCACTTACTGGTTTTAATTAACTACCCTGATAGGTTCTCATGTGAAGCATCCTAATCCTAACTGATTATGGAATTAATCACAAGACCCCTTCTTCTTTCCTAATTTGGTTAGTTAAACTTCTTAAATTCAAAATTTTGAAAAAAAATTTCTTTATTTTCCTAATTCCTAAATCCTAAAAAAATTTAAAAATCCTACAAAATCCTAAAATAAAAAGTAAAATAGACAGAATAATATACAGAAAATGTACTGCATAGCAAAATATAGAGTGTATCAGTGGAATATATACAGTACATATCCAGAATAAAATAAAAATAAAAATAAAGAAAATAAAAATAAGAAAAATGAAAAATAAATAAAAGAAAAAGAAAAAGAAAAAGAAAGAAAAGCACCAAATAAAAATCAATCATGATGGTCCTGGTCCTGGTGGTCCATGGGGTCAGCATCAGCTCCATCTGCAGCTGCTCCACCCTCTCCCGGAGGAATAGGCCTGTCCCCAGGCCACTGGATATAATCTCTGAACTGCTCTGGGGTCATGCCTGGGTAAGGGTCTGGCCTAATAGAGTACAGGTACTCCTGCAGGTGAATATGGGACCTATGGAGTGATATCAGCTGCAAAGTGGTGTGTTGAGCCCACTGTCTGAAGGTAGGATCTACTGCTAGTGCTGGTGGTGGTGGTGGTGCTGCTCCTCCTCGCCATACTCATATGGGATACAGTAGGCATCAATGTATCCTCTGGTCATGAGGTTAAGGATGCGAACTATGGGGTTCACATCCACACCCCTAGCTCTGCAGAGTGTTGTGATGGGTGCGGGGAAACCTGATCTGAACCTCGTGGTGGGAGTGCGGCGTGCAATAGTAGAAACGAAATTGGATATCCTCTGGGCGATAACCCTGGAGATATCGATGTCACCGCCGAAAAGTATGGTGAAGATGAGGTGAGCTACTGGCATTTGGATGTCTGAAACATGGTTGTTGGGGCAGATGTTGGCTAGGACCAACACTGTCCACATCCTCGCAATAGCTCTCATATGCTGCCGATAGATGCGAGCAGCCTGTCCCTATGCACTCCTCTCAAAGGAATATCCTGGCAAACATAGTGCATGTGCAGTCTCTGTATCCATGGGGTCATTACTATTGAGCCCCACTTCTCTCATCCTCTCGTGGTACTGGCACTCCATCAGTGCCCTATCCAATGGTGTTGGATACTGTAGCAAAGCGTTGATTGCGTCACAATCAAATCTGATCTCCTGGCCTCGCACATAGGACCTCCTATCAGCATCTACGCCATGAGCTCCAATGGCGTTAGCATAGAACTCCCGCACAATGGTGGGGTCAAAATGACTGTCTGGGTTGCTGAGGCGAACCCAGTGTCTCTTGTGAATCTCCGCCCTGAACTCCTCATGCTCATCTGGTTGTAGTCTCAATGGCCTCTCTATAATGAAGTTATAGTCCTGAATGGCATTGTAAGCTTCAGAGGCTCTGGCATCTCTGAATCCGTGGGGGTCAAAATCAGAATCCTTCTGAGGTGCCTTCCTGGATCTCTTGCCTCCCTTGGCACCTCCCCTAGATGATCCTGCTCCACAAACAGTCTTAGTGCAAGCCATCTGCAAAATTTACTAGAATTAATTATGCATGATAAATGATTATTCAAAATTATTGAATTAAATGGCCAATTTAAATCAACATTTAGAACAATTCTCAAGTCAAGCACTTGCACAATTAATTTGATTTTAAAGTTACCAAATGCCAATTAATTAACTTATTAAGAACATGCCAAAGTGACCAATTAAAGCAGTCTTAATTACTTTTAAAGAATCATGGCATAACAGATTGGTAACAAAAATTAAGCTAAAAAATCATGTCATCAGTAACATGCAATAAGGCACAGTTATTCATGCATAGTCATTCAAAAATATGGAACAACTAAACATACATGCACCAAACAGAGCAACTTGCAAAAATTCATTAAGCACTTAAAAAAAATACCACTTAAGCAAGCAAAACATGTTGTAAATAATTCCTAACAACATATATACTAAACTTAAGGCTTTATAAACAAATATTTCTATCCTAAGGTGTCCTAAAAGCCTAAGTTATCTACCCTAAAGTTTCTGCTCAAATAAGGACAAAAATGAAAGTTCTGATCGGTGCAAAATGACCAAAACTATAAAAACGTACCTGATATAGCCTCAGAACTGGGAAAAGCAAAGATATGGAAGCAATAAGAGCAAAAAGGAAGGTAAGAATCACAGGGAAATGGAAAGAAATTGAAGAGGGAAGGTTACGAAAAACCTTCCCTCGTCCAGAATTTAAAGGAATTCTGGACGCGCGCAGATGCGCTGCATATGCGCTTAGCGCATGTGCAGCGCGTGTCTCCTAGGAGATGAAGCGCTGCGCTCACGCTTCATTATGTGTTGTAGCGCATATGAAGCGTGAAAAACAAAGAGTAACACAAACTCTGCGCTTTAAGTGCGCTAAGCGCGATTAAAGCGCAGGAAGCCAATTGTTACATTCTCTTCCTACCTTTTACTGTTTATCATACATTCCTTTTAAAAATTTCCACTCCTTTACTTAACCTTTTCCTAATCTACACAGGTATAGACTCAACAAAAAAAAATAAATAATCAAAAACAAAAACAAAATGAAAGCAAATTAAAAATTGTTGGGTTGCCTCCCAGAAAGCGCTTGTTTAACGTCTTCTAGCTCGATGCCTGGTTACTCAGAAACTTATGGTGGCCTCAATTGGAGGATGAGGGTTGACTCTACCCCTGTCCTTCCTTTAAGCTCCCATCCTCCATGCCAATGGTTCATTCTTCCTTCACTTTCTTCATTACTTCCTTCTTCAGTGTCTAATGTTGATCTTTTTCTCTTTTTATACTTGAACTCCCAAATAGATTCAGGCTCCTTTACTCTCATTCTTGGTTTCCTCAGAAATCCGGAAACCTTCTTCTTCTTCTTTGGCTCATTATCAACAATGAGTACTCCTTTCTTCTTATCTTTCCTCAGCTCTGCTTGGAATTGATAGATCCCATCAGTAGGATTTATTTCATTCTTTTCTGGAGTTTTCAAGATCTTGGGGCTTCCTCTATCAATGTGGAAGATGATACTTTCATTATTTGAGCTTACCTAGTACTCCCCTTTATCAACATCAACAATTATCTTGGCAGCCTTCATAAATGGTCTTCCTAATATGAGGGGGACATCAGTATCCTCCTCTGTTGTCTCTGCAACATAAAAGTCCACTGCATATACAAACTTATCCACTCTCACTGGTAGATCCTCAATTATCCCATAAAGATTTTGAGTAGACTTGTTTGCAAGCAATAACTTTACGTTAGCAGGCTTGACCTTCAAAACACCCAACTTATTAAAATACGATAGCAGCATCAAGTTGATGCTCGCTCCAAGATCTAATAAAGCATGAGTGGTAGGTAAGTTTTCAATAGACAAGGGTATAGTAAACTTACCTGGGTCAAGAGACTTTCCTGTAATAAAGACCTCCTTGGGTTCCTCTTGCTCTTCTTTTTCTGATGCTGCCTCTCGGCTTACTTCCTTTTCACATTGTACCTGTACTCTCTCCTCTTGGGGTGACTATTCTTCAAAGATAAGATTTTCTTCCTCTACCTCACTATCTTCTAACTTGTTGCCATCAGTAGCAATCAAGTTGCAATGTTCCTTAGGGTTGGTAAGAGTATTTGCGGAAAATTGGCCTTTCTTAAATTCTCCCATCTCTTGTGCTAGCTGGCCCACTTGATTTTCCAACGCTTTGATTGATGCATCATTGTTCTTTTTAAAACCTTCAAATCCTGATATGAATGTATCAATCTTTTCTTCCAACCTGGCGAGTTTGTCATGTACTGATGGTTGTTGCTGCTGGTAAGGAGTCTGTCTATTTCCACCATTCTGCCCCCAACCAGAGTTGGTTTGGTTGTTCCTCCACCCTTGAGAATACTGGTTGTTGTTATTAGAGAAACTTCCTTGCCCCCTCTGATTTCCCATAAAGTTGACTTGCTCTGCTTGTGTGTCTTGGAAAGAACATTGACCATTTGAATGGTCTCCTCCACAGAAGTCACATACCAATGGTTGGGCTTGGGCTGGTTGAGATTGGACAACTTTGAGTTGTTGAGGGAGTGCTTTCAATGCTTATGTGAGTGCCTCCATTTGCCTCTTAATCAATTTATTTTCAGCCAAGATGGCATCACTTGAATTGAGCTCTAGCATTCCCTTTTTCTGAATCTGGGATGGTTGCCTTTCACATTGGGCTTGTTGATCGTTTTGAGCGAAATTATCAATAATTACAACAACCCTTTCAACATCCACGGACAAGATAGTTCCTCCTGCTGCGGCATCAATAAATGACTTGGAATCCGATCTGAGTCCTTTGCAAAAGATGTTCAATTGGGCAATGTCTTCATACCCGTGATTAGGACACTTCCGTAGCAAGGTCTTGTATCTTTCCCAGGCTTCACAAAGTGGTTCATCAGCTCCTTGCCTGAATGTGGATATTTCTACTTTTGCTTGGATATGTTTCCTTGCTGGGAAAAATCTATTTAGAAACTTGTCTTCAACAATTCCCCAAGCATTTAAACTTCGATTTGGATGGGACTGCAACCATTCCTTCGCTTTACCTATCAAAGAGAAAGGAAAAAGACGTAAGTAAATAGATTCTAAATCTCCCTCTTCAAATCCCATAGTGCCTATCAATTCATAAAAGTTAGCTAGGTGAGAGTATGGATCCTCGTGATGCAATCCTACAAATTGATGAGCACTTATTAGGTTGAGATGAGCAACTTTTAGTTCCAAGGTCTTTGCAGTTGCAGGAAGTACAATGTTGGAATGATGGCGAGGGCCTTGTTGCGTAACATACTCTCCCAGAGTCCTTCTTCTAGGTGGTGCCTTTGCCATGTCTTTGGGTTCTTCAGATAATATCCTTCTCCTCCTTCTTTTATTTCTGCTTTTATTCTTCCTGGTTGTCCTCTCTATATCTGGATCGAAATTTAATTGGCTTGGGGGCATCTGGCTTCTTAAAAGCATAAAAGAAAAAAAGAACTCGAAAAGGATAAGTGTAACAGATAGTATAAAAGAAAATAATAATTTTTTTTATTTAAAAATTCAAATTACAGAAAATCAAAGAAAAATTTGATAATTCGACCTCCCAAGGTTATACGAATTGAAACGCCGCTCCCCGGCAACGGCGCCAGAAATACTTGATGATGTTCTGACAAGCGTACCAAAATATCAGCAGTATAATAGTAAGTATAAGATATCGTATCCGCAGGGAGTGGTTCACTTCGTATAATTTTAGTGATCGAATTAACAAATGAGCAATTGTTTTAAGAGAGTAATTGTGGTGTAGAATAACAAAAGTAAACGGTGAGCAATAAAATTGAGAAGAGATAGAATTACTTGGACTAAGATTGGATTTCGCTTCTTCGCACCCCTCATGTATGTGAATCTCTCCCTTTAATTATAAACTTATTAATAATTATACCTTAGCAATTACCAATTATATTATCTATAGGGCCCCTATGGTTTGGATATACCCCCAATCGTCAGGAAAAATCCCTATATTACTACAACTGAGCTATCAATTTAATCATATTTTCCTATAGGACACCTATGAAGGGGCTGTCACTCACCAAAACACTTCAATTTTAGGAAAGAACTATATTCCTATATGATTAAATGAGTACTTTTAGCAATCAGAAGTTAGGTTTCCTATGTCTAGGCTCCCCTAAACTCTAATACTAGCCGAAATTTCTCATTCTCGCTGTATCCTGATCACTAGCCTACGACTCTGGCGCACGCGCGGAAGTAATGCATTAAGAACAACATAAAAGTACCGATATAATTAAAAACAGGGATTTATAATTAAAAACAAGAGAATTCACATACACTTGGGGATTGAATCCACTACATCCAATCCTACTGGAGAGCTTAGCTACTCATGGTAGCCATTACAAACCATTGAAGAATCTGTCACCTTCTTCAATCCTTATGCTTCTATCCTTAATTCTACGCTCCTCTTTGATCTGTGCAAAAAGGTCTTATTTATAGACTGGAAAAACCTAATCAAAATCTGGAAGAGATCGATCTGAAATTGTATTTTAAAAAGTTGGTTCGCGTGCTGGGATTCACCTGCCCTAAGCGCAGATGAAGTTTGTCAATCAGTAAGTTGCGCTTCACCTGCGCTAGCATGAAACACGCTGCAGACTTTCTTCAATTCCTCATTTATCCACTTGATCTCTTTCTGATCTTGCCTTTGCTTGATTGGTTTCCATTGTTTCCCTTTTCTGGCTTGATTTTGTATTTATTTGAGCTTGAATTCAAATTGGGGAAAGTCATCCACATGATCCTTTGTTTAAATGGCTGCTGATCTTATCTTTATTTTGTCCTCATTTAAACTTTAAATCTGCAAACAATCTCCCCATTTAATGCTATTTTCTCTTCTATTTCAAATCTTCCATAAATCTGCCTAAATTAACAGATTTCTAATCAAAATAGCATCAAATTCAAATTCAAACCAAATAATTACAATTATCACATTTATTCACAAAAATGGATTATTTTGGGGCATAAATTATTATTTTAGCCTTGATAAGTGTAATAAAAACATAGGAAAATATCACATAATTTACACTTATCACCTGCTCGTCAGTGGGATTTGTTAACTTGATGAACTGGCTAACAAAAGTTACATGTCAGCCTCAATAGTGAGTCCCAAATAACTGACTGATCATCTCATTAACTTTTTTATTAATTTTTAATTATTAAAATAATCCTAATTGCTAAATTAGGGTTTTCACCTGAGCAATTTTACCCGATAAAAAACCTAATTTCATAATTATGGTTATTTTAATAATTAAAAAATTAATAAAAAAAGATTAATTAGATGAGTCAACTATTTGGGGCCCACTATTGATGCTAACATGTAACTTTTGTTACCCAGCTCATCAGGTTAATAGATCTCACTAACGGTCAGGGACCATAGTTTGGGGGTTTAGAAGGTTCAGGGACAAAAATCAAAGGATTTAAAGTACAGGGACGAAGATCAAAGTTGACTGAAACTATAGGGACGGAAAACATATTTTTCCCATCATAAAAACATGTAAAAGGGGGGGGGGGGGGGGAAAGCGAGTGGGACTCACTAAAACATTTTTCACACTATATTACATAAAAGGAAATGGGCAATATGATACCCTCCTAGATTACATTTTTACCCTTTATTCCTCCATCTCTCACATTTCAGGTCTCCTCGAGAGGAAAAACCACCACATTAACTCCCAACAAAAACTTGCACAATTCGTAGTTATGTTACGGAGTCATAGTCCCAACACAAGCTCCAAAATAGTATTATTTACTTAATTCAAATTTTTTAAGTATAAGTATTTGTAATCAATATTTTTAGCTTTAGACCTAATTTTTGCTAAAGATCTAAAAAACATTATTCATGTGAAAATCTCTTTGTAGGAAATTATATATTACTAATATTAACGTTGAGTTTGTTTCGGTTGATGTGCAAAGAAATGAAAAGAGACAGTGTGAAATAAAAGGGTAAAAACCGACATTCTTAGTGTTTTCGAATGAATTGGAAAACATGTGAGAAAGTGGAAATAACAACTTGGATCCACTAAAACATTTTTCTCACTCTCCCACACAAATAGAGAGAAGCTATGTGATAGCCTCCTAAATTACATTTTTACCCTTTCTTCCTCTATCTCTCTCATTCCAAGTCTCCTCGAGAGGAAAAATCGCTACGCTAACCCCCAACACAAACTTACACAACTCATTGTTATGTTGCAGAGTCATAGTCCTAGCACGAGCACCACATTAGTATTATTTTTTAATTCACATTTTTTAAGTATAAGTATTTAAAATTAATTTTTTTAGCATTAGACCTAACTTTTGCTAAATAACTAAAAAATCATTATTCATGTGAATATCTCTCTTTAAACAATTATATAAATTATTAATAATAACGTTGAGTTTGCTTCGGATGATGAGAAAAGAAAAGAAAATAGGCAGAGTGAAAAAAAGGGTAGAAACCGACATTCTCAATGGTTTCGGATGGATTGGAAAACATGTGAGAAAAAGGGGAAAACATGAGTGGGACCCACTAAAATTTTTTTCGCACTCTCATATGTAAACAAAGAGATAAGACACGTGATAGCCTCCTCAATTACATTTCTACTCTTTATTCCTCTATCTCTCTCATTCCAAGTCTTCTCGAGAGGAAAAAAACACCACGTTAACCCCCTAACACAAACTTACACAACTCATAGTTATGTTGGGGCATCATAGTCCTAGCACAAGCACCACAATCGTATTATTTTTTAATTCAAATGTTTTAAGTATAAGTATTTATAATTAATTTTTTTTAGCGTTAGACCTAACTTTTGCTAAATGAGTAAAAAAACATTATTCATGTGAATATCTCTTTATAAGAATTTATATATATTACTAATTTTAACGTTGGGTTTGCTTTGGATGATGTGCAAAGAAAAGAAAAGAGACAGAGAAAAATAAAAGGGTAAAAATCGAAATTCATAGTGGTTTCAGATGAACTAGAAAACATGTGAGAAGGGGGAAAATCAAGTGGGATCCACTAAAACATTTTTCACACTCTTCAACGTAAATAGAGAGAAGCCTTGATAGCCTCCTAAATTAAATTTTTACCCTTTATTCTTCTATCTCTCCCATTCCAAGTCTCCTCGAGAGGAAAAAGCACCACACTAACCCCCAACACAAACTTGAACAACTCATAGTTATGTTGCAGAGTCATAGTCCTAGCACAGGCACCACATTGGTATTATTTTTTTAATTCACATTTTTTAAGTATAAGTATTCATAATTAATTTTTTTAGCATTAGACCCAACTTTTGCTAAATAGCTAAACAACAATATTCATGTGAATATCTCTCAGTAAGCAATTATATATATTATTAATATTAACGTTGAGTTTGCTTTGGATGATGAGAAAAGAAAAGAAAACAAATAGAGAGAAAAAAGAGTTGAAAGTGACATTCTCAATGGTTTCAGATGAATTGGAAAGCATGTGAGAAAAAGGGAAAAAGGAGAATGGGACTCTTTATTCCTCAATATCTCTCATTCCAAGTCTTCTCGAGAGGAAAAAGCACCATGTTAACCCCCAACACAAACTTGTACAACTCATAGTTATGTTGCGGCGTCATAGTCCTAACACAAGCACCACATTAGTATTATTTTTTAATTAATTCACATTTTCTTAAGTATAAATATTTATAATTAATTTTTTTTAGCATTAGACCTAACTTTTGCTAAAAAGATAAAAACATTGTTCATGTGAATATCTCTCTATAAGCAATTTTATATATTACTAATATTAATGTTAAGTTTGCTTCGGATGATGTGCAAAGAAAAGAAAACTTACAAAGTGAAAAAAGTTAAAACCCAACACTCTTCGTGGTTTTCGATGAACCGGAAAACACGCGAGAAACAAGAAGAAAAAAGCAAGTAGGACCTACTAAAACGTTCTTCGCAATCTCCTACGTAAAAAGGAAGAAAAGAAATGTAATGGCCTCCCAAATTAAATTTTTACCCTTTATTCCTCTATCTCTCTCAATTCATGTATCCTCGAGAGAAAAAGGCACCACGCTAACCCCCAACATAAACTTGTGCAACTCATAGGTATTTTACGGAGTCATAGTCCTAGAACAAGCACTACATTAGTATTACACTTTTTATATACATTTTTTAAGTATAAGTATAAGTATTTGTAATTAATTTTTTCAGCATTAGACATAACGTTTGTCAAATGGTTAAAAAATATTATTCATGTTAATATCTCTTTATATGCCATTATATATAATTAATATTAACGTTGTGTTTGCATTGGATGATGTGCAAAGAAAAAAACAAACAAAGTGAAAAATGTTAAAAACTGACACTTTTTGTGGTTTTGGATGAATCAGAAAAAATGTAAGAAATAGAAAGAAAAAAAGGAGTGGGACCCACTAAAACGTTCTCCGCATACTCCTACGTAAAAAGGGAGAGAACTCATGTGATAGCCTCCTAACTTAAATTTTACCCTTTATCCCCCTATCTCTTTCTATTCAAAACTCCATGAAAAGAAAAACCACCATGCTAACCACCTAACATAAACTTGCACAACTCGTAGTTGTGTTGTGGAGTCGTAGTCCTAGCACAAGCATCATTTTAGTATTATATCTTTTTAATTAACATTATTTAACTATAGGTATTCGTAATTGTTGGTGTATGCCCTAGAGGCCGATGGTATATTGACCCCTTTTAGCATACAATATATGTGATGTTAATTATAAAAGGCATTATTTATTATATTAATTAATTAATATGATAAAGTCCTTAGAATGACTTGTTCGTGGCTGTAAGATATCAAGTTGACTTGATAGTGAGATTCTATAGGCCACTTCAGAACGTTATTCTCAAATCATCCCTAGTCAAGTATTATTGTGAAAAAGGACAACAATAATACGTCGAGACTAGTATGTGAGTAGATTGATTACTATGTCTCACTAGTCATGGATATGTGATATCAAATCTTCCACATCGGTGCACATTAAAGGGTTTTAATGGTATATTAGATTGACCCACAATGAAATGCTACATGGATTATTATGCATGTCCTTTGACCTGATGCCACTACGGTTCATAACATGAGAAGTCGTATGTTTTGGTTCCATCAAACGTCATGCCTAACCCGGTGGCTATAAAGGTGGTTACCGAGTATGCCACAAATCATGTGGAGGGATGGGAGTGACTAGATGGGATTTGTCCCTCCCACATAATGGGGGTTATATCTTGGGCCCTTTGACTGAGTGAGACTAAAAAGTGGATGGTCGTGCCCAAATAATATTAGTATGAGATATTAATATTATTTGTTAGAAGTCTACTCGGGAAATCAAGAAATCGAGATTGAAATATACAAGGATGACACATTCCACGCCTTGTGTTCAATCTAGATATATGGACAAAGGGACTATACATACATGGTAACATTGGTCGCGGATTGGTTATATGTCAAATCACATTGACATTCTTGTTAGTTGGGTAGTAGCGATGTTTTGCTAGATATTCGCTACTTGTAATATTAAAATATGATTTTATTGTTACTGCCAACATAATGGGAACCTACAGGGTCACACACTTAGCACGGGCTGACTTGGACACTAAAGCCATTAGATGGTTTTAATTAGGTTTTTAATTAGATTAAAGGTCCATGTGTTGTGAAACTCATTTAGTAAGACTAAATGGGCCAACCCATTAGTTTGGGCCTACATATGGGTAGGTATCACTAAATCCTAATGCTCACTGTGAGGGTTAGCCACCACAATATATAGAATATATGGATGGTAGCTAACAGGTGATTACTCTAATACTTCAAACACGAAAAAGAAAAAGGTTTTCTCTAAACCATATCACCATCCCTCATAATGAGAGAAGAGGCAATCATCCCTTCACCGCCGCTAGCACTGCGAAAGAGGGAGTCCTAGTATCGCGTTCATATGGATACCGGTGGAGGCATAGCTACTCTTGCATGCTCGTGGTTTGGCAAAAGGAAAGTACTAAAAGGTATACTCTATAACACGATTTATGGCTTATGCATGGATCCTTGGAGGGTTTGGGAAATATTTAAATTTTAAAAGTTTAGTTCTTTCACTGCGTTTGACCTTCCAAAACCAAACAATAATTAATTTTTGGGTTAAATATGTTTTTAGTCCCTGAAAAAGAATCGAGATTTGATTTTAGTCATTGCAATTTAAAATTGGTGGTTTTGGTCCTTCAAAAATTGAAAATGCACCAATTTAGTCCTTATTGTCTTGTTTTGCTACAGATTTTGCTACAGATTAGCTATGAATTTTTATCGATAAGGACTAAATTGGTGCATTTTTAATTTTTGAAAGACTAAAACCACCGATTTTAAATTACAGGGACTAAAACCAAATCTCAACTATTTTTCAGGGACTAAAAACATATTTAACCCTTAAGTTTTTTAGAATTAGACACAACTTATGCCAAATAGCTAAAAAATATTATTCATGTGATTAACTTTCTACAAGGAATTATATATATTACTAATACGAACGTTGGGTTCGCTTCAAATGATGCGCAGATAAAAGAAATCAGACAAAGTGGGGACAAAAGGTAGAAACTGACATTCTCCGTGGTTTTGGATGAATCATTAAAACATATAAAAGGGCAAAAAATGAGTGGGACCCACTAAAATATTTTTCACACTCTACCACGTTAAAGTAGAGAGGGCCATATGATATCCTCCTAGATTACATTTTTACCCTTTATCCCTCCATGTCTCACATTTCTAGTCTCCTCGAGAGGAAAAACCTCCACATTAATCCCTAACATAAACTTGCACAATTCTTAGTTATGTTACGAAGTCATAGTCCTAACACAAGCACCACAATAGTATTATTTATTTAATTCACATATTTAAGTATAAGTATTTGTAATCAATTTTTTAGCTTTAGACCTTATCTTTGCTAAATAGCTAAAAACAAAATTCATGTGATCTATAAGCAATTATAAATATTACTAATATTAATGTTGAGTTTGTTTCGAGTAATGTGCTAAGAAATGAAAAGAGACAGGGTGAAATAAAAGGGTAAAAATTGACTTTCTCAATGGTTTCGGATGAATTGGAAAACATGTGAGAAGGGAAAAAAGCAAGTGGGATCGACACTAAAACGTTTTTTGCACTCTTCTACGTACATAGAGTGAAGCCATGTGATAGCCTCCTGTTCTAGACCAGTTTGTATAAAACTCTCAGTTAAATCACACAAGAGCACAAGGAAGCTGACACGAGAAAGAGCTACAACAGGAGATCGTTGGGCGTACATCCAGAGGCAAGCCTCTGGCAGCATAAGGCGAACCTGGAAGCACAAGGAGAACCTGGCAGTATAGCGTAAGCATGAAGAGAGAACCATGCAGGCGAACCTGGCAGTACAGCGTACCCTGCAGGGAAAACTTGGCAGCACAACGAACTTTTTATATTGGAAAAGAGAAATATTTTCTCTTGACTATAAGACTTGCTTGAAAGGGACGTTGCCTCTAAAGCATGGATAGGGAAGCAGGCTGACAATGACAACTCATAGCATGCACCCAACAACACACATTGACTGACACGACGCAGTAGGCAACAGGAGGCACAACACAACAGGAGGCGCAGCGCAGCAGAAGGCACATCGCAGCAGGAGGAAACACATAACCTTTCACCGAAATGGAGGGACGCCTTTCTCTGTTTTAAGCACAACTCAATAGACATACTCCAAAAGGGAAATGGCATGCTTATAGACAGAGGGCGTATTCTATGAGGATTGATATAGTTGAGTTATTTTAATAGAATCCAATGTAATACTTGGACCCCAAGTTTAGTGCCATTATATAAGCACCAGGGGGCAACCAAATGCAACAATCGGAACTAGGAGAGAAATTCTCCACACTTGTAACCGTGCTTCCCAATGAACATGAAACCCTTAATCTCAATCTCCATTTTCCATCTTCTCAATCTCTATCTCTATTTTTCCAGTTCTATACTGAAGCACCTCCTAAATTACAATTTTACCCTTTATTCCTCTATCTCTCTCTCATTCCAAGTCTCCTCGAGAGGAAAAAGCACCACGATACCCCTAACACAAACTTGCAGAACTCATAGTTATGTTGCAGAGTCATAGTCATAGAACAAGCACCACAATAGTATTATTTTTTTAATTCAGATTTTTTATGTATAAGTATTTATATATAATTAATTTTTCTAGCATTAGACCTAACTTTTGCTAAATAGCAAAAATACATTATTCATGGGACTATCTCTCTATAAGCAATTACATATATTATTAATACTAATGTTGTGTTTGTTTAAGATGATGTGTAAAAAAAACAAAACAGATAGAGTGAAAAAAGGTAGAAACCGACATTCTCTGTGGTTTCAGATGAATTGGAAAGCATGTGAGAGAAGGGGAAAAAATGAGAGTGGGAACACTAAAATGTTTTTCACACTCTCATTCGTAAACAAAGAGAGAAGCCACGTGATAGCCTCTTCAATTACATTTTTACCCTTTATTCATCTATCTCTCTCATTCCAAGTCTTCTCGAGAAGTAAAATCACCACGTTAACCCCCAACACAAACTTGCACAACTCATAGTTATGTTGCAGCGTCACAGTCCTAGCACAACCACATTAGTATTTTTTTCAATCCAAATCTTTTAAGTATTGATAATTAATTTTTTGAGCATTAAACCTAACTTTTGCTAAATAGCTAAAAAATCATTATTCATGTGAATATCTCGCTATAAGAATTTTTATATATTAATAATATTAACGTTGAGTTTGCATTGGATGATGTGAAAAAAAAGAAAAGAGACAGAGTGAAATAAAAGGGTAAAAACCGAAATTCTCAGTGGTTTCAAATGAATTGGAAAACATGTGAGAAGGGGGAAAAGCAAATGGGATCCACTAAAACGTTTTTTGCACTCTTCTACGTAAACAGAGAGAAGTCATGTGATAGCCTCCTAAATTATATTTTTACCCTTTATTCCTTTATCTCTCTCATTCCAAGTCTCCTTGAGAGGAAAAGGAACCACGCTAACCCCCAACACAAACTTGTACAACTCATAGTTATGTTGCGGAGTCATAGTCCTAGCACAGGCACCACATTAGTATTATTTTTTTAATTCACATTTTTTTAAGTATAAGTATTTATAATTATTTTTTTAGCACTGGACCTAACTTTTGCTAAATAGCTAAAAAAAGATTATTCATGTGAATATCTCTCTATAAGCAATTATATATATTATTAATAATAACGTTGAGTTTGCTTCTGATGATGAGAAAAGAAAGAAAACACGCAGAGTGAAAAAAAGGTAGAAACCGACATTCTGAATGGTTTCGGATGAATTGGAAAGCATGTGAGAAAAGGGGAAAAAAAGGAGAGGGACCCACTTGAACGTTTTTCACACTCTCATATGTAAACAAACAGAGAAGCCACGTGATAGCCTCCTAAATTAAATTTTTACCCTTTATTCGTCTATCTCTCTCATTTCAAGTCTTCTTGAGAGGAGAAAGCATAACGCTAACCCCCAACACAAACTTGCACAACTCGTAGTTATGTTGCGGCGTCATAGTCCTAGCACGAACACAACATTAGTATTATTTTTTTAATTCACATTTTTTATGTATAAGTATTTATAATTAATTTTTTAGCATTAGACCTAATTTTTTCTAAATAGCTAAAAACATTATTCATGTGAATATCTCTCTATAAGCAATTATATATTAATAATATTAACGTGTAGTTTACTTCGGATGATGTGCAAAGAAAAGAAAAGAGACAAAGTGAAATAAAAGGGCAAGAACTGACATTCTTAGTGGTATCAGATGTGTAACGTCCTAATTTTTTAATTAAAAAATAATGCCTGTTGGAAGCATTATTTCCAAGTTCATGAAATTATTTCGAGAATTAATGATATCGGCATGCACATAGAAACATTAGGCAATCCAACAGTTACTCAAGCAGGAATCTAGCACATTAATACAAAGATACAGTTGTTGCCAACAAGGGCTCATAATACAATTATCAATCTAACAGGCATAATGGGATATGACTATACATGTGTCCTGGAAATATAAAAGGCGTCCCTGAGGCCTCACATGTACTATCCTATCCCATCAAAACAATATAATCCTATGCTTATACAAAAAAATGTCAATAAAAAAGAATTGGGTCATCATAAGACCCCAACCAATAACTCCAACCTCTTGATCAAGCATCTGAATAGGAACCCTGCATATCTGAATATATCCCACATCGTGGGGTTAGACTAGTGTCCCGGTGAGTGTGGTAAAAACATGCAGTGTAGGAAATCATGCGCATGAGATGCAACAGTCAAACATATACCACAACTCTAACATATACATAAATGACATGAAATCATGCAAACATGGTTGTGACGTGTTTTTACCCAACACCCGAGATCTTTTCGCTATCTATGACTGTGATTGAGCGCTCTGCATCGTGACCAAGGACTGTCGTCCAGGGAGACTTATATGATTATGTTTTATTATCAAACATAGAAGTAATGCATGTCATCAATTTAATTGATGATTCCCATTTCCCTCTTGGCTGAGAGGTCCATGTGAATTACCTCCTCCTTCATTAGATGGTCCAAAGACCCGTGAAATTCCTCTTTGGTCCGAAGACTCTGTAATTGGTCCAAAGACCCTGTGATTGGTCCAAAGACCCTGTGATATTTATCTTTGGCCACAGGCCCATGAAAATAGTTTGTACATTATGAGGGTTTCAAAACGTGAGAACATGATTCATTGCATGCTTACATGTTTATATATGCAAAATGATGATTTCATGGTACTACAAATCTCATACTCAATAATCTCATGGAAACACTAACCTCTACAACCAAGGGTTAAGCCGACAATCAAGCAATGAAGACCAATACACACATAAACCTTAGATCAATCTCAATCAATCACAAGCAACTAAAGAAGAAGGGGCAAGGAGGGGAGGGATCATGAGAGAACTTCACACATGATGAAAAGTTAGTGGGTGAACCACACTCACCTCAAGAGAAGGGGAAATAGGAGTGATGGGGGGGTGTATCCAAGCTTTCTTGATGACTTGAGGTGGTGGAGTGGCTCCTCCTTCTTCCTTCTATGTCTTCCTCTTTCTCTGGAGTCTCTCCCTAGAGTGAGGGAAGAGGGTTTGAAATGGGGTGGAAGCCCTTACTTAATCCTTTTATAAAATCGGATCCGCACATTCTCGCTCAAGCGAGAGTTTCTTGCTTGAGCAAGCCTCTAAAACCCCCTCTGGTCGAACGTTCTCGCTCAAGCGAGGGTATTCTCACTTAAGCGAGACAAGCCAGAGAGCAAACTCTGAAATTGCGCTCAAGCGAGAGGTTCTCGCTCATTGTTGGAAATCTGGCAAGCATACCAAAATCCCAGCAGTATAATAGTAAGTAAGAGTATCATATCCATAGGGGACGGTTCAATTTGTAAAGATCAGTGGTCACAACTATCAAGTAGAGAATATGATTTTTGGTTTGTTGAGAATTGCGAAAATAAATAAAACTGAACTTAAAGTGAGATAGGTAGAGACAATTACTTGGACTAGGATTGAACTTCGTTTCATCGCACCCCTTTCGTATGTGAATCCCAGTAATATTTATGAATATGTAGTTATGATACCTGTAACATCCCAGAAAATTGAGACCTAGGAAGTATAAAAGAAAACCTTAGGTGGTGATCCAAGCGGTGAGGGAAATTAAAAGTAGGTTAAGAAACCGGAGGTTAAGAGTATAAAAGAGGGACTGAGAGTTAAGCCAATCAATTGTAGGTCGAACCTAGAAGGAATCACACTCACAGACAGAGGTAATATAGTGGTTAAGGGTAAATAAATGAGATTGGGTATAGAAGAATTAAGTTGAAAGGAAGAGTTAAGGAGAAGAGCTACACCGAATCTTAGCCATTAACTGTGGTAGAATAAGCTTTGTGGTCAAGGGAAATGATTTATCAAGTATTAGAGTGGGGAAGGGATTTGGATGAGAAGAACTAAGTTAGAAGAAGGTTATCGTGGAGAGGAACTAGGTTTGAGAAGGAGAGTTTTGAGTTGGAATCAAAGAAGGGCAAAAACCTAGGTTGTTGCTTAAATTGGGGTTTCAAGCCTATGACCTCGGTGCACTAATTTGAAAATATCTAGAGTTGAAGGTGTCCAATGGAGGTATTTCCACTTGGGTTAGAAAGTTAAGATTCGGGGCTTCAGTTTGATATGCTATACGATTAGTATTCCGAGCTCGTTTGCACCCTTAACAAAGAAATTCTTGTTCAGGCGAGAAAGCTGTCGAGAAACAGCAACATCTCCTCAAATCCTCTCTGTTTTCTGCGCTCCAAGCTGCGCTGAGCGCAACTAAAGCGCAGAAATAGAGAGTTATCGGGAAAAGCTGCGCTTCAGATGCGCTAAGAGCAAGTGAAGCGCAGCGACGCGACTGTTGCTGTTAAAACACTAAAAACTGAGTTTTTACTCATTTTTCTTCATTTTCTCCACTTCCCATTTCTTAGAGAGAGAGATAGAGCAAGACTTAGAGAGAGAAAGGGTGCTAGGGTTTGGAAATTGAGAATAAGGAGGAGCTTCCTCACCACTTCAAGGTCCACTACTTCAAGTTCTTCTTCCTCCCAACCATTCCTTGTGTTCTCCTAGGGTTTGGACAACCCAAGACGTGAGTGGGGTTTCCCTTCACTTAATGTTTGAATATGTGTATCCCTTGCATGATCCCACCTCTTCTATCCCTTCCCTTTACTAATTGTTATGCTTGGAACCAATAGGTATATGCTTGGTTTGTTTGAATGCTTGATGTATTACCTAATATGTTCAAAACCTAGATTAAAATAATTGGGGGATTTTGGGGAAAAGGCTCAAATGCATGATAGTGGAAATATGTATACATATGTGTGTGTGTGTGTGTGTGTGTGTGTGTGTGTACACATATGAGAATGGATAACGAAATCAAAAGAAAAGGGGACTTCGGTCCAATGAGGGGGTCTTGTGCCCATAATGAATAAGAATGAAAAATGTAATTGTTTGCTAATTAAGACAGGAGGTTAAAAGGCCATAAGGAAGACGTTCCTTGGACGGTATTGAGCTCAATTTCCAGGTCAGAGGTTTAAGTGAAAAGAAACCCCGGTGTTGGGTAATACACCAAGAGGTTGTATGTGAATATTTGATGAATAGAATGTATTGTAATGAATTTAAAGTCGATGAAGAAAATATTATGAAATGTTTGTTGATTGAATTGTTAAGATTTAAATGTATATAGTTTATCTATGTTTATATGTTATGTTTCTTCCCACACCGCACACACAATTACCTCACTCACTGGGACGTAGTCTCACCCCACGTTATGGGGATTTATGTTCAGATGTGCAGGAGGTACTTCAGAGGCTTGATCGGGAGTGGTAGGTGCGGGTTGGGTCTTGTGAAGGCCCAACTCTCCTGGCTGTTGGTGGAATTCTTTGATTGTATTTAGCCTTAATGGCATGCCTTCGGTCTTGTAGTTAGTGCTTTCTTGTGAGTAGTGTTTTGGTTGTGAGGTAATCATATTGGACTATTAAGGACTAGAATTGTTATTCAAATGCTTATTCATGTAATCAAGTGAGGATTGTATTTTGGCCATGAAGGATTGGTTAGGGATTTCCATTTTATTGAACAATTATAAACTGTATTGGTAATGTCTTCTGGTTTTCAGGATATTTAGAAATCTGGGAAAAACTCCGTTTTCAGGAGAGACTCTGCCGGGAATTCCAGTAGGAGTGTTGTAAGGTTTTAGGATATATGTTGTAGGTTATTTATCTAAATTTGAAGGATGTATGACTATGTGTAGACTTAAGCAAACGTTGGAATTTCCTAAGTAATTGTATGAAATTGTTTGACGATATCGATAAAGTCACGGAATAATCTCGGAATTTTGGAATAGTGCCTCCAACGGACTTTATTCTAGAATTCAGAAATTAGAACGTTATAATACCTTAACCAAACTATGTTATTTTACCCTAGTGTCTAGCGATAAAATACTCAGAAATAATTCATGCGGGTTCTCCTAAGCGACAAATTACCCCGGCTTTAATGATCTGTTTCGGTTTTTTAACACTATCAATTCCCCCTATGTGTCCATAGTGACTATTATGAGTTTTTTTACCAATCAGAGTTCAATTTTCCTATGTCTAGGCTCCCCCAAACTCGCTATTAATTTTATAAGACCAACTTTTGAATGCACCCCATAAAACCAACCTATAACTCTGGCACGCAGGCGGAAGCTAAGCATTAAGCACGGAATAAAAATACCGATATCATAAAAACAAGGATTCATAAATATTAAAGAGAATTCACATACAATTGGGGATTGAATCAACTATGTTCAATCCTATTAGAGAGTTTAGCTACGCATGGTAGCCATTACAAACCAACGGAGAAACTGTCACACTTTTCTCCAGCCCTAGCTCTGCTCTGTCATCTCTCCAAAAGCTCTATTGATCTTTGCACAAGGTTCTATTTATAGAGGTTGGAAAGCCATCTGAAATCTGGAAGGAATCTTATTTGAAATCCTTTGAAAAACTGAATCTGTATTCCTGCGCTTCACCTTGCGCTCAGCACAGATGAAACGCAGGATCCAGTGAGTATTTTTATTGCCGCGCTCCACCTATGCTCAGCGCAGGTGGAGTGTGATTCACGTTCCAGCTTTCCCTGATTTCCTCTTTTTCAGCTTGATCTCTTCCTGATCTTATCTTTGTTTGATATGCTTTCCTTATTTCCCTCTTTTTAGCTTGATCTTGTGATGATTTGATCCTCAATTTGAATTTAGAATTTAGTCTGCAGAATCCTTATCCAAATAATTGTTGATCTTATCTTAATCAGCTGCCATTTAAATCCTTATCTTGCAGATTCTCTTTTCAAATGGATGCTATCTTGTTTCTTCATTTAAATCCTTCCCTTTTATCTGCAAAATCAGCAGATTTTCTATCAAAATGACATCATATTCAAATTCAAATCAAATAATTACAAAATATGCATTTATTACTAAAAGAAGGTAATTTGGGGAATAATTTTACTATTTTACCCTTGATAAGTGTAGTAATTAATCAATAATTTATCATATATTTTACACTTATCACTCATCATAGTGTTTTTCCTCTATTTCCTAACTACTAAAACATACTCCCCATGTCCTAGCTTAACTTCCTCAAAAGTTCAATTGTGATTGGAAACAAGGACTTAACATTGGGATATACGTTTAGGATTCTCTCTAGAATTCAAAGCTTTTCTTAAATTCCTATTCTCTTCCTCTGGACAGATTCCTTAACCTGTGATTCCTCTTAAAGTCCTAAGAGTCCTAATTTTCAGGATGTTACAGGATGAATTGGAAAACATGTTAGAAGGGGGAAATAGCAAATTGGATCCACTAAAACATTTTTCTCACTCTCCCACGTAAACAAAGAGAAGCCATGTGATAGCCTCCTAAATTACGTTTTTACCCTTTATTCGTTTATCTCTCTCATTCCAAGTCTCCTTGTGAGGAAAAATCACCATGCTAACCCCCAACACAAACTTGCACAACTCATAGTTATGTTGCGGAGTCATAGTCCTAGCACGGACACCACATTAGAATTATTTTTTTAATTCACATTTTTTTAAGTATAAATATTTATAATTAATTTTTTAGCATAAGAGCTAACTTTTGCTAAATAGCTAAAAAAACATTATTCATTTGAATATCTCTCTATAAGCAATTATATATATATATATATTATTAATATTATCGTTGAGTTTGCTTCGGATGATGAGAAAAGAAAATAAAACAGGCAGAGTGAAAAAAAGGGTAGAAACCGACATTCTCAGTGGTATCGGATGAATTGGAAAGCATGCGAGAAAATGGGATAAAAGGAAAGTGGGACCCACTAAAACGTTTTTCACACTCTCATTTGTAAATAAAGAGAGAAGCCACGTTATAGCCTCCTCAATTACATTTTTACCCTTTATTCCTCTATCTCTCTCATTCCAAGTCTCCTCGAGAGAAAAAAAATCACCACGCTAACCCCCAACACAAACTTGCACAACTCATAGTTATGTTGCGGCATCATAGTCCTAGCACAAGCGCCACATTAGTATTATTTTTTAATTCACGTTTTTAAGTATAAGTATTTATAATTAATTTTTTAGCATTAGACCTAACTTTTGCTAAATAGCTAAATATACATTATTCATGTGAATATCTCTCTATAACCATTTATATATATATATTATTAATATTAACGTTGAGTTTGCTTCGGATGATGAGAAAAGAGAAGAAAACAGAAAAAGTGAAAAAGGTTAAAACCCAACACTCTTCGTGGTTTTCGATGAATCGGAAAAGATGCGGGAAGCAAGAAGAAAAAAAGCGAGTAGGACCCACTAAAACGTTCTATGCACTCTCCTATGTAAAAAGGGAGAAAAAAATGTGTGATGGCCTCCTAAATTACATTTTTACCCTTTATTCCTCTATCTCTCTTATTTCACATTCCTCGGGGGAAAAGGCACCACGCTAACCCCCAACATAAACTTGCGCAGGTCATAAGTGTAACATCCCAAGTTTCAATCATGTTATGTGTTAAAATTGTAATGAAATAGGTTTTGGGAGAAAAGATATTGATTTGGTAATATTTAGGTGGTAAAGGGGCTGGTTTATGCAGCAAACAAGAAAATTGCATTTTGGTATGTTCGCTTGAGCGAGCAAGGGAATTTAAGTGCAAAGTGCTCTCTAACTTGGTACTCGCTCAAGCGAGCAAATCAACAGAGAGTTGTGTTTCTAGTTTACTTATATGGTTTTTCTTGTTTATTTGGTTGCTGTAATGCTCGTTCAAGCGAGCTAAGAATTGAAATTTAAGGGTGCTCTTTGACTCGGTGTTGGCTCAAGCGAGCCAGGACTCGCTCAAGCGAGCGCAAAGTCAGAAAGCAAGGGTATTTTTACTGGGCGTTCCTCGCTCAAGCGAGCCAGTTCCTTGCTCAAGCGAGCCAGTGCTCGCTTGAGCGAGCCCCAACTCAGAGAGAGAGAAGGGTTCTAGAGAGAATCAAGCTAAGGGCAAGAGGGAAGCTTTCCAAGCCAAGGATCTCACCACCCAACCTTCTTCAACCTCCTTCCCCCTCTCCATTTTAGTTGTTGAGGTGAGTATAACTCACACACCCACCTCCATTTCAGTTGAATCTTTTGGATGAGCCCTAAATTCTTTCCACCCATTTCTTTAGCTTTAATTGTTATTGTTTGATTGTTGAATTCTTCCTATTTGCTTTGATTTCTATATATTGATTTATGGCATAGATTAGGGCTTGTAGGTTAAGGTTTTACTCCATATTCATTAATCATTGATTATTCATGGTGCATTGGCACATAGTTAGCATATTTACTCTATACTCGAAAGTTGAAAATGAATTTGGCTTATGGCTACCAAACCCTAATTAATCAAGCTTGACTTCGGTCCAGAATAAGAATAAAATGAGTTTGGCTTCGGCCCAGAGTAATTGGCTTTTTTCTAGATTATGAGTAACGACTTCGGCCCAAAATTATGTATGAAAACTTGACTTCGGTCCAGAATAAGTGGCAGGTAGTAACCCCAAGAAAAAACGTTTCTTGTAGTCTGAGCTCAGGTCTAGCCTTAGAATTAGTGAAAAGACCCCGTCTTCCGGGTAAAGCAGGTTATGTGTATTCAGATATTGAGTTGAGAATGGTTATGTAAATTGTCTTGTATTTGATTGCCTGATGCATAGCATATGCTTGTTTCCCTACACTGCATGAGCATAGTTATATTCACTGAGACATCTGTCTCACCACACGTTTTGTGGTTATATTTTAGATGCACATGTACCTCCCGTTCAGGGCAGTGAGCTTGGAGGCTAGCAGGAGATTAGTTCTTTTGATGTATTGAAATACTTATGTATTTAGTGGATTAATTGATGATTAGAATTATATTTGGTGATATTTTTGGGGATATGATGTACATGTGCAGCCTTCGGGCCTTTCTATTTTGTTTAGGGCACATGTATGGGGATATCCCAGTTGATGTATTCAAATATTGTTATGTTGAGCCCACGTGGAGTTATGTATTCAGTTTATTTTCCATACATCGTTTGAGTAATCGTTGGACGCTTAAATGTTATATGACTTTTGTTAGATGATATTTGAAATGACGCGAAATAATTTCAGATATTTGGGAATTTGGCTTCCAATAAGCTCAATTCTTGAATTTAGAAATTAGGACGTTACAATAGGTATTTTACGGAATCATAGTCCTAGAACATGCACCACATTAGTATTATACTTTTTAATATACATTTTTTAATTATAAGTATTTCTAATTAATTTTTTTCAGCATTAGACATAATATTTGTCAAATATCTAAAAAATATTATTCATGTGAATATCTCTTTATATGCCATTATATATAACTAATATTAAAGTTGAGTTTGCTTTGGAAGATGTGCAAAGAAAAGAAAACAAACAAAGTGAAAAAATTTAAAAACTGACACTCTTTGTGGTTTTGGATGAATTAGAAAACACATGAGAAACAAAAAGAAAAAAGGATTGGGACCCACTAAAACGTTCTCTGCACACTCCTACGTAAATAAGGAGAGAACTCATGTGATGGCCTCCTAACTTAAATTTTTACCCTTTATCCCTATATCTCTTTCATTTCAGAACTCCTCAAAAAGAAAAACCACCACGCTAACCACCTAACATAAACTTGCACAATCCGTAGTTATGTTGTGGAATCGTAGTCCTAGCACAAGCACCATAATAGTATTATATTTTTTTAATTCACATTATTTGACAATAGATATTCGTAATTAATTTTTTTAGAATTAAACATAACTTTTGCCAAATAGCTAAAAAAATATTATTCATGTGATTAACATTCTATAAGCAATTATATTTATTACTAATATGAACATTGGGTTCGCTTCATATGATTTGCAAATAAAAGAAATCAGACAAAGTGGGGAAGAAAGGTAAAAACTGACACTCTGTGGTTTTAGATGAATCATTAAAACATGTAAGAGGGGGTAAAAGCGAGTAGGACACACTAAAACATTTTTCAAACTCTACAACGTAAAAGGAGAGAGAGGTCACATGATAGTCTACTAGAATACATTTTTACCTTTTATCCCTCCATCTCTCACATTTCAGGTCTCCTCAAGAAGAAAAACCACCACATTAACCCCTAACATAAACTTGCACAATTCGTATATTAGTATTATTCATTTAATTTACATTTTTTAAGTACAAGTATTTGTAATCAATTTTTTTAGCATTAGAAAAGAAAAGATGAGAGACACAGTGAAAACAATGGTTAAAAGCGACATTCTCAATGGTTTCAGATGAATTGGAAAACATGGGAGAGTGGGAAAAGCAAGTGGGACCCACTAAAACGTTTTTTGCACTCTTCTACGTACATAGAGAAAAGCCATGCGATAGCCTCCTAAATTACATTTTTACCCTTTATTCCTCTATCTCTCTCATTCCAAGTCTCCTCGAGAGGAAAAAACACCACTCCGACCCCCATCACAAACTTTCAAAACTCATAGTTATGTTGCGGAGTCATAGTCCTAGCACACGTACCACATTAGTATTATTTTTTAATTCACATTTTTTAAGTATAAATATTTATAATTATTTTTTTAGCATTGGACCTAACGTTTGCTAAATAGTTAAAAAATATTATTCATGTGAACATCTCTCTATAAGCAATTCAATATATTATCAATATTAACATTGAGTTTGTTTCAGATGATGTGCAAACAAAACAAAACAGGAAGGGTGAAAAAAAGGGGTAGAAACCGACATTCTTTGTGGTTTCGGATGAATTGGAAAGCATGTGGGAAAAAGGGGGAAAAGGAGAGTGGGATGCACTAAAACGTTTTTCGCAATCTCATAAGTAAACAAAGAGAGAAGCCACATGATAGCCTCCTAAATTACATTTTTACACTTTATTCCTCTATATCTCTGATTTCAAGTCTTCTCGAGGGGAAAAAATACCATGCTAACCCCCAACACAAACTTGCACAACTCATAATTATGTTGCAGTGTCATAGTCCTAGCACAAGCACCACATTAGTATTATTTTTTTAATGCTCATTTTTTAAGTATAAGTATTTAGAATTATTTTTTTTAGCACTAGACCTAACTTTTTCTAAATAGCTAGAAACATTATTCATGTGAATATCTCTCTATAAGCAATTGTATATATTACTAATAGTAACATTGGGTTTCTTCAGATTATATGCAAAGAAAAGCTAACAGATAAAAGAAAAAAAAGGCTAAAACCCAACACTCTTCGTGGTTTTGGATCAATCGAAAACATGTTTGAAACAAGAAGAGAAAAAGTAAGTGGGACCCATTAAAATATTCTCCGCACTCTCCGACATAAAAAGGGAGAAAATACATGTGATAGCCTCCTGATGGGTTTCTGGCAAGCGAACCAAAACTCCAGCAGTATAATAGTAAGAAAGAGTATCGTATCCACAGGGAACGGTTAATCTATGTAAACTGTGATCTAATTATCAAGAGAAAGCACAGTTTAGAGAGTATGATTGTGGAATTGTAAAGAGAATAAATAATCAATTGGAATTAGAAAGGTAGAGTTAGAGACACTTTACTTGGATTAGGATTGGACTTCATCTCATCTCTCCCCTTGTGCATGTAAAGACTATCTATTATTTTAGGTTTACTCTATAATACTGTAGACAAACTTTATTGCTAAGACCCTGAGTTACCAGCGATCTCACACACTCAAAGATAATCCATGCGGGCTCTCTCAAGCGACAGACTTACCCTCGGCTAATTTTTCTCTTTTTTAGTCAGTTTGTAAAGGAACTTAGTTGATAAACGAGGCCAACGCTGTAGACGCACCTTCGCTCAAGTACTGTCACTACCCTTACTCATCAGGATACACCTATATTCGAATCCTGGAATTACAATCAACTACCCCTTGCTATCGATACACAGGCCTAATCCTGTGAACGCCCTTCGCTGGAGTACTCACACTACCCATCGCTCATTAGAAACGCTCATGTGTCGGTTTTCTGATATCGAGTACTCTTATTCAATAAGAGAGTGAGTTTCTATGGAAGCTACTTCTCAACTCTCATTCCTAATCAAAACTAACCTAGTTAGTTGAGACTAGCCTATAACTCCAGACGCAAGCCTCGGAATTAGGGATTAAGTACAAAAGAAGAAATACCAATATTATAGATAGGGAGCTCAGAAATAATAATATAAAATTTACATACACTCAGGGATAGAATCGATTACATCCAATCCTACTGGAGAGTTAACTACATGAAGTAGCCATACAAACCACCGAAGATGCTGTCACCATCTTCAATCCTCGTGAAGCGCTCCTCCTCTCCTACTCTAAACTTAGCTTTGGTACATAATCACTGAACTATAGACTAGATTACAATGATTGACGACCTTTTGAAAGGTTGCAAGAGGTTCCTATTTATAGACTAAGGAAAGACAACGCAAATTGGGGAGAAATCTATCTAAAAACGACAACAGGGAATAAATCAGCGTGAGCTGCGCTCCAGGCTGCACTACAGCGCAGGATGGGGCGCAACTTCTAGAGAGTCTGCACTTCACCCTGCGCTATAGCACAGGTAGCGTCCTGCAGCTCCAACTTTTTCTTTTTAATCTTGATCGCTCCCCGAGACTGGTTTTGGCAGATTTGTCTTTCCTTGTTTCCCTTTTCTTGATAAAATCCTTGCATTTATTGAGCAATCTTTGATTTATTTGGGAAGCTTGTCTGCAGAATCCTTGATTGATTGGCAGTGATCTCCTCATTAATTGTATTATATCTTCTTCAAATCTTCATTAAATGTCTTCAATCAATCTCAAACCTTGCAGATATCTTCCTCATTTAATGCTATCTATCCTTCAAATCAAATCTTTGCAATATCCTGCAAAAATCAGCAATATTTCCATCAAAATAGCATCAAATTCAAATCTTAGATTAATAAATACAATCTATCTAATATTTAATAAAAAGGGATTAAATTGG
Organism: Sesbania bispinosa; assembly: GCA_026901365.1. Lineage (NCBI taxonomy): Eukaryota > Viridiplantae > Streptophyta > Magnoliopsida > Fabales > Fabaceae > Sesbania > Sesbania bispinosa. The sequence goes on along the minus strand of QLOH01000088.1, from coordinate 1,470,003 downwards.
GGCAAAATTATCATTTTATCCTTGATAAGTGAAATAAAAAGTGCTCTAATTTATCAACTAATTTTCACTTATCAAAATCCCCCCAACTTAACCTCTTGCTTGTCCTCAAGCAAGAGACCTCCTTGCAATAAAAAATCAATTCTATTCCCAGTGTATTCCTAATAATTAAAAACAAATTCAAGGAACTATCCCTCAACTCTTTCCTAAATTGCAGTCACTTTCCAAACATAAGAAAAACTCAGGGTCAAGGGATGTTACCAATCACCAATCAGAATAGAAATACAAACATCAATCGAACTTCTCAAAAATAGCAATTAAAGCAGTAAGTGATAAACCAAGGAAATCTCTCATTCTCACGGGTAAGTGTTTCCCTCAATATTTGTCACCACTGTTGAACAACTAGAATTGATAGTCGTTTCCAAAATCTGAACCTGCAAGCAGTTAATATGGATCAAAAGGTCTTTATTAGGTTGTAATGAGGCAGGGCTAGCAAGAAATCATGGTTTTTTTGGATATTCAAGGAACACTTTGAATAGAGAGGATCTTGTGATTGTGCTTGGGACTTCTCTCAATTCACCTGGTCATTCTTGAATGGGCACCCTTTTCAACTTGGCCTCATTGTTTTGAAGAAATTCTCCCCCCCCCCCCAACTTATTCAATTCCACACTTTTGTGCAGTTTTTTTTACATAAGAATAACATAGAAACTTTATTTGTGGGGGATGATCCTTCTTTTGTGATTTCTTGTGCCTTCTCTTGAATCTCTGTGACCAACCTCTTGTCCCATATTGTTGTGGTGCACCTTGCTCTCTATCCCAAGTGTTAAGGGACAGGTGATATTCAATGAATATGGTTAGGGTGCATCAAGGAAAACATTCAAGCTCAAATGGGCAATCAATAAATGAAAATATTAAATCAGGGTTGACTTTTTGGCACTGAGCACAATATTAGAATCACAAAATATGCCTTTGTCACTTCCATATCTTCTTCAAGCAAGCAATAACAGTTGACAAGCAGCGGTGAAAAGCTCTCAATATCAGTGTTTGGGCTCTCAGCTCACCGGTTATGGCTAAAATTTCTTTGATAAAGCACTTAATGGATTTAATTAACTATCTTGATAGGTTCTCTTGAGAAGTATCCTAATCCTAACTGATTATGGAATTAATCACAAGACCCTATCATCTTTCCTAGTCTAGTTAGTTAAACTACTTAATTACAGAGAATTTGAAAAAGTTACCTTGATTCCTAATTTCCTAAGGTCCTGAAAATTTTAAAAATTCTAATTTTTTTTTAAAAAATATGAAATACAAAACAAAAAAATCCTAATTAACTAAAAAAATTCTATAAAATAATAGAAAATAAAAGAAAAAACTAAAAGAAAGAAAACACCAGTATCAATCTTCATCCTCTGTATCCTGTGAGTTCTTGTCCTACTGCTGCTTCCATCCCCCCAGGAAAATAGGCATGTCCCCAGGTCACTGCAAGAATATCCGGAACTCTTCAAGCAGCATGCTCGGGTATGGGTCTAGTACTCCTGATTGGTTTGAGGGCAACTGGTCTTTATACTTTGCAGCAGTCTGTGCAATTCATGAAGAACATGGAAGCCATCATTAACCAATTTACATGCATAATTCAAAGAATTAATATTTTCACAACAAAAGTTCAGTGCACTTGGTAATGATTTCCTAAAAACAATCATACTCATTTGTTTTGTAAGTATTCAATCAATCCATGAAAAGTGAAACTTCAAGATTTTTGAACGAAACAGAGCATAACGATTTCAACTTTAATAACTCATAAAACAAAGAGCATTTCAATTCAAGCAAATTGTTCTTCATGTTCCACACAGCCAAAATCACATTCAAGATAGCAATAGTCAATAATATTCACAATCCTAAAGTTGCTACCCTAAAGTGAAAATAGAGTAAATGAAGATTTCAATTGATAACAATTAAAGAAAACATAACTGAAAGTTTCAAAATTGATGGAGGTTTATGAGTGGAAAGATTGAAAAGAAGAGCTTAGGAAGTAGAGAAACAGCACATGAGAAATAGAAGATTCTTTTTTTTTTTAAAAAAAAAATTCGTATCCTGCGCTTCACCCTGCGCTACAGTGCAAGTGAAGCGCAAAATACAGTGACTAAAATTGCATATCTGCGCTTTACCTGCGCTACAGCGCAGGTTGAAGCGCAGAAAACATAATGCAATTTTCAGTCATGTTTTCTGCTACTTCCTATATTTTTCTTAAAAAATTTTATTTTCCACAAACTTATTCCAATCAATTTTGAAAATTTCCTAAATCCTAAAAAAAATTGAAAAATCCTAATTAACAAACAAGAGAATAAAACAAAACTGAAAATAATTGAAAACTTAAAAATCTCTGTGTTGCCTCCCAAGAAGCGCTTGTTTAACGTCTGATAGCTCGACGCCTGTTCTCTCAAGGTGGCTGAAATTGAAATATTTTGATGAGCTTGTGTGTTGCACCCTTCCTTTCTTTGGCCCTTAAACCTCCCCATAATCTTGCCTTGGAGCAACTTGTAGTGTGAAAAGACGTTAACCATTGTAGCTTCTTTCTGGAATTAGACAATGCTTTTGACTCCCTTGGCTTGACTCTTCTTTTCTTTATTATCTTGCTCTCATGTGCATGAGTCTTCTTTTCCTGAAGCTTAGATGATTCACAGTTGATTGCTCTCAATTTCTTTGCTTCGCAGGGGTCTTTGATATGGAACACACCTGACCACTTGATCTTCAATCTGACTCTAGGCTCTGAACTTGATTCTAGCTTGACTTTTCTTCGTTTTGCCCTGTCCTGGTCAGTGTGATTGCAGGCCTTTCTTTTGTGAGGTCTGGAAGGTTTATCACTTGTACCATGTCTTTCTTGATCTTCTTTTAGAGGGATGGTTGGATAAGGCAAGGTCTCTGTTCTTGAAATCATTTCCCTTCCTTCCTCGGGCTTTGATTCACCATCTCTTTGTTCATTCTTTTTCTCATTTTCTGGATCTTTTTCATCATGCACACCCTCATATGTTGTATTCTCTACCTCCCTTTCACAGCCAGGCTCTTCTGCAAGCACAATCTTTTCTGTTTCATCCTCTCCTTTTTCTTTTTCTTCTTCTGCTGCACATTCTTGTGTTTCTTCAGATCTTTCCTCTTCATCATCCAGATCATCATTGATTTCCTCCCCTGTTAATTTAATTATGGTGGGACAAAATTCTACAGGGTTGGGTTGAGCGTTTGCTGAGCTCTGTTCTGACTATTGGTTGGCTATTGCTTCTGCTATCTCTTCAATTGTTACATCAGGAGACTTTCTCTTCTTGTTGAGCAGTTCCAACATGAATTGTTCCATGGCCTCCAACACTGGGATGTTGAGTTGCACTATGTTGTTACTCTCCATGTAGGCTTCAAGTAGCATGTTCATATCTTCCATGGAGGGATTCTCTGGATATGGTAGTTCCCTGGCTTGCAATGCATGTGTGAACTCTTCTTTGTCTTCTTCTTTTTCTTCTTTAGCAGCTTCCTCTGATTTCCTTTCTTCAATTTCTCTTTCTTGTATTGCTTCAGTTTCCTCTTCTTGAATGTTCGGACAAGAGCAGTAACCATTGAGATGGTTACCTCCGCAAAAATCACAAATTAATTGTGGAGACTGGCTAGGATAAGAGTAAACTGGTTGCAGTGGCTGAGAAAGTCTGTCTAGCTGCTGTTGGAGTGCTTCTAGTGACTGCTTCAAACTCTTATTTTCTTCCCTGAGTTCATCTTTAAAAGTTTGCTTCTGGGATGAAATAGCATCTTGTTGCCACCCAAAATTTTGATTCTGGTAACTTCCCCAATCCTGTGAAAGATTGTTAAAATATTTATTGTAATTAGAGAAGTTACCTTGAATCGGTGCATGGGAGAAATATTCTGGTTCTTGCTTGAACGAAGGAATGTCTGCTTTGGCTTGAATGTAACATGGCCTGCGAAAGAATCTCCTTAAAAAATTTCTTCTACCATGTTCCAATTGGTCAGACTTTGGCTGGGCTGTGACCTTAACCAATCCTTTGCTTTTCCAGTAAGAGAAAAAGGAAATAAACGTGAGTATACAACCTCTTTGTCCTCTTCAGCAAAACTCATAGTTTCAATCTGTTTAAAGAATGTAGAAAGATGATCATTTGAATTTTCATGTTCTAGGCCTGAGAACTGGTGATCTTCAACAAGTTGAAGGTGTGATGCTTGGAACTCCACAACTTTTGCAGTACTTGGAATGGCAATACTTGAGCGATAACGTAGCCCTTGAGGCATAATATAGTCTCCCAAGAGTCTTTTTGGTCGATTTTGCCATTCAGAAGCCATGTGACATTTACTTTACTTGAGGTGGTTGAACAGAGAGTGTTGAGATTGTCTCCTTGAGCTTGTCCCTTCTTCTTCTTGGGTGATCAGAGAGTGTTAAAATTGTCTCCTTAAGCTCTGCCCCTTTTTCTGTTACCTGTTTTCTCAAAAGAAATAATCAAGATGCTCAAACAAAGAGAAAAACAAAATAACAAAAATAATATATAAATTTTTATATATATAATAATAAATATTTATTTATTTATTTTTATTTATTGAAAAATAATAATAACAATAATTTTTTGTATCAAAATAATAATAAATAATAATTTTTTTAAGAAAATAATTAAAATAAAATAATTAAAAATAAAATATTTTTGTTTTCTTCTCGACTTCTCCCTTGTCTCATTTCCTTGTTTCTACTTTTATTCTTCCTTGATGTCCTTCCTATTCCTGCTTCAAGTTGTAATTGATTGGGGGACACCTGGCCTCTCAAAAACATAAACAAGAAACTTAAAAAAGGTAAGTGTGGAAGAAAAATAAAAAAAATAGAAAAACTATAAATTTCCTAAAAATAATACAAATTTCCTAAATTATGGAGAGTCTTGAATTTGTATCCTTGCCCATTTTCTCTCTCTATTTGGTCACATCTCTCAGTTGCTCTTGAGACACCTGTCTTTCACAAAAACACAATTCAAGAAGCTCAAATAATTGTTAGCTCAAGAAAGAGGAACAAAATAATAATTTTTTTTGTATTTTTTTATTTATTTTTATTATTATATTTTTTTTCTTTTTTAAAAAATAATTAATTAAATTTTTATATTTTTTTAAAAAATAATTAAAATAAAATAATTAATTATAAATTTCCTAAAATAATAAGATAATAAATAAAAGAAATCCTAAGATAGATATAGTAGGTCCTAAAAATAATAAGAAGAATAAATAAAAATCCTAATAAAAACAAATAAACAAATTCCTAAGATAAATAAAAACTTGATAACTAGACCGCCAAGGTATACACAAATTGGAAACCGTTCCCCGGCAACGGCGCCAAAAACACTTGATGGGTTTCTGGCAAGCGAACCAAAACTCCAGCAGTATAATAGTAAGAAAGAGTATCGTATCCACAGGGAACGGTTAATCTATGTAAACTGTGATCTAATTATCAAGAGAAAGCACGGTTTAGAGAGTATGATTGCGGAATTGTAAAGAGAATAAATAATCAATTGGAATTAGAAAGGTAGAGTTAGAGACACTTTACTTGGATTAGGATTGAACTTCATCTCATCTCTCCCTTTGTGCATGTAAAGACTATCTATTATTTTAGGTTTACTCTATAATACTGTAGACAAACTTTATTGCTAAGACCCCGAGTTACCAACGATCTCACACACTCAAAGATAATCCATGCGGGCTCTCCCAAGCGACAGACTTACCCTCGGCTAATTTTGCTCTTTTTTAGTCAGTTTGTAAAGGAACTTAGTTGATAAACGAGGCCAACGCTGTAGACGCACCTTCGCTCAAGTACTGTCACTACCCTTACTCATCAGGATACGCCTATGTTCGAATCCTGGAATTACAATCAACTACCCCTTGCTATCGATACACAGGCCTAATCCTGTGAACGCCCTTCGCTAGAGTACTCACACTACCCATCGCTCATTAGAAACGCTCATGTGTCGGTTTTCTGATATCGAGTACTCTTATTCAATCAGAGAGTGAGTTTCTATGGAAGCTACTTCTCAACTCTCGGTCCTAATCAAAACTAACCTAGTTAGTTGAGACTAGCCTATAACTCCAGACGCAAGCATGTGAATTAGGGATTAAGTACAGAAGAAGAAATACCAATATTATAGATAGGGAGCTCAGAAATAATAATATAAAATTTACATACGCTCAGGGATAGAATCGATTACATCCAATCCTACTGGAGAGTTAACTACATGAAGTAGCCATACAAACCACCGAAGATGCTGTCACCATCTTCAATCCTCGTGAAGCGCTCCTCCTCTCCTACTCTAAACTTAGCTTTGGTACATAATCACTGAACTATAGACTGGATTACAATGATTGACGACCTTTTGAAAGGTTGCAAGAGGTTCCTATTTATAGACTAAGGAAAGACAACGCAAATTGGGGAGAAATCTATCTAAAGACGACAACAGGGAATAAATTAGCGTGAGCTGCGCTCCAGGCTGCGCTACAGCGCAGGATGAGGCGCAACTTCCAGAGAGTCCGCGCTTCACCATGCGCTATAGCGCAGGTGAAGCGCAGGTAGCGTCCTGTAGCTCCAACTTTCTCTTTTTAATCTTGATCTCTCCCCGAGACTGGTTTTGGCATATTTGTCTTTTCTTGTTTCCTTTTTCTTGATAAAATCCTTGCATTTATTGAGCAATCTTTGATTTATTTGGGAAGCTTGTCTGCAGAATCCTTGATTGACTAGCAGTGATCTCCTCATTAATTGTATTATATCTTCTTCAAATCTTCATTAAATGTCTTCAATCAATCTCAAACCTTGCAGATATCTTCCTCATTTAATGCTATCTATCCTTCAAATCAAATCTTTGCAATATCCTCCAAAAATCAGCAATATTTCCATCAAAATAGCATCAAATTCAAATCTTAGATTAATAAATACAATTTATCTATTATTTAATAAAAAGGGATTAAATTGAGGCAAAATTATCATTTTATCCTTGATAAGTGAAATAAAAAGTGCTCTAATTTATCAACTAATTTTCACTTATCACCTCCTAAATTACATTTTTACCCTTTATACCTCTATATCTCTTATTTCATGTATCCTCGAGAGGAAAAAGTGTCACTCTAACCCTCAACACCGACTTGCACATTTCATATTTATGTTACGGAATCATAGTCCTAGCACAAGCACCACATTAGTATTATTTTTTTAATTCACTTTTTTTAAGTATAAGTATTTGTAATCATTTTTTTGAGCAATGGACCTAATTTTTGCTAAATAACTAAAAAAACATTATTTATGTGAATAGATCTCTATAAGCAATTATATATATTACTAATATTAGCGTTGACTTAGCTTTGGGTGATGTGCAAAGAAAAGAAAAGAGACATAGTGAAATAAAAAGGGTAAAAACCGACATTCTCAGTGGTTTCAGATGAATTGGAAAACATGTGAGAATGGTGAAAGAACAAGTGGGACCCACTAAAACGTTTTTCGTATGCTCCTACGTTCATAGAGAGAAGCCATGTGATAGCCTCCTAAATTACATTTTTATCTTTTTTCCTCTATCTCTCTCAGTCCAAGTCTCCTCGAGAGGAAAAAGCACCACGCTAACCCCCAACACAAACTTGCACAACTCATATTTATGTTGCAGAGTCATAGTCCTAGCACAAGCACCACATTATTATTATTTTTTAATTCACATTTTTTAAGTATAAGTATTTATAATTAATTTTTCTAGCATTAGACCTAACTTTTGCTAAATAGCTAAAAACATTATTCATGTGAATATCTCTCTATAAGAAATTATATATATTATTAACATATGTGTTGAGATTGTTTTGGATGATGTGCAAAGAAAGCAAAACAGATAGAGTGTAACATCCCAAAAATTAAGACCTAGAAAATATAATGGAAACATTAGGCTGTGAATCCTACCCAGAGCGGGACGTTAGAAGTAGAATGAGAATGTAGAGGTTTGGAGTTAAATTAAGAAAAAAAGGTAGGGAATTTATTGAGAGTTTATGATTTTTTAGGGGAATTTAGAAGGAAAATCAGGTATTAAACCCAACACAATTATAAGTTGAACTTAGCAAGGATTACACCATGAGGTGAAGAAACTAGCAAGGTATAGAGGTGAGGAGGAAAGTAGAGGTTTTGAACGAGGGAATTAGATTGTAATGGAAGAAAGTTAGTTTAGAGGGTTGACGAATGGAGAGGAAGAGGGTTAGATTAAAGGAACCGAGTTAGAAAGTTGTTTCTATAAAGGGAATTAAGAGCGAAATAGAGGTTCAAGTTCTGATACTCTCGCTTAAGCGAGAAGGGTCTCGCTTGAGCGAGCATAACAGCAAAAATGGTGGGTTTCTGTTCTGTCATTTTCGCTCAAGCGAGAAGGATCTCACTTAAGCGAGAATCAGAACTGGTTTGGAGGGCTCACTATGTTGAATTGCGCTCAGGCTCGCTCAAGCACAATTAGGGAATTGTGCTCAAGCGAGGAGCTCTCGCTTGAGCAAAAAAGCCCTTATTTGCCTCTGAGTTGGTCTCGCTCAAGCGAGCATGATCCCGCTTGAGCGAGAATGCATATCCTGCGGCGCATTAATTTGCTCGCTCAAGCGAGCGAATCCTCGCTTGAGCGAGAATACGCAGAAAAGCTTTTAATGCGTGTTTCAATTAGGGCTTTCATATTGTTTCTTATTTCCTTTGTTTTAGGGAGAGAGTTCTAGAGTGAGAGAAGAACAAGGAGCTTAGATTGAAGCCTCAAGGAACCAGAGGAGCTTGGAACCACCACCCTCCACCCCTACAACATGTCCATCTTCATCCTTGAGGTGAGTGTGGTTCACCCACTCACTTTTATTCTTGTATGAGATCCTATGAATGCCCCCTATTATTACTCCCCTTGCTTATGTTTCTTGATTGTGGTTGATTAGAGGTGAATCTAGGGTTGATGGTTGGATTGCTTGTGCGAAATTCTTATGTTGCTCTTGCCCTAGGTTTGAAAGTTAGGGTTTTCCTTGAAATTCACATGATGATTAGGCTTTAAAGGAGTTATGCACTCATGCTAATACTCATGTTTATGCACTTATTATCATTTTTCATGTTCTTAAACCCCAATCATGTTTAAAATGTTTTCATGGGCCTTTGGCTAAGAGGATTTTTTATGGGTCTCTGGACCAAAGAGGAAAAGAAGAACGAGGTAATCACATTGACCTCTAAGCCAAGAGGGGAATGGGGATCCTTAATTAAAATGAATCACATGCATATCATCCTTGTTTGATAATAAAACTTAAGAGGGTGTCTAGGTACGGTGGTCCTTGTTCACAATGCAAAGCGCTCAAAAGACGTAACAGTAAAAAAACACCCTTGGTGTGGGTTAAACACTAGATTTCCCCCCTTGAGGGAGGATTTGATTGAGTAGTTGTTGTGGTATGCATGATTATATGACTAGATATCTATGTGTTGGATTACTACACTCCCATTTGCTTGAAATCCCTACATTGTATGCATGATCACATTCACTGGGTGTAAGTCTCACCACACGTTGTGGATTTATTTTAGATGTGCAGGGTGCTATTCTCGGAAGTCAAGTCAGATGGCTTGGAGGCTCAAGGTGGTTTGCCCCTCCAGGTTACCATGTTGCTTCCCAGAGGAATTTTGAGGATATTGTGTTATTGTAGGTTGATAATTGATGAGCAAGCTGCAGTATTGTATTCTAAGCCACTGAGTGGCGATTAAATTACAATCTTGAGTTTGTATGTTGAGTTTCGCTTATGTAAATGTTGGATTACTTAAACACCTTCTTGTGATTGATTGTATGTCGATATCGATAATAGCGCCAAATAATTTCATAAACGTGGGAATATGTCTCCAACAGACATTATTTCTTAGTCCACGGAATTAGGACGTTACATAAAGTGAAAAAAAGATAGAAACCGACATTCTTTGTGGTTTCGGATGAATTGGAAAGCATGTGAGAAAAGGGAAAAGGAGAGTGGGACCCATTAAAACATTTTTCGCACTCTTGTACGTAAACAAAGAGAAGCCACGTGATAGCCTTTGAAATTACATTTTTACCCTTTGTTCCTCTATCTCTCTCTCATTCCATGTCTGCTCGAGAGGAAAAGCACCACGCTAACCCCCAACACAAACTTGCACAACTCATAGTTATGTTGCGGCGTCAAAGTCCTACCACAAGCACCACATTAGTATTATTTTTTTAATTCATTTTTTTAAGTATGAGTATTTATAATTAATTTTTTTAGCATTAGACCTAACTTTTGCTAAATAGCTAAAAAACATTATTCATGTGAATATCTCTATAGGCAATTATATATTACTAACATTAATGTTGAGTTTGCTTGATGTGCAAAAAAAAAAGAAAGTGGACAAAGTGAAAAAAAGGTTAAAATCTAGCACTCTTCGTGGTTTTGGATTAATCGGAAAACATGTGAGAAACAAGAAGAAAAAAAGCGAGTAGGACCCACTAAAACGTTCTCTGCATTCTCCTACGTAAAACGGGAGAAAAGACATAAATAGCCTCCTAAATTACATTTTTACCCGTTATCCCTCTATATCTCTTATTTCACGTATCCTCGAGAGGAAAAAGTGTCACGGTAACCCCCAACACAAACTTGCACAACTCTAGTTATGCTACAGAGTCATAGTCCTAGCACAAGCACCACACTAGTATTATAATTTTAATTCACATTTTTTAAGTATAAGTATTTGCAATTATTTTTTCAGCATTAGACATAACGTTTGTCAAATAGCTAAAAAAATATTATTCATTTGAATATCTCTTTATATTCCATTATATATATAAATAATATTAGCGTTGGGTTTGCTTTGGATGATGTGCAAAGAAAAGAAAACAAACAAAGTGAAAAAGGTTAAAAACTGACACTCTTTGTGGTTTTGTATGAATAAGAACACATGTGAGAAACAGAAAGAAAAAAGGAGTGGAATCCACTAAAACGTTCTCCGCACACTCCTACATAAAAAGGGAGAGAACTCATGTGATAGGCTCCTAAATTAAATTTTTACCCTTTATCCCTCTATCTCTTTCATTTCAGAACTCCTCGAGAAGAAAAATCACCACGCTAACCCCTTAACATTAACTTGCACAACTCGTAGTTATGTTGCAGGGTCATAGTCCTAGCACAAGCACCATGTTAGTATTATAAATTTTTAATGCACATTTTTTAACTAAGTATTTGTAATTAATTTTTTTAGCATTGGACATAACTTTTGCCAAATAGCTAAAAAACATTGTTCATGTGAATAACTTGCTATAAGCAATTATCTATATTACTAATACTAACGTTGGGTTCTCTTCAAATGATGTGCAAAGAAAAGAAATTAGACAAAGTGGGAAAAAAGGAAGAAACTAACACTGTGATTTTGGATGAATCAGAAAAACAAGTAAAGAAGGGGAAAAAACCGAGTGGGACCCACTAAAACATTTTTTACACTCTACTACATAAAAGGAGAGGGAGACCATATGATAGCCTCCTATATTACATTTTTACCCTTTATTCCTTCATCTCTCATATTTCAGGTCTCCTCAGGAGAAAAAAAACCACCAGATTAACTCCCAACATAAACTTGCACAATTCCTAGTTATGTTACAGAGTCATAGTCCTAACACAAGTGTAGAAACACACGGGAAACACTAGAAAGGTGGTTGAATAGTGTTTTTATAAACTTATCATTTTTATGAAAACCTTTCGTAAAACTAAGTTTAAAGGGCTTTCAGACAGTGACTCAGACGCTGTCTGAAGCGTTGTTCTTTGCCTGAAGATTTCAGACAAAGTTTTGCAACGAGCTTTTCATAAAGATATTTTCACAAAACTGTTTACAAAAACTTAGTTCAGATTCCCTCTTCTTGTTAGAATAACTAAATATACAAAGATAAGGGATAGAAGAACACCCAGCCAATTATCCTGGTTCACTTACACCACCCGTGAGCTACCTTTAGTCCCAGTGCAAAAAGCTACTGGATTTTCTCTTAATCTCAACAGATTACAAGTTTTCTTTTGTTTCCCAAGCCTTTTTAGGCTCTACACAACAAGTATTCTTTGTCCTACCAAACTACTCCTAACTCTAACAACAAGTATTCTTTGTCCTACCAAGCCAGTAGACCTAAGCCAACAATTTGTTTCATTCGTTGTGATTGATTTAGACATGAACTTTTCTAGTGTATCTATCTAAACATTTTGTTGCATTTCATTTGCATCTACACCTCATGGGCTAAGTTGTTATAAATGGATTATAATTGTTTAGTGTAGACCTAAGAAAGCATTTTAAAAAAAGAAGTCCATGCCAGAACTTGACACACAATAAGTCCCCCATGCTCTGTTCAAGGATTGAAACTATGCAGTGACTTGTATGTGGTGTGATGTTTCGTGTTATATTGCAAGGAGCTTGTGGATATGGGACTAACACTGCTGCTTTAATTGAGCACGGTCTTGTTCAACAATGGTTAAGACTTTGAGCTGCGAGGCTTATCCAACTAAGGTTTTTGAGGATTTATTTTGCTTAATAATATTTTTCACAATAAGGTACACACAATTAGGCAATTATAAATTGTCATCTGCTGAATTATTCATTTGATATTCTTATTCCAGAATTGACATACTCTTAATTATTCTTTTTGCAAAAGGATTTTCTCTTTAACATGAGTAAGGCGTTATCTTAGAATATAGAATACAATGCTCCTAGATCCTATTATAAGACACAGATTTAGAGAGAAAGTAAAGGGTGAATAAAATTTTGTCAAAATAAATAATATTAATTAGATATAAAAAACTTGCCCTCCCCTGCAAAACCCTCACTACAAACATACATTTAGGTTGTATTTTATAATAAATATTTTTTCTTTAACTATTATCCTTTTAGAAGTTTAATCGTGTGTCTGATTGTGCATTTGAAATTCTCATATAATCACTTGAACAAAAGTAACTTTGTATAATTTGAGACACTTTTGAAAATACAAAATGAAACATGGTAGCATTTGTGTTCTGAATATATTGTCCTCGGCAATTATGTATAATTTGTCACGTTATACATGTTGTTTAAGCTATGAGAATTTGTTTTCTTATTGAAGTATTAGAAAAATAAGTTAAGATGACAAGTGCTTGTTGTCGCTGCTTAACTTTACATGCAGACATAGATGTTGTCTAGGTAGTGAAATATTTTTGGAACTATTGCAGTTCCAAATAAAGAGTAATTACAAACACTTGCAAAATATTAACTTTTAGAAAATTAAAAACACAAATTAAAACATAAACTGCACCCGTCAACCTCTTAAACCCCCTCTTTCTGCATATATTTTAATTGTATGTTGGAATAACTTATCTTATTTCTTTAATTTTCCCTCTATTTCTTAAAATTGTTCTTTATATAAAAATTTCCTTTTACAAAAATTCTTTTATATATAATTGCATTGCTTTATCAGAAAATCTCAACAATATGTTTTTTTTTTTCATGTTGATGACTGCAGCCTTGAATGGTGGTCATTTGAACTGCATGCTTGTCTTGTTGTTTGGGCTGTTACCAAATCCACAACTTAGAAACTTCAGTGCTATCAATTTGGTATGTTTGTTACATTTTCATTTGTATTCATTTTCAGGATTCATTTGTAGTCTACAAAACAAACTAGGAACACAGAGTGTGGGTTTTATGTCATGACGAGGTATATGTTAAACATTGTGTGGGTTTATGATCTTGTTTATAAGGTCGGACATAATTTATAACGTCTATCTTTCATGTTAATTTTACTTTGGTGTTGTTGATGTCCCTCTGGATTTGTTTTTGCTGTTGGGTTAATAACAAGTTTTAATTAATTTAAGGGAAAGAATTAAAACTAGATTAATAAAAATAAATAAAACTTTCTAAATTGGTGATATATTCAACCGATTTAAAAAGTACTTTCTAAATCGGCTTTTCATAATAACCGATTTAGAAGGTTACTTTCTGCATTGGTTTTGGCATTATCTAATCTAGAAAATACTTTCTACATCGGTTACGTTTAATAACAAATTTAGAAAGTGTTTTCTAGATCGGATATCCTTTATACCCGATCTAGAAAGTGGCACAGTAATAAATTTTTTATAGGTATTTTAGATCGACTGTTGTATCACCGATCTAAAAACGACTTTTTAAATCGGTCAAGAACTCGATTCAAAAAGTGTTGACTTTTTATACTGGTTGTATCTATATCGCCCTGTCATCCGATTTAAAAAGTCTTTTTTACCCGATTTGAAAAGCCTTTTTTGCACTAGTGTTTGGCCCCCTCCCTTCCCCTCCCCTTGTAACATCCCAAAATTTAGAATCCTAGAAAGTATAATGGAAGTTATAGGTTAAGAACTCCATCAAGAGAGGGGAATTAGAAGTTGAGAAAAAACTTATGACTTTAAAGGGAACTTAAGAGGGATCAATCCTAAGATTTGGGAGGTTAAAAAGGAATAAAAGTGAGGAAGAGAGAGGGAAAGAGGGTTTGGTTGAGGGAAATTGAACTTAGAGGGATTAAAACTTTGAAGGGTGAGTCTGAAGCATTTTCTCTCAAGCGAGAAGGTCCTCGCTTGAGCGAATATATCAGTAAAAATAGGAATTTTGGTTATTGATACTTTCGCTTAAGCAAGAAACCTCTTGAAATTACACAGGGAAACACTAAAAGGGGGGTTGGATAGTGTTTCAGCAGGAACCTTAACACTTAAAATTTTTAGCTAAAGTTCTTTTTAGAAAATGCTTCAGATGTTGAGTTACGGTTTGAAGTATCAGTTTAACTTCTGAACATATGTTCAGGCAAAAATTTGTTCTCAACAGTAACTTTGGTAAAATGTAAAGTTCTCTGAATGAAGTACTTTCAAACCCCTATTTGGTTAGATGAAAACTGAAAACACAAAGATAAAGGGAAGAAGAGAATACAAACAGATTTATCCTGGTTCACCCACTTCACCGTGAGCTATGTCCAGTCCCAAAGGCAAACTACCAATGGCTTTTCACTATTCTTGCAAGAATGTCGAGTACACCAAGCCTCTCCAGGCTATCAATAAGTACACCAAGCCTCTCCAAGCTATAACCGAGTACACCAGGCCTTTCCAGGCACAACACAGAGTACACAAGGCCTCTCCAGGCACAACACAGAGTACACAAGGCCTCTCCAGGCACAACACAGAGTATTCTTTCTTACACCAAGCCTCTCCAGGATCTCACACAAGTATTCTTTCTTCCACCAAGCCTCTTTAGGCTCTCAAACACTTAACCAAGTGTATAAACCCAAGTATTCTTTAAACAGAAAGCCTCTCCAGGCTTATAACCCAATCTGCTTAATCTAAACAGAAAGTGTTCTATAATACTATCACTGAGGATAGCTAGAACTCAAGTACTAACTGAGATTAACTCAGGATATGAAAATTTAGATTGTACAAGAATTTTTCAGAGTGTTGTTGACAGCGTTTTTTGCAGCATAAGGGCTCAAAGAATATTTATGTTCGTTGTATTTGTTTACAAAGACACGAGCCTTTAAATAGCCTCTGATTTTCCTTTTCCCGTTGTCAAATAGCATTAAATGAATTGAGACGTTGGACTTCTTTTCCAGTATTCATGGGATGCTTTTCAAGTATTTGTTCTGCACATAAGAGCCTTTTGTGTTCCAGGTGCAGCATGCATTGCAGACTTTCCTCATTTGTGCAATACTCTTGATCGAGGTAGAAAAGAATTCCTGTCTCTTATGCTGAATTAGGTTAGACCAAGAAGATGAACGTTCTGTGTTGACAACAACATCTTTATGACGTCTTCTTTTAAATCTGATACCTTGAACCTTCAGATGTAACTGATATTCTTTGTCTTTATAAATTTCAGACGGAGAAGCTCTTCAGATGATGTTTGAAATTTAGTTGTTCCGAAGCTTCCTCTTACGATCCTTGTCAATGTTCTTGATCTGAAAATAAGCATAATGTTTGTGAAAGGATATTCATATAATGATTATTATGTCTTATATTTGTAATCCATTAAAACTTTAAGAGCGTGAGACTCAGAATATATTCCATATTTCCTGATATTATCTTCTGAGACTCAACAATCTCTCACTTTTTAATGATGACAAATATAAAATATAATGGGAGTAGAATTCTGATAATGATTAAGAGTAAAAGGATTAAGAGAATTCTCCCCCTTGATCCAGCATCCCTTTTTCGTCTGAAATGTGTCAACAGTGTTCCTTCACTTTCAGATTTTGTTAGTGACCAATAAATTCTCAACCATTAATATTTATTGCTCCCCCTGTCTTACCTTCTCCCCCTTTTGTCATTAATGAAAAGGGTTAGTAACAGACAGCAGAGGACAATTAATGAAAAGGCGAGAATGAATATCAGATAAGGAATTAACAGTCATAAATGCTCATGCAAAACTCATGCATTTGATAGATAATGAGATTCAGTACAGAAGAAACAGATTCTGAAACATAGCTACTGCTTTAACTAGATCTCAAACTCGCGAGAGCTTGCTCAAACATCTGTTTCATGGCTTGTCTTTGCTTTTCAAGCTCTGTAGTCACAATGGCCTTCATCTCATCTTGGCCAGCTTTGATCTGAGCTTGAGTATCAAGAATTGCATCTGTGCGTTGTAGAAGTTTGTCATTCTTACTTTGCAGGGCAATGTTTTCTCTGGTCAGGGCAATTACTTCAGCTTCAAGATTTTCTTCATAAAAGATGATAGTAATGTACCGTCTGACATACTTGAAGAAATTGAATCCAGGTGGAAGATTAAGCTTCTTAGGATCAGTCACTCTCACATAGTAGGGTTGATCATTAATGAATTTAGTCATGACCCAGTCATCATGCAAGTTGAAAACATGATCAAAGTTATATGTTGGAAATCTGCCTCTGAAGAAAGTAAGGGTTTCCAAGGTGGTGTTCTTGCCAATCTTGACCATAGAGTCAGAGTCATCCCATTTTGCACCAGAACAACTTCCATTAGCCTCGACAATATTCCAATGGTAGTTCCACATAGCTTCATAGAAGGAATGATCCATACCCTGTTCAACAAAAACTTCTTCAGCCAAATTATTCCAATCTTCTTCGGACAATTCTCTTAGAGGATCTTCTGCCGAGATAATAGCCTTGCCTTTGTTCTGATATGAATCAGCATAGGGATATCTAGGAATAATCCTATCAGGATGAACCAGAATCGAAGTAAACAGCTTTGTATGCACGTTCAATGGTGGTTTGAAGTCCATCCGACCAAAGACACCACTGTACTTGTCTATTAATTCTTCTTCAAGACACAGCATCCTGACAAGAATCCAGTCTTCATAAGATAAGGCATGTTGATCCTGAGAGAATGGATCCAACAGTCTCCATCTGTGATTGTGAGTGACCACACCATTATGCTTGATTCTGTCCAGAAGGTGTGAGATGCTAACTTCCCCTGAGCTATGCATTCTCCTTTGCCTAGCCTCAGCACCAGTTTCCAAAATCAGCTTGGAAGGTGGTGTTGAGATCAAGGGTGCAACATTCTTGAAAAATAGCAGTTCTTCATACAGATTTTGGAACTTTGGTACTCTCAACCTTTCTGAAATAGGAACATTATAGAACCTGTGAGGTACTTCTCCAAACCACATGATTTGCTCATTGCTTATGGCAGTCAAAGCAAGATCATGTGTGGGTTCTCTTGAAAGATCCCGAGGCTTTTCTTTCAGCAGTTCAGCCCTGGAGATAGGAATATTTCCTCCCATCCAGACACAACTGAGTTCTTTATCGTCAAAGTTTAGTTCTGAATAGCCTGAAAGAGCTGATGATGATGGAGTTAGTGATGAGGGAAGCACTGCTGCTGTTGTGCTGATAACCTTAGGTGGAGAAGGGGGCTTCATCTTCTGAAGTGGTCACATTATCGAATAGGACCCTGATTCTCTTGGTAGGGACCACAGAGCCACCCTCAGCTTGCTTCACTTCTTCCTTCTTTGATTTTCAGCTTCCTTTTGAAAACCAATTGCATCCTCTTCCTGAATGCTTCTGCTTCTTGTGATCCTCTGAGGGACATCATCAACAATAGGGTCAAGAAGTCTTCTTCTTTTCATTCTCCTTGACTTGGCATTGGCTCTTCTCCTTTTAAGCCTTGATTCTTGCTCAACTCTGTCATCTTCAAGTATAGCTTGTTGAGCTACAACAGCAAGAGCAAAGTCCAGCTGTTCTTGTTCCTCACTTTTCTTTCTTTCTTCTTCCTCAATCTCATCTACCACTTTGCTTATATCAGTTTCAGGTAGACTGGTAGCAAGAGGAATGGCTTGAATAGGTGTAAGTACTTTCATAGCTTTATAAAGATCAGAGTCTCCTTTGTTGTTATCCTCTACCTGACCTCTCAGAGTGAGGGTAGGCTGAGTAGCAATTATAGAAGTTTCAGTTGTTTGACCCACAGATTGAGTAGGTTCAGACACACTGACCTGATTCTTTTCAACAGTGGAGAGTTCCTTCTGAAAACGAACCTCCTTCTGAGGAACAGTTGATCGTTTCTTTTTGAAGACCTTAGTTGGTGTTTGGGCAGAGACAAACTTATCCTTGTGAGGATCACCTGTCGGTTCACCCTCTAAAATTCCCAACACTTTCTGAGGACTTTTTCCAGTCCTTTTGGTCTTCAAATCTACGGCTTCCTCCATTAAGGTCTTTTCTGGTGAGGGTTTGCGAATCATGAGTGAGCATTTTAGTTCTTTAGGGTTTTCGATCCCATACAACTACTTAGTGAACTTCTTTGTACCACCGTTTCTCAACTCCCAGTCAGGTACAAACATATTTCCAGAGTCAGGAATACCGGTTACTTGAGCGAGTATCCTTGCATCAACTATGACCACCTTTCCCAGTACTTTAGTCTTTAACCCTTGATATTTTCCATCAGCAGTGGAAATATCCTCAGCATTTTCCCAGAACTCAATCACACTTTGTTCATGCCAAGCACAATCAATAACTGTGAAATACTCAGTCCAACCACATGCATCAAAGATATCAATAAGATTAATACCTCCAGCAGCAAGGTCATCCAGGTTGATGGTCCTGGAAGGTACGATTTGGCACCCTGCAGATTTCTTCGACGCCATTAAAGATAGCTTGAGGAGAAATGAGAATGAAGAGCTTAGGGGACAAGTAAACTCAGCAACTTCCAGAGAGAGGGAAAATAATGATGGCATTAGCCTTAGAAAGACTCAATTATCTCTCTTAAGTAGCCGAAGAGAAGCAACTTTTACTACTGACAGTTTCAGTCTCGGAGAGCGTGCGATCATGCTGTGAGCGGTTTCTCAGAGTAGGAGATCAATCGTTTCAACTTGCCATGTCATCAGACTAAGTATCTTCAGAATGAACTCTATGCTTCTGATGATGCATGTTCAGACGCACTCATATTTTCAGATGATGCATGTTCAGATGAAATCAGCTATTTTTCAGACAATGCCAAAATATTCAAATTTTCTCTTATAAATTTAAATCTATCTTCAGTAAGAGGTTTTGTAAATATATCAGCCCATTGATGATCAGTATCAATGAATTTTATATCAAAAACTCCTTTCTGAACATAGTCTCTAATGAAATGATGCTTGATTTCAATATGCTTTGCCCTAGAGTGCTGAATGGGATTTTTAGAAAGATTAATTGCACTAGTATTGTCACACATAATAGGAATAGATTTAACATCAATGTTAAAGTCTTCTAATTGATACTTTACCCATAGCAGTTGTGAACAACAACTGGCTGCAGCAACATATTCTGCTTCAGCAGTAGAAAGTGCGATTGTGCTTTGTCTTTTGCTGGACCAGCTAATCATATTTTCACCAATGAAATGACATCCTCCACTGGTAGATTTTCTTTCAATTCTATCTCCAGCAAAATCAGCATCACAAAATCCCACTAACCTGCAATCCTTACTTTTCTTATAGCAAAGACCAAGATTAGTAGTACCTTTTAAATATCTGAAAATTCTCTTTACAGCCTTGTAATGAGAAACTCTTGGATCAGACTGAAATCTAGCACAGAGACATACACTGAACATAATGCCAGGTCTGCTTGCTGTTAGATACAATAATGAGCCAATCATTCCTCTATACAGAGTTTGATTTACTGGTTCCTCTCCTTCATCTTTATTGAGAACATATGAAGGGTGCACAGGAATTGTCATAGGTTTGCAATCATTCATATTGAACTTCTTAAGCATTTCCTTAGTATATTTTTCTTGATGGATCCATATACAGTCGGCTTGTTGCTTAATTTGAAGTCCAATGAAGAACTTAAGTTACCCCATCATACTCATTTCAAATTCAGATTGCATAAGCTTTGAAAATTCCTTGCACAAGGATGAATCAATTGACCCAAAATAATGTCATCCACATATATCTGAACAAGAATGAAATCTTTGTTAGACATTTTTCTAAAAAGGGTTGCATCTACTTTTCCTCTTTCAAAACCATTTTTTATGAGAAAATTGCTCAATTTGTCATACCAAGCCCTAGGAGCTTGTTTTAGACCATAGAGAGCCTTTTTCAATTTGAATACATGTTCAGGAAAAGTAGTGTCTTCAAAACCTGGTGGTTGTCTAACATAGACTTCTTCCTCAATAAGATCATTGAGAAAAGCACTCTTTACATCCATTTGATATAAGGTGATGCCATTATTTACTGCATAAGATAATAGAATCCTAATGGCTTCAAGCCTAGCTACAGGAGCAATAGTTTCAGTAAAGTCAATATCTTCTTGTTGATTATAACCTTGAGCAACAAGCCTGGCCTTGTTTCTGATTACCTTTCCTTCTTCTGACAGCTTGTTTCTAAACACCCATTTGGTTCCTATGATAGTTTTCCCACCGGGCTTAGGGACAAGTGTCCAAACATCACTTCTAGCAAATTGATTTAGCTCATCTTGCATGGCTAGAATCCATCCTTCATCATGCAGAGCTTCTTCTATGTTTTTGGGTTCGATTTCAGAAAGGAGTGCGAGATTGTTCATGCTTCTGAGCCTTGATCTAGTTCTCACTCCTTCTGAAGTATCTCAAATTATCTGCTCTCTTGGATGGTGTGATCTATATCTCCAATCTCGTCTAAGAGGAGGTGCATTTTCTGTCTGAGTCTCAATAATATTGGTCTGAGAAGGTCCAGCTTCAGAATCTGACTCAGTCTTTTGCTCAGCATCTTCTTCAGATGATCTTATAGATTTTACTTCTGGATTTATCTCCATACCTGCAAAATCCTCTTCTAGATCTGATAGTTCCCTATCAGTATCTTTAAAGTCAATGAATCTTACATGAATAGATTCCTTTACAGCTAAAGTTCTTGAGTTATATACTCTATAAGCTTTAGACGTTTCAGAATATCCAATAAAGAACCCTTTATCAGACTTAGCATCAAACTTTCCTAGATCATCTTTAGTGTTGAGTATAAAACACTCACATCCAAAGATATGGAAGTAGGAAATGTTGGGTTTTCTCCCTTTCCACAATTCATATGGAGTCCTTTTGAGAATTGGTCTTACCAAAATTCTGTTTTGAATGTAGCAAGCTGTGTGAACAGCTTCTGCCCAAAAGGATCTAGGTAGATTGCTTGAAATGAGCATGGTTCTTCCCATTTCCTGCGGACTTCTGTTCTTTCTCAAAGGTTTCCTCTTTGTTTCTTAGGAATATCACCCATGTGAATCTAGTATAGTCATCGACGATAACTAATCCATATTTCTTTTTGCTAAGACTTTCAGTTCTAGTAGGTCCAAACATATCCATGTGAAGCAGTTCTAAGGGTCTGCTGGTTGAAACAACATTTTTACTCTTAAAATAGTGTCTTGTTTGTTTCCCTTTCAGACAGTTTTCACATAAAATGTCAGATTTGAATGAAAGCTTGGGTAGACCTTTAACCAGATTGTGTTTGGTTATCTTTGAGATTAATCTCAAGCTGGCATGCCCAAGTTTCTGATGCCAAATCTGTTTTTCATCTTCAATTGAAACAAAGCACTTCACATTTTGATTTGCGAGTTCCTCTAGATCAATCTTGTACACATTGTTGTGTCTCTTAGTAGAAAAGAGGATATGATTTGAAGCATTTTTTACTATACATCCTTCTTTGGTGAAGGATACAATGTATCCACTGTCACATAATTGACTTATGCTCAGAAGATTGTGTTGTAAGCCTTCAACAAGAAGTACATTTTTAATTAGGGAGAGGGGAGTCATGCCTACTGTCCCAATACCAATGATCTTCCCTTGTTGATTTCCACAAAAGGTGACCACTCCTCCTGCCTTGGGTCTAAGGTTTTGGAACAAACACCTTTCTCCCGTCATGTGCCGCGAGCACCCACTGTCCAGGTACCATTTGTGGTGTGTCTTTTGTCCTGTTAAACACACCTACAACAGGAACAATTAAACTCTTAGGTACCCATACCTTCTTGGGTCCTATTTTGTTAGCTTTGGGTCTTGTTTTTCTCTTGTGTCTGCACTGAGACTGATTATGTCCAAACTTCCCACAATTAGAACACCCATTACCTTTCTTAGGTCCTTTATCAGGCACTGTAAAAATAAATGATTCAGAAAAAGATGTTTCTGAATAACCTAGACCACTTTTGTCTAAGGCGTGCCTTTGAGAGCCTAACAATCTATTCAGATTGTCAGTTCCTTTGACAAATCTGGCTAGATCCATAGTCAATTCTTTAATCTTGCTTTTGAGTAATTTATTTTCTTTTGCAAGAATATCAGAACTACTTGGATCTTGCTGAAGTAGTTTCTCTTTGAGAGCAAGATTTTCTAATTGTAGCTTTTCATTTTCTTTAGCAGCTTGAGTGAAAGCTCTTGACAGTTCTTTCAACTCATTATAAAGCTCTCTACTACTTTCAACAAGGTCATCATACTGTTCTTGTAAAGTTTGAGGAAATACCTCTGATTCTGAGCTGTCTGAGGAGGGTAGACTAGCCATCAAACACAGATTTGCTTCCTCTGAAGTATCATCTTCTTCTTCTGAAGTAGAATCATCCAGATCTTCCCATGTAGCCATTAGTCCTTTCTTCTTCTTGAAGAATTTCTTCTTCTGAGGAGTTGGTTTTCTCAGTTTTGGACACTCTGTCCTTACATGAC
Organism: Sesbania bispinosa; assembly: GCA_026901365.1. NCBI lineage: Eukaryota > Viridiplantae > Streptophyta > Magnoliopsida > Fabales > Fabaceae > Sesbania > Sesbania bispinosa. The sequence goes on along the minus strand of QLOH01000088.1, from coordinate 1,446,914 downwards.
CTGACTGTCCACATTCATAACAGGTAATTTTGTCAGTTTTAAACATTTCTTTACTAGGCTTACCCGGTTTCGAACTAGACGGTTGTGATCTTTTGAATTTATCTTTTCTTTGCAACATCTGTCTGATTTTCCTGCTAAGAAGAGAAATATCATCATCTTCTGAACAACATTCAGATTCAGTATAACCATCTGAGGTGTCTTCTGCCTGCATTGCCTTTATGCTGTCATGCCTACACTGTCTGGCTTTTGAGCTCAATGCCCGAGACTTCTTCTTGATGTCATCTCCCCCAAGTTCAAGCTCATGAACTTTGAGAAACCCCAATAGTTCTTCTAATCTGAGAGAGTTCAAGTCTTTGGCTTCTTGAATGGTTGTAACTTTGGGTCTCCAGGACTTTGGTAAACTTCTTAGAATCTTTCGATTGTTATCTCCAGTCCATTTGTTATCGTCTGAAATCTCCCAAACATTTGGTCTATCGTTTCAGACTCCTCCATCTTGAACATCTCATACTGATGCACAAGCATACTGATCTTGGATTGTTTGACAGTCTCTGTCCCTTCATGGGCAGCTGCAAGTGTCTCCCAGATCTCTTTGGCAGATGAAAATCCATGAACCTTTTCATATTCTGATTTGTTCAATGAACATATCAGATAGAGTTTGGCCTTGGCATTTAGTTGAACTCTCGCCTTCTGCTCTAAGGTCCAATCAGCCTTTGGTATGGGCACTCCAGCATGCATGGGAACATAGTCTCCATCAGTGACCACATCCCATACGTCAACGTTGTTGCTTTGAATAAACAGCTTCATACGGTCCCTCCAGTAGTGATAATCCACTCCATTGAATGCAGGAGGTCTCATAATAGAGGCTCCTTCAGTGATGTACTGTCTGTTACTGTTGGAAGGTTCCATTTGATCTGACCTCTGCACTGATTAGGTGCTAACCCCGAGGTTAAGCTCTAGTACCAATTGAAATTACACAGGGAAACACTAAAAAGGGGGTTGAATAGTGTTTCAACAGGAACCTTAACACTTAAAAATTTTAGCTAAAGTTCTTTTTAGAAAATGCTTCAGATGATGAGTTACGGTCTGAAGTATCAGTTTAACTTCTGAACTTATGTTCAGGAAAAAATGTGTTCTCAACAGTAACTTTGGTAAAATGTAAAGTTCTCTGAATGAAGTACTTTTCAAACCCCTATTTGGTTAGATGAAAACTGAAAACACAAAGATAAAGGGAAGAAGAGAACACAAACAGATTTATCCTGGTTCACCCACTTCACTGTGAGCTACGTCCAGTCCCAAAGGCAAACTACCAATGGCTTTTCACTATTCTTGCAAGAATGTCGAGTACACCAAGCCTCTCCAGGCTATCAATGAGTACACCAAGCCTCTCCAGGCTATAACCGAGTACACCAGGCCTCTCCAGACACAACACAGAGTATTCTTTCTTACACCAAGCCTCTCCAGGCTCGCACACAAGTATTCTTTCTTCCACCAAGCCTCTTCAGGCTCTCAGACACTTAACCAAGTGTATAAACCCAAATATTCTTTAAACAGAAAGCCTCTCCAGGCTTATAACCCAATCTGCTTAATCTAAACAGAAAGTGTTCTATAATACTATCACTGAGGATAGCTAGAACTCAAGTACTAACTGAGATTAACTCAGGATATGAAAATTTAGATTGTACAAGAATTTTTCAGAGTGTTGTTGACAACGTTTTTTTGCAGCGCAAGGGCTCAAAGAATATTTATGTTCGTTGTGTTTGTTTACAAAGACACGAGCCTTTAAATAGCCTCTGATTTTCCTTTTCCCGTTGTCAAATAGCATTAAATGCATTGAGACGTTGGACTTCTTTTCCAGTATTCATGGGATGTTTTTCAGGTATTTGTTCTGCACATAAGAGCTTTTTGTGTTGCAGGTGCAGCATGCGTTGCAGACTTTCCTCATTTGTGCAATACTCTTGATCGTGGTAGAAAAGCATTCTTGTCTCTTATGCTGAATTAGGTTAGACCAAGAAGATGAATGTTCTGTGTTGACAGCGACATCTTTACGAGGTATTCTTTTAAATCTGATACCTTGAACCTTCAGATGCAACTGATATTCTTTGTCTTTATAAATTTCAGACGGAGAAGCTCTTCAGATGATGTTTGAAATTTAGTTGTTCTGAAGCTTCCTCTTACGATCCTTCTCAATGTTCTTGATCTAAAAATAAGCATAATGTTTATGGGAGGATATTCATATAATGATTATTATGTTTTATATTTTTAATCCATTAAAACTTTAAGAGCGTGAGACTCAGAATATATTCCATATTTCCTGATATTATCTTCTGAGACTCAACACCTCTCTCGCTTAAGCGAAATTGGTCCAGATTTAGGGGGTGTTCTCTGGATGAATCTCGCTCAAGCGAAAAGAAGCTCGCTCAAGTTATGTAACGTCCTAATTCCTAAATCCAAGAATAATGCATGTTGGAAGCATATTCCGAAACGCGCATTATGAATATCGGCAATCAACACATAATAGCTTAGGTAGTCCAACAATTACTTAAGCCCAATATACAAACATTTATCCACTCAATAAGTATGCCAATATTGGCTCATTACAAGATAATTAGTTTCTATAGGCATGATGGGATACTCTTGTACATGTGTCCTAGAATAGCTAAAAACATCCCCCTGGGCATCACATGTATTAGGATATTCCGTCAAAAGAATACAAAGGCAATGCCTATACAAAAGGAAATCTAAATACATAAACAAAAGGGGTCAACATGAACCAACAAAAGTCCTGCATAATCCAGTCATGCTCCGAGCTGAGAAGTGAGAACCCTGCACATCTAAAGATCCACAAAAACGTTTGGTGAAACTAAAGTCCCATTGAGTGTGATCATACAAGCGGTGTAGGTGTACATGCAAATGAAATTCACAACAGAAGTTGATATATCTAACTCATAACAATTTAAACAACAGTTATTACATTCAACCTCTTGGTGTATTACCCAACACCAGTGAGGTCTTAGCACTTAATCCTCTGACCTGGACTGAGCTCAGTATCCATACAAGGAACTTCTTCCTTGTGGCCTTTTAACCTTCTGTTTTAATTTAACATTCACATTTGAATTTAAACCTTCATAATCCTCTTAGGTCAGAGACCCATTTTCCTCTTTGGACCGAAGCCCCATTTAGTGTTCCTCTTGGTCCAGAGACCCATAAATTTTCCTCTTATACAGTATATAGTTATACATATTTAGTTCATAAGGTAAGAGTATTCACAGTCAAATACATTACTCAAGGCTCTAACATATAGGGAAGGGAAATAGGCAGGGGCTTACAAATTTCTATTCTTTTCCTCAAACACTAGCTACCTCAAAACCCTTAATGTCCAATCTATTCAACCATTCAATCAATACACATTTCATTCAGTGCACATACAAGCAATAAAGAAGGGGAAGATAGAGGAGGGAGCATTTAAAGAGAATACACACAAGAATGGAGTGAGTGGATGAACCATACTCACCTCAAGCAAGGAAATAGGAAGAATGAGGGGATGGGGATGATGATTCAAAGCTCCTTGAATGGTGTGGGGGACCTCTAACCAAGCTCTCCTTCTCCTCCTCTCTTTTTCTCTCTCTACATTTCCCTTTCTCTTTCTAAAGGGGAAAAATCACTAAGTGATTAATGCCCTAGCAGAAACAACATTTAAAGTTGTTCGCGAACTCTCGCTCAAGCAAGAGTTTTCTCGCTTGAGCGAGGAGGAATATTCTCTCCAGATGCTCATTCTCGCTCAAGTGAGAGCCTTCTCACTTGAGCGAGAGCAAGTCAGAGAGTCACCCCTGATTCTGGACGGAATTGTGCTTGAGCAAGCCTAACTGCGCTTGAGCGCAATTCCATCACAAAGAGCCCCCCAAAATAGCCCTATCCCTTGCTCAAGCAGGCCTTCTCGCTTGACAGAACACAAACTTCCCCATTTTTACTAATATGCTCGCTCAAGCGAGACCTTCTCACTTGAGCGAGGATGACATAACAGAAATTTCCCTTTTTTTTACTGATATGCTCGCTCAAGCGAGACCTCCTCGCTTGAGCTGGAGTATCAGAACCTTGAACTCCCCATTTTCACTCTTAGTTACTCTTCCCCGAAATTCTTTTATAAAAGCCTTTTCCCTTATTAATTTGATTTATGAAAATAACTAGAATTTGGGATGTTACAAGCAAAATTCTGAATTTCGCTCAAGCGAGAATGACAACAAGGCACATTTTGTTGGTCCCAGAGGGAATCTAGAAGGGGGTTGAATAGATTCACTAAAAACTTAGTCCTTTTTCAAAAATCAGAAATTGTTTACCCCTTTCTTTTTGCCTTCAAGATTCTTTCAAATTGAGTTTTCAAAAACAATTTTCAGAGTTCAAAACAAATGTGCAGCAGATCAATATGTTTAAAAGAATAATTGATTACCAAGATTGATTCCTCAAGCATTACAGTTTACTATACAAACAAACTCAATTTTATATAATATCAAGAACGAAATTAGAACTCACAATACAAGACAAATATGTAGTTCAATTTTAGCCAACAATATTGAATTGTAATAGAGTAGGGATAGAGAAAATTTGGACAGTTATTTATACTGGTTCAGCCATAAAAAGGGCCTACATCCAGTTTAGATTTAGCACACCACTAAACCAGTTTTCACTATAGAATTAATTACAAACCCCGTGCATATACAATCCTAAAGAAAGACTTACTAAAAACAAACAAAGGTTTAACTCTTGCACCCCACAAGAGCATGTTCTTCAATGACACTCCATCATATGAACATTAACCTTACTCATGACACCCCGTCACAAGATTTCAAACAATCTCTATGAACACCCTATTCAAGAGACTTCACAATACAGAAAATTTAGAAAGATTAAGGGTTTAGAACAATAACACCTTGACTATGTAGATTAACCCCATGAATAAGATCAAACACTTTTTTCCATTGTCAATTCTTCTTGAGAGCTGAGTTCTTGATTCTGCAGATTTTTCTAGGTTTTACCTTTGATTTCTTGGAGAAAATTCTCTTAAAGAGATTCTTGTATTGTTTTGAAAAACTGAACTCTTCATGTTTAATTTCGAAAATCATATGTATAAAACAATTTTAGTTAGTTAGAAACAGAAAAAATCTATTACAATAACGTTACAAACAGTGCAGAAAACGTCCAATATTATGCAGACTTTGTGGTAATTGATTACTAACAGTTCAGAAAACGTTCAGAAAATAGTGTATTTTAGAACTCATCTCAGGATTCACAGGTAATTGATTACCTATACCAGGTAATCGATTAATTCGATCTTGAACCTGAATTCAAGAAGTTTTCATCTTTGAATCAACTTGGGGTCCATTACCAACTTAAGTAATCGATTAAACCAGAGGAAAATCATTACTAAGTTGAGTAATTTAGATACCAAGTTTTCCAAACTTGAAAACTTAACTTTGAACTCAATTTGCTTAAAGAAAGATCAACAAGGAAGAGTAATCAAACACATACATATTGCCTAATTCTAAAAACAATCAATACAAGTGCCACACCTATAGAAATATGTTTGGCATTGCAAAATGAATTGAAATTGAAGCACCTAATTTCTACAACAAAACCAAAACAATCATTAGATGAGAGACTAGAGGAGTGACTTGTATTTCTTCATTGATAGCTTATGTCCAACACATTTTCCACTCTCTCTCAAGCGAGAACACGTAAATTTAGTTTTTAAACGCAGATTCGAGGTCATTTGACCCCAAATCAAACACATTTCTCTCAACCCCTATTGTGCCCTAGAGGAGAAGCGTAGAGAGAAGAGGAAGCTTGGAAGTGTGGAATCAAGGAGGAAGAAGGCTACAGAAGCTTAACTCATCCCCTCAGCGCCTCCATTTTCTACTCTTGAGGTGAGTGTGACTCACCCACTCATTTTCCATCATGTGTGAAGTTCCCGAATGATCCCCCCTCTCTTTCCCCCTTCTTCTCCATTTTCTTGTGATTGATTGATTGATGCTATGCTAGGGTTATATGTGTATTTGCTATGATTTCTTGAGTATTGTTTTAACACTAGGTTATGGAGGTTACGGTTTCCTTGAGAATATTGATTATGGGGTTTTGAATTCCATGACATCATTATGTAGCATACATGAACATGTTTACATGCCATGAATTTTACTCTCACATTTTTTAAACCATATCCTTGTACAAGACATTTTCATGGATCTTTGGCCAAGAGGTATTTCATGGGTCTTCGGACCAAAGAGGAAAAATAGGAACGAGGTGTCTCATGGACCTCTAGGCCAAGAGGGAAATGGGATCCTCAAATAAATTAATAACATGCATTACATCCTTGTTTGATAATTAAAACGATTTGGAGGTCCTTGTGACCCTAAGGGCGACGGTGACGACGATCCTTGGTTCAGGTTCTGAGCGCTCAGTTCATAAGAGGAAAGTGAAAAGACACCCTTGGTGTGGGTTTAACACTAGAGGGAAGCCATGAGAGCTGTTTTGGATTGATTTACTTTGTGTGATATGCATGACTATATACCTAAAGTTTTATTTGTTGAATCATTGCATCCTCATCTGCCTTAATCCTTACAATGTATGCATGATCACATTCACTGGGACATAAGTCTCACCACACGTTGTGGATTTCATTTTAGATGTGCAGGATGTTCTTACCAGAAGTAAAGTCGGACAGCTTGGAGGCTCAACATTGGATTGGTCCTCCGGGTGGCTTGAGCCACCCCTTAGAGAGACTTTGAGTATATGTGTATAGTTGTAGTTTGAAATTTGATGTGAACTTGTAGTATTGTATTTTAAGCCACTAAGTGGTATATAAATTACAATCTTTGAGTTTTATATGGATGATTTTCGCTTATGTAAACGTTGGATTACTTAAGCAATCTCATGTGGTTGATTGTATATTGATATCGATAAAGGAGCGAAATAATTTCATAAACTTGGGAATATGTCTCAACGAACATTATTTCTAAGTTCACGGAATTAGCTAGGACGTTACACCCCTCACCTCCTAAAAAATTGAACCAGACATAACAACCATCGTAAAATCCCTCCCCTCCGATCCATTTACCTCAAAACCCCTCCAACCAAACAATACCTAAATCTTTGTTAAAACATGTAGGCCGAAGCCTAAATTAGGTCGAAGCCTAAATTAGGCCAAAGCCTGAGTCTTTCTTCTTATAACTAGGCTGAAGCCTAAAGGTTTCTTTTATTTGTTGGTATCATAGACATATTTTTTCCTTTTCATGATGCATACATTCAGGATGATCAATGATGCCTGGTATATTCTTTTCCTTTAAATGTATGTTAAATGTGATATGCAACTTAATATGCATGACAATGGGCATTAACTTTATCACATGAATAATATATTCAATCAAGCACTTATATAACATACATTATTGAATGGGTTAAATATGTTTTTGGTCCCTCAAAATTTTCTGGAATTTGGTTTTAGTCCCTGTAATTTAAAACCACTGGTTTTGGTCCCTCAAAAATTGAAAATACACCAATTTAGTCCTTATTGCTTAGTTTTGCAACAGATTTTGCTGCGGATCAGCTACAAATTTTTATCGATAAGGACTAAATTGGTGTATTTTTATTTTTGAGGGACCAAAACCAGTTGTTTTAAATTACAGGGACTAAAACCAAATTCCAGAAAATTTTGAGGGACTACAAACATACTTAATCCTCATTGAATTAATAAACCATAAATAATCATACACCCAAGGGAAATTTTCTTTTTAGTGGGATTCCTATTGCCACCCGGTAGTCCCTTGAGAAAGAGATGAACATCAATCCTAGTTTTAGCTTCGAGTACCCTCTCCAAGATGAGCTTCCCCTACATCTACCCATTCCTATTCTCCTTCCTTACTGCATGGGTCTCCGTGAAATCCTTTAGGGTTGGCTTCCAAACTCTTTCGTCTCTTTCTCAATCTTTCTCTCTTTTTCCTCTCTTCTATGCCTCTAAGGTTTAAAAATATGGTGGCTAATGAAACCATGAATCCCCTATTGGGATCAAGCACCCACTTAATATTTTGGGCAAATAGAACTACCTAGTTCTATTATTTATTTAATTCTACCCAATTCAAATTCATGATAATTATATTCTTTATTTAATTGTGTGTGTATATATATATATTCTATACTACTTATTATGATGTTTGTAGAAAACTAATCTTAACTGAAATTAAAAATCGTGGTTCATAAAAAAATAAAGCAGAATAAATAAAAATATATCTAATTTCATTATATTATCATACAAACTATATCTTACTTACTAGATATGACTATTATAATATTACTTGATTTTCTATATTTATTTATGTATAAAATTAGAGATGTTATATTAATATTATTGATGTGACCACTAATGATCATAGTACCTAATTATAGGATCCTTATCTCATTGATATTCAAATTCAAATAGTGTAATTGATAGGAGATCATATTCCTCCATTCAAATTCAATTATTATAATTATACATTATTCTAAAACTATTGTTACTCTCCTATCTCAAATCTTTGTGACCTCATTTTTCTTATTTTAAATTTATATCTTAAATTAAAATGTTAAAACATATCTCACTCCTATTATTTATATTATTATTATTATATCAACCATCATTATTGTATTTATAATAATTTTGTTTTGATAACTATTGTCATGTAAATAAATTATAAGCGTTATAATTTTAAATTCTTGAATTTTGGGATATTGCAAAAGTGAATGAAATATTTAAATCATTAAGTATTTAATAAATAGATGAAACTAATAAATATATTTTTTTAAAAATATACATTACAATTGAATATATTTTTATTGAATCGTACTTTTACTAGTGTTCATCTTTCACCAGTACCTTGTAAGGAGTAAACCACCGATTTCGTTCCCAACGTATTCCACCGACTTCACATTTATCCTCAACGTTACATTAATTCATTAATAGTCCTTAAACTATGTAAAAAATCATTAATTTAGTCCTTGTACATGGACTAAATTGTTTGATTTATGTAAAATATAGAGACTAAATTGATGATATTTTACACAGTTTAGGGACTATTAATAAATTAGGAGTAAACTAGTAAATTGGTCCCTGACTTTTTTAGGGTCATGCAATTTAGTCCCTAAGAAATATAAAGTCCCAATATAGTCCCTGACTTTTTACTTTTTCTTTCACTATAGTCCAATCGTGTCTTTCTCGTTAATTTTTTTACAACGTGTCACGATTAATGACACTCCGTCACACTGTTTGCCATTGGGACACAAAAAACAACGTCATTGAGATTGTGATCTTCCAATGAAAAAAGGAGAGAAGAGAGAAAAGCGAAGAATATGAAAGCACACGACGGTTGGAATTGGAGCCTTTCAAGCAATAAAATTGACAAAACCACGTCATTTTTGTGCAACGGTGGACATTTTAGTGATAAGCGGTGTGACAGAGTTTCACTAAACATGACACGTCGTAAAAAAAATCAACGAGAAACACACGGTTGGGCTATAGTGAAAGAAAAAGTAAAAAGTAAGGGACTATACTGGGGTTTTCTATTTCTCTGGGACTAAATTGCATAGCCCTAAAAAAGTCAGAGACCGATTTGATAGTTTACTCAATAAATTATTGTAACGTTAGGGACGAATTTGAAAGGTGAAATACGTTGGGGACGATATATCTTGTTTTCATTGCATGAGCTTTAAAACCCAATCCAACGTGATACCTAGGGGTGGGAATAGGTCAGCCGGCCTGTCAAGGGCCTGCGACCTGGCTCGTTTATTAAAAAGGCCAGACTTCAAGCATATGAAAAGGCATGTTAGGCCTGACTGACCGACCTGTTTAATATATATAATATAATTTAATAAATTAATTATGTATATAATTATAAATATAATTATTTAATAATATAATTATATATATATATATTCATGTTCCCAATTAATCTCTATTACCGGCAGGTCTTAAAAGCTTAGAATCTCAAATGGGACATTGTGCTGTACCAATCGAATTTCCTTCTGGATATTTAGAATGATTATAGAATGACATAGTATTAAGTGCTGAAGTTTTGTAACATCGTTTATTTATCTATGGAGAGTAAAAGAGGTGTAATACGTTTTTCAATATGCATAGTTTATTAAGTGTTGAACTTTTGTAACATTGTGCTGTACCAATCGAATTTCCTTCTATACATTTTTTGCTTGTTACTAGTAGTAGAAAAAACATGCAGGCAGAGTTGTCACAAAGGTTAATAGGGAAAATTATGTAGTAATGTACCTATATAAAATCATGCCAGTGTGTTTGTATGAAAACAAGTTTAGTATGTATAGTGTATTATTGTATGTAAACAAGCTTTAATCAGACTCTTAAATAGGCTTCTAAACAGGCTTGTTGGTCAGTTGCGATGGTCAGTTGGGCTGTTTGTAGGCCTTGCTATAAAAACAGGCTTCTAAATGTGCTTTCGGGCCAAGCTTTTATACAGGCCAAACCGAGCATTTAAAAAAAGCCTGTAACAGATAACAGGCTCAGACATAAAGATTAGGTGTCAGGCCAAGCCCAGGTCTGCCAAAGCCTGGCCTAGCCTGTTCTCACCTCACCTATATAATTGAATTATATCATAGGTTTCTATATACGTAAAACTCAATTACTTCAATTCTAACTTTGATATCCATAGAACTTATTTCAAATTGGTGATTTTTTTTTATCAATTATTGGGCCGAGTGGAAGATGCTCACACATGTCCATGTGTATAGAAAAAAATTATTAGAATACTTATGGAAACAAAAAAAAATAATGGAATTTTTCTCTCAAATTTCATCGGTCAATTCAATCGCAAAATATTCAATTTTAGAGTAACTCCAACGGAGTTGCTAGACCAATATGTGTCAGAAAAAAAAAAGCATTTCCGTGCGAGAGCTTAGCGTTGGAGGAGAACAGTCACACAACGTCCAACTGCACATACTAGAGCTAAATGGCAGAAGTGGGTTCAGTTAATTTTCATAACTTTTTTATCTATTAAATATTGGAAAATGAATATTGTGAGATAAATTGTGGGATCCATTTAAGAAATTTTATAGAATTGCTGGGTTCGTGGAAAAAATGAGTTAAATTACTTAAAATTATAAAAATGATATAATATTATGAGAATGCGTGAAAAAATATAATTTATTTAATGTAGCAACTCATGTGAGCTGCTCCATTAGAGATGGACTAATTCTTTTGGATTTGTAGCATTATTCCACTTATAATAATTAAAACCTAACTTGAAATATTGAATTTTTTCATTGATAATAAATTAAATAAACAAATTTTCTTATCTCTTTTTTTAACATATTTATAAATTTAGGGTGAAGGGGATGGTGCCCCAATATCCAATGCAGGGAATGCCTCCGGGCTCAAAGAGCACTTACAGAGGTACTTACATTTTACCTCACCCCAAGGGAACGGATGAGGGTTCGAACCTGCGACCTGTCAGATACGAGACCATGTCTTCTTATCTTTTAAATTAATATTTTTTTAAATGATATGTTATATTTCATATATTTAAATGTTTAATATGATATGACTAAAAAAGTTCAACCCAATACAAAAATAAGAAGTATAGCCCAATAAAATTATTTGAAAATGAAAATAAATTATTTAAATTCGATTTGTAGTTATTAACGGTGTAATACTTGGTGTAACTTACACCGGTGTAATTATAACCCTCCTCTATATGGGGAGGGTAATAATTACACCGATGTAAGTTACACCAGGTGTTACACCGATGAATATTTTTTTAACGGATCATTGTATTAAATAATCCACCGTTGGATTGAAAGTTACTATCATATAGATCATACATATAAAATTTTACATTAATCCGAAATTATTTGATATGCCATTGAGATGTCTCAAGATTAACGTTATATATACATTTGAAATATATGAAAAATCCAACCATTTGATTATCAAGTTATCAGTGTCAAAATTTTACGAAATTTGGCACATATAATAATGATGATGAACAAACATAATTCAACGGTCGGATTACTAAAAAACATATTCGATTTGTAGTTATTAACGGTGTAATATTTGGTGTAACTTACACCGGTGTAATACTTGTGGTCGAGAAAAGGAAAAGTAAAAAAATATAATTTTAAAATAATTCATATCTTAAATTCAATTTGATTCTTTTAGGATTTCCAGAGTTATTTTTCTTATAATAATGGAAATCTATCTTGAAATATTGAACTATTTCATTGATGATAAATTAAAATAAATAAAATTTCCATATCTTTCATATTAATATTTTTATTGGATGATATGTTATATTTTATATATTTAAATTTTTAATATGATATGACTAAAAATGTTGAACTCAATACAAAAAATAAGAAGTATAGCTCAATAAGATTATTTGAAAATAAGAATAAGGTTAAATATGTTTTTGGTCCCTGCAAAATACCCGGATTTTGCTTTTGGTCCCTCAAAAATTTTTCGTTAGTTTTTCATCCTCTTAAAAAAAAAAATTTTGGTCCTCGTCCCTCTGGTTAGTTAGCTTGACTTTCGTGCTGAATTGGCATTTTCTTTGTCCTATTCTAAAATCATACGTGGACATTAAAATTTTTATTTATTTATTTTTTTTGCAGTGTTATATTCCTCTGCCTCCCTACCCTGCCCATCATCTTCCTCTCTTTTATCATTGGCCTTGTAACATCCCAATCTTTTGATAGGTTAATTGTGAGATTTATAGGTTAATTGTGTAGTTAGAACATTGGGGACTAAGAGAAAGGAAGTAGGAATAGGTAAAGTTGAGTATAGTGGGTTACTAGGACTTAACCTTTGAGTTTGGTCACTGGTAATCGATTACCAAGAGCTGGTAATCGATTACCAGAGAGTTTGGATCATGGTAATCGATTACAGGAGCTTAGTAATCGATTACCAGAAGGTCTGGCCCTTAGTAATCGATTACATAACCCTTGTAATCGATTACCAGTAACCTGGGTTCTTAGTAATCGATTACCAAAGGTGGTAATCAATTACCAGGTTCCTAGAAGGGGTTCTTAGGCTATTTTTGCCTTCAGTAATCGATTACCAGGGTTTGGTAATCGATTACTGAGCGAAAATATATATACCCAGGACGCGAAATTCATCAGAATTTTGAGAGAAAACCTAATTTTAGAGAGAGAAGGAGCGGGTCTAGAGAGAGGAAGTGCCGGAACGAAGTAAAAACGTCGGAACGAAGCTAGGAATCACATTTCTACCATCCAAACTACTTGGATTTCTTCTTTGTGGTGAGTAATTCTCACTTAGTTGCTAGAATTAGGAATTGGTCTCCAACCCATGAACCCCTTTCTTTCTCTCCCAATTCTCTGATTTTACTTGATATTATTGTTTGTTTGTGTTTGTGAATGATTGTTTGAGCAATGGGAGTGATTTTAATCGGTTAGAAACGGATTGATTCTTGATGATCGTTAGTTTCGAAACTTTCGAAATTCTCGAAAGTTTTGAAACTTTCGAAACGTCGAAACGCTCCGTTCTTTTCGATTAAACTTGTTCCGGAATGATAAACTAAGGATTGGAAATCAATTTGGATATCGGAATTGATGAGTATACATTGGGATTGTCATTCGACATCGAATCTCCTTGGTTTCGAAAGGTTCTAAGTGTCGAAATTGTCGAAATCAACGAGATTACGATATTTATCAATTCCGAGTGACTAAATTGGTTGTTCGATTTAAGTTTAAAGACTAAAGGACTTCGGTCAATAAGGGGCTTCGGCCTATGTGAGGGTGGGATTCGTCCCCGGGGGAGATATCCCCCGTAGTTCGAGCTCGAGTCTAACTCTGTAATGTGATGTGTACATGGCCTAGTGGCAAAGCATACAAGAGCATCCTTATGCATTTGTTAAGTTATGAATTATGAATGGAATGTCTTAATTGTCATGAATAACTGTCCTGCATACATGCATAGAGATTTATTCACTGAGATTTTTATCTCACCACGCGTTATGTGGATTATAGATGTCCAGGTGCCTCCTCCTCCTCGGAATGCACAACCATGAGATGGTTATGGTGTTTGTGGAAGATGACTATGTTCTTTATTTTGGAGTATTGTAATTGAATGTGAATTATGTATCTTTTCTTATAATTCAAGTAATGTAGCCTAGTAGTTAGTAGAATTATGAAATTGGTCATGTAATAGATCCTTTGGTGTACTGTTAATGTAAGAGAAACTTTATTTGTAATTTGAACCCTTTTGGTATGTAAGGACTTGTAGAAGTCATTCTAACTTAGTTGTAAAATGGACTGTTATGTGAGTGAATGGGTAGAATGATGTTTAGTTTAAAAGACTTCAATTTATATTGTTTACTTTAAATTGTCTCGATTGGTTGGAATTGTGGATGATTTATAGAACGGGTCGATATTGAAATGAAACATTATAAATTCGAAGTCAAGAATTTGGTTTCCAACGGATCAAATTCTTGCTTATGAAATTTAAGGTGTGACATTTTGGTATCAGAGCAGTTCAATCCAATTGGACTGTGAGATTAGGATTTTCTGTGGTTTGTTAATAATTTTATATGTATTATTTTGTGAATTGAGAGACTGATCACCTCGATATTTTCTTTATGATATGTAGAGAATTATGGCAGGCAACAGAAAGGGTAGGTCAAGGGTAGATCGTTCTTCTCCACCTTCTTCACCTTCACCTGAACCGGTCCCAGATCCGATGGTGGCATCTCTTCAGGCACTCACCCAAATGATGGGAAATCAAGCAGCTACCAACACAACAATCTTGCAAGAGTTAGCTCGGCAACGACCTGAACAGCCACCACCCACCTTGGATGTATTCTTTGTCGGATTGTCTGAATTCAGGAAGCATAACCCTCCACAATTCAATGGGGTGTATGATCCTGATGTGGCGGCTAGGTGGCTTAAAGACTTGAACAGAATTTTTGAAGTCATGAAGTGTGCTGATGAAGTTAAGGTGAATTTGGCAGTGTATATGATGAGAGGAGAAGCTGAGGATTGGTGGAGGACGGCTAGGCTACAAACGGCGGAGGCGGAGACTCCTTTAACTTGGGAGGCCTTTCAAAGCCTGTTCTTAGAGAAGTATTTCCCGGCAACTATAAAAAGACAAAAAGAAGCGGAGTTTCTACAGCTTACACAAGGGGAGATGTCAGTGGGACAATATGTGTCAAGGTTTGAAGAATTATCGAAGTTTTCCCGTTACCTTCAGGCAGTAAATGATGAAGAATGGAGATGTACTCAGTTTGAGGGGGGATTAAGGCCAGAAATCATTGATCGAGTGGCGGCGTTGGAGATTAGAAATTTTTCCACACTGGTAAGCAAGTGTTACATAATAGAGAAGAATTACAAAGGAGTGATGGCACCTTCTATACCACAAGATGTCAAGGGGAAAAGGAAGATAGAAACTAGTAATCGGAATAAGAATTTCAAATCGAAATGGCAAGGTAGACAACCCGTGACGGTACAACCATCTCAACCTAGGGATATTCGGGTATGTATTAAGTGTGGGAAGGAACACTCGGGAGCCTGCTTAATAGGGAAGAATGTCTGTTTCCTTTGCAAACAAACCGGTCACTTCAAGAAGGATTGCCCAAGACTCAAGGAACTTCAAAAGCCTCAATCAACTGGAAGGGTTTTTACCCTCAGTGGTCAGGCGGCGAATTCTTCTGATAATCTGTTAAGAGGTAATTGCACCCTAGGGGAGGAGACTTTAATTGTATTGTATGATTCGGGAGCATCACATTCCTTTGTGTCCTTTGATTGTGTAAATAGACTAAAATTGTTCACCACTTCTTTACCTTATATCCTCAATGTTGTTACTCCTGCTAAAGAATCCATATCCACTTCTCTTGTATGTATGAATTGTTCATTAATCATCCAGGGAAGAGTTTTTAATGTTGATTTGATATGTTTGCCTTTGACTGGTATTGGTATTATTCTGGGAATGAACTGGTTATCTTCCAATCAGGTGTTGTTAGATTGTTTTAATAAAAAAGTTGTGTTTCCTGATTGTCCTGTTTTTCATAAAGAAAAGTTGTCTATTCTGTTGTCTAGTGTTTCCCAATTTTCCCAAAGTATCAATGACGGGAGTGAGTGTTTTCTTTTGTTGCTTTCCTCAACTTTAGAAGCAAAATCTGATTTGAATAATGTAGCTACGGTTCGGGAGTTTCAGGATGTTTTTCCTAATGAGATCCTAACCTTACCACCTGAGAGAGAGGTAGAGTTCACCATAGATTTGTTGCCAGGTTCAGGACCCATTTCTAAGGCACCCTATAGAATGTCCCCCTTAGAACTTAGTGAACTTAAGAAACAATTAGAAGAATTGTTAGGAAAAGGGTTCATTAGGCCTAGTGTCTCTCCTTGGGGGGCTCCAGTGTTGTTGGTAAAGAAAAAGGATGGGAGTATGAGGTTATGCGTAGATTTTAGGCAGTTGAACAAGATTACAATTAAAAACAAATACCCATTGCCTAGAATAGATGATCTTTTGGATCAACTTAGAGGTGCTTCTGTATTTTCCAAAATAGATTTGAGATCAGGATATCATCAGATTAGGATAAGGAAGGAAGATATTCATAAAACCGCTTTTCGAACTAGATATGGACACTACGAGTACTTAGTAATGCCATTCGGTGTTACTAATGCTCCAGCAGTGTTTATGGATTACATGAATCGAATCTTCCGACCTTTCCTAGATAAATTTGTGGTTGTGTTCATCGATGATATTTTAATCTACTCGTCTAGTTTGGAAGATCATGAAAAACACTTGAGGTTGGTGTTAGAAGTTTTAAGGGAAAGGAAATTGTTTGCCAACCCAAACAAATGTGAGTTTTGGCTAAACAAAGTCCATTTCTTAGGCCATGTCATTTCTGGAGAGGGAGTGTCAGTTGACCCTAGTAAGGTAGAGTCAGTTCTTGAGTGGGAAAGACCTAGGACTGTTACGGAGATTAGGAGTTTTCTAGGGTTAGCCGGTTATTATAGGAGATTCATTAAGGGCTTCTCTCGCTTAGCTTTACCTCTCACCAAATTAACTAGGAAGGACCAAGCCTTTGTGTGGGATAGTGATTGTGAGCATAGTTTCCTGGAACTAAAACATAGATTGACCAGTGCCCCGGTGTTAGCATTACCTGATGTGTCTAGAACCTTTGAGGTATTTTGTGATGCCTCTGGGAAGGGACTAGGAGGTGTTTTAATGCAGGATAGGAGAGTAGTAGCTTATGCATCTAGGCAGTTGAGGCCTCATGAGGAAAATTATCCTACCCATGATTTAGAATTAGCTGCTGTGGTTTTTGCCCTAAAAATTTGGAGGCATTACCTGTTCGGTGTAAGGTTTGAGGTCTTTAGTGATCATAAGAGTTTGAAATACCTCTTTGATCAAAAGGAACTCAACATGAGGCAAAGAAGATGGATGGAGTTTTTGAAGGATTTTGACTTTGAGTTAAAATACCACCCAGGTAAGGCCAATGTAGTGGCTGATGCTCTTAGCAGGAAATCCCTGCATGTGTCATCATTGATGATACAAGAGATGAGTCTCATAGAGAAGTTTAGAGACTTGGACTTAAGTGTGGAGTTTGGAGTAGGTAGCATTCGGATGTACAGATTAGAAATTTCCAGTGAGTTTCAAACTCTGATTAAGGAGGCTCAGGATTTGGATCCTGAACTTCAGGGTAAGATGGGGCAAGTAGGGTTTTCCAGGTCAGGTGAGGGATTAATTCTTTTTTAGGGAAGAATTTGTATTCCTAAGGGGAGTAGAGTTAAACAGCAGGTATTAGAGGAAGTTCATAAGGGTAAGATGTCTATACATCCTGGTCCTACCAAGATGTATCAGGATTTGAGGAAAAGGTTCTGGTGGGTGGGTATGAAGAGAGAAATAGCTGAATATGTGTCTAAGTGCCTCACTTGTCAACAAGTGAAGGTGGAACACCAGAAACCATCTGGAGTTCTGTTACCCCTGGAAATTCCTGAGTGGAAATGGGAAAGCATAGCTATGGACTTTGTGTTGGGTTTACCTCGAGTCCAGGCAGGGTTTGATACCATTTGGGTCATAGTGGACCGTTTAACCAAGTCAGCCCATTTCCTTCCAGTTAAGAACACTTTCTCCTTGAATAAGTTAGCTGAGTTGTATGTTAGAGAGATTGTCAGGTTACAATGTATTCCTTCTAGCATAATCTCTGATAGGGATCCCAGGTTCACTTCAAGATTCTGGAATGCACTACACCAGTCATTCGGGACTAAACTTAGGTTTAGCACCGCTTACCATCCTCAGACTGATGGTCAGTCTGAGAGAACCATCCAAACCTTAGAAGACATGTTAAGGGCTTGTTCACTAGAAGAGTCGGGCAGTTGGGATAAGTACCTACCACTTGTAGAGTTTGCCTACAATGACAGTTATCACAGTAGTAAAGGCATGGCTCCATATGAAGCTTTGTATGGTAGGAAGTGTAGGTCCCCTGTTTGTTGGCATGAGGTGGGTGAGAAAGCTCTGTTAGGTCCAGATTTGGTTCAAGAAACTTCTGATAAGATTAGGATGATTAGGGAAAAACTTGTAACCGCCCAGAGCC
Organism: Sesbania bispinosa; assembly: GCA_026901365.1. Taxonomy (NCBI): domain Eukaryota; kingdom Viridiplantae; phylum Streptophyta; class Magnoliopsida; order Fabales; family Fabaceae; genus Sesbania; species Sesbania bispinosa. Next base: position 1,428,318 of record QLOH01000088.1, on the reverse strand, counting down.
GTCAGAAAAGTTATGCTGATAAAAGAAGAAAAGAACTAGAGTTTGAGGAGGGGGAACATGTGTTTTTGAAAATAACTCCTGTCATTGGCTTAGGGAAATCTGTGAAATCTAAAAAGTTGAGTCCCAGATACATTGGTCCCTTTCAAATCTTGCAAAGAATTGGTCCTCTTGCATACAAATTGGCTCTACCACCCCACCTCTCCAAAATACATAATGTGTTTCATGTGTCTAAACTAAGAAAATATGTATTTGATCCTTCTCATGTCTTGTCTTCTGAACCAATACAATTGAAGGACAACCTCACCCTACCTGCCAAACCAATTCAGATTATTGACAGAAGTGCCAAGACTCTGAGGAATAGAAACATTCCTTTGGTTAAGGTAGTTTGGGAGGGTTTATCCATAGATGAAGCTACTTGGGAGAAAGAAGATGTGGTCAAGCATCACTTCCCTAATCTCTTTGAATTGTGGTAAGATTTAATACTTGTATTAGTAAAATTTTGGGGACAAAATTTTTTTTTATGGGGGGTAGAATGTAACATCCCAATCTTTTGATAGGTTAATTGTGAGATTTATAGGTTAATTGTGTAGTTAGAACATTGGGGACAAAGAGAAAGGAAGTAGGAATGGGTAAAGTTGAGTATAGTGGGTTACCAGGACTTAACCTTTGAGTTTGGTCACTGGTAATCGATTACCAAGAGCTGGTAATCGATTACCAGAGAGTTTGGATCATGGTAATCGATTACAGGAGCTTAGTAATCGATTACCAGAAGGTCTGGCCCCTAGTAATCGATTACATAACCCTTGTAATCGATTACCAGTAACCTGGGTTCTTAGTAATCGATTACCAAAGGTGGTAATCGATTACCAGGTTCCCAGAAGGGGTTCTTAGGCTATTTTTTCCTTCAGTAATCGATTACCAGGGTTTGGTAATCGATTACTGAGCGAAAATATATATACCCAGGACGCGAAATTCATCAGAATTTTGAGAGAAAACCTAATTTTAGAGAGAGAAGGAGCGGGTCTAGAGAGAGGAAGTGCCGGAACGAAGTAAAAACGTCGGAACGAAGCTAGGAATCACATTTCTACCATCCAAACTACTTGGATTTCTTCTTTGTGGTGAGTAATTCTCACTTAATTGCTAGAATTAGGAATTGGTCTCCAACCCATGAACCCCCTTCTTTCTCTCCCAATTCTCTGATTTTACTTGATATTATTGTTTGTTTGTGTTTGTGAATGATTGTTTGAGCAATGGGAGTGATTTTAATCGGTTAGAAACGGATCGATTCTTGATGATCGTTAGTTTCGAAACTTTCGAAATTCTCGAAAGTTTCGAAACTCTCGAAACGTCGAAACGCTCCGTTCTTTTCGATTAAACTTGTTCCGGAATGATAAACTAAGGATTGGAAATCAATTTGGATATCGGAATTGATGAGTATACATTGGGATTGTCGTTCGACATCGAATCTCCTTGGTTTCGAAAGGTTGGAAGTGTCGAAATTGTCGAAATCAACGAGATTACGATATTTATCAATTCCGAGTGACTAAATTGGTTGTTCGATTTAAGTTTAAAGACTAAAGGACTTCGGTCAATAAGGGGCTTCGGCCTATGTGAGGGTGGGATTCGTCCCCGGGGGAGATATCCCCCGTAGTTCGAGCTCGAGTCTAACTCTGTAATGTGATGTGTACATGGCCTAGTGGCAAAACATACAAGAGCATCCTTATGCATTTGTTAAGTTATGAATTATGAATGGAATGTCTTAATTGTCATGAATAACTGTCCTGCATACATGCATAGAGATTTATTCACTGAGATTTTTAACTCACCACGCGTTATGTGGATTATAGATGTCCAGGTGCCTCCTCCTCCTCGGAATGCACAACCATGAGATGGTTATGGTATTTGTGGAAGATGACTATGTTCTTTATTTTGGAGTATTGTAATTGAATGTGAATTATGTATCTTTTCTTATAATTCAAGTAATGTAGCCTAGTAGTTAGTAGAATTATGAAATTGGTCTTTGGTGTACTGTTAATGTAAGAGAAACTTTATTTGTAATTTGAACCCTTTTGGTATGTAAGGACTTGTAGAAGTCATTCTAACTTAGTTGTAAAATGGACTGTTATGTGAGTGAATGGGTAGAATGATGTTTAGTTTAAAAGACTTCAATTTATATTGTTTACTTTAAATTGTCTCGATTGGTTGGAATTGTGGATGATTTATAGAACGGGTCGATATTGAAATGAAACATTATAAATTCGAAGTCAAGAATTTGGTTTCCAACAGATCAAATTCTTGCTTATGAAATTTAAGGTGTGACAGGCCTAGTATCCACCAATCCTCCATAAACTCCATCATCTCCATCTCCAACTCCATCCAACTTCATCGCCCTAATTTGTCGAAGAACATGAAAGGAAAAGCTTCTGCATCAGACAAGAGAATCAGCTTTGATGTTGCTTCCTGTTAACAACACTGCCATTGCCACTATTTTTCACCCTATCAGCTTTCTCCAAATCAAGCTGCAAGTCAATACCTCTTTCTTTCTGCGCAATAGTTGGTTTCTGGGATTCAGTTCCATCGCCTTTTGCTCTCACTTTCTCCATTTCCACAACCACTGCCTCTTCATTCCTTGTTCATTCTCTGTGACTTCCCATCCTCCTTCATCACAGTCTTAGCTTCCTGCAGAAAACCAAACCACAGACCAAATGTCTAAGTACTTATTCCTCGGGCAACATAAAAAGAGCTCTTCACCATGCCAGGGCTCACTTACCTTATCAGCGTCAGCTACCAAATTATTATTCTCCACATCCCTTTCCGGAGAAGACCTCAATGGAGGAGGTGGCGCCTGAAAATCCCACCGAGAAAAAAAGCTTAAGAAAACAAAATAGATGAGAGAGAGAGAGAAGGGGAAAAAAGATAAGTACCATCAGATCTATCTGGAACTTCTCTTCTCACTGGTTTTCACTTTCAGACATGGTTGGATTCCTGAAGAACCAAGAAAAATCAACAAAGCAAGATCAGGATTCACATACAGAGCAAACTCACCAAAAAGCTAAATGATAAAAAGAAAAGAAAAAAGAAACAGTAGAAAAAGTTGATGTTGCTCACGCTTTGGTCGCTTTCACATCTTCACGATCACCATCTACTGCTTGTCGGAGAATAGGAGATTCCTTTTTGGGTGACTGAGGAGGAGGCACCACCTCCTTACCCAATCCAACATCTTTTTGCTTATCCGATGATTCCTCCATCAACTGCCTAGATTCTGATGAGGTGTTGCTCTCAGGCTTAACAAGCTCCGGCGAAGCCTGAACCGGTAGTGAATTCACCAGATTTTCAGCTGCAGATCCCGGGTTGTTGTTGGTGTTGTTGTTTTTATCGGAATTGGACGAACAAGTTTCCATCTTTGAAGGCTGATCGCATGGGTCACTCAATGGTCTTTGTTAAGGGGAAGGGTTCCTAACCAAGAAAAGGAGGGAAACTAAAAAATTTTATCGAGAAAGATTACTGGCTCTTAATCTGGGTTTTACTGTAATTATTGATTAATAAAAGACTAATAACTCATACTTAATCTAATAAAAATATGTTAAATACATCTTGGGTTCCTAATAGGCCACGTAAGATTGTAGAATAGGACAGAGAATGTGCCAACTCATGCACAAAAGTCAAGCTAACTAACCAGAGGGACGAGGACCAAAAAAAATTTGAGAGGATGAAAAAGTAATGAAAAATTTTGAGGGACCAAAAACAAAAACCAGGTATTTTGCAGGAACCAAAAACATATTTAACCCATAAGAATATATAAAAGTAAAAAAATACAAAGCTTATGTATATTGTGGTCAAGAAAAGGATAAGTAAAAAATATATAATCTTAAAATCATTCATAGTTGTCGATTACAAAAAAGACCTTGTCAAATAAAGAATATATATAACTAACATTGGGTGGAATGATATCTCATAAGAAAATATACCAAATAAAAAATAGAGAAAAATATGTTTTTCGTCCCTATAGTTTCGGTCAACTTTAGTCTTCGTCCCTGTACTTTAAATCCTTTGTTTTTTGTCCCTGAACTTTCTAAACCCCCAAACAATGGTCCCTAGTCGTTAGTAAGATCTGTTAACCTAATGAGTCGGGTAACAAAAGTTACATGTTATGGGCCCCAAATAACCGAATGATCATCTAATTAATTTTTTTATTAATTTTTTATTATTAAAATAATCCTAATTGCTAAATTAGAGTTTTCACCTGAGCAATTTTACCCGCTAAAAAAATCATAATTTCATAATCATGGTTATTTTAATAATTAAAAAATTAATTTAAAAAGATTTATTAGATGATTCAGCTATTTGGGAGCCATTATTGAGGTTAACATGTAACTTTTGTTACCCGACTCATTAGGTTAACAGATCTCACTAACGACTATGGACCATGGTTTGGGGGTTTAGAAAGTTCAGGAACAAAAAACAAAGGATTTAAAATACAGGGACGGAGACTAAAGTTGGGGTCTTTGATGATTTGCAAGGATTGATTGCCTAGTTTTTACCATTTTTGATGTGTACTTTAATTTTGTATTATGGGTTGGAATACCCTTGTACTCCCTATTAATTAAATATTTTTTAAAAAAAAATACATTCCAAATAAAGTCGAACTGTCTTGTTGAATGGGAGGCATTTGAAAATTTTAATATAAATTTTAAATATTAAATAATCTGATATTGTTTTTTGTAGTATGAATTTATGTAATACAACATATAATATTAGAATTAATATTATAATGTTATTGTTGTGTATAATATTTGAATATGAGATTTTTTATTTAAAAATTTAAAGTTTATATTAAAAAATAAAATATAAAAATATAATGAAATTGCAAGATCACTCTATTAATAGTGTCATATTAAAATTAATAAAACATAAATCACTAAAAATCTAATATTTTAAATGATAAAATAATAAATATAATTTTTAAGTAGTTCAATGTTAAGTATTATATTAATGCATTAATATAAAGTGATTGTCTTCAATAAATGCTATTGAAAATTATTAGTGAGAGATATAGTGTTCAATTAATATAAAGAGAATAGTTTTTGTGATTGCAATTCCAGGGCCAATTGCTCATAGAATTTTTTAGCAAGAAAACCCCATTGGCTAGTGTCCACCTCCTTCTGGTTATGATAAATTTAATGTAGATGGCTCAGTTTTTTGTCACATGGGCTTAGCTAGTTGTGGGGACTCATTCGAAATTGTAATGGAGAGTTTATTGATGGGTTCTCTACCAATCTGAGAATTAGCACAACGATTAAAGCAGAATTATGGAGTTTGCTTGAGAGCATTCGTCTAGATGTTAGTTTATTGATAGATTCCCAGGTGGCCTTTACACTAATTAATGGAGCTTGTAAAGCCTCCCATACCATTGTTTTGATATTGTTAGAGACATACGTAATACTCTTAAACTTCACCCAACATTCATTTTAGGGCATGCTTTCAAAGAATCTAACAGATGTTTTGATCTTCTAGAAAAGTTAGTGTAGGAACACACGGGAAAACACTAGAAGGGGGTTGAATAGTGTTTTTATAAACTAAGCGTTGTTATGGAAATCTTTTCACAAACTGAGTTTTAAAAGCTTTCAGATGGTAATTCAGAAGCTGTCTGAAGGTTTGTTCATTGTTTGAAAAGTTTCAGACAAAGATTTGCAGAGATACTTTCGTAGTTAATTTTCACAAGATAGCTTATAGCCTTATAAAAACTTAGTTCAAGTTCCATCTTCTTGTTAAAATAAACAGAATTTAATGAGTCAAGGGATATAAGAGCACTCGGCCAATTATCCTGGTTCACTCACTCCACCTGTGAGCTGTTGAGTCTCAATATAAATTAAGTATTCAATTTAATTCAAGACTCTTCACCCTTGGTTTTAATGATTATCAAATTTGTTGGTCACATTATCTGAATGAGAAACAGATTCTGCTCAAAGGTATTTGTTCTATGTGTTGCAGGAAAATACTATCATGAACATACTGAAACGGCTTGTGCCAAACAATCTGAAGATAGCTTACACTGAACCTGCTAAAACAAGCTTGAAGCAACCTTCTGAAGGAAGCATATTTTAAACATGTTGATCTAAGAGCAACATGTTGAAGTTATGCAACCTTCTGAAAGAAGAACTATCTGAAGAATTGATCAACCTGCTGAAAGTATGTGCGTACTGAAACTGTGGCTGCTGAACACATACTCTCTGAACTTGATGACGTGGCAATACAAGCTCAAATGAAGAACTCTCTGAAGTACTGAAATCTACTGAAGACTCTCTCAACCCTCTGATGACGTGTACAATCCTTTTTGCTGAGAAGTCTTAAGGTGTTCGTGCAACAAAGCATCTGTCAAAGTCAGAAGACTTTCTGCGCAAAGATTTAAAGGTCTTTAAACATCTTCTGCCATCATCTACAAAAGGAACTTTTTACAGAGGTCTTTCCGCATCTTATGGAACATCCTACATGAAAAAGGAACCTCTGAACCTGTTGTGTGTCAGAGCAGTGCTATCTCTGCATACCCACTCTACTCAAGACAAAGACTTTCAACGTCTACTTTCTCAACGACTACTTTTCTAATGTTATATATATCTCAATGAAAAGCCCTGAAGAAGAGTGTAGAGAGAGTGAGCGAGCAATGTAGAAAAATATCACAAAAAGGTGAACCGCTCAAGAAAAGAGGACTAATAAATCATGAAAAGATAGAGAAGCTCTCCAGAAAAGAAGAGAAGAAAAGTCCTAGCAAAAGAGTGAATCGACCACATAAAAGAGAAAATCCTTTCAAGCCAAAACACTCTGTTGTAACAAATTTCCTTGTACTTAGATTCATTCTTTGTATCCTGAGTTATACTCAGTTATCCCTTTGTACAAGAGAACATGCGTTTAAGTTTCTCAGAAACTTAAACTAATCTTTTGATGTAAACACTGTTAAGTGTCTGAGAGCCTGGAGAGGCTTGGAGGAATAAAGAATACTTGGTTGAACCTGAAGAGGCTTGTCTGTAAAAGAATACTCATTGAGCCTGGAGAGGCTTGTCTGTAAAACAATACTTGGTTGAGCCTGGAGAGGCTAGGTGTGCAATCAATACTCAGTTGAGCCTGGAGAGGCTTGTCTGTAAAAGAATACTCATTGGGCCTGGAGAGGCCAGGTGTGCAAATAATACTTGTTGTAATCTTGCGGGATTAGTCGAAAATCCAGTTGTGTGTTTGCCCTGAGACTGGACGTAGCTCACTATGTTGGTGGGTGAACAAGGATAAATCTATGTGGTCAAGTTCTCTCTACCCTTAACTCTTTACTTTATTTTATACTAACCAATGAGGGTTTAAGAAAAGTTGTTTTATTAATCTGCGCAGAAACAATCTTTTCTTTAAGAGAAAAACGTTTCAAATGTGTTTATCCAACCTTCTGAGTTGCATCATCAAGTTGCTGAACTCCCAGTTTCGAAAGGTTGCTTAAACATTTTCAAATCAACTTTGCTTGTTTTAAAAAGGTTTTCACGAAAATTTGCAAAGGTTTTTAAAACACTATTCAACCCCCCTTCTAGTGTTTCTTGTGGTCCTAACATGAGCTACCTCCAGTCCTAGTGCCAACAAGCTACTGGATTTGCTCTTAATCTCAACAGATTGCAAGTATTCTTTTGTTCACCAAGCCTCTTCAGGCTCTAAACCACAAGTATTATTTTATCTACCAAACCACTACTGGCTCTAACAACAAGTATTCTTTGATCTACCAAGCCACTCCTGGCTCTTACAACACAAGTATTCTTTCTAACAACAAGCCTCTTCAGGCTCTTCAAACAACTAAGTGTTTACAAATAAATAATGAACTTAGAACACAAGTTCTTCATTCTGGGTGTATAAGATACAACAAAGATCTAACTCTGGATATGAAAGTTGTTTGTACAGAGTTTTTAAAAAGATTAAATCCTAGAAGGATTTTAGCAGAGTTCCGCGAAGCGTATAAGCTTGTAAAATCTTTCTTGCTTGTTCGCAGCAATAATCAACCACTTGCTTCAGGAGACTTTTGGTATTTATAGGCTTCATTCAAACTGAAAACGTCGTTGAGAAGTCCGTTGTGAGATTGCATTTAATGCATTTCATCCCGTTAAGACACAACTTCTGACATTGTACCGGGTTGCAACACTGTTCTGACTTCTGCAACTGCTGCAGCGCAACGTTTCCTCTTTTGTGCTTATATTTTGAATCTCAACCAAAAGTTGTCTTTTGTCTTGCCTTTCTGGTGTTCTGAGATTGCATGTGGTTCTGGTACAAGCTTTGACTTGCCACGTCAGATGCCTTTGTACTTCAGACAGACTTTATCTTCAGATAAGAACCCTCGTCTGAACCATTCACTCTTCAAACAGTTTCTTGATCTTCAAAACTTGAGTCTATATAGTGTCTATATATATATATATATATATAGCTTTAGGAAAAAATACTCTGAAGATATTGAATGATACTATGAATATATTATGTTCCTCTTACTTTTTATTGTATATTTTTCTTTTATTCTATTCTTAATATAAAAACTTTAGAAATTAAATACATAATAGTGTAAAAAAAAACTTATGACAATATGTTATATGCCTTAACATATATTGTCATGTCACCTATTCATGAAAGACCCCTCAATATTTGCTAAATATATATAGACTTCATAGTTAATAAAATAAGAAGTATTTATTTTGTAAATAATTTTGATGATAAATGATTCAATTGGCTTTTGTTTTGAGAATGAAATAATTTTCATTAAAAATATGTTACGCAATAACAATAAACAATAATTAAGAATAACATAGAATCATATGAAATATATTTGTTAATATCTGCATTTTACTATAGACAATATTATATTATTAAGAGTTACATCATAAGTTGAAAATTCTTGTTTTTTAATAAGAATAAAAAATGAACACACTACACCTAAAATGGGCCATATTATAGTGTTTAATGATCTTAGTAAATCGTCACGTTTATTGTATTATATTTTAAAACTAAAAGATTAACAATTACTATTAAATATAACGGGAAATATATAGATTATACAGAAAACATTATTTAGAATAAATTATGTAATAAAATCTCTCAATACAGTTACTTTTGATTATTTTATTTCATTATGTTTTATAATTAGTAAAACCTAACTTCTTAACATTTCTTTTATATTTAAATCTATCTTTTACATTTTTTAAAGAATTACTTTTACAAAATATTATAAAAAATACAAATAAACATGTGTGTCACATATAAAAAAATGTACACATATTATTTTAAATAGATAAACAGATAAATATAAATAACTAAAATTTAGGGGGAAAAGAGAAATATCTGAATGTCAAAATAAAAAATTTAAAGAGATTAATTTGATAGTATAAAATATAAATAATTAAAATTAAAAAAGTAACTAGTCGTTGTTAAAAAAATAAATCACTCATCAAATAATATGGACACATATCCTCTACTAGGGTCGGTTTAATGATTGAGAATTTAGTAATTTAATATGAGATTCTAGGTAAAAAATAGTTTATGGACACAGCCACCATCATTTAATAGCACAGCAACTAACACCCATCAATATACCATGTCGGTTGTATCACAATTGACAAATCAAAGTCCACCCACAAAGCAACCCGTACACTTTCTAGATTGGAATTGAATTTTATTCTTGAAATGTTCAAACTTAAATTTCAACCACAGAGCTACATAGCATTATCTAATAGCACTATAAATACACCCCCTCCCCTAGCTCTCAACCTTGTTCATCAAATAGCTCAATTTATTTGACTCATGATGAGGATGGAAAACAAGTTACTAAGCATTCTTGTAGCAGGGCTTGCAATGGCCTTTGTTATGATGATGGTGTCCAAAAATGTGAGTGCTCAAAATTGTGGGTGTGCTGCAGGGTTATGTTGCAGCCAATATGGGTATTGTGGGGAAGGTGATGCCTACTGTGGCACAGGGTGCAGAGAGGGTCCTTGTTATGTGAGCCAAAGCCCACCAAACAATGATGTTAATGTAGCTGACATCGTCACACAAGAATTCTTCAATAGTATAATTGATCAGGCTGACTCTGGTTGTGTAGGGAAGAGTTTCTACTCAAGAGATTCTTTTCTGAATGCTCTCAATTCCTACAATCAATTTGGTAGAATTGGTTCTGTGGATGACTCCAAGCGTGAGATCGCAGCTGCTTTTGCCCATTTCACACATGAAACTGGACGTAAGTAATTAGCACTCTCCCCTTTCTTACTCTGATTTTTTTTGTCAAGGTCATGTATCAATTGTTGCTAGCAGAGTCTTGCTCAGACTTAGTTATAAAGTGATTTTGATAAAATTAGTTGAAAAATTAGATGAAAGTTGAAAAATCAATTGAAAGCTTAAAGCTAAAAAATTAGTTCATTTGATCGAAAATGTTTGATTAAACTAACTAAAAATAATAAAATGACATATAAGGACATAATTAATTATTAAATAATAATGAGTGAGACTTGTTGAGGGATAAATTTTTAATAAATTTTCAGCTAGTAACTTAAAAGGGGAGTTTTTTTTTTTCAAAAAGAGCTAACTCAATAGCTTCTTAAGAAAAGTTAATAACTACTTAAAAAACTACCCTTTCAAACACCTGATGAAATGTTTTTAGCTGTTAATTTCAGATTTCATCTAGTTAAGACTCCGCAACCTTCAAAAGCTCTTCTTGCATAACCAACTGTGTTACTTTTCTTACTTTAACTAATTAATTGAAATGAATGATTAGTGAACTTTAATTAACATTAGTTAGAGATTAGTTGAGTCTAAGTCCAATTTTAGTTGTTGACTAGTTCTATTTTATAAGCTAAAAGGTTTGGACTTTTGAAATTGGGATTACAGATTTTTGTTATATTGAAGAGATTGATGGTGCATCAAAGGACTACTGTGATGAAAAAAATACAGAGTACCCGTGTGCCCCTAACAAAGGTTACTATGGGCGTGGACCGATCCAATTGTCTTGGAACTTCAACTATGGACCAGCAGGGAAGGACAATGGTTTTGATGGATTGAACTCTCCTGAGACAGTGGCCAATGATGCTGTGGTGTCCTTCAAGACAGCATTATGGTACTGGATGCGACATGTGCGCCCTGTTATTAACCAAGGCTTTGGTGCAACCATTAGAGCCATTAATGGCCAACTTGAATGTGATGGTGCAAACCCCACCACAGTTCAGAAACGCATTGGTTACTATACTCAATACTGTAGTCAATTGGGTGTTGCTCCTGGTGATAATCTTAGTTGTTAAGATAGCTAGTTATAGATAGTACACATGTTTGATGATTATGTAGAATGAATAAATTATGATATGATCATACATAATTCAATTTTTTTCCTTCACTAATACCACATATCAATAAAGAATTGAAGGCTCACTGCCTCGTTTAATTTATTTATTGTTATTGTTCCTCCGGAAATTTCTGTATTCAATTCATTGTGGTTCAATATTAATCCTATTTTCCTGGTGCATTATTATTGATATGAGTGGGACATTCCCTAAACTTTATATTCACACATACAGCGGAAAGAGAAAGAATGAGGAAAGTATGTTTCAGTTAGTATTTCCAATCTGAAATTGATACATATGAAGTTCATAGGCTAAATTTGTGTAATAAAATAATATTCAAAGACTTAGTTGTGAAGGAAACTAATAAATGCTCCAGCGGTGGCGGCAGGATTGTGTGTCACTAGTATGTAGAGTTGAGCACATACAGAAGAGAAGTACTTAACTGAAGTGTAGGATAAATTTTGGCTTTGATCTTTGACTCACTTATGCAGTTCAATAGCAGTTTTTATGCTTTTTTTTATTTAAGACTATATCTATCATTTATGGGAGGCAATAGCCCTCTATGAGCAATAAAGCTCTCTCTTCAAGCATTTAACACAGCTATATACACCGGGCTCACAGTTTTTATGCTTTTTTTAGTGCAAGACCACAGGTAGGGAGGCAACCTGTCGAGCCGGGTAGGACCTCTATGGGCGGTAAAGCTCTCCCTCCGAGTATTTAACACAGTTGCTCCGAGTATTTAACACAGTTGCATACTCAGGGCTCGAACTCGAAACCACTGGTTAAGCTGGAACAGCCCCTTACCAGCTGATCCACATGCTCGGTGGTACAGTTTTTATGCTTTGCAATGAAGTAAACTTTTCGGTTATCCATTTAACACATGTTTTTCTATTTAGGTATGGCAGAGCCATATGTTCTAAATAGAAAAAAAACAAAAGAATGGAGTGAAGAAAAATTATTCACCCAGCAAGTACTTTCATTGTCAATGTTATCCAACTTAGGAGTTTTGTTTCGTTGTCTTGGTTTAACTGATTTATGAGTGAGCATACTTTGCACTGTAAAGGTTATCTGTTTAGTGCACTGCAGTTGTAGATGCCGTATGACTACCCTTAAAGGTTTATGAATTATCATCTTTGACCAAAAAAAAAGATCGGGATGTAAAATTTTAATAGGCTGGGCATTGCTATTTATTCCATTCAAAATTTCTAAGTACACCACTACACCTTTATTTCTTAAAAAAAATTCATACAAAAATATCCCTTTTCCGCTTTGTATTTTTTTTTCATTTTTCATGCTGATCAATCAACTTATGTTTTTAGCATTAGTTGTTGTCGGCCTAAAATAACAACTTACACTTTCACACAAAAAAATCCTTAGGTCAACTCACAAGAGGATGTGATCAAATACTCTTTCTAATAATGAAACATAAAATTGACTCATTCCACACCTCTTTATAGTGTCTTAGGCCACGCAATCAAATTTAATATCTTTTCTCATTAAAATGTAATTTGTATATTTTTAAATTGATACAATAAATCATTTAAAACTAAAAGGGTAATAAAAAATTTAACAAAAGTCATTTCTAGCAACCTTATGCTATCCTCATTTCTCAATCAACATTACTACTTGTTTCATGGGCCAGTTCATACAGGTGTCGACAAGTTAATTTCAAAACACAATAGGATGTGATCAGATAGTCTTCCCACTCATGAAACACAAGCTTGACTCATTACACACCTTTGTTGCAATGTCTTAATATACTAACAAAAATTTGTAATTTTTTTTAAACAAAGAAACTATCACTTAAAATTAACAAGGATGTAAAACAAAATTGGCAAAAAAAGTTTCTAGCAACCTTAGAGTATTCTCAATCAACATTCCATCTTGTTTGATGGTGATCAACTCATGTTCTTGATCAATTCATACAAGTGTGGGTAAGTTAAATTCCAACCACAAATGTATGTGATCACATGGTCATGCCACAACTGAAATATATTCTTGACTTATTTTATACCTTTTTGTTATGCAAAAGGCTATAAAAATTGGTAATTTTTCTCAACAAAATGAAATTTCAATGATTTTTTATTGGAAAATAAATGAAAATCACTTAAAATTAAAAATGTTGTAAAAAAAATTAGCAAAATATAATTTTCGCAAACTTGTGCTATCATCAATCAATATTGTTACTTATTTCATGGTGATTAACTCATGTGTTTGGCATTAGTCATTACCATACTAAGATCATAACTTATACCTTAATAGCCACAAAAAACACTTTAGATCAACTCGCAAGAGGTTGTGATCACACACTATTTATTTCCACTCATGAAACACAAGCTTGATTCATTCTACCCCTCACTTGGAGTGTCCTAGGCCAACAAATTAAATTTGGTGATTTTTCTTATTTAAATATAATTTGTATATTTTTTAAATTAGAAAATAATTAAAAATCATTTAAAATTAACAAGGTAGTAACATTTATGGTAAGAATCATTTCTAGCAACCTTAGTCTATCCTAAATCAACATTTCAATGTTTCATGGTGATCAACTCATGTTCTTAGTAATTTCATTAAGTTGTGAACAAATTAATTCTGAACCAAAATAAGATGTGATTACATAGTCTTTTCACTCATAAAACTAGTAAAACACTAGTTTGATTCATTACACACCTTTATTGTAGTGTCCTAGTATACCAAAAAACTTTTGGTGATTGTTCTCAACAAAATAAAATTTAATGATTTTTATTGAAAAAATAAATTCAAATCACTTAAAAATAACAATTTTATTTTATATTCTCTTGTTTTCATTTATGTATTTTTTTTATTTTTTCACAATTTTCATTATTTTTATTGTTGTTATATATACTATCACGTACTGAAATTACTGCTCATTTAAAATGCTATACACCATACTATAAATGTTTACTTCATGTAATAAAAAATGATATCAATGTTAATAAAAACACTAAAAGGCTACCAAAGTGTTAAGAAAAAATCAAATGAAGTAGAATGAACCAAAAATAAAGAAATGACAAAGAAACTTGTTTTGCTATTGATTTTGTTTGTTTCCTTTGTCTTTTTAAGCCTAATTGTACAAATAAATAGTTTTTAGACCATTGATGAATATTTTTATACCTTTGTTGTGTTCTGCTTTCAGAAAAGAAGACAAGTCACAACCTTCTCTAAAAACTTTCTGCCTTAATTGATTATTAGTCTAATTAAACTGAATTATCACTCACCTACTTTTCTAAGTTGCCTCAAATCTGCAAGAATGGAGCACTGGAGTTGTTGAGAGTTGGAGGAATTGATATTAAAGCTTAAAAACGGTGGAATGGGGCTAAAGAAGACAAGAAGAATGTTCTTCGAGAGAGACAAGAAAGAGTTTTTTTTTCTAATTTCTTGATTTTAGAATTTTTTTCCCTTTTTTATGTAATAAAATAAATTATAAAACTAATTTATTGACACATTGAATGCCACATAAATCTGAGAAAGTCAAGTCAGCAAACATGTTAACGGCCACATCAACATTCCGTAAGGGGTCGTTCGGGGTGGTTGCGAGTTTTCAATCTTTGGTTTTTAAAAGTTTTCAATCAAAGGAGTAAGTTTTACAACCTTTGCTACTCCAAAGTCCAAACTCACCTATTCTCATATACATGATATATCACATTGATGGATGATGCAATCCTAGATAGAGTTAATATAAAGGATCTGATACAACACAAACTGTAAACTCTGTTGAGAAGGAGGCTAACTCATTGCAAAATAAGCAGAGGAGGAGTGACAAAGTTAGGGGAATGTCAGTATGTGCTAAGGATTACACATGTTGACAGGGTGGGAAATTCTGATAAACAATTGTAACAGTTGGAGTTGTACTAGGATATATTGTAATGGAATAAGGGTAGGACTACACTGTATATAAACTGATCATAATGTGCCAAGAGAGTAAGGATGAAATGTGAGAAGTTAAGGGGTCTTCCCAACTCAAAGGAGTAAGGTTGTGGTTTCAATAACATCTCAGATTTGTAAATTCGGTTTGGGGTTCTATCAGGATCCATTTGACCAAATGACCCATGATTCATATAGCCAATACCAAAAACTCCTAACTATCTTCAACAAGAACATCTGATTAGCTAGATCCATATAATAACCCACTGACAAACGTAGAAATGAAAACCAAATTCATATATTAAAAGGAATCATTTTCCATTCCTTTGTATTCTTCCCTATTCAAAGTCAACATATAATTCATACTTTTAAATCGAAAGGTTCCATTGCTTTGTACATGGATGGTATATAAACCTTCACTTGTAAACTGACCAAGAACTTTAGCTTGCTACTCTATTGCCAACAGAATCAACATAGCAATAAAGTGTATACAAAATTATTTATACACATGAACTATGTATCCATTCCAAACAGCTAAAAGTAGACTCAGTACATGTTTGATTTCACCTTTAAAAACTGTTTTTCTATTTAAAAGGTTCCAAACTTACTTTTGCCCCAACTTAATTAGATCTCAAACAGCTCATAACATGTTTGACTTTGCTCAAAATGTAGTTTTAATGTAATTCAAACATACTATCAGTTTTGTTTGTAGTTGTAGCTTTTGTCAATTAGACTCTTCAAAAGTGAAACCAAATATGCACTCATTGAACATTTTTAGTTTGCTTTTCCATCTTCTCAAAAGAGCACTACTTGTATTGTGACATTCTCAGCTTCTCACTCACCTCTATTGCAGTCCTAAAGGAGCATAAACCAATAGCAATTATTAAAAAGGATAGACAGAAATAAAAGGGAAATGGTTTCGAAGACAAACTTTGCACATTAGCCAATGCTTTCAGAGTGAGAGTATCACCTTGTTTTTGCTTCCTGTAACTTTCCAATTTCCACAAAATATTGAGTAGTTAACATTAACAATTATAACAAATTTATTGTATCATGAACTTAATTTTTTTTACTTAAAAGAGGGAAAATACATATTAAGCACATTTATGGTTTAGCTTAATATTCGGAGTATATACAAAAAAGAGTTAATATTCAGAAATACATTACAAATATAATTTATGCGGATAAACCGAGAAAAATAGAGAGCGCAACACCAAGTGAGTAGGCTCCGACGAAGGTTCCGACCAATTGAGGGCCGGGGCGAGTGACGGCACTAATTCCGACGATCCCGGCGACACCAACAGGAACTCGCACCATAAGCGCTTTGCTGGCACTGGACAAAACGGCGTCGGTGTAGAGCTGGTGAGCCCATTCCTTGAAGAGGGGGAGTCCGAGCGTGTTGTCCTGATTGGGAGGTGGTGACACGTGGCGGAGGGCGGAGTCAACTTGGGTGCGATCGGGGGGTGATGGGACCCACTTGTGGATGAGAGGGTGGGGATTGTTGGTGTCGGAGAGAAGGGTGTGGATGTGATCGGAGGCAGTTTTGAGTTGGTAAGGGAAGACTCCTTGGAAGGCGTGCTGCGTCATAGAAAGACAATGGGAGAAAGCCGTGTCGCATGCTGAGTCGAATTGCGGCGATTTCTGCAGAGAATTCTTCACTCGCTTTGACGCTGATAACCCCATCTTTCTTTCCTTCTTCACTCTCAATTAGTTTTCTATATAGTGCCATAGTTGACCAGATTTTTTCTTTTATCTACGCAGCAATAGTCATGGTACTGAAAATTTTTAACATTTTAAAAATAACGTGACCAAGCTGTTTTTTTTTTCCTTATATACATTTTTGTTCATATACTTTTGTACATCGGTGATTTTGGCCCCCTAGTTTTAATTGCTCAATTTTAATCCCTATTCTTTAAAAATTGAACAAATTAAATCTTACCGTTAGCCTCCCATTAAATATTTAGCAGAGCTTGCTGACATGGATTTAATTTTGTGACATGTAAACTATCACATGACAAAGATCATTATTTAATTTTATCTCTTGATTGTTTTCAACGAAAAATCAGAGCTTGCAGATTTCAGTTCGCTTTCGATTTCACTTTAAATTTCATTTCATACCCGAATGAGATTCCAGTTCGCTTGGTTGATGGCTTGAAGCAGACATGCAATTGTTTTAGTTTTGGGACTTGTATTTGCTTTATTATTTTGAGAAAATTAGAGTGTAGTTGTGAGATTTTGTTTTCTGATTTTGTTTTATGCAAAATCTGATTTTATTTTTTGATTAAAAAAATTAAGAGATAAAATTAAATAATAATCTTTGTCATATGATAGTTTACACGTCGTAAAATTAAATCCAAATTAGCAAACTCTGCTAAATATTTAACGGGAAGCTAACGATATGATTAGATTTGTTCAATTTTTAAAAAAGAGGGACCAAAATTGAGCAATTAAAACTAGAGGGACCAAAATCACCCATTTATAAAGTATAGGGACCAAAATTGAGCAAAAGGGAACCAAAATCACTCATTTACAAAAGTATAGGGACCAAAAATGTATTTAAGTCTTTTTTTTTTTTATGTTAACAATTGTCCTCAAACTATGGTTAAGGTTAAGGACCTCTTTTATTTGAACAAAAAAAAAAAGAAAACATTATTTTATTTTTTTGATAGGCAAAAAAGAAAACATTGTTTTTTATAGGCAAAAAAGAAAACATTATATGACTTTATTTTATGTTTATTTTTTTTTCAAAGATTTATGCATGAGTGAAAATCAGTTTTATTCTCATTATTTTCATACAATTTTTTTAAATAGAAAATAGAAAATATATTTTCAAATGAAATAAACTCTTTCTTCGGAAGGGGTGAAGAGCCTTAACTGTGACTAAGCCCCGAACAGGATTTCCCCTAATAATAGGGGATACCTGTGGTTTATACCAAAAAATGAAATAAACTCTAAAAATCAAGAAATAAAAAATATTTAATATAGTACTAACTTAAAACATACTTTTAATAAACATTTATCATATAAAAACATTTATAGCATAAGATGTTTTGTATATACTTGTCTAAAAAAACTTATTGAAATATATTTAAAAGATTTTATAAATACTACATCCGGTCCTAATTATAAGAACTTTTTGGAGAGTGGATCTTTGTCCTTTTATAAGAATTTTTTCATGTTGTCTATTGCATTAATTACTTTTTGACAAAAGTACCACCATTAGTGGAAATGATTGAGTAATTAATAAGTAGAAAGAGAATGAGACAATGGAGTAGTTAGATGGAAAGAGAAGATAATAGGTCTCAATAAATTCAAGGGTAATTGTGTAAAGATGATACACACTCATGACAAATTTATTGCAAAAAATTAGATTAACTAACTTCCTTAATTCTTGTGAAATGGTTAAAAGGTTCTTATAATTAGAACCGGAGCTAGTATGTTATAAACTATCTTTATATATTAAAAGTAAGGTAGTCTTGAGGTTGCCCTAGCAATAATTTTCCCCTCCTAAATTAAGTGTAAAAATGTCATTTTGATTAAATATTTTATTTTAGAATTTTTTAACCTTTACTAAATGCATATGGACATAAATCATATTAATGTATTTTTTAATAATGGTGATTGTTTTCTAAAAACACCTTTTCGACTTCCATTGTTAAAATGATTATACCACTTCCATAGAATTTTGCAATCTCAGTTGAGTTTCATTATAGTAAATATTTCAATTTGAGTGGGGTTTCATCTTTTATTATTCCTTTGAGTGTTTTTACATATTTTTTTTTTCATTTGCTAATAATTTATACCTTCACATTATCATTTCTTCTTTTGTATAATTTCTTTTATGTAATTAATAAATAAAAATATTAAATGAATTAATATATTTTAAAAAAATTGGAAAGACAAGATATATTTTATTTGAAATATTTAAATATATTAAGATATTTACTTTAATATAATTGAGACATTTAGATAATCTTATATTTGTTTCATTACGTTGCTTTTCAATCATTTTTTCATTAGGTTGCCATTTTTATATCTTTTGTTTTTGATTTCCAGTGCGATATTAATATTTAATCAGAAAATATGAGTATTTTGAGACATCTTCTGATGAGCAAATGCGACCACAACCCTAACCTTCAAAATGAAAAGAGGGATACCAGAAATAGAAGGGGTAAGGGAAAATATCAATATTTGTTCATGTTCTCTTTTAAATAATTTTAAAATCTAGCTCACAAAATAATTCCATTAATTCAGGTCAGACACATTAGCTATGTCATCAGTTTCTGTTAACAATTGGATGATCACTTAACGATGGGACTACATTTGTTACCATTAAAAAATAGAAGGACTAAATTCGAGCAATTAAAAATTGAGGAACCAAAATCGTCCCAACACTAAACTTGGGGCACCAAAAGTGTAATTAAGCCTTTCATTTTTTTCAAAGACACCTTTTCGACTTCCTTTGTTAAGATGCTTATATCACTTCCATAGAATTTTACATCCCTTAATATTGGGCCATTTCATATTCATCATTATAGTAACTATTCCAATTTGAGTGGGATTTCATCTTTTATTATTTCTTTGAGTGCTTTTATACATTTTTTTTCATTTGCTAACACTTTATACCTTCACATTATCGATTATTCTTTTACACTTATTCTTTTATGTAATTAATAAATTAAAATATTAAATAAATTAATATATTTTTAAAAATTTAGAAATACAAGATATATTTTATTTAAAATATTTCAATATATTAATATATTTACTTTAATACAATTAAAACATTTAGATTAAAATTTATTTATAGCTATATTGTTGGAGTGAAAATACAAATAAATAAAATAAATTAATGAGAAACTTATTTCATTAATAATAAAAATTAGCTTCATAACTATTTTTGTTAAGTTTTTAAGAAAAAAATGTAATACTATATAACTTATTTACAAAAAATTATATATATTAGAAGTAATTCTATTTCTAATATATATATATATTATTTATTTTGAAAATTTTTACTTAATTTATTTTGATCCATATGCTTTAATTAAATTTATTTTATATTATATATTTTATTTAATAAATAAAACTTTTATTGATTAAGATTTATATAAAAGAAATGATTATGTTAGACAAATACATCATCAAATAAAATTTTTATAGTTTTTTTTTATTTTTTATCTTAAATATTAGATGATGTATAATATTAATAAAAAATTATTAAAAATACAAAATAATTTTTAAATATTTCTTTACTCATACACATGAATAATGACAATATTATATAAAATTTTGATATATATGAGATAAAAAATATATTTTTCAATACTTTTTAAATTGTAGTTTATAAACAAATTCGTATTTTTTATATATATGAGATAAAAATATATATATTTAAAATATGATTTGCATGTTTTATTTTATTTTAATTTTTTATGTATATCTTACCGTTATAATTTATTATATTTTAATATTTTAATTTACCTCTATTATAAGTCAATTGATATGTATTTTCTATTTTCCATCAAAATAAGAGATTAATATGTGTATATTTTTTACATTTTTCTTATACAAATTTGATCTATTAATTCGATGAAGGTATATGCCTCTATATAATAACATTTTTTAAAATAGAATTCTTTTTCTAAACATAATAATATATTTAAAAAATTCATCGGTTGAATATAATTCATTTGCATTTCACTGTTCATTTTAAGCAGAGAGTACTTTTGATATTTTTACGTGTTCAAACAACAATGTGACTTTAACAAATATGCTTTTTCATTTATAAAATTGGGAAATAAATGAATAGTATATGAAATTAAAAAATAATTACTGTTATTAAGTTTCTAGGCAAAAATACTGATAATTATATAAAATATTCTACA
Organism: Sesbania bispinosa; assembly: GCA_026901365.1. Lineage (NCBI taxonomy): Eukaryota > Viridiplantae > Streptophyta > Magnoliopsida > Fabales > Fabaceae > Sesbania > Sesbania bispinosa. The sequence goes on along the minus strand of QLOH01000088.1, from coordinate 1,407,215 downwards.
CACCATATTATTTCCTTATTTTTATTTGTAAATTATGATTATATATATTCATTATCTTACTCAAATATTTTAAATAAAAAAGAAATCAGAGAATCCAATTTCAATAGTTTACATAAATAAACTCAACAAAGAATTGTATATTATGTATGTGAAAAATATTAGAGTATGATGATGATTATTAAGCATTATGACAAAGAAATTAAAAAATGGTAAATTATTTAGACACAATTATAATGTACAAGTATTTAGAAAAATTAACTTATTCAATGTTGAGAATTATAAATCTTTTACTTTTTTAGTAAAATTTAAAAAAACAAAGTCAAATCGTAGTGGGTAATTTAAAGTATAATTAATTAGCATGTAAATATGTGTAGTTGTATGTGATATATATTTTTAGGAATTTATTATCTCTAACCAATAGCTTTTTATACATGTTATTTCAACTACTTTAACATCACTTCTTAACATCTTATATGTTGTGAACGTAATAGTCGAACCTTTGATATTAAAGCACAAACATAATAAAATTGTTTGCATCTAATACAATAAGGTGTCTTAGATTTATAACTCCACACTTCAATTAATACCAAACAATAATAAGAAGTTATGCTAAATAAAACACTAATGGTATCACACTTGAACATACTATAAAATCTACATTGTTATCCAACGTAAATTATTCATCTTTTGTTATAATGTTGTGAGTAATATTTTAATGTAGAAAATACAACTTAGTACAATTTAAATGTGATTTCTTTAATAATAATTAGTGATCCAATTAAAAATACATTTATATATATCATTTTGTTTTCTTATACATTCCATATATGTTTTCTTACTTTCTCTTTTTAATAAAAAAATATTCAATTGACTATTGTTTTATATCTTCAACTTACAATATTTTTCTATTTTTTTTCAGAATTTTCAAGAACATATTGTATTTACAATTTTATTTATTATTTATTTACTTATTTTAAATTGCATAGTTCTAATACAGTTAAATCATATTATTTATAATGTGGGGTGTTAATTTTTTTTTTCAAATTAAGTCTATTGCCAATAGATATGTTAATACATAAATATTGAATAATTTATTATATTATATAATATTTGTTTATTGAAAAAAATATATTAAATTATTGAAAAATTAAAAGTCGTTATTTTTGTACCGTTATGTTCCCGTGCATCGCACAGGTTCACGCACTAGTTTTTATAAATTTAATCAAATGTTATAAAATAATTTTTTAAAAAAATTATTTTTAAATATCCTCCACATTTTATATTTTTTAATTCTTTAGCCGTTATGTAAAGAGTAAACTCTTGATTAGGTCTTTAAAGGATACAGACTTCGCCAATTCAGGTCCCTAAAAGATTCTAGTCACCAATCAAGTGCATGAAATTATAAGTTTATCATAACATTAGTCCCTCAATAGCTTACTATTAGAGAGATAGTTAACAAAGCTGGTGTGGCAAGCTGTATGCTAAGATGTCTCGTGAAGTGTCAAATAGATATGCAAATCACTCACATGTTGCATCTTGCATGATGAAAACTAGGGTTTCTAGTAGGTCCCTAAAAAGGTACATCGATGGGTCTTTTTTAAAGTTAAAAATCCCAAACAACAAATCATAGAGTAGAGATGCAAAGATTTGGAGAAAATAACCATCGTGAAGACCACGATAATTAAATCGTGATTGAGTCCTAATTCAACATCAAGAAGACAATGTCTATTAATTCCTTTTTGTTCTTCATGATCATCCAAAAGTCGCAATTGAGTCCATAAGCTTATAGCATGTCACCCCAAAATTTAGGGACCTAGTAGGAACCCTAGTTTCTACCTCGTTACCATGTAAAATGCACCATGTGAAGACTTTGCATATTTATTTGGCATTTCATAAGATAACTCATCATATAATGTGTCACACCTTAACGAAATATCTAAGAGGGAGTTATTAAGGGACTAATATGGTAACAAATTTATAGTCTCGAGAACCTAATTAGTGATTAGAATTTTTCAGGACCTAACTAGTGATGATGTGTAGGTTTTTTATAGGACCTAACTAAAGGATCTAGTCAAGGATAGTACATTTTTATATGTAATATTAACCGTGTGCGAAGGCTGAATGAAACTCCCTCGTTTATTTTCCACATTATTTGATTTTCGACTAAACCCTCAAATCGATCCTTAAAAGATTTGGGATCTTTCAAAATGGTCCCAGAAAGAAGGAAAGTTGCAAAAAAATCCTTGATAAATACTCACGTCGGCCAAGTTGGTCCTTTTGTTGACCTCTTACAGTTAAAGTTAATAGAGGTGTATATATCACACATTAAGTGTCGAGACACCTCTGATGTGACATTTTTTAATCTTTCTTAGTCAGCATTAGAGAATAAAATGATAGTTGAAAAGTAAACATTAATTGCAAAGAGACCAAACTGAAGGAAATAATTAACCTTGAGTGGTATTCTTCCTTAACTTCATCTTCCTCACTTGTTGGAAAACATTCCTTGTTCCTCTTGACAAAATCCATTGCCATAATGGCGCGAAGAGCTACAGTGACCAACATCGTGGTTGGATCAAATAGTAAGGGAAATGGCTCTAAGTTGGTGAGGTGTGATGATGGATCAAACATGCTTGTAACAACGGCGTGATTGAGGTGGCTCACAAGAGTAATACGAGGTGGAAGATTGATGGTGGTCAATGACGCAGTGGTTGTGTTTGATGTTCACAGGTTTGGATCTATATAAGAAGTTGGTGGAAAGATGGTGACCTTGTGAAGAAATGAGGCAACATAGGACTAGTTCAGGGGTTGAGGAGAGATATGGACGAACTTTCGGTGGGGTTTTATTGGTGATGATGGTGTATTTTAGAATGATTTTTTTGTTGGGTGAGACGAGAAATGTTTTCAGGGATGGAGAAAATGAAAGATCCCAGTAGACTTTTGTATGGAGAGCAAATACCACAAACATGTTTTTCGTATTATTCCCTATCAATACAAAAATTACACCATCTGTAATTGGTCAAACATACTAAAGATTTAACAAAACACATAATAATAAACAAAAATGGATAAAGGGTTATGGGCATGATAAAGGCTTATTCTGTTACCACAATTTAATTCAGGTACTTGCTGATAAAATGCTTATTCAGTCACCACTTTGAATCCCTTTATCTTGTCCACCACCATTCATCTAAGGCTCTTCACAAATCTTGGGAATTGCTTAGTGACCTTTTAGTGATGTAGATACTATTTTGAACGATTTCAATCTTTCTTTGTCACATTAGAGCTATGTGCCACACATACGCTTCCATTAACTTTAACAAATAGAGGTTAATAGAAAGACCATTTTAATTGACGTGAGTATTTGTGAGGGACGCTTTTTGCAATTTTCCTTTTACAAATTGTTTGGTTGGAGGGATTTGGAGGGGAGGGGAGGGATTTTAAGAGAGTTGTTATGTTTGGTTGAATTTTTAGGAGGGGATGGGATGGGAAAGGAGGGGGCGAAAATCTCTTCTGATAACATTTTGCCTCCCCTCCAAAAGTTGGGGTATTTGGAGTGAGGGGGAGGGGTTTAAAATAAAACAATCAAAATTACTTAAACATTCCTCCACTCATATTAATAAAGTTGAATGCTATAAAAGTATAAGGGTATAAAAGTAAATAAGTTTTATTTTCTTTCCCCTCCCCTTGTGAACCAAACAAGAAACGTCTCCCCTCCCCTTCCCTTCCCTTCCCTCACTCCTCGAACCAAATGAGATAAAATATCATCCCCTTTCCCCTCCGCTTGTTTAACCAAATAGACCTTAAGGGTATGTTTGTGAGTTGAGTTTTTTAGGGAAAGGGAGGGAAGGGGAGGGTTTATTTGAAGCACTTCCCCCTTTTGTGTTTGAGAGTTTGATTCTCTCAAATACATTTTACAAAGTTTTCCTCTCCTCTTCTCCCCCTTCATTTCCCCTCCAATCCTTTCCTTTCCCTTCTCTCTAAACTCACAAACACACCCTAAAAGTTATGAGGAGGGGGAAGTGTTTTGTGAGCAAGTTATGATGTGGCGACCCTTATGCATTGTCACTAGTTGATGGTTTTACTAAGTAACCAAATCATATCCTTCCACGTTAATATTCTTTCTGTGATATTAATTTGGAAAAGGAAATATTAATGAAATATTATAAAAAATGTTTAGAACAAAAGATATATGAAATTGAGTTGGAGTAAGTAAAAACTAAAAATTCCAACGATTTGATTATCATTTTATTATTGTTAAAATTTTATGAAATTTGACACAAATAATCATGATGATGAATAGTTATAATTCAACGGATGGATCAATAAAATTCACATCCAATTTAAAGTTATTGATAGCGTAATACTTGATATAACTTACACGGGTGTAAGTTGAACTTCCCTCTATTAATAAAGCTGAATATTATAAAAGTATAAAGACTCGTTTGGTGGACAGGATAAAGTACAAGATGTGATAACTCTATCATATTTTATCTATTTTTTTATGGAATATTATATCATATCTCCTATCATGTGTTTGTTGCCCCAATGTAATAGGATAATTCTATCATATCACCTTATCCTATCATGTCCTTTAATGTAATTCTTACCTTAAGAGAGGTTCGTTTAAAGGGACCCAGATCCTCTCCGGTTTTAAAAAAAAACTGGATAAGATCTCTTCCATTCAATTTTTCACTGTCCAAATTAAACAAAAAGCAAAAACGTGATACAAAAAATTATAACCGTCCACTGCACCATCTGCAGTAATAGAGAGGATCTCGATCTGAGTTAAAAAAGTGATAAGATACTATACAATTTTCTTACAGTTTCCCACCCTACCCTCTACCGTGTACCCTCTCGAAGAGTAAATTTTCAATATTACGGTATTTCTGAATGGGAAATACTAACGAGGGCCCTAAGGGCACTTGTTAAGGAACTAAAAAGGAAGGTTTTCATTGGAGTGTGTGACATTGAATCTCACAGATGCAATCAATATCGTGATTTCCAATAAAAACCTTGTCTTTTTGGTTCCTTAACCACGACCGTTAGGGCACTCGTTAGGAGTACCCTTACTAAATACTCCATCCGGACTTGAATATAAGCAAAAAAACTCATATTTGGTGGACTAAAACATAAGCAAATCTTAACTAATTTTACCATATTTAATGAGATAAACCCAAAATGCCCTTTATTTAATTTAGATCTTACTTTCTAATCACTTTATTTAATGAATCATGTGCAAAGAGAATGTGTCCACTTAAAACAATTTTCAATAAAATTGAATGTAAGGCAATATAGACAATGCAAGTACTTTTTACATGATATCAAGAAAATTTAATGAGTTTAATTAACTTTCTTAATACGTGTGAATTTAGTTATTTTTAATTATATTTAAGTCCGGAGTAGTAACCAAATACTAGTATCTGATTAAAATTTTTTATTTTAATTTAAAATAAATTTTAAAATTGGGAAAAACTTGGCAGATACTAGTACATGTTGAAAGATTTGAGTTAGGGTAGCACGGAAATTTCCCTCTCGACCCTGCATTCTATCGCGCACAGTGACCTTAGCCTTCCAATCTCAGTTGTACTTCTCCTTCTCCGGTGGGTCTCCAATCTCTCTCTCATTCCTCTCTTTCTCTCTTTTACTAGACTCTCGTAGTTTTCTCTCTTTCTCGCAAGGCCGCCGTTCCCTGTTTTTCAAAGTAAGCAACAGGAGAGGAGCGAGCATCTCGCTGAGCCACCGTTCAGGTATGATTCCTCCAGTAGATTTTTAGATGGATTGGATTTCTGTATTTAGGTTTAGGGCTTCGATTTCTGTATTTGTATTTGGGTGTTCTCTGCTTCTGCATTCGATTTCTATATTTGGATGCTGTCTGTTGGCATTACAGTGTTCCCTGATTCTGCTAGTGTTCCCTATGCTACTGGAAAAGCTTATACTTGTTTTGTGGTGGCTCCCATTCACTTTTCTGCTTGATGTTCTGCGCTTGGGTTTAGGGCTTCTGTGAATTTGGTCTGTGTTCGGGCGTCAATTCTCCATGGCGTTCTCCGGTTGAAGAGGTTGAATCTTCTTGTAATCCATGGCTGAGTGTGGCGTACCCACGGCGGGGCAGGGTGTACCTGCAGGGACTCCGACACTCAAGTCCGTAAGGATTCTGATTAGAGTCTATGAGATATAGAATAATGCCTACCTCAAATGAGTCTCACGCGGTGTATTTATAGACGAAGTATAGAGGGAAAATCCGCTAGACAGTTGTAACGGTAATTCACTTGTTGTGCTTAGCCAAGCAAATATGTGAGGAGGATGCCGGCACTACAAGCCGGATGCCGGTCTAGAACATAGTTCATACTTGTTATATATATGCAGTTAAGTCAATCCACAAGGTGGATGCCGGCATACCTAAGCTGGATGCCGGTCGAGAATAGTAGCTTCAAAGGTAGCATGTTGGTATGCCCCATATGCCGGTAGGCGCCTCTATCATAAGCCAGCTTCGATTGACCCGAAACGGAAATGGTATGAGGTATACGTATGTCGGATGCCGGTCCAAAATAGGACTAAGCCCAGGTAGATGTCGGCGGACGTTGGTCTCAACAGGTCTGATCAAGGGACTGAGCCTGAAACAATATCGGCGCAAGCATGCCAGAAGTTGGTCCAGAACAGTCTGCATCTTGGCTTTTGAGTTTAGGGGTTCTGCGATTTTGGTCTACATATTGGGTTTTGATTTCATTATTATCTAAATAGCCTTATTTTTCACTCTGATTGTCTCAATTCTGGTTTGCTTTTGATTGTGTTTACTTCACTTTGTTTGGTTTACATTGCCTCAATGTTATCTAGTATGCCTGCTAGTTGGTTATAACATGGTATGTAACTGCTAGAGATTTTTTACGGATCCCATATCTTTTAGGAATCATTTTGGGGGTTTAATCTTTAGTTCTCTCATATTTGAGGGATAATCCTCCTCAAATACAAGCTAACTCTACCCGTTCCCTACCTGAATCGCAGAGGAGTAGAGTGAAGATGATACTAAGAGTGAGTGGGTGGGTGAGTGTATCGAGTTTCCAGCCTCGTGTAAACGGGGAAGGGCGTTTATTGACCTCAAATGTAAATAGAAGGAGTATTATCAATTTTCACAATAGCAGAAAAGTGATAGTATGTGGACTCCGTTCCAGCATCAGAAGGAAGCCACCATCAAGGGTATTGTCAAAAGAGGGCATTCAAGTAATTCACGCCCTCAAACTCGCCAAATCCTCTGACGAAAAGCTTCATCAAGTTCTCAATACAAAACTCACCAGGCTCTTGAAACCAGACGTCTTAGACCTAGTGGCTGAATTGCACAGACAAAATGAACTCCATTTATCCCTCAAGGTACTTCCTCTCTCCCCTACCACTCCACGTTTTTTATTTTATCTACCTTCAATTCAATTTAATAATTGAACCCTAGGTTTTCAATTTCATTCGTGAAGAACCAGGGTTTGGTACACTGCTGCCATTGTACTCTGACATGATACTGTTGCTGGGAAGAAACAAGATGAATGACATGGCTGAAGAGCTGTTCTCTCAAGTGGTGCAAAAAGGGTTGAAACCTGATACGAGGATGTTTACTGAGATGATTGGGGTGTATTTACAAGATGGTAATACAGAAAAGGCAATGGAGTTGTACAATTCCATGAAGGCTTCAGGGTGTTCACCAGATAAGTTGACATTTACTGTATTGATCAGGAGCCTTGTAAAGAATGGGGAACATGAGCTGGTGGAGACTTTGAAAGAAGAGTGTGTTGACTATGTGGAGTCACCTGATAGATTCATTCAACAACTCCTGCAGAAACAAGTGAGATTTTGATCATATTATGCAGCATTTGTTTTTCACGTTTTGTATTTGTAATGGCATTTGGTAACTACACCTTCTATTTTTACAAAACACTTGTGAATTTCACATATCAGACAAGGGAAGGGAATCTTCGGCTTGCATAAATATCTCAAATAAACAGGGTTTTCTTGTTTTTGGGTTAAGGAAAATGAAATTTCAAGTTTTCAACACTCAAAAATTGAGTGTCGGGGGTGTGGGGAAGAGAGGTAGAAAGAAAAAAGAAAATGAAGAGAGAAAGTGAAAGATGTGTTGGTGAAGAAAGAGAGAAATAGAAGGAAAAGTGAGTGTAGAATAGAGTGTATAAATTATAAGTGTGGAAAATCATGATTGTTTAGGTTAATTCAAAAAGTTGAATTGGATAGTTGAATTGGTTGATTGGAAGAAAAAAGAGAAAAACATGGAACTTTCAGCCACGTTAATAACTGCACTGTTAATAGAAGAATTTGGTACAGTGTGGTACCTTGTCCATTCCCCACCCTGCATGAATATGTATATCTCATTCTATAAATTTGTGTTTTATGAAGTTATTCTTTGTGTCTTCAGGCTAAAGAGACTCGGTCTTGTACGGAAGTTTCCAGCAGTGGATAGTGGTCTTATTGGGTTGGTGGATAATGGATGCAACTTTGTTGTTGTATTTTGTATCATTGTGCTGGATGTTCACTGGGAGCCTTCCACCTTTGAGCTTCAATTCAAACATATTTGTGCTTGTTGGTGGCGACAGCCAAATTGGTGGTAATGATGTGTGATAAGCAGCGATGGTTATGGCTTGCTTTGTTGGCAGCTATATACAGGTGAAGGGTGATGATGCAATGTTGATAGTATAATCTGTACTTTTGATTTTAGTGATACTAATGATGGGGAAAGTTGCTGCAACAAGATTGGCTATAATCTTTCAAATCAATTTATAATGTTTATTATCTGCTCTTGGCTTGTTGAATGAAAAGGTAAAATTTCAGCTGATGTGCATTCAGATTTCCTCCCTTGAAGTGTAGTGCTTCTGCTTGTGCCTGATTTTAATCAGAATATGGTAGAAAAGCATTGCGGCTTTTTTGTTGGTTTGTTGTCTGTTACTTAATATTAAACACGACCGCGTTTAAAAAAAAAGGGGAAAAAAGTATGAGCAATGCTACTTAAAATTAAGTGTATACCCTCATTGGTTCATAAAAGATTTCGAGTTCATATCAATTCTAGAAGATAGAAATAGAAATTGCATTTTTGTTTATAAAAAATGAAAAAATCATTCAATTTAAATTTTTCTAGTTATTTTTAACATTAATTTAGTCCTTAAATTAAATTATTTATTTTATATTTCACTTAATTTTTTTCTGGAATCTAATAAAGGTTTTACTCTTAGAATAAAATGTGGCTTATCTTTTTTTTTTGCAAACATACCACATCTAACATACCACATCTCGCATTAAACCACGGTAACCACCACAGCCCGAAACCAAAAGTCTACTTGTAGCTTTTAAGTTAACTGAGCAAAATATCATTTGATATAAGAGAAATAATAGAGGTGGAGATTATTTTGGGTATATAAATATCAAATTTGTTTGATATATGTGTGTTTTATTTATTACAAAATAATGTTTCAAACGTGGATCCGGACCAACGCTACAGAGAGTAACGTTAGCCCTGATCCACATTTGAAACTTGATTTAAACACACATGGATCATACAAATCCAAATCATTAATATAATTGAAATTGAAACCCATGAGTTAAAACTCTCTGCTAAAAAATTTGGAAGATAACTATAATTGGATGTTGACATCACAAGAATATATGAAAAGTTGATACAACAAAAAATAGCCTCTCTATGTCCTGTTTATTTTTACCTCTCCTTTACATGATATTACACGGCAAAATACAAAAATGGTTAAAAAAATTAGTTCATCTATGAAAAGAACCACACACTAAAGGGAAAGAAAGTCTGATTGAAAGCCAGGAGGGGGGGATAGAATAGCTAAATACAGAAAATCACAATTGTTGCTCAAGTAGCTAAATGGCTCGGAGAGTTGTTGAACATGCTGTGCCACATAAATGCACGGGAAAGTACCATCTCGAGCTCCTGGTGAGTCCAGTTCTGAGTTGGGAGGTGTTGAAGAAACATTACCAACTCTTGGAAATCAAGCTTCTGGAGTTTGTCTGACCACTGACAAAACAATGATAGAGATTAGATAACATCTATTTTCTACTATATAGTCATTGCTAAAACAAATAATATGCAAATAATAAAAAGCAACCATAATGAAAATATAAAAAGAATAACATCCCCTTCTAGACACAAGGAGTAAAAATAAAGAACTCATAAATAAGAAAAGGTAAGGTGCCCTATCAAAGTTAAAAAAGTATAACTCTGTCATCCATGATATATTACCACATCATTTAATGAATATGACACCTCATATGTTATTAAACTCAATAAATGATGTTGGAACACATAGTGTAGAACTTTTTTACATTGACAATGTATATAAATTAAATTCTTTATACAAATTATATTAGTAAAATGGCCAAAAGTATGATGGCTCACCGTTAGAAGAAAACTGGCAAATATATACACAAGGAATTCTGGTAAGGCATCTCCTTCAGCTAGATATGTGTCCCAAAGGCGGGTGACAAGATTGAAGGGTATCTAATTACATAAATCACACATCAGACTTAACAAAAGGATAAAATCATGTCAAATTTGTTATAGTCATTATTCCCACCAACCAAACTTAGAAGCCCTTCAGACTTGATATGCAGTAACTTCATCAGTTATATATGGAGTTATTCTTGAGAAAAATATAGCACTTAGAAGAAAAAAAATCAAAGCAAACCTCGCGGATTAGAAGACAGTTGAACCAGCGGAAAGCAAATTGAAGAAATTCCAGTCCCTGATTCTCCATATGGCTTGAAACAGGATCTGGTACAGCTCAAAAGTTTCAGTGTCCGATTGTATTTTGAGATATCCAAATAATGACATAGTCCCTAGGTTTTAAAATATTAGATTTTACAGAAGATTTTTTTTTCAATTTATCTGTCACTTCAGAGAACCAAGAAGGTATTATTTTTTTTTTCCAATTTTATCCTTATCTCTTCGTATCTCCACAAAGTGAAAAATGAGAGAGCATAAATGAAGAGTGAGAAGAGAGTTTAGTCAAATGCAGTTTTGTCTTCCTAACTTGAGGATATTTAAAGGCTTTCTTTATCCTTGTACAAAAACCCTAAACAATTGATATTTTGAAATAGAGGTAGTAACAAGCAAAAAATGAGTTGGTTTAAAATTAATAAAGATCCAAATCCATATGCAAAAGCGGGGTATTAAGTTCATGAATTCATGGAGATACTTGAAGAAAAACAATGGTTTCGAGACAAAGGTTACCATCAATCCTCCTGACCAATTCCTTCAACTTAAAAACAAGCCTTTGAATTCCTGGTTGAGCAAATGTGTAATGGTCTTGCATACCATCAAGCAACTTTGACAAACACCAATAGCAGTCAGCCTCTACATTAGAGATTTGATCTGAAGATAAATCAGACACTGACCAATTATCTATGCTCCCTTCTAAATATTCTGATAGGAAAACAACTAAAAATGGTGTAACAAGATCATTTATCCCCTGGACATATCCACTTGCAGGATGTCGAATGGCCCTGGCAGAAGATCAGGAAATCAAATAAGTAAAATAACTATGAGAATAAAAACATTCAGTAAGGGAAAAATAATAATAAACAAGAAGGGTAATCCAGAATTTAAGAGTTACAGAGTATCTATCTCAGGCAAAGACTGCAATCAGTCCAATTGAATACTGCATGATGCAATTAAAATGGGAAAGGCAGATCATAAAGGTCCATAGTGGTTCTAGCATCTTTTTCTAATTTTATTTTCCTAAGTTACTGCTCTAAACTTCTGCCAAGAAGAAACATAAGTATCTAAGACCAGAGTAATTATTCTCAGCATCTCCTGAAAGTGCAATCAATTTGGGTTAAATATGTTTTTTCATCCCTATAAAATTTCCAAAATTTGATCTTAGTCCTTATTCTCAGCATGTGGTTTTTGTATTTTTTAAGGATTAAAAATAAATCAAATTTAAATAAGGACCAAAGCCAAAACTTACCAATTTTATAGAGACGAAAAAACATACTTAACCCAATATGCATCATAAGGTAATTCACACCATCATGCAGGCTTCTAACACTGAAACCATTCCTAGAAGGGAAACTCCTAAGTGTCTATCAAGATTATCATCCAGTAAGATAAATGGAACCAAACCTAGTATCAGTCTATGAAACGACGCAGCTATCCATGATATGAACCACCAGTTTATTGGAGTTTAAGTACATAACTATCAAGGATAACAATAAATGCTACATAGCATATGCTAACTTACAGCAATACATCAGCTAACTATTTCAGACAAGATTGAGTACAGTACCCAAAAAGCAAGTACAAGTCCCACCTTCTAAACCCTGTGTAACTTCCTTACTCAAACTAAGAACCATCTTTCACCTCAGAAAAAAATCCACAACAAAGGACACTAGGATAAAAGTAATATCAGGACCAACACAGGGTATCAGTAATATCTAACCATGTATAAAGAATTCTCTCCAGTGATTTCTGAACTTGCTGTTGCTGGAAGAATAAAACATCAGGTACAGTTCTTGGACAATCAACAGCAATCTAACAAACACAAATGAAAACAGTCAAAATGAAGAGCCTTATTTTCACCAACAATGAAGTTAGGCATATGTTATCACTGAGAATACCTGGCGAAGCATGTTGATCTCATCATCTGAGCGTTCTGTATCAGGAATATCATAATACTGAGAAATGTAATCAAGATACTCAAGGCGCTTCCTTCTCAAAACTCCCTCCCTTCTATCTGAATTAGGCGGTGCATATCCCTGTTGTCAGTTCATTTTTAATTTTCAAGACAAAAAGAAATTGTCCATAGAAAACACGATGTAAATGTGGTTGATCTATTTACTTAAAAGTGATTATCTATCAGGTAAATACTCCTTATTTTTCTTTTCCAAAATCTTTTGTATTGTCTTGTTTCAGAATGATATTCATATAAGCAGCATCAGATCTCCTTAAAAGAATAAATCTGCAGCCCATCCTCAATGATATTTTTTTAAAAAAAAAAAAATCAGATACCACCAAAACAAAACAAGAATCCACACATCATAATAAATTCTGATCAGAAATCCAAACTTTATCATTATCATACTTCTTGAAGATCATAGAGCTTACCAAGAGAAGTCTCCACACTGTAGGACGCATATAATCAGGAACACCACTCCAAGCTAATTCACGCAATTTATCTATAGGATAGATAGGGAAGAAATATAATGTGTGCATCATCAGTTCATCACTCAAAAATGGAAAACTACATAGATATTATTGATGCACAAGTGCTTTACAGTGTAAGCAAACAAGAATATTAGATGCTTGACAATGAACAGCAATTTGGGCTAACAATCAAGGGCATGAAAGGCACTTACATAGTTAATTTTTTTATGTGTGGATTAAGGCTTCTGGTTGTGATAGGAGTATATATTTACTATCAATTGTTTATGCATATCAACCAACAAACATATGAAAATAGAAAAAGCATATGCACATTGTTTATGTCTAATTATACTATAAAAATAACTGGTGAAACAAGTATATATTCAGTAATTGATTGGCAAACCTAGGTTCCATAAGACTCAACAACTAGAAAATTGGAACAGAGAAAATATCAAGTTGTTTTTATTTGCAACACTCAGTTGTCTTTAAATTTATTTTGAATCTTACAACCAAAAATATCTACTGGGCAAAGGCAACTATGTCATGAGCATGTTATTTGGGCACACATCTCAGAATTACATTATGATAATTTGATAATTGGAAGTGGCCATCTAGGAGTTATGAGAAAGAAGTCAATAAGTGGCATAAAAGAAAATAGAATAACAGAAGTTAAAATACCTAACATAGCCATTGTCCCAGAAAGCACCTTGTTGAACTTCATAACTCTTGCAGAATCTGTAGCTCTGACACCCATGGAAGATTTCCGGACTTCTTCAGCTTGGCTCTCAACATTGGAGATTGATATTTTTAACTTATTTTCATTGCGAATACCATATGGTTTGCTTGTACTGTGAGCTTCCTCCTGTGTTAAGATTAGAAGTCTCACTTGATGAAGTGCTACCCATCAGTCTTATAGAGATATATGAGATTAATATTATACAGCTACAAAATCTGAATACTAAAATCACCTCTGCTGTCTCAGAAGTGTGATCACTTGTGCCAGTTTCACTGTTTGAGGAGCTCCTTTTATAAGTTGGCGAAGATAACATTGAGTTATCTACGGGATCTACCCTCTGACTCAATAATATTTTACCAGGAATGCTACGACCCTTGAGTAACCTTGACAAAGAAATAATATAAATTTCCATCAGTTACATAACGTTAACCAAATATATAAATCTATCGAGAAAAAACACCAATTAATCATCCCACTAAAGAGAAAGGAAAATAAAACATGAAATAGCAATTCTGCAAATCCATGAAAAACAAAAAAGATTATTTTTAAGCATAACAGCACGTTGAACACTGAATCTCAGAAAGCATTTGGTATATCATTTCTAGTTTTAACTGCAATCAAATCTGCTGTAAATAAAAAAAAAAAAAAAATTCTACGGATCACACCAACATTGGGTTCTAACTATTATCAGACACACACACACACATCATTTCTAACCATGTCTACGAATTTCATCCATCAGAACTCGAGATCTTAATGTCAAAAAAATTCAAAATTTATAATGGGTTTCTAATATCCCGCAGATAAAATCAAGATCAGCGAATTGGGCAGCGTAATTCTCGATAACATTAGCTTTCCCAAAAATGCCCTCTTTTTTCTGAATTTCTGAGGAAAATTACAAGCAACTAACTCGATAGATGAAACGAGGAATTTGGGGGCAATGGAAAGGGTACCCTTGAACACTTCTGAGGGTCTGATTGAATCGGGAATCCAGGATTCCTATTGTACTAGTGTCTTTGTTGGCATGATGTTCTCCCCGGTTGTTGTTGTTGTTGTCATCATCGTTCTTCATGGTTGATCTCTCCGAATCCGTGTTCTGTTTTGCTTTTTACTGACTCTTGTTGCTTTCAGAGCTAGTGACTAGTGAATGAGTGCGAGCAACATGATGAATACTCACCAGAAATAACATCCCAGAGCGGCAACCGAGTTCTCATTTTCTTCTTCTCTTTTTCACTAATCATCAATAATAATCAATAATTATGCTTTAATTCGTTCTTCCATGATCTATCCCATTGCCTTGTGTTGTGTATTTCATTTTATTTTATTGGAAACAAAAGAAATATTTAAAAATGTCTTTTTTGTTAATATTAATCCTACAAAACGTAAAATCTTTTTTTGTTAATATTAATACTATAAAACGGAAAAATTTGTATTGGAATATATTTATTACATAAAAAATAAAGTGTAATAAATATATATTTTAAAAAAAGTTGATTTTATAATAAGCCTTGACCAAACCATACAGAAATCTATAATCATTTTGTATTTTTTTACAACCAAAACCCTAAGAAACCTATTTCAATACTTTTTAAAAGATTAAATAAGTTTATAGGTTATGATGATTTTATCAAATTTTTAATTAAAGTCTTACAATTTAGCAAATTTTAAAAATGTGTTTATAATTCTAAAATCTTATCATAAGATCGCTAAAAACTAACTATTAAATTTCATTCCAGGTGATAATCAACCATCAAACTACGTCCCTAGAATCATGGGTGTTGCAGTCTCGCTAGAAGAGGCTTGAGAGTTGAGAAGATGACATAGGATAACACCCGAACATAGTTTTGAAAATCGGACCAAATCAATCGACCGGTCCGATTGAGAATCGACTAGATAACTCGTGCGTTCATCTAATAATGTCAATGGGGCGGTGATAAGTGTAAAATTAGCGTTAATTTCATATATTTTTTATTACACTTATTAAGGATTAAATAGTAATTTATGCCCCAAAATATCCCTTTTTGTTAATATTTATAATAATTGTATTTATTTGATACAAATTTGAATATAATGCTATTTTAAATAGGAATTTGCTATTTTATGCAGAATTATAGCAGATTTGGGACAAGAGTGGAAAAAGCATCAGAATGGAGGATATTGCAGATTCAGAAATTAAATAAATAAAAGAAAATCAGAGAATCCTGCAAAGAATCTTTCCAATTCAAATACAAAGCAGATAAGTACAAAATAATTCGGATAAAGGGATAAAGGGAAAACCAGAAAAGATCAGAAGGAGATCATGAGGTTAGTTCCACAAATCAAGGAAAGCAGCAACGCATTCCACGCTCCACACACGCTAAACCCTAGCGCACATGAAGCGCGTGTCCTGATTAATGAAGCCGCGCGTTGTGACGTCATTTAGTGAAGGGGGAGCTTCTGATTGGTCAAGCTTCACACCAGTGACGTCAATTAATGAAAAGGCAACCTCTGATTGGATTAAACACTCACCAGTGACATCACAACCTGATCCCTTGAAGGTTTTCCAACTCTATAAATAGAGCCCTTTGCAAAGGTCACAAACACACGGTCCTCGGGACCATAAACACTGATACAGAGAGAGACTAGGATAGGATTGAGAAAGGTGACAGATTTCTCAGTAGTTTGTAATGGCTACCATGAGTAGCTAAGCTCTCTAGTAGGATTTGATGTAGTAGATTCAATCCCCTTGTGTATAAGAATTCTCTTTTCTTCTTTATTTATGATTCTATGCTTGTAATTTATCGATATCTTTATGCTGTTTGTAATGCATCACCTCCGTGCGTGCGCCAGGGTGGTAGGCTAGTGCTCTGGATACAAAAAGTGGAACTCCGGCTAGTATCAGAGGTAGGTGAGCATGGAGTTGTTCATGAAGCTTATTCTCGGATTGCTAAAGATACTCGGTTTAGTCATATCGTAGCATAAGGATTGTATTCTAACGATTGGAGGTTCAGTGAGTGACACACCCCTCCGTAGGTGCCTTATGTGAAAGTATGGCTACATCGATAGCGCTGATTGCAAAATACGGGGAATGTTCGGGGTCGCCAAATGCCACTTTGAATGCCTGTAGAGAATAGCTTTTGGCGTTTAATTATAATGTTATAGGGGAATTTGCGGGTACGATAATTACCAGGCATGCCTTATAATTATTATAGTTAAACAATGCTAAGGTAATTACAAGTACGATCATAAATAAGGGGAAAAGGATTCAAATGCACAAGGGGGGAGATGAAACGAAATCAAATCCTAGTCCTAAATACTTTTCTCTCGTGTTATCTTTATTTATTTCATTCCAATCTTTTTACGAAAACGTTTTATTGAAAATACAATTGCTTTAACTCTACAAGTTAAAATCGCTCCCTGTGGATACGATACTCTACTTACTCTAAAACTACTGGACTACTAGTAAACTTGCCAGGAAACCCATCAAGTTTTTGGCGCCGTTGCCGGGGAACGGTGTATCAATTTGTAAAGTTTTAGACGATTGAATTTTCAATTGTTTCAAAAATTTTCAAAAAAAAGTGTATTTTAAATTTTAAATTTCTTTTTATTTTATTTATTATTTTCGTATTTTATTTATTATTTTTTTTAAAAAAAATTGAAATTGAAAATTTGAAATTTATCTTATCTTATCTTCAATGCTTATCTTGTTTGATTTCTTTTAGGAATTTAGGATAAGTAAATATCATATTTCAAATTCAAACACTATCTTAGAATTTAGGATTTTTTTATTTTTTTATTTTGGTTTTTTTTTTCGAAAAAAAAAATTATTTTGTTCCACCTTCCTGGGTTAACAATTGTTTGAGATTCTTGAATAGTGCTTGAAGACAGGTATCTCAAAATCAATTAATAGAAGGAACAAAAGGAGAGAAGAGAAAAAGGGCAAAGAAACTCAACACTTTCTGTTCAACCACCCGAAGTGAAGTAAGAGTTGAATGGCTTCTGGATGGAAAAATCAACCAAGAAGGACACTTGGAAATTATCAAAATCCACCAAGAAGATCCCTTGGAGATTATGTTAGACAGCAAGAGCCAAAATATTTCTCCCACACATCAAATCAAGGTAACTTTTCCAATTACAATAATTATTCTAACAATTTTTCACAGGATTGGAGAAGTTACCAGAATCAAAATTCTGGGTGGCAACAAGATTCTGTTTTGTCCCATAAGCAAACTCTTGAAGATGAAATCAGGGCGAAAAATAAGAGGTTAATGCAGCAGATAGAAGCAGTCAAAAAGAAGATAGTTGATCTTTTTCAGCCACTGCAAAAAGTTCACTCCTATCCGGTCCAGTCACCACAAATCTCAACAGTTGCTGCTCTTTTCCAAGAAATCAAGGAAGATCAGGCAACTTCTCCAACAGCAACAACTTTGAAAATAATTCTCAAGGATGGAGAAGTAGCCAGAATAAGGACTTTGGATGGCACCAAGATAATGTTTCATTTCATGTGCAACCTTCTGTTCAACATCAGCAGAATTACTCTTCAGTTCAACCAGTGCAATCAGAAGTGGAAGATCATATTGAAAGGGGATTGCAAGGATTGATAATGCGTCAAAAGATGAATGAAGAATTAGGACGTGGTGCTGATCCCATATTAGCTGAGATGATAGAAAATTTGACCAAACATCAGGCAAAGAAAAAAGCACAGTTCAACTCTGAAGAACAGTATGATGATGACAATTTGGTTGATGAAGAAGAGAAAGATGAAGAAGAACTAGAAGAACTAGAAGAAGAAGAAGAAGAAGAAGAAGAAGAAGAAGAAGAAGAAGAAGAAGAAGAAGAAGAAGAAGAAGAAGAAGAAGAAGAAGAAGAAGAAGAAGAAAAGGAAGAGTTCACATATGCACTGCAAGTCAGAGATTTGCCATATCCAAAGAATCCCTCCATGAAAGATCTACACATGCTATTTGCAAGCTTCGTGAACAGTATCAACTGTGTGCAAATTACCAGCCCAATATTGGAGGCCATGGAGCAAAGACCCGTTGAGTTCATGTTGGAAATTCTCAACAAGAAGAGAGAGTTTTCTGATGCAACAGTTGAACAGATAGCAGAAGCAAGAACCAACCATCAGTTAGAACAAATTTCAGCAAATGCACTTCCCAAATCTGAAGAGTAGTGTAATGACATTGTTCAGCTAAAAGGGGAGGAAATCAATAACAATCTGACTTATGCAGAAGTAGAAGAAGAAAAAGGAGAGGATGAAACAGAAAAGATGGTGCTTGAAGAAGAGATTGACTGTGAAGGGCAGAAAGAGAACAACACAGATGAGGGTGTACAAGATGAAAAAGATCAAGAAAAAGAGAAAAAGATTGAACAGGGAGATGATGAATCAAAGCCCAAAGAAGGAAGGGAAGTGGTATCAAGACCAAAGATCATGCCTTATCCAACCAGTCCTGCAAACGAAGATCAAGAAAGGTATGGTACAAGTAATAATCCTTCCAGACCTCATAAAAGAAAGGCATGCAAGCACACTGACCAGAACAAGGCAAAGAGAAGGAAAGTCATGCTAGAATCAAACTCAGAGCCTAGAGCCAGATGGAAGATCAAGTGGTCAGCAGTGTTTCATATCAAAGATCCCTGGAAGGCAAAGAATTTGAGAGCAACCAATGGTGAATCATCAAGGCTTCAAGAGAAAAAGACTCCTGCACCTGAGAGCAAGAAAATAAAGAAAAGAAGAGTCAAGCCAAAGGAGTCAGAGGCATGGAAGAAGCCCAAATGCTTAAAGACATTTCACACTACATGTTGCTCCAAGGCAATGTTATGGGGAGGCTTATGTGCCAAAGAAAGGAAGGGTGCAGCTCACAAGCTCACCAAAAGATTTCAGTATCAGCCACCCTAACAAAGCAGGCGTCGAGCTATAAAACGTTAAACAAGCGCTTCCTGGGAGGCAACCCAGAGATTTTTAAGTTTTTAGATTGTTTTCTATTATTTTTTAATTAGGATTTTTCATTTTTTTTAGGATTTAGGAAAATTTCAAAATTGATTGGAATAAGTTTTGTTAGAACCACAGGCAACACTAGAAGGGGGGGTTGAATAGTGTTTTAGACATTTTAAGACAATTTTGGAAATCTTTAAAATAAACAATCACGTAAGTGATCATTGTACAAAACCAATCTTAAGATCAGAGTTATTTTAAATACATGCGGAATATATGAAAGATTTAGATTAAAAACTTTCTCTTACACTTAAGATTGTTTTGATTTTAAACAAACTTCTCTTAGTGTCTTCCGAAGAATATTACTAAGAGTACCTTAAGAACTGTTTCTGAAATACTTTAGATGATCAGAGACCATCTATATCATGTGTCTGAACTGAGTTCCTGTTGGGCTCACTTCAGACAGATATTTCAGACATCCCTCTGAATATATTCTTCTATAATACTTCAACCTACACTAGAGACGTTTTAATGTTATGTTTGTATGAAAACTTGTTTTATTGAAATCGTTGTGTTAAGATTATTATGAAAGATACTTTTCAATCCCCATCGTAAATGTAAAGACTGTAAATAAAAGAGATTGAGGGAAAGAAAACTTAGACACAGAATTTATCCTGGTTCACCCACAAACCCCGTGAGCTACATCCAGTCCTAGTGGCAAACCACCACTAGCCTTTAATCACAACAACAATAACAACAACACATATGTGCCACTCCGAATCCCCCAGACCCTTGCAGCCACATATGTGTTCCACTATCTGAAACCACAGATACACATGTTAACCTCTCCAGGCCAACACAACAAGTATTCTTTTCTATCAAGCCTCTCCAGGCTCTACCACGAGTATTCTTTCTTCCACCAAGCCTCTCCAGGCTCTCAGACACTTAACTAAGTGTTGATTATTACTACTCAATCTAAGCTAGATGTTCGCTAGAACTTCTCAACTCAGATTCTTCTTGTACATAGAGATTACTGAGTACATACTCAGGATACAGTCATTACAAACTAAATACAAGGATAGACAGTGATACAAGTGTTTGAATTTAAGTACAATCCCTGTCTTTTCTATGAGGAATACATCCTCTGAGAGTAGGCTAACTAAGATATGAAATTAAGCTCCAGCCTTATTCTCCAACCATTGGTTTCCATGGGCTACATTCTCACCCGTATCATTGGAATACCAAGGTATCTTCAAAGCTTCAAACCGTACCCGGTTTGATAGTCATTTGTACAGCATGATTGCCTTCCCGACAACCAACTCACTTGATCAACAGACCAACTGTACAATCTAACTAACTGACCAGCTGATCAGTAGTCCGATTGAGAATGAACTCTCTGATCAATTGTTGTTGACTTTTTCATGATGTATTTAAGCTCGAGTCAACTCTTGTTAACTGTAAGACACTTAGCCTAGTTAACACTTTTCATCCTAATTGATTTCAAGAACCTTCTTGAAAAACAATCCCAATTGATCTAACTTGGTTGGTCATTCTGACCAACTTGGTTGCAACAGCAGCTGCAGGTCGGCAGCATGGTTAATATGCTCAGCATGCCAACATCTTCAAATTCAATCTTGAGGCTATTTATATGTTCTGCTTGAATATAGCCGTTGAAGATGATTCATAATACCGTTGAGCTTCTGATGATGTGGCTCATATAGCCGTTGTGTAATAGCTTCTCAAACGGTTGCTTCTCCTTAAGCATATTGAGTGTTGAGAATACTCCCGTTCTGACACTTCTGTTGATGAGCTCTGTTTTGAGAGATGTGATGATTATGTGTGTTCTCTCTCTTGAATTCTTCTGCTTTCTTGCATCTGTTTTATCCAGCTTGCATCTGCTTGGTCCAGCTTGCATTATCTTGCATCTGCTTTATCTGCTTTATCCAGCTTGCATTATCTTGCATCTGCTTGCTTCTGCCTTTATCTGTTTTGTCCGGCTTGCATCTGCTTTCTTCAGATTTCCTCTAATTTTCTTGAGAGTGTGTATCCGTTGAATTTGCCCTTTTTGCTTATTCTGCATATACTCCTTTTTCATTTGCTCCTGACACCATTACTTCTTTGAATGAGATGTCTTGACCAATAGTCGTTGTTTGCAGATTCCTCTTTTGAGATTTAGATAAAGATGTTGAATTGAATTTATTTTATTCAAACATCTTCCTTGTTGCTTTTGCTTAGTCTCCTGAGCTTTTCTTCTGCTTTCTTTCTGATTGCACAAATGAAGAAATGTCTCGTTGAAATGCTATCGTTTAGAGACAACAAATAGTCTTCTTTTAATCCATTGTGAGACACGCTTCTTGAAAGTTCTGACATAGTACAACGTTGGTGTTGCTGTAAAGCTGCTACTGTTGTTGCTGCGAATGTTGCGTTGCAGATATTTCCTCAGTGGTGTATGAAGTTCAAATGCACCGGGAAAGGTCTCTGTGATTGTTGCCATAAATGTGTTCCAAAACGTACTAGCAGCAGAGACTCAGAAAAGTCTTCACGCAAGGTTTCAGCAAAGATGCCACGTCATTACTAAAGCTTCAGACGGCTTCCAAACTTCAGACGGGTTCCAGTCTTCAGACGGGTTCCAGTCTTCAGATGGGTTTGGCTCTTCAGACAGCTTCGTTGCTTCAGACAGCTTCTTTTGCTTCAGACATGTTGCGTACATCAGACAGCTTCAATGCTTCAGACAGCTTCTTTTGCTTCAGACATGTTGCGTACTTCAGACAGCTTCAATGCTTCAGATAGCTTCAATACTTTAGACACCTTCAATACTTTAGACAGCTTCTTTTACATTTCTCCTTTGATCTTCTTTTTCTTCTTGTATTTCTTCTTCTTCGTTTCTTCAGTTTATTGTTGTTCTTCAGACAGATGTATATTTGAATCTGTACTTCTTCATATCTTTTGCCCTCAGTTCTTCAGATAGTCTTCTAGTCTTCACTTCTTCAGATAGTCTTCTAATCTTTGATTCTTCAGATAGTTTTCAAGTCTTCACTTCTTCAGTCAGTCTTCAAGTCTTTAATTCTTCAGATAGTCTTCAAGTCTTCACTTCTATTCTTCAGTTGCTTCAACTCTGTTAAGGATTATTCTTCTTCAGATTCTGCACTCTTGTTCTTCTGATTCTGATCTTCTGATTCTGATTCTGTTCACAAAATATTCTTCTTCTTCTAAAGAGTATTTCATCCTGAAACATAATTAACAAACCAATACCTTTCTCAGTAGAACCTGTTTATATAATCTAATTGGTTCTTTATATAATCTTATTTGTGCTTTATATAATCTTATTTGTTAATCATTAAAACTAAAGGATGTTATGTCATATAATCATGTTTAATTACTTAAACAGATTTATAGACTTCACAAGTTTGTGCAAAGTAAAATATTTTTTAATAGGAAGTAGCAGAAAACGTGACTAAAAATTGCAAAAATCTAATTCTGTTTTCCACGCTTCATCTGCACTAAGCGCATGTAAAGCGCATATTGCAATTTTAGTCACTGTTTTCTGCGCTTCACTTGCGCTAAATCCTAAACCCTAAAAGCGCAGCAGTACAAAAATTTTAAAATCTTCTATTTTCTCATGTACTGTTTCTCTATTTCCTAAGCTTTTCTTTTCACTTTTTCCACTCACAAACTTCAATCAATTTTGAAACTTTCAAATTTCATATTTTTCTTTTATTTATTTTTTTTACCAATTAAAATCTTCATCTATTCTGCTTTCATGATTTAAACTTTAGGATAGAAACTTTAAGATTATGAATACTATTATCTGTTATCCTTAATGTGTTTTTGGCTGAAGAACATTGTGCTTAATTGGAATACTCTTTGTTTTGTGAGTTATTAAATTGGAAAGTGTTATGCTCTAT